>BSBM01000123.1:12863750-13590625 GCA_027924585.1 Larix kaempferi | reverse complement strand
TTTCTAAGTCGTTGATACTTGCCTGTTTCTCTTCTGTACGAGTGCGAACCTTCTTCACCCACACTTTCTTGTGTGTGTAGGATCCCAATGAACATAAATAACAATCCTTATGTAAATGTACCACTTTCCTGGAGACAAATTATCTGAATGAAATTTTTCGATAATCTAACCTTTGGGTCCAGGTACTCTTGTGCAAATCTAGTTTTAATTCTTCAAACAAGACTTCCCGTAAATCAAGTTCCACAAGAATACATGTGCAACTTATGTCAAACTTCGTCACCCAGTCATTGTCGAGTGTGATGAATTTTCCCAAGTTGTTCCCAATTGCCTCCATAATTGATTTTTGTCAAAACACCATTGGTAAATCTCGGCAAAATAACCCATACCTGTTGAATAAAGTGTGTTTATTTTTTCGCATCAAATTCCACATGCCATTTTTTCAGAACCAAGCCCGAGGGACCACACTACCAATTTCGATCTAATATTTTTGCACCATACTCCTCTTCACGAACCTTTAATAAAATACAACCTCTCATCAGGATATGAAAATCAGGGGTGTATCCTAACCACGGTTTCCAGTTCGAATCCATCCAACTTCGTAAATCTTCCTTCCCTACCAACTTCCCGCAAAACCTCCCTACTAATGCCAAAGACAAATACACAGGTATCTCTTTGATACCAATATCCATTTTGACACATAATTATGCATGCCCCTTCTTCACATGCACGCCTTTACTTTGCTTCAGTCCTCGAGGCCGTCCACCAGCTTGGCTACTGATAGCCTTGTCTATAGGTTTTGGAGATATGACATCATGGAGCAATTAAGTATATGTCATTTTCCCCAAGGGAGGGATTTCATTCAATTGCATCATGTCTAAATTCTTGACCGTACACTTAACGTCATGATCCAAGCAAAAAAATTGCCCAATCGGAGAGCTGCTATCGTAGTTCACCTCATCATCTACTATATTGTTGCATTAATCGAAGTAAGGGATTGGCACTCACTAATACCAATTTTTTTAAAAAAAAAGGCCTTTTGGTTAAAAAACTGTAGCGGGTACGTACAAAGAACAGTATGATCCCTCCTGAACCAACCGCTAAGAGCCCTTCCTGATCCGGATTCGATCATAGAAAGAATTCTCTTGGAACGAAAAACTGCTCTGTTCATTGGCTGGTTGGGTAAGTAGCTGATGTTGGTTAGTTGGGTGGGAGAACAGAAAATATGATTTAAGTTAGTGACATTGAAAAACTTATCGAATCACTGCATACTTGAATGAATACAGTCGAACCGTAGAGCTCCATCGTCCCCCTATATCTATGTGTGTGTGTGTGTGTCTATATATATACATATGTATACATATACATATACATATATATGTACATATATGTATATATATACATATATATATGTCATGAACCTTGAAAATTCATAAATAAATAAAAAAGTTATAAACATATAAATGTGTAAATCATCTCTACATTATTAGCATGCAATAGTTATGGTAGCATAAATCGAGATCATCGTTGCGATGTAAAGTTACTTACACCATTTTTGTAACTAATCTTGGCAAGTTAACTAAAAATATCCGCGGAGTGTCATTGTCATAATCGAGGTGATGTTTTTGTTCCTCTTTAGAACTTCCTAGTTACAGTTATGATATGACTTGATTAACCCTAAAGCTAAGTCTTAACCTAGATTATGGTCTTAATTCTATTATGAAAATGGTGTTAGTTGGGAGACTGTGTATATAGTCTTGATCCCTATTAAAATAGGAAGGACCATGGGTATTACCAAGCCCTAGGCGCAAGGGTTACCAATATAAAACAAGGTTGCGCCTAATCAAAATTTTATGACCATCATTGGGGATATGGGTTTACCCCATAGTCGAATATTGAAAAAATTGAATTTAATATAAAGTTATGGTTATTCTGTCATTCGAAATGTTGGTTGTTGTGATGGTTTAATGTTTGTACTGTGTAATGCTTAGTGAATTTATGAGTCACCCTGGCTGCGAGTTGATAGTGCAGCCAGGCCTTTATGGCTTACATTGGATTGTAATCTCAACTGTCCATTTGGATAGGAAGATGCTTAGGGTTTCGTAAGGGGTTTAATGTGTTCTTTTGATGTCCTAAACGTCATTATTGCTTAGTTGGTCTATGAGCTCTGTGTTCTGCTATGTCAATAGCGATTCCTGTAACTACCATTCAACATTAACGATATACCTTCCCGGTTTCCTTGCAAGGTGTGAAGGAGGATATGTTGGTGCTAATGGCCGCCACCTCCATAGTTCACTGGTTGTTGCAACGAACCTGGCCAACCTTCTCCAACCTCGATATGCCATTTAAAAGGTAAGTAAATATTTCAACCCGTTCTCAGCAATTGGTTATACTGTGTTTTTAGTTATACTCAGGTTGTTGAAACTAATGTTTAGGTTTGAAAGTGAAGGAAGGGGAGTGATAAGGGCATCCAGGAGGAGCCGACCCTGGCCCTGTATGCAAAAATATAAGGTAGAAGAAATCTAACTTAGTTCATTCTGATAAAAATATTTTAATGAAATGATATAGTTCTGATCTTGGTCAAATGGTTGCAGGTTGTGGGCACCAAAGAGGAAGGCAACAGGGTCACCTCCTCCCAAGCTCGTGTCTTAAAACACCATGGTATGTAAAGAACCTCATTCTGTCTAACTAGATTTCAAATTTACTTTTAATATACGAAAATGGTTGTTGACTGCGTTTAAACAACGGTGGTTGCAGGTGACTCCTAGCTAGGTTTTAGAACTGCGAGGAGAGCACAAGCTTCCTCCTTTAGCAAGATAAGTTGATTAATTACTTGTTGACACTTAGGGTTTATGAAAATTCGACATAGGGCTTCCTTGTTATCTCTGTTCCAGCGTTTTCTTGTGCATTTATCGCCTTGTTTAAGCCTTGATATTTTTAACTATGGTGCCAACGTGGATGGCTTACCATCTCGTCGGTTAATCTGTAATCTATTTAATTATTGGTTTTTAAAGAAAGAGTACCATCGTGGATGGTCTTACAGATCCACCTGTTTACATGGATGTTTCTTACTATGACCCTTAGGGTCCTTACCAATTTCTTGTTTGACGTTTTCTGTGTTTTTAATGGAAGATTAAAGTAATACTTATCATAAAATCAATGTTATGAAGAACTAGCATGACCGCTCTCGGTCTGTTCCATTAATTTGTATAAGTTTCTTTCAATGTGGTTATCTTTTGTATTGATAGTTTCTTTTTACTGGATCAATGCTGCCATCCCCGATGGTCTTACTAAAATATGAATGCTTTGATCATTTCGCTATTTTTACGAAGGATTGTATCCTGTAGATTATATTTTGGTTAATTACGAAATATGGTAAAGTTTGCATATTTATAAATTATGGCATTTATAATATTTTAGCTTTGGCTAAGATCATCCCAGCTATGGTGATTTCGATCTGTAACAGCGTTTATACAAATGAATAACGTATTTATTAATTTTATATAGCAGAGGCCTCTTGGCTCTCTTGAGTCTAGTAATCGTCGTTGTTAGTTTTATACATATGAGAATATTTGACAGTACTAATCGTTTTACTTCAGTTTTGGCGATCTTGTTGTGGTTAGGTTATAAAAGCTGAAACATAATTCGATTATGTTCTTTAGAAGGATTTAATCCATGCTAAATTGGAAAGCAGAGATTTGTAGAAACAATATTAATAGTTATTTTATGAACGTAGATGTTGATTCGTAAAAAATGCTTACATTTGGAAACACAATAGAAAATATACTTGAATAAAAAACAAAGATGCGTAGAATTACACATGAAATAAATATGATTATTTTATACATAGATATCAATGCGGCAGAATATTAAAGTTGAAAACAAAATAGGAGATATAAGAAATCCATAATCTAATTAAGTGCATAAATAAGATCTCTGCTAAGGGTTAGTTACAATTTATAACATGAATGGTAATCCTACTGTAGCTAGTATTTAACAGATAAGAAAATAATAAAAAAAGAACCTGGCACCATTGTTGGGAAAACAAAGATGAAATAGTCGTTCCTCCCAACCAACTCCTAGAGAAACCAAGTCTCACTTGCTCCAGAACCCCCAAGCCTGATCGTTGAACCACAAGAGAAAAATCCACTTAGTGCGCCATCTCTTTCATTATCAGATTCAATCCCCGTCCAATGTTAGCCTCTTGCTGCATATGGACATACTATTATATAGTATTTTTCCTAGTATTTGGTCATTTATGAGCCTCCTGCTCTTTAGCACTGAACTAGTTTTGGGGAAGATGCCTCCTGCACCTTGAGTTCTCACTCAACAACTTCAGCCACTTGTCTTTTCCTCTTGTGGGTCAGCGATCACTCATGCAACAACTATTTCATTTATGCCCCCCTTCAGTGTTTTTATTAATAAAAGAATAATCCATTACATTGTTCTTATTTTTGACTTCTTGTCAAAAATATTTAAATAATAAATAAACATAAAACATTCAAAAAGTATTTAATAATACTTTATTTAATCCTGATGTATTACATACACCTCCTCTTAAAGGATAACACTGTCCTCGGTGTTATTATTTTTTTGTCTTTATTCTTCCATTTCTTCTCCTTGGAATAGGATTGGATATGCCTCTCGCATATCAATTTCCAATTCCCAAGTGGACTCTTCTGGACTAAGGTGCTTCCATTGCACCTTGACTTGTCCAATGGTATAGTTCCAGAGTAAAAGTTCTCTTCTATCGAGGATACACTCCAGTCCCAACTGGAACTCTCCCTCGGGTTCCACCTGTATAACATCCCAATCAATCACATGAGTAGTGTCATGAACATACTTCTTTAAAATGGAAACGTGAAAAACATCATGTACTTTAATAGTAGGAGGTAGGGTTAATTGGTATGCTACTGACCCTACTTTAGCCAAAATTTCAAATGGCCCACAATACCTGGGTTCCAATTTTGAATACCTACCCAGGCTTAGGGATATTTTCTTGGGTCTTACCTTAATATACACATGCTTGCCTACTTGGAACTCTCGATGAGTTCTTTTTAAGTCAACATAACTTTTCTGTCTGTCTTGGGAAGTCTTCAAATTTTGTTGTACCTGCTTCACGGTTAGTTCCATATATTTTAACAATTCAAGTCCTAACATTAATCGATCCACCAGACTGCTCCATGAAATGGGAGTATTACATTTATGTCCATACGAAATTTGAAAAGGACTCATACCAACCGATACTTGAAAATGATTATTGTAATGAAATTCTACTAAGTGTAAGTAGTATTCCCACTTACATGGTTTGTCCATTACATACATTATTAGCATGTATTCTAGGACATGGTTTGTCCATTACATACATTATTAGCATGTATTCTAGGACATGGTTTAACCTTTCAGTCTACCCATTCGTTTGCAGATGATACACAATACTGAATTTCAATTGAGTGCCTAACCCTTTAAAGGATTTCCAAAAAATTGTTGTAAATTTTACATCTCTGTCTGATATTTTTACCTTTGGTACGCCATGTAACCTGAAAATATCTTTCATAAATATATCTGTGATGTTAATAGCCTTATAAGTAGATTTTACTGGAATAAAATGAGTTGTTTTTCTTAATTTATCGACTACGACCATGATTGAGTCGTGCTGCCTAAAATTTTTAGGTAGGCCGGTTATAAAATCCATGTTGATGATTTCCCACTTCCATTCTGGAATGGGTAGTGGTTGCAATAACCCTGTTGGATGTTGGTGTTCTGCCTTGACTTGCCGGAATTCTATGCAGGGAGCTAAGTATTCTGCTACCTCTTTCTTCATGTTAGGCCGAAAGAAGTATTTTCTAATCATGGTCATCATCTTCTGGTATCCAAGATGTCCTGAATACAGTCGTTTGTGCAACTCATTCATGACTGTTAATTTGAATTCTATTGTATTTGGTATGTACAATCTGTTTTTATGCAGTAGTAATCCTCTTCAATTTAGACTAAAATATGTTTTTATCTGGTTCTTTTCATTTTCAACAGTCTTTTCCTTTAAATTTTGGTATTCTTTATTATAATTTTCTGCATTTAAAATCTGATTTTCTACATCAGATTCGTAACTGCTGCTTGCAAATATTAAATATGTGTGATAACTTAAAGCGTCTGCAACTTTGTTTTCTTTCCCTTTAATATGTTTTATTTCGAATTCATATTCGCTTAATAATGATATCCATTTTGCTTGTCTAGCGTTTAAATTATGTTGATCAAATAAGTATTTAAACTTATGTTATCTGACATTAACAAAAATTTCCTTCCGATGAGGTAGTTTCGCCACATCTTTAACGCATGTATAATTGCAGCAAGTTCTAAATCATGTGTAACGTAATTCTTTACATGTTCTTTTAATTTTTTGGAACCGTAGGCCATGACATGATTTTCTTGAATTAGTAGCCCTCCTAATCCTTCATTACATGCGTCGGTGCATACAACGAAATCCTTAAAAGGATCAACAATTTTTAATATAGGGGCAGTGGTTAACAGATGTTTTAATTTATTAAAACTTTCCATACACTTTTCATTCTAGTCAAACTTTTTACCTTTCTTCTGTAGTGAAGTTATGGGGTAGGCTACCTTAGAAAATATTTCAATAAATTTCCGATAGTAACCCATAATCCCCATGAATGATCTTATGTTCATTAAATTTTTAGGAACTGGCCATTCAGTGATAGCCTTAATCTTGCCGAGGTCGACAGATATTCCATCCTTAGACACTACGTGTCCTAGATATTGAATTATGTCTTTAAAGAAATCGCATTTGCTAAACTTAGAAAATAGTTGTTGTTCTCTTAAAATATGAAGAACTATTTTTAAGTGTTCTTCATGTTCATGTTCATTCTTCGAATAAATCCGTATATCGTCCATGAAGACGACTATGAATTTATCTAAGTAGTTACTCAGAATATTAGTCATTAAACACATAAAAGTTGCAGGTGCGTTTGTTAAACCAAATGGCATTATGACAAACTTGTAATGACCATAACAAGTTCTAAAAGCAGTTTTAAAGATGTCTTCATCTTTGATCCGTACGTGATGGTAGCGGGACCTTAAATCTATTTTAGAAAAGATTGTTTCCCATTGGAAGATGTCGAATAGATTGTCTATTCGGGGTAAAGGATATCAATTTTTAATAGTCATTTTATTTAATTGTCGATAGTCTATGCATAATCTTAAAGTTTTGTCTTTCTTCTTTACGAATAAGACCGATGCTCCCCAAGGGGAAACAGTAGGTCGAATATACTTCTTATCAATTAGTTCTTTCAATTGTGATTTAAGTTCTGTAAGCTCTATTATGTTCATCCGATATGGAGCTTTTGATGCTGGTACTGCACCCGGTATCAGATCGATTGTAAATTCTATGTCTCTTTTCGGAGGTAGTCCAGGGACTTCCTTCAGAAAGATGTCTTTAAAATATTTTAAGATAGGCATATCTTCCACTTTAAGTTTGTTATATTGATCTTTATCATCTATTACATAAACAAGAAATACTTTACATCCCTTACATACATATCTCTTCATTTGTAAGGCTGATATCCATCTGATTGTAGTTTTTCTGGGAATTCCTGTTACTTTAATTATGTTTCCAGTATTATCTATGCATGTAAAATTTTTGTCATAACAATTCAACATGACTCTGTGTTTTTCCAACCAATCCATTCCTATCAGCATATCATAGGAACCTAACGGTAAAATATTCAGATCAACATGCGTATTAAATTCATTCATCAATACTTCACAATTTTTCACATAACTAGTGACCTTATAGTTAGTGCCTGTGGCTAACTGTACCAACCAAGATTTTTCAAATTTTTTTGGTACTAATTTACAAAATTCAACAATCCTAGGTGATACATAACTCAAACTTGCACCTGGATCAATTAGTATGGAAATAGGTTGACTTTTTATCATACCTTTGATCTCAACCATTGAAGCTAGATGGTCTATCTGTCGATTCTCCAATGTAGCACTGATTCTGGGCATACTTCTCGCCTTATCTCCAACTATAACAGCTTCCTGAATGGAGTGAACTTTATTAAAGGTTTTATTTCTTACAGGACAGTCTTTAAAGTAATGTGGGTCACCACATTCCCAACATTTTAAGGGTTCCCTCTATGCAGTGTTTTTATTAAAATTAGTGGAAGGTTCTCTTTCTTTTGCTGCAGGGTGCTGTGGTTTAAAACCTCTATAATTACTACCCTGATACCCTATGTAATTATTCCCAGTATTTCTGTGAAATTTATTATTATTCTTCCTTCTTGGGTCAAAGTTATCCCATCTTTTAGTGCTCCAAATAGTTACATTTTCTCTTTTATTTTTATTCTGATCATAATAGTAATTCGCTTTTCTCATTGCTTCTTCTAGCGTCTTTGGATTGTCATACTCAATCCGCTCTTTAAACGGGGTAAGCAAGCAACTGAGAAAGCGTTGTATTTTTGGTTTTTCATCTATTATGTATGGTACATAACAAAGCAGACTTAGGAATTTACTACAGAGTTCTTTCATTGTCATAGCACCTAACAAAAACTCGTAGAATTCTTTCGCTTTTTCTTCATAGTATTGTTCTGAAAGATACTTAAGTTCAAAAAAAATTAAAGGTCTTCCATGTTACGTATCATTCTTTTATTCCTTTTACTTTTTTTGATATATTTCCACCAAATATCTGCTTTTCCACTTAGGTTATAAATGGCCATTTTTGCTTTCAATTCATCATAATAGTTATAGATTTGGAAGTATTTCTTCATTCCAGACGACCAAGCTTCTTCCTCTTCTCCTTTCTCGATTTCACTGTTAAACATAGGAGGTTTAATTTTCTTAAATTCACCTGAAATCTCTTCATGGGTTTTGTACTTCTTTTTATCTTTATGACTGTCACTAGAATCCTGATGTTCTTCTGTGTGGTGTTTTGGTGCTTCCTCACTGGAAGTTTCATCCCCATTACTGGAAAATTCCAGCTTTCTTCCCTTACGTTTGTAAGGTGTAGCTTTTGGCTTATCATTTTTAGATTCTTTGTTTTTTATCTTTTTCATTACTGTGTATTTTAGCCAACAAAATGTTATTTAGTTCTTCTTGTGCTTTCATAATTCGTTTGTTCCCATCCCTAACTCTTTTTAATTATGACCTTAATTCTTTAACAATCTATTGTAACTCTGATGGGTTGTCATTTCGACTCTCATTTAAGTTTACCCAGATTTCACTTTCTTCATTGTTCACTGATATTCTAGGGGGAGATTCTTCTTCCGCAGGAATTCCAAATTCTGCCATAGTTTCCTGCAAAAAATAAATTTATCCTCCTCTTCCCGTTTAGTAAGAGAATCAAACCCAAAATAAATAAACATTAGTTTTTTGGTTTAAAAGCTGCAATGTTGGGCCGGTTCAGGCAAAGTGTTGTAACCATGCTCTGATACCATTATGTCATGAACCTCCAAAATTCATAAATAAATAAAAAAATTATAAACATATAAATGTGTAAATCATATCTACATTATTAGCATGCATTAGTTATGGTAGCATAAATCGAGATCGTCGTTGCGATATAAAGTTACTTACACCATTTATGTAACTAATCTTGGCAGGTTAACTAAAAAGATCTGCGACGTTTCATCATCATAATCAAGGTGATGTTTTTGTTCCTCTTTACAACTTCCTAGTTATAGTTATGATATGACTTGCTTAACCCTAAAGCTAAGTCTTAACCTAGATTAAGGTCTTAATTCTATTATGAAAATGGTGTTAGTTGGGAGACTATGTATATAGTCTTGATCCCTATTAAACTAGGAAGGACTGTTGATGTATATGTAACTTCGGAATGTATTTCACCTATGCATTTCATCTATGTATATTGTACTCCTATAGAGATGTTATTATTCCTTTATACGAAAGTGTCATCATTTGTATTGACAAGTGTTGTATCTTGTCGATGGGTTATTAGATCACCATGTGTGGGGTCGACCCTAATTAAGTTAACCATGGGTTATCAGACTAAGCTAGACAAGTCGGCCCCGTTAGTTTATTGGGCAGGACAGGACAAGTATAAATAGAGATCGGGAGATCTCTATTTGGACATCTCATTACTCACCTCTACATCACTCGGAAAGTGGTGCACATGTGAGGAGGAGGATCATCTGCTAGGAGAAGACTATCTCTTGTACTTGGGTTGTACTTTGGTTGTATTATTGTTCTATCTATCTCTGAGGAAGTTGTGGGGTTTTTCACCTTAGGGTTTTCCCCACAGAAACTCTATGTGTCTATTGTCTCTTATGTTTGCCTCTTGTTGTGATTGACATGATTGACATGCTTGATATGATTGATATGCTGTGCATGTTATTCTCTCAGTAAATATCCTAGAGTATATTGAATTAATGCTAAAAAATTAACATGGTATCAGAGCTTCCCTGAGAAGAAGACATTGTGCAGTGGCAGAAACTAGGGTTTCTTGTTTATTGGGTTTCTCTCCACAAATTTTGGAAAAGCAGTAAGGTATATTAACTCTACTCATCAAGGAGAATCTATCGGTCCAATCAGGATTCAATTCTGAGCACTTTCAGTTTTGGCCCTAAAAATGAGGGTTTCCACAAAAATAGGAATTTCTGAAATCTGGAGACATCGCTGGAAGCTCCTTGGAAAAATCGAAGTTTAGAGCTTTGGATCGAGATTTTTGGTTGGGTGAAGCTCCAGGAAACTCAAACCCTAATTCAGGGTCCTCCGAGTGAATCGAGGAAGACTAAAAGGCATTTTCGAAGGGTGAAACTTTGCAGATCGCAAATTCTGAATATACCAGGCTGATCAGCTCATCAAGGCGCATCTTTCTATCCTTTCAGAATTTTGAAATTCACATTTTGAATTTTTAGGGTTTCTTTGACAAACCCTAATCCAGGACCAGATACAGTTTTCAGCGAATCAAGTGGTAAGACCTAAATCTTTTCTATTTCCATTTGAAGTACTCTTTAAGATGTCTCACCACACCAAGCTTGAGGATAATCTTGAAGGGGCTGATAACTTCCGAGCATGGAAGTATAAGATTGGGTTAATCCTGGAAGAAAATGAATTGGATACTTACATAAGGGAAGAGGTCCCTGTCCCAGAAGAAGAAGAGGCTAAGGCTCTTCACAAGAAGAACTTGGTCAATGCAAAGAGGATCATTGTTGATTCTATCAAGGACCATCTCATTCCACATGTGTCATCTCTAAAGACACCCAAGGCTATGTTTGACTCTTTGACCAAATTGTTTGAAGGGAAGAACATAAATCAGAAGATGACTCTGCAGAACCAATTGAAAGGGGTAAAGCTTCAGAATGGAGAGACCATTCAATCCTATTTCTCCAAGGTCTCTTAGATCAAGGAACAACTTGAAGTTGTGGATGAAATGGTGGAGAATGGTGAAATTGTCATGACCACTCTGAATGGACTACCTAGGTCATGGGATTCCTTTATTTAAGGAATTTGTGCAAGAAGAAAGTTGATATCCTTCAGTAGACTATGGGAAGAATGCTCTTAAGAAGAAGCAAGGCTTGTGGCACGAGAAGAAAAGATGGGGAATGAAGATCAAGCTCTCACAGCTCACACCAAGAAAGAGAAGATCAAAAGGGAGTCATATCACAAAAGAAGACCTTCACACCACCATCATAAGAAAGATCTCAGATGCTTCACTTGCAATGAGAAGGGACACTTTGCTGCAGATTGTCCCAAGAACAAAGGGGAAAACAACAACAACAACTTCAACAACAAGAAGAAAAATAACAAAAGAAGATATCATGCTCATGCTGCTGAGGATGATGAACCACCAAAGAAGAAGGCTAGGGCAGAAAGTGATGACTCATCAAGTGAAGATGAATATGTTCTAATCTCTGCTCTCACAGGTACTATTTCTCATGGTTGTAATGATTGGCTTATTGTCAATGGGGCTTCCAAACACATGACTGGGTTTAAAGAATCCTTTGCTGATCTGTCTGAACATGAGTCACCCCATAAGGTGAAACTTGGGGATGACTACCAATATCCTATCAAAGGAAGTGGTGAAGCCTCCTACAACCTAGACTCCGGGAAGTCTTTGAAGATGAAAGATGTTCTATATGTACCTGGGCTCAAGAAGAATCTACTCTCCATATCTGCATTGGATGCCAAAGGCATGAGGGTTGCATTTGTAGATGGCCAAGTCTTAATGTGGCCAAAAGGTAAAACTATTGATGATGTAGTAGTGATTGGAGAGCAAGAGGGAGGGTTGTATAAATTAAAGGGACAACCTGAACATGCCATGGTACATGAATCCATGGAGCCAAGTGAACTTTGGAATAGAAGACTTGCACATGTGCACTATAGGGCACTACCAATTGCAAGTAAAGCAGTAGAGAGTCTTCCTGAAATTAAGACCAAGCATGAAGGTGTTTGCAAAGGCTGCGCAAAAGGAAAGAACATAAAGAAGGCATTTCCAAGCAGTGAAAGCAAATCAAAAGGAATCTTTACTATGTCATCCAGTTCTCTGAGTGGGTATGTTTACTATGTCTCTTTCATTGATGACTTCTCCAGGAAGACTTGGGTTTATTTCTTGAAGAACAAAGATGAAGTGTTTGATAAGTTCAAGGAATTCAAAGCCTTGATGGAAAATCAAACTGATTAAAAGATCAAGACATTCAAATCCGACAATGGCAGAGAATTCACTTCAGGTGATTTCAAGAAACTATGCAGTGAATCAGGGATTAAGAGGGAGTTGACTGCTCCCTACAATCCACAACAGAATGGAGTTGCAGAAAGAAAGAACAGAACAATCATGGAGGCAGCATGGGCAATGTTGCATGACCAGGATCTGCCTATGTAGAAGCAGCTAGGAAAGCTGTTTATGTGCAAAACAGAACACCTCACAAGATATTGGACAACAAGACACAAGAAGAAGTCTTCACCGGTAAGAAACCTGAGGTCAGCCATCTCAGGATATTTGGTTGTCCAGTATATAAACATGTTCCAAAGGAAAAGAGGACAAAGCTAGATCCTTCAGGAAAGAAGGGTATCTTTGTGGGGTACAGTGAAAGCTCAAAGGCTTACAGAATATACTTTCCAGGGTTCAAGAATATTGATGTCAGTAGGGATGTAACATTTGATGAAAACTCAGCCTTCATCAAATCAAGAAAGACACCTATTGAAGATCATGAAGAACCAAAGGAAAACAGATTTCAAGACATCACCATGACTGAATCAATTCCAGAAGCAGATCGTGAAGTTGAAGATCCACAAATACCTGTAGATCCACCCCGTGAGAATAACTCTCACAAAAGAAAACCTGCATGGGATAGAGAGCTCATCCAAGATGCAGAAAGGTATGGCATTCCAGAAGAAGAACACAGAGCAAGGAAGAGAACTAGATCTCATACCAGTTATGTTTCCTTACTTCGTGACATTATGAACAAAGAACCTTCTAGTTATGAGGAAGCAGCAGAAAAGAAAGAATGGAAGGATGCCATGATCGAAGAGTATCAGTCGATCATCAAGAATGATGTTTGGGATGTGGTTCCAAGACCTAAAGGGAAGTCTGTTGTGACTTCCAAGTGGATCTAGAAGATCAAACATGTTGCATATGGCAGCATAGAGAAACACAAAGTGAGATTTGTAGCTCATGGCTTCTCCCAGAAAGAAGGGATTGATTATGAAGAAACTTTTGCTCCTGTAGCCAGGTACACTTCCATTAGAACAGTACTTGCTCTGGCTGCAGCAATGAAATGGAAGATACACCAGATGGATGTCAAGACAGCTTTCTTGAATGGTGTAGTCGAAGAGGAAGTGTACGTGGAGCAGCCACTCCGTTTCGAGACACATGACAGAGAGTCATATGTGTGCAGGTTGAAGAAATCCTTGTATGGCTTAAAGTAAGCTCCTAGGACTTGGTATGGTAGGATGGACAGCTTTCTATCTAGTTTGGGCTTTACCAAAAGTAAAGCATACTCTAACCTTTACTACAAGGTTGAGGAAAGCAATCCTGTGATGCTACTCTTGTATGTGGATGACCTATTTGTAATAGGTGAAGATAATTTGATTGCTGATACCAAGAGGAAGCTTGCTGCCGAGTTCGAGATGAAGGACTTGGGAATGATGCACTATTTTCTATGTATGGAGGTGTGGCAGAGTGTAGATGGGATCTTCCTTGGACAAGGGAAGTATGCAGTAGTTATCCTGAAGAGGTTCGGGATGATGGACTACAAGGCCATGGCTACACCTATGGCATCAAACCTGAAGCTTCTGTGTGATGCTTCATCTGAGCCGGTTGATGTCACTATGTATCATCAGATGATTGGGTCCTTGATGTACCTGATGAACACGAGACCAGATATTTTCTTTGCGGTGAACACATTGAGCCAGTTCCTGACGGATCCGAGAGGTGTTCACTTGGTTGCTGTAAAGCATATTCTGAGGTACCTGAAGGGTATGGTTGATTATGGGCTCAAGTATGATGTGAATCAAAAGTTTAACATGTAGGGTTACATTGATTCAGATTGGGCAGGAAATGATGCAGATAGGAAGAGCACATCTGGGTGCTACTTCAGTATGGGATCAGGTGTGATCTCTTGGTTTAGCAGGAAGCAGTCCTGCGTAGCACTGAGTACAGTCGAGGCAGAGTATGTTGCAACTTGTTTGGCTAGTTGTGAGGCAGTATGGCTGAGGAAGCTACTGTCTGAGTTATTTGATCTCCCACTGGATGCTACTGGTATATTCTGTGATAACCAGAGTTGTGTAAAGCTGTCTGAGAACCCGGTGTTCCACGACAGCTCAAAACACATTGAGATCAAATATCACTATATCAGGGATATGGTGCAGAGAGGAGCAGTGAAGCTCCTGTATATTGTGACGGATGAGTAGGTTGTAGATGTGCTGACGAAACCACTAGCCAGAGTGAAGTTCGAGTACTTCAAAGAGAGGCTTGGTGTTCTTCAGATCGACGACACTTCGAGGAAGAAGTGATGGACACATTTGCTGGAGCCATTCCAAGCATGGTGAGAGGAGGATCCTTCACATGGTTGTGGATGTAAGCGCTGGATGATGAGCATCAGGACGATGCTCCAGTTACTGCTCTGTATATGCATCATGTTGGATGCTTGTTATGATCAGTTGGATCATTTATATGTATGTATGTATGCATCATGTTGGATGCTTGTTATGATCAATTGGATCATTTATATGTATGTATGTATGCATCATGTTGGATGCTGGATATGATTAGTTGGATCATTTATATGTATGTATATATGCATCATGTTGGATGCTGGATATGATCAGTTGGATCATTTATATGTATGTATGTACGCATCATGTTGGATGCTGGATATGATCAATTAGATCATGTATATGTATATGCATCATGTTGGATGCTTGGACCATGCATCTGTATATGTATCAGGTGGACACGTTGTATGATCAGGTGGATCATGTATCTGTGTATGTATCAGATGGATACATTGTATGATCAGGTGGATCATGTATGATGATATGTATCAGGTAGATACTTGGTATGCATCAGGTGGATGCATTGTATGATCAGGATGATCATGGATGACGAGCTTTAGGATGTTGCTCCAGATGACATGCATCAGGATGATGCAGTGATGATGATTAGTATGATCATGTGATGATGTACATCAGGATGATGTATGGTGAGTATCAAGTTGATACTATGTCGCTGTGGATAGGTTATGCAGATGAGCATATAAGTAGACCTAGGAGATCCGACAGGTAGAGTTGTGTGCTCGTAATAGCCTGGGATGCTCTTTCGAGGCATTTCTCTGGGAGGACATATAAGTAGACCTAGGAGATCCGACAGGTAGAGCTGTGTGCTCGTAACAGCCTGGGATACTCTTTAGAGGCATTGTCCTAAGGCATGTAAGTAGACCTGGGAGATCCGATAGTTTGGGTTGTGTGCCCGTAATAAGTCCTGGGATTCTCTTTCAAGGCCTTTCCATGACCACATGTAAGTAGACCTGGGAGATCCGATAGGTTGGGCTGTGTGCCCGTAATAAGTCCTGGGATGCTCTTTCGAGGCATTGTGGTAGGGGTCACATGTAATAAGTCCTGGAGATCTGGACAGGATGAAAAAGGCCTCAGATGCTCTTTAGAGATCTTGTGGCAGTCACATGTAAGTGGACTTGGGAGATCTTGCCGGTCGTGCTTCGACACATAAATGGTCTTGGGATACTCTTTCGAGGCATTGTGACGCACGTAATAAGTCCTGAGGATTCCACAGTATGGCCAGTGATGATGAAGACCTGCAGGTGGTGGGCCTACATCCAGTATGAAAAAGGACTGGCTCTGTAGAACTTCCTATGAAGAGTAGATTTAGAGATTGATTGAGATAGCAGCAGTGATGATGATGACGATGATTCGATGACAATGATTCGATGATGATGATCCAGAGAAGAAGACTTATGCTAGCAAATCTATGTCGAGAAATACCTTCTAGTTAAGAGGGAGTGTTGATGTATATGTAACTTCGGAATGTATTTCACCTATGTATTTCATCTATGTCTACTGTACTCCTATAGAGATGTTATTATTCCTCTATACGGAAGTGTCATCATTTGTATTGACAAGTGTCGCAAGTGTCGTAACTTGCGATGGGTTATTAGACCACCACGTGTGGGGTCGGCCCTGATTAAGTTAACCATGGGTTATCAGACTAAGCTAGAGATAAGTTAGACCCATTAGTTTATTGGGCAGGACAGGACAAGTATAAATAGAGATCGGGAGATCTCTATTTGGACATCTCATTACTCACTTCTACATCACTCGAAAAGTGGCGCACATGTGAGGAGGAGGATCATCTGCTAGGAGAAGACTATCTCTTGTACTTGGGTTGTACTTTGGTTGTATTATTGCTCTATCTATCTCTGAGGAAGTTGTGGGGTTTTTCACCTTAGGGTTTTCCCCACAGAAACTCTGTGTGTCTATTGTCTCTTATGTTTGCCTCTTGTTGTGATTGACATGATTGACATGCTTGATATGATTGATATGTTGTACATGTTATTCTCTCAGTAAATATCCTAGAGTATATTGAATTAATGCTCAAAAATTAACAAGGACCATGGGTATTACCAAGCCCTAGGCGCAAGGGTTACCATTATAAAACAAGGTTGCGCCTAATCAAAAGTTTATGACCATCGTTGGGGCTATGGGTTTATCCCATAGTCGAAAATTGAAAAGATTGCATTTAATATAAAGTTATGGTTATTCTGTCATTCAAAATGTTGGTTGTTGTGATGGTTTAATGTTTGTACTGTGTAATGCCAGGTCTTTATGGCTTACGTTGGATTGTAATCTCAATCGTCCATTTGGATAGGCATATGCTTAGGGTTTCGTAAGGGGTTTAATGTGCTCTTTTGATGTCCTAAACTTCATTATTGCTTCGTTGGTCTATGAGATCTGCGTTCTTCTCTGTCCATAGCGATTCTTGTAACTATCATTCAACGTTAATGGTATACCTTCCCATTTTCCTTGCAAGGCATGAAGGAAGATATGTTGGTGCTAATGGACGCCACCTCCAGATCTTGCTGGTTGCTGCAATGAACTTGTCCAACCTTCTCTAGCCTCGATCTTCCATTTAAAAGGTAAGAAAATATTTCAACTTATGCTCAACAATTGGTTATACTGTGTTTTTAGTTATACTCAGGTTGTCGAAACTAATGTTTAAGTTTGAAAGTGCAAGCAGGGGAGTGATAAGGGTGTCCAGGAGGAGCTGACCCCTGGCCCTGTTTGCAAAAATACAAGGTACAATAAATCTAACTTAGTTCATTTTGGTAAAAATATTTTAATGAAATGATATAGTTTTAATCTTGGTCAATTGGTTGCAGGTTGTGGGCATTGAAGATGAAGGCGACAAGGTCACCTCCTCCCAAGCTCGCGTCTTAGAACGTCACAGTATGTAAAGAACCTCATTCTGTCTAACTGGATTTCAAATTTCCTTTTAATAAACGAAAATTGTTACTGATTGTGTTTAAACAATGGTGGTTGCAGGTGACTCCTAGCTAGGTTTTAGAACTGTGAGGAGAGCACAGGCTTTCGCCTTTAGCAAGATAAGTTGATTAATTACTTGTTGACTCTTAGGGTTTATGAAAAGTTGACAGAGGGATTCCTTGTTATCTTTTTTCTAGCGTTTGTTTGTGCATTTATTGCCTTGTTTAAGGCTTGAGATTTTTAACTATGGTGCCAACGTGGATGGCTTACCATCCCGTCGGTTAACCTGTAATCTATTTAATTATTGGTTTTAAAGAAAGAGTGCCATCATGGATGGTCTTACAGATCCACCTGTTTACATGGATGTTTGTTACTATGACCCTTAGGGTCCTTACCAATTTCTTGTTTGGCGTTTTCTGTGTTTTTAAAGGAATATTAAAGTAATACTTATCATAAAATCAACGTTATGAAGAACTAGCATGACCGCTCTCAGTCTGTTCCATTAATTTGTATAAGTTTATTTCAATGTGGTTATCTTTTGTATTGATAGTTTCTTTTTACTGGATCAATGCTGCCATCCCCGATGGTCTTAATAAAATATGAATGCTATGATCATTTCGTTTTTTTTTACAAAGGATTGTATCCTGTAGATTAGATTTTGGTTAATTACGAAATATGGTAAAGTTTGCATATTTATAAATTATGGCATTTATAATATTTTAGCTCAGGTTAAGATCGACCCAGCTATGGTGATTTCGATCTATAACAAGGTTTTTACAAATGAATAATGTATTTATTAAGTTTATATAGCAGAGGCCTCTCGGCTCTCTTGATTCTAGTAATTGTTGTTGTTAGTTTTATACAGATGAGAATATTTGATGGTACCAATCACTTTACTTCAGTTTTGGTGATCTTGCTGTGGTTAGGTTATAAAAGTTGAAACATAATTTGACTCTATTCTTTAGTAGGCTTTAATCCATGATAAATTGGAAAGCAAAGATTTGTAGAAACAATATTAATAGTTATTTTATGAACATAGATGTCGATTCGACAGAAATGCTTACATTTGGAAACATAATAGAAAATATACTTGAATCAAAAACTAAGCTGTGTAAAATTATACACGAACTAAATATGATTATTTTATACACAGATATCAATGTGGCAGAATATTAAAGTTGAAAACACAATAGGAGATATATTTGAACAAATATGAAATAAATCCATAATCTAATTAAGTGCATAAATAAGATCTCTGCTAAGGGTTAGTTGTAATTTATAACAGGAATGGTAATCCTATTGTAGCTAGTATTTAACAGATAAGAAAATAAAAAAAAAAGAACTTGGCACCACTGTCGGGAAAACAAAGATGAAATAGCCGTTCCTCCCAACCAACTCCTAGAACAACCAAGTCTCACTTGCTCCAGAACCCCCGAGCCTGATCGCTGAACCAAAAGAGAAAAATCCACTTAATGCGCCATCTCTTTGATTATCGGCTTCAATCCCCATCCAATGCTAGCCTCCTATTGCTTATGGAAATACTATTATATAGTATTTTTCCTAGGAATTGGTCATTTATGAGCCTCCTGATCTTTAGCACTCAACTAAGAGTTGTGACCTGATTTTGGGGGGAAGATGTCTCCTACACCTTGAGTTCTCACTCAGCAGCTTCAACCACTTGTCTTTTCCTCTTGTGGGTCAACGATCACTCATGCAACAACTATTTCATTTATGTCCCCCTTCAGTATTTTTTTTAATAAAAGAATAATCCATTACATTGTTTTTATTTTTGACTTCTTGTCAAAAATATTTAAATAATAAATAAACATAAAATATTCAAAAAGTATTTAATAATACTTTATTTAATCCTGGCGTATTACTGTATATACATATCTCCGTGGGGTAGCTCAATTGGTTGGAGTCTCTGGGTCCAAGTCGTTACGAGGTCAAGGTCGAGGGTTCAATTCTCTGGGTCCTCCGGGTTTAGGCACCCAAGTGGTGTCGGGAATAAAATACCCTAACAAGGTGAGGGCCCTTCGGATGGGCCCCTTGGATACTTTCCATGGATGTAGTTACCCAATGTTTGGGAATCAACCACATTATATATATATATATATATATATATATATATAGAGAGAGAGAGAGAGAGAGAGAGAGAGAGAGAGAGAGATCTATCTATCTATCTCTCTTTCTCTCTATATATATAAAACCCATGAGATGGAGAACAGTTGGTGGTGGGTGATGAGTTGAGATATCCCGAAACTGAATGGTCGTTGGTTCTAAACCCCGCAGATACCAAAAATTCATCCATGTTAAGGGTTGGTGCGATCCTGGGGTAATTTTGACGACTTAGATTCCCCTAGTTCGTGGTTTCTTAGCTGAAGGAAAACCTTGCAAGTAAGGGGTACCACTAGCCAACAAATATATATATATATATATATATATATATATATATATATACTGTATTTTTCATGTTGATGTTTATTTCTATGTTAATGGTGATGTGTATGTTAGATGATGGTAGATGATGTTTACATGTGTATGTTAGATTATGTTGGCTATTTTTTTATGTGTTTGTAAGATGATGCTTCTGTTTAGTAGGTGGTCATGACGATGATGGTGATGGTACGTTACATGAAGCTAGGTGATGGTGGTGGTGGCCACTGATTTTATGATGATCACATTGTAATATTTTTTATTGTTACATATATATATGGAATTTTTTTTAAGAACTCAATATGATGTCAAATTATTTTATGATATTTATATTAATGTGTATGATGTATTTTTTTGTCAATGAGAATGATTCATGTGTGTGATGCAATTTTATTTATTTATTTATGTATTTATGCTAAAGTCTTTTATATTAACTATCATTATAATTACAAATTGTGCACAATCACAGTTCTAATTGCAAGCTACAATATTAACTATATTTACAATTTACAATCATTATTACAATTTTACAACTACAAATTACAATAACAATTACAATTACAATAAGAATTCACCAATAATTAGATTTACAAGGTAGACATTACAAATTGGAAAATTACAACTACAAATTTACAATCGTAAATTGTAGTTGCAGTTACAATCAGAACTTGCAAATTACAATTACGAATTTGCAATTACATTTACAAATTTATAAAATTATTTACAAAATTGCAAAATCACAAAATAATTTACGAAATTGCAAAATTACAATCATTTTAATCATCCTATCAATTAATTATGGGGTGGTCAACTATAAAATATTTAATTGATGAACCAATGATTATAAGTCTTTTGCGAGATGTCATGCATTATATGCGCAAAACTTAGATTTTCTTGATACTAATATCTATAATGTGCTATACAAATAAGTTGCAAATAATTCTAGAATTGAAGTTGTAGTTACTCTAGCTAAAAATCATAATTGCATATATATAACATAATTGTAAATTCAATGATATGAACACGGTAAACAATGAAAAAACACTATTATAATCGTTTTAATAGTAGAAGATACCTCCATCAAACATACTTCAAAAAGGATTTTCAATGAGAAGACGATACCTCCATAAAACATATTTCAAAAATTATTTTTAATAGCAGAATTTTTTGTCTATGTTCACAAATAAAATCTTCTACAGCTACCATTATTGTAAGATTTAGTTACAGGATTAAAGATCTGTTACAAATGGAGCACCAACAAGCCAAATACTGAAATGATGCACTAATGATGAAAATAATAATTAATAAAAAATAATAAACCATTCTATGATTAGAATGTTTCCTCTAATCAAACCTTACAATTATTTAATTAATGATTAATTAGAAAACATAATGCTTGAAGTTGAATTTAATATTAATAATTAATTATCTCATCCACCTAAAGCACATGTAACCTAGAATATGGGAGCAAATAATCTCTCTCTCTCTCTCTCTCTCTCTCTCTCTCTCTCTCTCTCTCACACACACACACACACACACACACACACACACACACACACTAGAAAAGATAAGATAAATATGTCCAAGGATAACCAATGAATACATGATTATAAATCTGTCGCTCATTAACCATTGTTTTACCTACAACCAAGTGTGTCTGTCTAGAAAGAGTCATGTTAAATAACCAAAAAGGCTTTGGTAGCAAAATTTGTGAGTAGTTGTGATTTCCTTATAATAGCTTAAGATTTATTATTGGTTGTGATCTTTATATTTTAATTTTTGTTTACATCGGCCATCCTTGGATGTCTTTAAACGGGTGTTAACATACAAAGTAGAGCCATCCAAAGAATTTATTAACATTGGGTTAAGTAAAGGTTGTGAATATATGTTGGTGTACCGAAAATTAATTGTGGAATTTATAAGTATGGATGTTGTTTTACTTCTCTCATTTTATAATTAATAGAACAAAAAAAATCATTTATATTAAATATATGATTTTTTACAGGGCATCAAACTTGTAGGAAACAAAGTATGGAGTGAAACCAATAGAAGATTTGTTGAAACAAGGAATGCTATGTGGTTTTGAAGGAATGTGTATCATTCAGGACTCAATTCTTGTCGCTTTTCAATTTACATTCATCTGTATTATTTATTTTAATTTTCATTATTCCCAGCAATGTAGATAAATTCATTACACTTTATTTTTATGTTTGTAGATGGAAGTTGAAGAAGAGGAAAACAATTGAGGCAGTCAACAAAACATTCGGCCAAATAACACAAGTCATGCAAGTGGCTCGAGCACTGATAACAGTTCTTGTGAAGAAATATTATCCATGTATTTTGGATGTTAATGGAAGCTGAAGTATATTTTGAAATAATTATCTGTGAAAATTAGAAATTTTGTATAATGTACTAAACATAGTGTCCCAATTTAAAGACAATGGATTACAATGTAACAATTACGTGCATGTTAACATCTTGATTATTGTGGACTTTATGCTGTCCCATTTTGTATGACAAAGGACCTCTTATTGATATATAATAAAATGAAGTTTTTTATTCTATTTCATTCTCCAATGTCGTGAAATGTTACATCGGTAATTAAATATATGGACAATTAAATATTACAATAGATGCAAAAATTTATGATATAACAAATTATTGTGTCAATGCTTTTGGAATTTCAATGTGTTGAAGTTTTGAAAGCTGACATTTCGGGTGGACACTCCACCCATCTTCAGGGAATCAAAGAGAGAAGCTACACATGGTAAGAAAAGAGTTAGGCCGAGTATAAATAGGTATTTGGAAATGTAGACTTTAGGAGTTAAAGAAAATTAAGGTAGGGAAGATTCAAGAAAAAATGGACATAAGATTAATAAAATATATAAAAGGGGGGGAAATGAATTTGGTAATGAAGAATAGGGTAACCAATTAACGTGGTAAAAAAATCAAGTTAAAATTAAGATAAATATTAAGGAAAATTAATTAATAATTGTTAGGAAATTATATAAGAAATTTTAATTAATAATGGTAAGAGTAAAAAATAAAAGGGGTAGAGAAGTAATAAAATAAATACAAGAGGGATTAGGTTTAAGAAAATAAAAATATAAAAATCTACGGAGTTGTCTAAAAATTTAACGATTTGGCCCGGATAGAGGCTTTTCATTGGAATCCATCTTTTTTATTTTGCAAAATATGAATTTAACTGGGTTTTAATGGCGATTTTGATGGTAGAAACGGATTTAACACCATAAAAAACCCCCCGGGCACCCAAAATTTCATAATTTCACAGTTGTAACCAAGATTTTTAAAATTTTATGGTGGATTTTTTCAAAATCATGCCTAAAAAATCAAAATTTTCCGTTTGAAATTGTAGAACTTTTAGACTACGCAAAAATATATAAGGTAAATAATAAAATAAAATAAAAATTATGTTAATAAAATTATATATATATATATATATATAATGGTAGAAATAAAACAATTTTTAGAAATAATAAAAATATTTGGAGGAGAATTATTTTGTAAAAGAGAGTTATAAATTTATTCTAAATGAGAAAAAATGTGGTTAAGGAGGTAAAAATTTAAAATTATTATTAAAGTAATGGTAAAGCTATTAGTGACCAATTAATCAAAATAAGGAAGGATTAAGAAAAGAAAAGGGGAAATTTTTTGGAAGGGGACTTTGGAGTAAATTAAGAAAAATAAAAATAAAAAGGTGGGGGGACTTGGAGGAAACAAAAAATCTATATTTTAGAAAGGAAATTAAATGAAATAAAGGGATAAAAAACATTTAATATAGAAGATAGAATTAGGAAAAAATAATAATAACATGCTTGAAGAGAAGAATCAAAATGGAAGAGGGATTTAATTGTAAGAAAACGCAGGAAGACAAAGGAGGGGGAGATAAGATAGGAGAGAGGGTTAGTGGTTTATGTGATGGATTAGTGGTTTCCAAGAATGACTTAATTTATAGCTTCCGTCATGGTTAAAATTGTTTGGGTTATTTTCTATTTCTAGGGCTTCTCTTATAAGGCAAGAGGAGTAATGCGAGTTATGAGTAAGGATTTTGGTTTGGTCAAAGAAGATCAAGTGTATAACAAATTAATCCAAACATCATATCCATACACAATAATAAAAATTCAAATGAATACTATTATAAAAAATATTTCACTTTCTAATGAATAATAGAATTAAATAAAATAAAATTTATATATATATATATTTTCTAGTGCGATGTCAACAGTCACTCTTCACCAAACAAAAAATATCACCGGTGCATTTGATCTTATTAATTGCACTAGTGCTTTGTGGATAGTGTGGCATGGTGTGTTTGAGAGAATGTTACCCCGATGTGATTTTAAGAAAACAGTCCTGATGCAGCAAAATAATCATTGTATGCCTTAGGTATTTTTATATTATCATGCCATGGTGCGTTACTTTATATTAACCACACTGTTAATTTTAAAAATATAGTGATTTTCATCTTCCCAATCAACTTTACCAGTGCATTTTCCTCCAATTATCGCACCAGATCTTTTTAATAGTTAGTAAGCACTGATGCTTTTTAATAGGTTGTAGGGACTGGTGTGACATGTAATGTAAATCATCGGTTCTTATATTGTTATAATGAGCAGGTGCATTTTAATAGATCGTAAGCATCAGTAATACGGTTAATATAAAACACTAGTGCATATATTGTTATGAAGCACCGATTCCAGTTAAAATTTTGGTACGCATCAATGCTATATGTATTTTCAAGCAGCAGTGCAAAAATTTGTATGTGCATCGATGTGTGTACTCATTTGAAACGTTCTGGTCCATTTTATGTGTGTTAGCATGGGTGTGATTTCTTCAATAAAGAGCATCGAAAACAAAACCTTTGTGAAAGCCTCTGGCTGCCAAGTTTTTTTAGTTATAATACATTTCCGTAAAATCCTTCACTAAAACATATGGTATCATTTGTGAAGGTTGTAGCAGAGGTTTTGTTGATAATTTTGACCAATATTGTAACACTAAAAACCTCCACTATGGGGCCTTTTCCTTGTAGTGGATATTCAATTGGACCTTGGCTAGTAGGCATAGGTTGAGGAATTCCATTTGTAGGGATCCCATGAGGAATAGCTTGAGAGTGGAACTAGGTGTATCTATATGTTGAGGTGTAGAAATAGGGAAATAAGGGCAAATTGTCATGAGAAGATCTTAGAAAAGGTAAGGATATTATAAGGATCCTTGGTCAAGTTCGTTGGCCAACTTACAACCTGAAAAACCATCTAGAATGGGATATAAGATTTTAATCATGTGGAGAATTTAAGTTTCTCCAATTTTTGGACTTAGAGTTGGTTAAGAGGTGGTTTATTATGTTAGACATAAGGAACTCTTGATAAGTTGATGCCTTTAGAGTATTTTGGTTTGACGCCCTAAAGGCAAGGCGAGCGATAAATAACAAGGTTAGCATGTATTGATATGTCCTTAGATATATTTGAATGGTTGATGGGAACTCTCTAATGAAGTCTCCAAAATGTAGATATGCATACGAAATCTAAGGAAGGAATAGATAAACTCATCCTAGGTGGAAGAGGGATGAAGACTATATTCTAACCTATGAGTCCAACTTACCTTAGAAAAGGAGAAATAAATGGGAAAATGACTACCCCTAGCATAGAAATCCAAATTCCTACCTAATATATCTTCCCTATATAATATGATTGTTCCAGGTAGAAGTGGAGTCACTACCTAGTTTTGGGAAAAACTAGGAAACTAGGAGGGGAATAAATGGGCAAGCTTTACTGAATTAAATATTGTTTAATTTGTTTCATGAACCCTAGTTGTTTGAGGACTCATTATAAGTTGTTTATAAATTTGGAACCACAAAAAAGAAAGGTTGCATAGAAAATAAACAAACCAAATACAAGAGATCATGAACTAAAACTAGGTTAATTATCCTCTTTCACTTATGTGATCTACATAATTTAATCAAATGAACAGTAAATTTGAAAAATAAATATGAAATAAATGAATTAAATCTTTCTCTTTCTGTTATTACCTAGATGAAAATAGAAAATAATAAGAATTAACGTTTACTACCAATTTTCCTTGTTGTGCAAGAATTCATAACTAAAAGAAAAGGGTGTATTGACTTCCTAAGTGTTAAAGATCCCTTAACTAGGTTGAATCCTGACTAATAACTCTCTTGAACTTGGAAAGAGAAGTAATCAAATGGAGGGGAGAAAAAATAGAGAGAGTTGGGCCTCCTTAGCATTCCTAGATTTGTAAAGATCTACCTGCCAAAAAACCACTTACTTTTCCCATTCTCCATAAGTATATATACCTAAGGAAACAAATAAACAATTCAACAAATAAAACTACAATATGAACAAGAAAAGGAAACAAGTAATCAATGCATGTGTGCTCTTAGTAAAAGAAAGCCTCATACCACACAAAGCTAATTTTTGAATTTCCCCCTTGTTGTATAGGGAAGGGACGATATCTACAAAACAAAAAGTGAAGTCTATGGAAAATAATACTACAACACCTCCCCAATAATGGTGAACTATATAGATTAGAAAATGATGTATATTCGAGAGTATATGAGCATTATACAATAGTCCCAAGAGTATGGAATAAACTAAATATATAGTATAAGAGAGATAATTCAAATAGAGAAAATGAGGAGTGATTTTTTTCCTAGATAAATATAGTCCCTCAATCACCCATGTCTTAGGAATTCCAAGTGAGTATGTTGGTACTTACCAACCCCCCCTGGATTTCCCCCTCTTCCCCATTTTTTGGATTGAGAAAAGTAGTAACCATCAGTCAAAATAACAAACTAGTGACTCCAAGTGGTTCAATGAGATTTGATTGTGACATATCTATGAACTTCTACAAAACATCATCTCCCAATCAAGCTAACCCTTGAGGCTATGAGTATAACACCCCATTTTTTACCCTAGTATGATAAATATGTAAATATTGATGAAATGGCTAGAAGCCAGATATGAATGGTCCAACATGACCAAATTATGTAATTATGTACATTTTCACTTTTTAGTATAAAATCCATGACTACTGTAGATTAAAGGACAAAGAAGAGATGTGGGACTATAATTACACAAGGGGGAGAGTGAGAAAGGGGTTATAAGGGACATGACCTTAGTGACTTATGAGTCAATTCATTATCCTTAATATTCATTTTATCCTAAGTTTTATTAATCCCTATTTATAAAATTTCATTGACCATAAACTTGGGTTAACTATCTAAGCTTAGGATTAGAGGGGAGGAAAGGTGTCCAATCCCATGTATTCCATTTGTCTAGTTCCCATCATCTTGGCATACCACTTGACTAGTTCTCAACATGCATATAATTATTGAGAACTAGTCCATTTTTCCATAATTCCTTTGTGATTGAGCTATCATTTGTTGTCATCTCTAAACCACCTACACCTATACCACCATCACTTGGACTGTAGTTTGGACCCATACCAAGAACAATTAAGTTCCTTGGTGTTGTCCCTAAGGTCTACATTGGACTGCTACAGGGAAAAGATAGGTCATTTATGTACCACTTTGGAATGAGGAATGAATTTAGGTTTAGGTGGTTGAATGTTCAGTCATCCTTTTAAAATCTCAAGTGAATAGATTTAAAGGAAACAGTAACATATAATAAATTTAAATGCTTCGCAAACATGAATTACAAGGGCTCAATATTTAATTCACTGTCAGAACATAAATACACAAGAGGTAGTCTACACTTTTATAAATTCACATGCTGCACATTATAACCGCATCATAATTTGAAGAAAATTACTAAAAACATAATAGATTCACAACTAATGAACAATTAAAGGTTAAGGGTCATTAATATTGGAAATAGATGATTATGCAACACATAAAACACTTCTGCTTTCAAAAATATAATTAGCAGTAAAGTTAAATAAGAGGCATAATGTATTCATAATGCAAACGATCTTCAAAAATTCATATATATTACAGTATCAAAACTTACAAGTCTTTCACCACTTCTTCTCAGGCTATTCCAAAACTCAAACCCTTTCTTTTTATTTAGTTTTTCTCTATAGAGCTTCTATCTTCCTCCTTTTTTTAGGGTTTCGAGACCTTATCTTGTAATTAATAATAATCTTTAAAATCAAAATTGATAATTTCAAAAATGAATCAGTTTTAGATCCGATCTTTTAGGAATGTGTTAACTGCTTAGATAACATCTCTAAACTAAGTTTCATTCACATACTATATGTATTTCTTTACAAACATATCAAATAAACATGATTTTAGACTTTAAAAATTTTGGAAAATGATAAAGATAATTCTATATGGTCCCTGTAGATGAAGAAACTTGACTTGATCAACTAGAAGTTGCACTTTCGACCCTGTTTACATCAAGTGTATATTCATATGGATTCAGTTCCTTGATTCTGGAGAGTATCAGCTCCTCGATTCTGGTGTGTGTCTTGTAAAACATGAGTGCCTGGTTTGGTCAAGATACCCAAATTGTCATTATGTGTTTGGTGTTTCTTTCTTTCTTGCATACATTCCTTCTTCCAATATTTCCTTTTCCTGAGTAATTTTCCATTGCTTTTCTTTAATCCCTGGGAAAATTTACATAATTTATTGTATTTTATGAGCAATTTGTTCCACTCTTTTTTGGCTTTATTTAATATGTCGTGTACCTATTTGTTTTCCAATCTTAACTCCTTAGCCAAACGTTTAGGTTCTTTCAACTTCTTTTTAAGCTTTTGATTGATTTGATGTTCTCCACTTTCAAGTTGGAGCAAGTTGTCATTCTCTGGTGCTTTTACTTGGGCATTCAAGACCTCTATCTTTGGTTTGGCCACATTGTTAAATTCCTTGTGCTGCATCTCTTTCTCTTCTTAAGAATTCATAGGGATGTAGGGATGAGCCTTAGGTGAATAAGGAACTGCGTTAATGGCCTTTTCTAGATTGGTCAATAATTCAGATAACTTCTTTTCAACCTCCATGGATGAATCTGACCCTTCATTAACAATGTCTTGGCCTTCTTTAAGTTGCTGGAACTGTACGCCTATTTTTTATTTTTCAATTTCAGGTTCTTTCATTGACTCCATTACTCCCTTTCCCTTATTAATTCTAATATTGATTCTAGTTTGCATAGGTATTGGAGTTGAGGCTTTAACCCTTTGTCTTTTTTACTTTACTGGCTTTTACTTCGGCAAATTTTAAAGGTCAATAACCTTGTTTTCTTTCAGAGTAGGATAAAAAATGGCCCTCGAATTAAGTATGAACTTATTTGTGGTTCTGGTGTGAGGTACTCTGAGGGGATAATATTTTGGATCATCTGGTTTCCTCTTTCGATTCTTAATTTTTCCTTCATCATTTGAGGTCATTAAATTGCTATGTTTTATGTAACCTAACATCTTCAGAATTGGGTGGTGGTTTCACGGCCCCTCTCATTCTCTATTTCATTCTTTTATCATCTTTATTTACACTATATTATGCATATGAATCATCCATTTCAACAACCTTGCAAGTCTTAGAAGTTCCCAAATTGGTAGAAAGATTACTAATACCCTTATGTGAGGATTTATTTTCTAGGATTTCAAATTCACAGTATAATATGAAATGATCCCAGTTCTTATTGAATTTATTTAAGTCTCGAATTATAAACAGTTTAATCAGGGCCTGATAAAAATACTATGTTGACTCTTCAGAAAGTTTCTAACCCTAGCTGCCATTTTTGTGAGACTCTTCAGAAAATAGAAGGGTAAATTCATTTTTGAGATGCCATCTAGATGTAAGACGAAACACATATTATCTAAATGAATAGTGGCATGCCTTTCTTCTCCTGTAATGTACCTTTGAACCATTTTCAAGAGGTCGATGTATTCTTGTTTTAACCAAGCCCATGGAATAACCCTGCTCTAGTCTGTATTTTGGTGTTCGTTCTGGAGAAATCAATTGCATTGTGTAATATCAACACTATGAAGTTTATGCCATTGCTCTCTCTCCCGTGGGAGATCAATTGCTATGGCTATGGTGTTTTGCAAGACTGGAAATTTTAAATACCCTGCTGTAACATTTGTTCCATTGAAACCCTCTACAAATGCTCTGGAAACTTCAGCGTGGAATCCCTGTAACTTTTCACAGTAACAAAACCAACCAACATTTTTTTAACTTTACACCAAACTTTGGATAAGATTCGAGAATTTTGGACCCTAATGGTTCATATCTCACAACATGTCCAATTCTGTGTGAAGGAATAGTTACTTTGTTTAGCTACTATAAATAAATTAGATTAAGTCTCTGTATATGATATTTCACTTCCACAAAACCAATCAGCAATGTCTCGAAGGATATTTTAGCTAACCGTTTTCATTTTTCCGACTATACTGATAATTACGAAAGATTATGGAAAGGCTCATCAAATCGATTCACATGAACCCGAGAAAATTACAGGAACTTGGATCCATAATTTACCATTTTGGTTTCACTTTTCATGATCGCAAACCCTCAGAAGATTGACGTGACTGGAGTAATTTCCTGGAATAATTATTCTGACAATTTTTTGTCAGTTCCATAGCGTGATTGAACAGTTTGTCAGCAGACATAGTTTGGTAGGGCATATTCTTTTGTAATTTTGTAGCGCAATGAACCTTTTAGTCTTATCTTGTGTCCATGCTTAACTTCTCAAAGAATAAGGTTATTTTTCCAACAAACCATGCCTGCAAAAACTAACAATACAACAACACCATACAAATTGTGCCTTCTTAGCACTTTACTAACTAATAATCGAAATTTGAAGTTAAAACATAGGAGCAACATAGAATCATAGGATAAAGTACCGATGGAAAAAGATTTATCTTGGGTAAATCAAATCTTAAGATGATTACATAAAGGCTTGAGTTTCAAGGCTTCAAAGTCAAAAAGGTAGACAACCCTAAGTGCATACTTAGGTCTAACACCTAGAGTTCCGAAACAGAGAGATCCTGGTCGGCCTGTGTTGGATCCCTAGAAGGGAATTGGGGTAACAAACCCAAGGGACTGTAAACTCATAGAAGGGATCCCAAGGGATTATTAAATCAGACACGGGAGCACTATTCCTTGGGTTGTGCAAGATGATGGGGAAGGAGTGCTAGTGGATTGGGATAGTTTCAACTAGAGAAATCAGTATCTTCTTGTGGTTTAATAGTCCCAGCTCAATGGTGGCCTGTCAAAGAAAGATATGGCTTGACAGAGCGACTGCAAGGAATATCATTGGTCTATATCTAGTTGGTTATTCTTTTAGATAAGTCTCCATCTATGTATAAATTATTGGTATTTATTTATGTTATGTATTTTAATTAATTATTGTTTCGTATGGTTGAAATGCATGGAATTAATGGCATTGAGTGAATTCATTCATGTAGAAAATAGATCTGACAATCTTGTGTATGTTTACTTTATATCTAGGTGTTTAATTACATACATAATTACGATGTAAATTTTAATTGAACCAATAGAAGAATGAAATTGATTATTAGAGGGGATTCGTGACAATATTTTGAGTATCGCGTGACCTTAAAGGTACCATGAGGTCACTGAGTACGTGACAGATTGGTATTAGAGCCCAAGGTTGCAGCACCGGGATTGCATGGACCGAATTTGAATTCTACATGTAAAATTATAGGTTGCACATGAAGTGTTTGATAAAATGCATCAGGGAAAGAAATTAGGGAATTTTTTTAAAATTAATCCATTGTTTAATTCCAGTATGTAATGAGATCATTGAATGGTTGGATCAAATTTACATAGAGCTATTATGGAAAAAAATGTGAGTTTAAGCATAAATTTGGGTGAAGTTATAGTTTACATGTAAACTGTTTGACAAAATTCCTTATAGAAATTCTTGATTGAAGTACTCAAATATGGTGTTGAGTATTAGCATGGAAGTGGGTAATAAATAAAATCATAAATGGAATATTCTAGTCTTCAAAATTTGGGCAGAATTTAGCATCATTATAAAGGAAATCTAGTTATGTCAACTAACAGAAATTTACTAGCAAGAGGAAAAAGTCAGGTGTGCCTGGTTTTGTTGGTTGACAGAATGAATTACAGTATTGGGAGGGGCCAGTTGTACTTTTGGGTTTCCCACCCTTTTAAGAATAAATTTCCAAGTGTAAATATTCTAAGAGCCACATGTCCAAATTTTGAAATTTGGGAATTTTTGAAAATTTTTATATGGATTCCAAAAGTGCCATGTGGACGGTGTGACATGGATGTGCCACATGAATTCCAAGTCAGGTGGAGCTACCATATGGGTGGAAAGTTGTGATGTGGACCAGCCACATCCAACATGCATTGGAACTCAGTCTCAAGGTTTTTAGGAGCCTAGCACCTAAGCACGAGCTTGACGGACCATGCGACCAGGGGATGAGAACCAAAGGCCAACGGAAAAGGGGAGAAACATCATCGATGAGCAAGATCGATCAGAGTCGGCACGATCAACGGGTGTGGTTCATAGAACAAGGAAAATTTTAAGGATCCATAATTTTCTTAAAGTGTAGAAACCTTGACGAATCTTACTAATTATCAAATTTCCAACCATGAAATGTTTGCTGATATTTTTAAAAGAGTATTCAAATTTCTAAGGGTTTTCTATAGTTTTTGGACAATTTTGGCGATTTTTAGAGGAAAAAAATTTAATCCTAGGGAATTTGGGCGAATCATATTGGAAAAAAATGGAAAATAGCGAATACTTTTTGGGAGAAAAATCTTTAAAATTAGCCCATGGGCAAAATTTCGCCCCTAAATTTTTCCCTGTCATAGAACATAGATAACTTGCACATTGGTTAACTGTAGGTGGGAGATCTATTGGGTGGATATTGCTTGTCCCCATGTCAACTTTATACTGACAATGTCTCCAACAAAAACTTTTTCAAAATTGCTTCTCCACAAGCCATTACCACTTCCAGTAATGGAATACCGTCAAAGCATTTATGTCCAAGGGGCAGGGGTGCAGACACTTGGCGGCTAGTGGAGGGTGACATGGCTACATCATTGGGAAATAGGTAGGACCTATTGACACGTCATCAAGTACGTCTCACGAAATGTCAACATCATTCCACGTCGACATAAATTTAGAAAAGTTAAAAAAAGTATGGAGCCAAAATCTTATTTTGGGCATAAAATGAGTAGATTAAATTAGAAATTGATGAGACTTGCATAATTTTGACGCCATTTATATAGGCTACGGGATTTCTAGTGAGGGACATGGACCTATTTTGCTTAAATTTTGCATAAATTTTGGTTTAATGGGTTTTGAAGACGATTAGCCTAAGGATGGATGGGGGCTCAGTTAAGGCCCAAATTGTTATGAAGCAGTCATGATCCAAGAACACAGATAAATATGGATCCTTGAGGAAAATTTTGGAAATATGTGGATCCAGGATGCAAAAGAAGGTCGAAATCCACTATTTGGGCACATGAAAGGTCATTTTTTGAAAACTTGAAGGAGGCAAAAGAGGCCCAAGAATTCATGACTAGAAAATTTATGATCTCAAAATTGTGTCTACTTGTCGATTTGAACAACTTTGATTAGAGGTGATTTTTCCATAAATTCTTAGTTTGTGAGATAATCATTTTCAGTAAAAAAATACAAGTTTGTAAGAACTGCAAAAATTAAAAGTTGGTGATTCCAAAATTTTATAAAATTTGATGGGAGTATCAAATTTGAATATTAAAAGTGTTTGAGTACTCACCATTATATGGGATATTAGTTCTTGATATAAAAAATTTCCCAATTCATTACCGATTTTCTTCTACATGTATTAGAAATTGATCCTTCAGAATAAGTGCAATTATAGAAATAGGGTAAAATTGGACAAAAATCGTGATTTTAGTGAGGCATAACTTTTAGTGGTGAAATAAAAATTGAACAGGGGCATATTCATTAGAAAGAGTATCAATAGGATATTAAGAAAAATGAGCCTAATTATGAATCAATACTTCCTATTTTTCCAGAAATCTAATAGAAAGGGGGCCTGTAGCTTAGTTTGACAAAAGTTGTCAAAAGTACATTTTCCATCATTTTTCTAATGCATAATTGTTTTTATGAATTTTTCAAGAGATTATCTAATATTTTTCGATGATTTGAACACATTGCAACTATTGGTATTTCATATTGCTACAGGTTACAAGTTTACAACTAAGTGCAACACATAATAGTATTGGAAAGTAAAGATGGAAGGAATGGAAATTTCATGCACTCTGAGAGAAGAAGTAAAAGGGAAGAACATCAGTGTGGTAAATGAGGAAACAAAATCTAATGGGAATAGAAATAATATAGAATCAATAGAGACGGTGGAAACTATGAGAATATTGAGGATGGAAGTATAGAGTTGTAGAGCGGATAATGAAAGAATGTTGAGATCTCAGGAGCAACATAATCAATTGAATACTCAACTTATGCAAAGGTTGAACTTGCTAGATAGGAAAATGTAGATTGGATCAGTTTATTTCCCTAAGAAAGAAGACGGGGATAGTTCAAAGAAGAGATCTCATGAAAAATCTAGACACTCTAAGAGTTCTACTAAGGGTCGTAGGCCTCCTTATTCACCACCTCATGTAGACAAGAGATCTTATACAACATAAGATTCTAGCAACAACACAGAATTGCCTCCAAGGAGGAATCATAAATGAAGAGTTGTGGAAGAAGTGTTGCAAGGGGCTACTAGAAGGATTAAGCCACCTACCTTTGATGGTGAGAACGAGAAAGGTAAAGATGTTGAAATTTGGTTGTTAGGAATGAGGAAATACCTGCAATTGCATAATTATTCTTCAAATATGGAGGCCAGAATTTCCATTTGGTGGGATCAACTAGTGGAAGTGAAACTTATTAGTGAGAAGAGATTTTCCTGGAAACAATTCAAAAATCACTTTCAATAAAAGTACTTATTTAAACATTATTATAAGAAGAAAATGGAGGAGTTCTTTGAGCTCAAGTTCGTAGATATGAGCATGGAAGAGTATGAGAGAAAATTTCTAGAGTTTTTGAGGTACATTGGGTTTATTATGGAAGAAAAAGTAAAAATCCAGAGGTTTCTAAGTGGATTGTCTACCTTTTACAAAGACATAATCCAATATGATGAACCCATATCCCTTGAAGAGGCAATCCGAAAGTTTAAGCATCTATATGATCAAAATAAAGGAAGAGAATATGTACAAAATTCTTGGACTGATAAGAAAAGAGATAAGTAGTATCAACAGAAGAAAGGATTCTAACCTCCCTTCTTAATAAATCAACAGAGTTCCTTCCAATAGAGAATTCCAATCCATAATGGACCAAAGATGATAGAGTCTCAAGCAAAAGGGAAAAATCAACAATTTAAATGTTGGGGATGTGAAGGCAATCATACGTTCATAAATTGTCCTCATAGAGAAGACAAGAAGAGAATTGTGCATAACCTACAAGAAGTAAGAATAATGGAGGATGTGGCTAGAGACATTCCCATAATTTATGCATCCTTGGATAATAGACACGTAGAGCATCGGTCCAATATGATTGAGATTGAAGGTAAGATTATTGATCAACCCATTGCCATTGAATTGATTCAGGGGCAATTCATAGCTATATTTATCCCAATTTGGTTGAAAGATTTAAGTTAAAGAAAAGCAAGTATGGTAAATCATGGTTGGTACAGTTGGATACTAGAACCAAAACAAGAATCACTGAGATAGTAAAAGGTTGTCCCTTGGATATGAATGGTCTCCATACATTTGTATATTTGAACATTATACCTCTTGGTCCTTATGATGTACTTATTGGAATGGACTGGTTAAATACACATCATGTCATTTTAGATTGCCATAAAAAGACTCACTTGTCTTGATGAAGAAGGAATTAATAATATATTAAAAGGAATTCCAGGGCCTATTTATATTAGGCAGATTTCAGCTGTGCAATTAAAAAGATGTTTCGGAAAAGGGTGTTAGTTGTATGCAACTCATGTGGAGGAACTGGAAAAGGATAAATGCCCCAAACTAGAATATTTACTAGTATTACAAGAATATGCATATGTTTTTGAAGAAATACCTGGGTTGTGATATTCTACCGGGTAGATCACTCAGCTTGAACGAACCTCACAAATATCACTCATGAATTGCAGAGAAGAAGAAGAAGAATTGAATTAGTATTCACACCTTAACAAATAAATGGTAAAACCTGCAGTATAATCATACATCAGCTGTAAGCTAGCACTCTAATCTGAATACAATACTCAATCAATCAAATGAATTCGAATACACCTAACGTTATTTGAATTCTCCTCAATGTGTGGCTTGAACAGCATTGGAGGCATCACCCAATCAGTGGTAGTAGTCACAAATAGTCAAATATCATTCAAATGAGTCTAAGTAAGTCTAACTTATGCATGTGGCACTAATCTAGGGAAGGAGACTCCAAGGTGGGCACATTAGAGACTCTTAGTAGTCAAGTGGCACTCCGATACAGACAATTGGAAGCTACAGGCAGTTAAATTGAGCAATCAATGCATAAACTGTGCAATCAATGCAAGAACTGACTGTTGGAATCTAAGAGGGTGTAGTAGGGTGCATTTGTCATCCATATGAGGAAAACAAGGTGCATTAGGTAGGTAGGAGGGCTATTGAGAGCTAAAAACAGGATCCCGGGGGCTGAATATGAGCTCTAGGTGCTGGGGAGACTACCATGTTGATGACTGGATGCATGCAAAGCATGTAAATACATAAACGATGGTGAGAATATTCCAACACCCCCCTGCAACCCAGACTATGAGGAAACACATAACTGAAAACTAGTAGGGCCCTAGTAACTGAGACCAAAGCAGGGATGATTTTAGGGGCAAAATTTATCCCAAGGGAGAAATTAGAGGGGTCACAAGAAAATCTAGGGCGAATTTTTAATATAGAAAGGGTTTTTTTAATTTTAATAAATTCGTCCCATATTTATTAAACCCGTAACTGTGGGAAATCGATTAGCCAAACCTAGGAGAGAGGGAAAAACGAATTTAGAATTTTAGCCATGTGAAATATAGCTGAAATGGCGAGTTCGCCCCGTCTTTTCCATAATGGAGGGGACTGGCAGTTGGTTCACCCCGATTTTTCATTCATGGAGGTGATGAGCGGTTTGTTCGCCCAATTTTTTCATTAATAGAGGCAATTTGCAATTAGATCGCCCATGATTTGTGGACCATGGGGATTTTGACTTCCAGATTCAAGGTAAATAATAAATTCAGTGGTTTTTGAACTCCATATTTCATGGTAAATACAAAATTCGGCGGTTTCAGCTCTTAGATGAAGATTTTGATACTCCAAATTGGTCCACATTTAGAAAAATGTGGAATAATCTAGTAAAATGGGGACCTTTTTTTTCTATATAATGTTGCAACAGTCACCGTAAAAACAAACATGAAGAATCATCATATCTTTGCATGAAGCTTGACAGTGGCTGAGTGGAAAGCGATTTGACAATAGCTGAGTTGAAAGCCATTTGACAGTAGCTGAGTTGAAATCCATTTGACAGTAGCTGAGTTGAAAGCCATTTGACAGTAGCTGAGAGGCTAAGTGGAAAATCTCTGCATTTGTTCAAAGTTTCTTAGGGTCTCCAGTTTTTATAGAGGTTAGTTTTCCATGGAACCAAATACTATTTAGTGAAATTTATGCGTTTGTTATTCAAATTTGAGTTTCTCAACTTCTATATATCCTTCAAGGCACATTCATTATACATTTAGTAATTTTTTCCATGCTCTGTACCCAGACATTTAGTCCAACCTTTTGAGGATTTCTTGGATTTCAAAACCACTTTTATATAGTTGTGTGTTAGCTTTCACAATGTTGGTCATCACTGTCAATGACGAAGTTGAGCTTCACTTCTAGTTTTTCCACACAACACTCCATACTATTCCTTCAACTGGGCACTTTCAACTTGTTTACGAAAGCATTTTTTTACCAAGCATTTACTTTCTTTCCTTTTGTTGTTGTTGAAGGATTTTCTCAGAATGACCTATTTTTAGACTAATTCACCCTCCAAACTTCACCTTATAAATTCATCCTTTTATGTTCTCTATGATGTGGCACAGAGTTGTTGTTACCTTAGTCACTACACAATTTCCATCTGGCATTAACAACTAGTTTATTTAATCTCTTCCACACCATAGTCACTCTCCTTGGCTTACTTTGTCAATGCTACGGTGACTAGTCTGAAAGAACAACCAGAAAGCATTAAAGTTTGAAGACTAGAATTAGCTGGCATGTAATCCTCCATAAATCATTATGTCTTCTTCCATTAGATTGAATGGCATGAAATTATTATGTATTGGAGTGGTCACTTCATAGAGGATATTGTTGAAGAGCATCTAGATTGGGAGGGTTGTTTTCTAATCATATGCTTTTCCGTGTTCATTTTAATTGGAATTTTGATTGGAGTGACTTTCCTTTTGTCACTTATTTTCTTCCATTGTTCCTAGTTTGTTCTAGATAAAAATTCATCCAAAAATACCTATTACATTGCCTCAAGGCTCAAAGGAAGTTATGAAAGCTATGGTTCAGATTTGGAAAAGAAGCCATTTTTAGCAGCTAAATGGACTAGATACAAGAAACTCCATAGCAACCATGAGTCACTCTTAAGATTAGCTTATAGAAGTGCATAATTTATGGAGTGTTTCACTTGAAGACAATAGATTAAAAGGTACATATCTATATTTTGATGGAGGATTTTGTTTCCCAATTGTAAAACCCTATTAATATTCCATTGCTAGGTACTACCAACGGCCCTAAAAAAATGAATGACAAATTGATAGATTGCAAATACATAGGAAATAATTATCTTCATTATGGGCAATAATTTCACATATTTCTTCTAGCAAGAGAAAACATCCATCTTATTAAGCATCATATACTCCTATACCAACAACCTACTAGGATATAATAGTCCCCATATTCAGATTATAGTATGAGAGTGAATCCTTTTTACTATAGAATGTTATGGGATGAATTTTGATGGCATATACTTTCTATTCTTTATAAGGTTGGCCACATGTTAGTGATTGGAATGTTCATGCCTTGCAAGTGTTATACCCTTCATCATATTCCTTTGAGGAGAGCATTCAACCTTTTGAGGGTTGATGCATATCATTATCTTATTTGGAGGTTGCTTACAACCTTGGGAGAATTATTTACACTACATTAAGAGGGCCCATCCCCATAGAGGGATTTCACTTTAATTTTGGACAACACTCTAGGATGAGGGTTGTTGCATGATTTGGGTTATGTTTTGTCCACCTATAGGATGGTCTATGCCCTAGTTTGAGGAGTCATCCCACTTGGATCCATTCCCATTTAGAGTTTTTGACTTGCTTACCCATGGCTTAAGGAGATCAAGACCATATGTTCATGTGATAAGGTAGTTTGAAAATTGATTTATGTGGAGATCAACTCTTTGAGGGAAGGGGAGGGGGGGTTGGGGTATTTCCCACTATTACTTCAAGGGTCTATTGCACCTAATTTTATGCATGCTTTATCGAGTATGTTTTAAGTTTTTTTCCATTCCTATCCTCATTTTAGGACCATATCTCTATTCTGGACATATTCTTATTGGGCACTAGATTTGAGAACCTTTGGAGGCTAGATGATGTTCTTTTCTTGCTATTGGTTCCTTATTTCCTAGAGGTTCCCTCTTTCCTTGTGCCTTTCCTATATTGGAGGTTATCTTATCGAAATGAAGACCTTTTACATGGCATGTGATCCTTATTTCATGGATCTCACTCTCAACATCAAATACTACAATGAACTTGTTGAGACTACATTGAAATTAAGTTGGGGTTCTCCATGTTGTGCTTCATTGTCCACCCAAAACTACTCAGAGTGAACATAATGATTTGATTTGGGGTATCATGGAAGTTATGAATGCTCTGAAACATGCCTTCAAATAATGGACATTTGAAGGCATGTTTCAAATTATCATCCCTAAAAGTGATGAGCCCTAGTCACCTACAGGAATTATGGGCTAATCCTAGGCACTATTGGGCACATATCAGCAAGAAAATAACAGCTCTGGACAAAAGTACATCTTAATTAAAGGATGTTCCCTAGTTTTGGGGAAAATATTGCGTATTTTTTAAACCTCTAGTTTCTATGAATTTTATTTTACAAACATTATAACATAAATTATTAATTAAGAATTAATGTTAGGAAGCCTACCCAAGAAAGAAAACATATTTCCCTGTCAAGTTGTCTATGTTCTTTATCCTCTGTAATAAAACTAACTGAGGAAGAATAATGACTGCTTCCAGGTAAATAGAGAATTCCCATAGAACCAATGACATCACATAAAAGCATCTTGATACTTGGAAAATTGAACATCTACCCGCATGAAAAAATGGGATGGTAAGATTCCCTAGAGATTCCATGCAAATACCAGAATTTATTCGTGTTTCTAACTTTAGAGATAATTCCTATATGAAAGATATTGCAAAGAAGTTGAAAGAGTGTCACAAGAAAACATATTAATTTAAGCACCAGTTTCATGAAATATTATAGCTTTTAAAACACTGATTACATGGTTAAAAACATAAAATAAATGACAACTAGAATCTGACAGGATGCACTTGCTGATTTAACTAGTAAACTCCCTTCCCCATAAATTCCCATAATCCAATTAGGAGGAAAGAGAAACTGGGAAAATTCACCAACAATATTCTTGCATATTCTTCAATTGCAGATCAACCAAAGGTGTTTGGAATGTTGTCTTTCAAAAGGAAAACATTGATACTATTTTTTGCCTAATCTTTGAAACAATGGTGAGGCACAGAAGCTGAGTTTGTTCCAAGAACACTCATAGGCGATATCATTTGTTCTAAGGAGCTACAAATTGTTCTATTTGAACAATGATATAATAAAACATTCACTGATAACTCTGTTCAATTTACACCATATTGTGCAGACAAATTTCCATGCATGATTTCCATAAATACCAAGGGCAAATCGTGAAGGCAATTATGGGTATGAGTGAGACAACTCCCATAAAATATCAACTAAAATAAGCACAACAAAAAATAACAGCATAGGCATAGCAAATACCTCCAAAAGCATCTCTGGGAGAATAATACAAGTGGCACAATATTTTGTAAATGCATGTAGCTATGGGGGGTGGCAGTAACTTTATGATGAGTAATTTCTCTCTTTGTATATGCTACTAAGGATTCCCAATAAAATTTCAAATTGATCCACATTTCGAAGATATAACTGAAATATCATGGTAGTATTTATCTAAATCAGAACGCTACATAGTGAACAATGCATTAATTAGTGTAGTCCAAATCAGTTGTCAGTCTGGCATTATCAATTCTGACTCAACTTGGCTAAAAAATGAGTTGACTTGGTTTCTAACTCTGCTAGACAAAGTTGAGTCAGACCTAAAATCCCATCTTGTATGTCATATACTTGAGGCAACCAATAGGGCCCAAGCAAAGAAACCTTGAAATTTTTTTAAAAAGTAAAAATAATCCTACCTTAAACTGGAAAAGCATCTTCGTTGGAATGCACCATCTCAAAGGAAAAAAACATTAAGAAAATGTTTGGGAAGGAAATCATTTAACATGCCAACCCCTAGTCACAGTGTATGTCTTGATCTGAAGATCTCGATAACTGACTTAAGGACAGAGGCAGAGATTTTTATCCAAATCCAAATATACATGAATGACTGGACTTTTTATACAACTTGATAAGGATATGAGATATCTTTACCGATCTAGCATAAGAGAGCAAGGGTTCAGAGAAGGGTTTCAGATACGAAGATAAAAGTTGTTTTGTCCATTGATTTCCAAGAGTCTTGATACAACTACAAATCCTTTATACCCATATGGGACTTGGGGTCTCATTTATACAAAAACTTATTCATTTTGGGCCATTCTATAACAAGAAAATCATAACCTAACCCTAACTACTATGTGTGGTAATATTTTAACCGCCCTGTGATATGAAAATAATAAAGTTGACCTACCCTTATCCATTAATGGTCAATGAGCAAATGATCCATGGATATACGCACCAAAAGGAATTATGGGCATGAAGAAAGGAACAATACCAATACTCTAGCAGTATATCAACAGTTCTAAGCATTAAAAGAGACCCAATCAACAGTTTTGGGCAGTCTGAGTCATCATCTACATCCTCAACATGGGGATTATGGTGTTCAAACACCTGGCTGGCACTGTCTAGATAAAATATTCAAATTTAATATATATATATATATATATATATATATATTCATGTGCATCCATGTGAATCCAAACCATTATACACAAATTTGCAAATTTTCACATATATATAACGAGTAAGACCATAGCATTGGAAAATCCTACCAAATCAATTTAAAACCAAATTGGAATTACTAAAAGCAAGGAAAGGATGGTTAAGTTCGACCCTCTTATCTAACTCAGTATATGAGGTGGATTTCTCTTTGGTTAACTTATGTGATTTTGTGCCATTTCAAAAGAGTCCTCTCATAATTCATGGCTCTCAAAGGAATGCAATGAATATGCACAAGTGGCAGCAGTTGTAAGCTGTGTCATGAAGCAGGTGGATAAACCAACAATATAATTTTGTAAAAGGGTTAAATCAATGTTCAAAAGTAGAGGAATTTTGGCCATTTTGCATCATTAAACAACAAGTAGAGAAAGAGGCCCAATGATGTCATCTTACTTTATAGGTGGCAATTTATGAGTGATCAAAAGTTGGAAAAAAATAAGAGTTTGACTTGTTGATTGAATGTTAGGATAAATGTGGAGACAAGGTGCTGGTTGACAGTTGAAAAAGCTGCAAGGAAGGTTATGTATAGCTTATAATGACTAGCAATTTCCATTATTGCTGTAACCCGAGTCAAAATAGAGGAGGCCTTTAATGGCAAGTTGTGACTTTGAAAAAAAGGAAAACTTGAGGTAAGGAAAGAAACCAGTTCACCTTGTGGAAGAGAGGAAGATCATATTCAGCATTCAGCAAACCAAATCATCCAACACTGGCATATGACTATCTCATACTTGGGAAGCAATGATAGAGCTCATTTTATGGTTTCAAACTTTCAAGTGACGCATATTAAGCACGGGAACACTAGTTTAAACTTCTAACTAGTGCAAGGATGCATAACAGTATACTTTGTTGGCTACAAACTAGAATAACATGACTGACCCATTCAGTCGGGGATTACTAACTAGCAACTTTATGTCACCATCTCTCCACAATAGTCCTTTATTATTGTCTTCAGAGCATTTTTCTTCTCATTGCATGTATGATATATGTTGTTTGCTATTGTGTACCCAGACTATTATTGACCTTGGCCAATCATCATTTTAAACATTTGTTTCCTGCTAGATTCTCAACAACCTGTTGAGAGGATGTCAAGAGCTCGAATTTTTGTTAGTGGCTAAGGTTTTACCCTAGCTGCTACCATCCTCCAGGAATCATAGCATACATTTCCATTGTTTTCCATATGTTTTCCAAATTTGAATGTATGGATCATGTTCTATTGTTGGCTAGAGCCAAGATGCAGGGACTTGCGCCTTGTTGTCGAAAGACCTCAATCCAAAGGATCTGGATTGGTAGTTTGGATACATGGGTGATGTCCTTCAGTTTGAGATAGATTTTTTCGACTCTGTGATTAATTATTTCAATCCAATTAAAGGAAACAAGCCTTGACAAAGTGGGTTTGTAAAACGACAGGAAGGCATTCCACAGTGAGCACTAGTTGGAAAGTTTATAGGCCTCTAGCCTAGTCCAAAAGTTGTAGAGACTTAGAAGAGCAATGGACTCTGAAGATTCAAGGCTAGGTATTTTCATTTGCGTCTAATGGTCTAATGTTCAAAATTAACCTTAGGTTAGGTTATATGTGCCAAAATCTTAAATGAATTATACAAAAAATTCACTTATCTCTCAATAATTGAAGACAATAAATGTAGGGTTATAACCATTAGGAGTCCCTGCAACTTGGGGAATCTATTGAAAATACCAAAAAGGTGAGTCCAAACCACCTGCCTTCTTATGAATGCTAACAGAATTCTGCCAAAATATGCAACCTGTCTTTACATGCAGTGGATGGTGGTATCTATGCTGGGCCTATTCATTGTAGTATGCCTAGAAATTAAGGAAAAATGTTGAAAACGATGGATACTGAACTTGTAGGGTTTCTTATGCTTTGTTTCTTTTATTAAAAAATTGTAATATATATATATATATATATATATATATATATATATATTATACCTGTCCTCCTTCTTATTATTCTTTATTTTTATCACAATGTATTTTTTCTTTTAAGTTGTAGGAGCAGTTTGGTAGAAGGCATTAGGGGGTCATAAATGCTCCCTATAAGGGCATAACAATCAATAAAAACCCTAGAATCTTTTCTAAATTAGCAAATGACGAAGTATCAACTTGGAAACACTTCCAAGCATTTCTGAGCATTTTCCAGTGCCAAATTTCTGGGGACAGGGGTTTCCTGGAACTTAGCTTTCTTGCATGTGTCAGCACCACAAAATTTACATACCATATGATTTAAATCAAAATTAAGTCCTTGATCCTATCTTATTGTGTCCATGATCTGTGTTTTTGTGACTTGTTTCTCCATTTGTATGTAAACTCTATTAACATCAATTAGCTTCATCTCATTTATCTAATAAATGCCATTCTGCATAGGGGTTTGTGCTACGTTGATTCTCCATATGTTGTCCTATGCATTTGACTATATGACCTTTGCAACCTTCATTGTGTTCTTTGTGTTTGTCCACTAATACATATGAGCAAATTTCCACGGTTTTGCATTGATATTTCCATGTTTTATCATCTCAATTGCGACGATCATGGGTTCAATTTTTCGTGGAACTTGTTTCGTGGATATAACGATGAACTTGGAAAACCGTCGCAATAGAGACGAACACTGGTCGCCATGTGTCTTATATAAGGTGGTCTTGAAAATGATTTTTTTTATTCATTTTCTACAAACTGTCTCTTTATCGACGAACATTCATCCCTATAACGACGAAAATATGTCGAAAAACGTTGTCTAGGAATTTGCTTCCACGAAAAACCATCTCTCTATCAACGGTTATTTGTCAAACAAACCAAAACAAAGCCGGAGGCTGCGACGGTTTTGCTATGCCTGTGACGATGTTTGGGCTCAACTATCGACGAACATTCGTCGAACAGACCAAAAGAAGGCTGGTGCCTTTCCACAGTTTTGCTATACCTTCGACGAAAGTTCGTCGATATATAGACGATACCTGGAAGTTAAAAAAAAAAAACCGTGGAAACTGATGTCTTATGAGTATAACCTAAATGTTATACCTTTCCACGGTTTTGCTATAGCTTCGACGAAATTTCGTCGATATATAGACAATACTTGGAAGTTTAAAAAAAAAAACCGTGGAAACTGATGTCTTTTGAGTATAAACTAAATGTTATACCTTTCCACGGTTTTTCTATACCTTCGACAAAATTTAGTCGATATATAGACGATACCTGGAAGTTTTAAAAAAAAAATTAAAAACCGTGGAAACTAATGTCTTATGAGTATAACCTAAATGGGAAAGCGAGGTGACATTATATTAGTGAATTTTGGCATTGGACAAGAGCTTATCATCTTTTCTGAGAACAAAGATGATTAAATGAAATTGATGGTGAGTTTATCATGGTTTTTAGAATTTTCAAGTGCAAAAGAAGAGAATGAAAAAATAGATTGATCTATTATATCTCCTTTGATTGATCTAATTGCAAAGTCAACAGAGAAATGCTTCAACCTGTCATGAGAAAATGAGGTTGGAAATGAATGCTTACAAGTTACAAAAGATTGATTGCAAAACTAGAATTAGCAGTGGATTTCATGCCCAAACATTTCAATTTGGTGTAATCTTAAGTTGTTTTGGGATCTAAAATTGTCACAACAACACTGAAGTCTGATCCAAAGTTGATCTAAATCTGGTGAGAGCATGGATATTTTTACTTGTTAATCGACAAATTTAGTTGTTTATACAGTTGTTGTTAATGCCCCATAATGTTCCTAGGAGGATGAAGTACTCCATGATAGTTTTTGTGCTACAAATCCCCATGTTTCATGTTTTTTATTTTCAATATGGTAACCACCTTTAACCAAAAAACATGGGAACTGGTTGGAAATTGTCAGAATGTCAGGTTGGGATCAAATTCGGTTCCTTAAGGGAGGAAGAGATTCTACAATCGTGGAAGTTGGAACAGGTTGTCACATGCATTTTGTACAATAAATTCCACTGGAAATTTTTTTAATATTGTACATACATATAGGATATGGAACATTATAGTGACCTTAACTCAACCCCTAGGGGAAAAGAGTAGTTGTTCACCTAGAAAATATTTGTAGGCTCTTTGTAGTGCCAACTAGTGGTAAGTTGTTTTGAATTTGCACATTACTGGAAGAGATGAAAATGAAAAACTAATCCTTCTTATGCAACCACCTCAAGCATGGCCAAAATCGGTCAAAGATTGTACCAAATATGCCCAAAAGAAAAAAAGAAAAAAGTTCGTTGAGCACACGATATGAAAGAGACATATTAATAAACAAAAAATTGACAATTTATTTCTATTCTTTTACTATGCATGATCTCATATAACAAAAAATTCATCATAAATCACCTTTTGGCATTGATCAGAAGCAGGTTGCACAGCTAAGCATGCAATTTGTAGTTTAGAAACCATATCATAATTTCCTTGGAGACACTCCTTGTGAAATAACATCATTTTCTCTACTACATGTGAAGATCTACTAGTGAGAATTCATCATACTACAAAAAACATAAGGTGCATTGAATTCAAAAATAACTCAACCCCTAGGGAAAAAGAGTAGTTTTTCACCTGGAAAATCTGTGTAGGATCTTTGTAGTGCCAACTGGTGGTAAGTTGTTTTGATGTTGCTCATTATTGGAAGAGGTGAATATGAAAATTTGATCCTTCTTATGCAACCACCTCAAGCATGGCCAAAATTGGTCAAGTTAGTATCAAATATGCCCATAAGATAAAAACAGTCCCTTGAGCAATGTACATGATGGGAAAGAGACATGTTAATCAACAAAAAATTGACAACTTATTTCTATTCTTTTACTATGCATGATCTCATATAACAAAAAATTCATCATAGATCACCTTTTGGCATTGATCAGAAGCAGGTTGCATAGTTGAGCATGTAATTTGTAGTTTAAATACCATATCATAATTGCCTTGGAGACACTCCTCATGAAATAGCATCACTTTCTCTACTACATGTGAAGAGCTACTAGTGAGAATTCATCATACTACAAAAAACATAAGGTGCACTGAATTCGTCTTTATTGAGAAAAAATAAATAATAAAAAAATAACTCAACCCCTAGGGAAAAAGAGTAGTTGTTCACTTGGAAAATATGTGTAGGATCTTTGTAGTGCCAACTGGTGGTAAGGTGTTTTGATATTGATCATTATTGGAAAAGGTGAATATGAAAAGTTGATCCTTCTTATGCAACCACCTCAAGCATGGCCAAAATTGGTCAAGTTAGTATCAAATATGCCCATAAGATAAAAACAGTCCCTTGAGCAAATGATGGGAAAGAGACATGTTAATCAACAAAAAATTGATTTCTATTCTCTTACTATTCATGATCTCATATAACAAAAAATTCATCATAGATCACCTTTTGGCATTGATCAGAAGCAGGTTGCACAGTTGAGCATGCAATTTGTAGTTTAGAAACCATATCATAATTTCCTTGGAGACACTCCTCATGAAATAGCATCACTTTCTCTACTACATGTGAAGAGCTACTAGTGAGAATTCATCTTACTACAAAAAACATAAGGTACACTGAATTCGTCTTTATTGAGAAATAAATAAATAATAAAAAAATAACTCAACCCCTAGGGAAAAAGAGTAGTTTTTCACCTGGAAAATCTGTGTAGGATCTTTGTAGTGCCAACTGGTGGTAAGTTGTTTTGATGTTGATCATTATTGGAAGAGGTGAATATGAAAATTTGATCCTTCTTATGCAACCACCTCAAGCATGGCCAAAATTGGTCAAGTTAGTATCAAATATGCCCATAAGATAAAAACAGTCCCTTGAGCAATGTACATGATGGGAAAGAGACATGTTAATCAACAAAAAATTGACAACTTATTTCTATTCTTTTACTATGCATGATCTCATATAACAAAAAATTCATCATAGATCACCTTTTGGCATTGATCAGAAGCAGGTTGCATAGTTGAGCATGTAATTTGTAGTTTAAATACCATATCATAATTGCCTTGGAGACACTCCTCATGAAATAGCATCACTTTCTCTACTACATGTGAAGAGATACTAGTGAGAATTCATCATACTACAAAAAACATAAGGTGCACTGAATTCGTCTTTATTAAGAAAAAATAAATAATAATAAAAAAAACTCAAACCCTAGGGAAAAAGAGTAGTTGTTCACTTGGAAAATATGTGTAGGATCTTTGTAGTGCCAACTGGTGGTAAGGTGTTTTGATATTGATCATTATTGGAAGAGGTGAATATGAAAAGTTGATCCTTCTTATGCAACCACCTCAAGCATGGCCAAAATTGGTCAAGTTAGTATCAAATATGCCCATAAGATAAAAACAGTCCCTTGAGCACATGATGGGAAAGAGACATGTTAATCAACAAAAAATTGATTTCTATTCTCTTACTATGCATGATCTCATATAACAAAAAATTCATCATAGATCACCTTTTGGCATTGATCAGAAGCAAGTTGCACAGTTGAGCATGCAATTTGTAGTTTAGAAACCATATCATAATTTCCTTGGAGACACTCCTCATGAAATAGCATCACTTTCTCTACTACATGTGAAGAGCTACTAGTGAGAATTCATCTTACTACAAAAAACATAAGGTACACTGAATTTGTCTTTATTGAGAAATAAATAAATAATAAAAAAATAACTCAACCCCTAGGGAAATAGAGTAGTTTTTCACCTGGAAAATCTGTGTAGGATCTTTGTAGTGCCAACTGGTGGTAAGTTGTTTTGGTGTTGCTCATTATTGGAAGAGGTGAATATGAAAATTTGATCCTTCTTATGCAACCACCTCAAGCATGGCCAAAATTGGTCAAGTTAGTATCAAATATGCCCATAAGCTAAAAACAGTCCCTTGAGCACATGATGGGAAAGAGACATGTTAATCAACAAAAAATTGACAACTTATTTCTATTCTCTTACTATGCATGATCTCATATAACAAAAAATTCATCGTAAATCACCTTTTGGCATTGATCATAATCAGGTTTCACAATTGAGCATGCAATTTGTAGTTTAGAAACCATATCATAATTGCCTTGGAGACACTCCTCATGAAATAGCATCACTTGCTCTACTACATGTGAAGAGCTACTAGTGATAATTCATCATACTACAAAAAACATAAGGTGCATTGAATTTGTCTTTATTGAGAAATAAATAAATAATAATAAAAATAACTCAACCCCTAGGGAAAAATAATAGTTTTTTCACCTGGAAAATTTGTGTAGGATCTTTGTAGTGCCAACTGGTGGTAAGTTGTTTTGATGTTGATCATTATTGGAAGAGGTGAATATGAAAAGTTGATCCTCCTCATGCAACCACCTCAAGTATGGCCAAAATTGGTCAAGTTAGTATCACATATGCCCATAAGATAAAAACAGTCCCTTGAGCAATGTACATGATGGGAACAAGACATGTTAATCAAAAAAAAATTGACAACTTATTTCTATTATTTTACTATGCATGATCTCATATAACAAAAAATTCATCATAGATCACCTTTTGGCATTGATCAGAAGCAAGTTTCACAGTTGAGCATGCAATTTGTAGTTTAGATACCATATCATAATTGCCTTGGAGACACTCCTCGTGAAATAACATCACTTGCTCTACTACATGTGAAGAGATACTAGTGAGAATTCATCATAATACAAAAAAACATAAGGTGCACTGAATTCGTATTTATTGAAAAATAAATAAATAATAAAAAAATAACTCAACCCCTAGGGAAAAAGAGTAGTTGTTCACCTGGAAAATCTGTGTAGGATCTTTGTAGTGCCAACTGGTGCTAAGGTGTTTTGATGTTGCTCATTATTGGAAGAGGTGAATATGAAAAGTTGATCCTTCTTATGTAATCACCTCAAGCATGGCCAAAATTGGTCAAGTTAGTATCAAATATGCTTATAAGATAAAAAATAGTCCCTTGAGCACATGATGGGAAAGAGACATGTTAATCAACAAAAAATTGACAACTTATTTCTATTCTCTTACTATGCATGATCTCATATAACAAAAAATTCATCATAGATCACCTTTTGGCATTGATCAGAAGCAGGTTGCACAGTTGAGCATGCAATTTGTAGTTTAGAAACCATATCATAATTTCCTTGGAGACACTCCTCGTGAAATAGCATCACTTTCTCTACTACATGTGAAGAGATACTAGTGAGAATTCATCATACTACAAAAAACATAAGGTGCACTGAATTCGTCTTTATTGAAAAATAAAAATAAAAATAAAAAAATAACTCAACCCCTAGGGAAAAAGAGTAGTTTTTTACTTGGAAATCTGTGTAGGATCTTTGTAGTGCCAATTGGTGGTAAGTTGTTTTGATGTTGCTCATTATTGGAAGAGGTGAATATGAAAAGTTGATCCTTCTTATGCAACCACCTCAAGCATGGCCAAAATTGGTCAAGCTAGTATCAAATATGCCCATAAGATAAAAACAGTCCCTTGAGCACATGATGGGAAAGAGACATGTTAATCCACAAAAAATGGACAACTTATTTCTATTATATTACTAGGAATTATCTCATGTAGAAAAAAATTCATCATAAATTACCTTTTGGAATTGAGAAGTAGGTTGCACAGTTGAGCATGCAATTTGTAGTTTAGAAACCATGTCATAATTTCCTTGGAGACACTCCTCATGTAATAACATCACTTTATCTGCTACCTTTTAAGATCTAGACATATCAATTTATGAAGGGCTCACCATAGTTAATGATAAAATTCCAAACAGATTGAGGAAAGCAACCACATAACCAATCACATTGCTTTTCTTGGGCCCTAGTGAGTATGAATAATTGAAATATTCTTAAGGGATATTGTAATTCAATTCAATCCTTAGAGATTCTAGTGTTTGCATCATTTTGAGAAATTAGCAGCGTATATATACATTTGTATAAGAATTACAGCTGGTTAGGTTTAAATATTGTGTCAATTCTTGTCCTAGTAGTAGTGTGTCCATTGTAGATGCAAAAATTTTCCAAACAATGTTTGAGTCGAAGTTGTAGAGAACAAAATTGCCTGAATATTGCATCTCCCCTAACTCAACAAACAATATTAGGGTCTCATCCATCCATACTATTGATTTTCCATCTCCCAGCTGAATATTTCCATCTTGACCAAGAGTGAGGAATCCTTCTTCACTTACTGGTTGGCTTCTGGTAAACCCAAAACCATAAACCTTCAAATTTTATAGATACATAAACGTTACAATAATAAAAATCAATCATCACTACAATCCAAGAACTTATGTATCCAAATAGGAAAATTCATAATAAAAAATAAATATAGAAGATGATTTGGCTAATACAAAATAAATACACTAACAAACATGCGATACAAACATAAAAATGCAAAACATATTTGTGTGATTTTTTTGGGCTACTTTCTCATGCATTCCAATTGGAACTTTGATGACTAGTCTTTGTACTTGATGATGATGCAATTGGAATTCTCATTGACCCCATTTGGTCATATTTGGATGTTAATATAAAATATATTTCTTTCTCTCTCACTATATTTTTAAACCACACACTCACAAATGCTAAGGCTAATGATCACACCTTGATGAGGAATAGGGACGACTCAGCTGCTTGGAAACAAAATAACAAGAATTATCTATCATCAGGAAACTATGCTAAATGCAAGGACAACATATTGAAGGCATGTGTAACCTACCTATCTCGCCACCCTCCTATATTAATTCCTACAACTCAGATGATAAATTCAAATCCTCATCCTCAAGTTTTCATTCATTTAAAAATGATTGAGATAAAACTCAGTAGGAGTAAAGTGGGAAGGATGGAGAAAATAAGGGTTGGAAGGAAATCAAGGACATCCTTGACATGATGCTAAAGTTACACAGATACCAGGTTTCCATGGATAATGTTATGATGAATAAGAGAGGCAATTGTAGATGAGATGAATCAGTTAGCCCAAAGTAGCAAGCTACCAACCTGACAGACAATCGCCAAGCATTGGATCCTAATTGGGGGTAGTTGAAGGGTAGACATTCTCAAGTAGAGGTATCAACCAGCAAGAAGACCAAAAAATAAGATCATGAGTTTTGAGCTCTTGGATTTTGACCTGCAGTTCTCATATCTTTGTTATTTTGTTTTTAATTTCCTAAGGCATGTACTGAGCTTCACGAGAGAAATAGAAACACCATACTTGAAGATACTCTCCCAATATTCCCTTTTTTATAATTTTTGAAGTAGGTTGATTTGATGGATTCTTGTGGTGTTGAACTTAAGCTAAATATAATACTTTTCTAGTTTAAATTCAAGTTAAAGGAAGAAGAGAAACCACATAATGCAAGCACTTTCATTTGGATAAGATGTTACTGGGACTTGTAACCTCGGTAGGTGGCCTAAGATACCCCGGATTTCCCATTAGCAAACATATTCTTACGTTACCAAGAAGCATTTTTCTTTTATGTAGAAGGTTGTCTCATAGTTTGGATGATAGTCTAAAAGTACTTATTTACTATTGGTTGTATATCTTGTATCTTAATAGAATGAAATAGAATTTAAGGATAAAGACAAACACATTAAGGATAAAGAACGCGTCAAAACCCTTACCTTATCATTGTCCTTTTGCTAGATATATTCGTCCATACAACTTGATAAGAGTTGTCCACGAGATGCATTTCCATCACCAAGACCCGCATAAATCATCAAAGACATAATTTTTATATGACTAAATAATATATAAGCAAATAAACAGTCATTTAAATCCTACTACAAAGTCCTGTAGAAATCAATGAACTGTGAAATGTTAAATTTATTAACAATATTTTAAGAAATAGACATGCATTTAAAAATTTACAACCATTTTTAATACATAGTAATAAAAGAGTATTTATACCTTATTGATCTCCTCTCTGTTTCAAGAATAGTTTTATATTCTCTACTGAACAGGGGCAACCATGTGAAGGTGGAAGCTCATATGGCCCCTCCCCCCCTCACATCACTCTCAATTCCCCATACCCAATAAATGATGTTGTTTACATAGAAAACATATAAAAATTCATGCATAACTAGGCTATTCATCAAACATATAAACATAAAAACATTGAAGCATAATGAGGTAATTCATATAAACAATGTTTCAGACTAACAACATAGATATACATCCAAATACAAGTCATGAATTTATACATCTACTTTTTCTTTGATTTCTGTTTTTTTGCATTGTAATAACTGACGATTACGGTATTATCATCATCATTTGTTGGAATATCTACAGAGCCATGTCCTGCTAGTGTTTGTGTTTCCATTTCCTCATGTATCATACTTCTTGTACGTCATTGAGTAGGGCGTGGAGGCAGTTCTGAAGGGGCGTGAACTACAACAACGAAAATGGGCATATCGATATGTTGAAATATTATTGAAATTAATAGTTCATTATTTTGATTAAAATTACAATATTGCTCTTTACCTGTCTGTGTAGTTGTGATAGTTGGTGTGTTAATTGTTTCAGTACTTGCTAATTCCTCTTGCGGTTCACCCTCCGGAGCTACATGGTCTTCCATTTAAAGAAGAAAATTTATAAGTATACGTCGGGAAATAAATATCTATAATCACAGTAGATATTTCTATTTCCAAAGCAGACATACCAGAATGGCTACTCTGCCCCCCACTATCATAGGACATGCACAGCCCAACATCATCTGGTACGTGCTAAGTAGCGCTAGATTCACTGCTGCGGTTGCAATGTTTCTTAAAAGCAAACATAAATATTTAGTTATGGGTGATATAATCAAAACTAAATAGACTTGGTCCTTATCCATTTTATTACCTGCATTTGCGTCATTGGGTATATTGGAGTCTGCCCCAAACTTTTCCGATATTCAATCACACTTTTAAAACCATACTTGAAACCAAGCTTCAGGTCTTCCTCGGTGGCAGCATATTGGAATGTATTTCCCTGCAATGCATAACACATTTAAAATTTCCAGTATCAAAAATAGATATTTTTTCTCTACTGTCAAATAAATATTCCCCACAGTTAATCATTTAATTCTTACGATTCGGGCTCTTAGTTTTCTATAGCCACCCTGGCGCAGTCTATGCTACCTGTGCTTTTCCAATCTAGCCTTGGTGGCTTTGGAGGTGTCAGATAGCCTATATATGAAAATTTTGAAAAACGTTGGATATCAGGATTCTTACTTTAAACAAAAAAGAAAAAAATAAATGAGGATATTTCACTAAGAATATGATATGTGTTGTACCTTGCTTTTCGAGGCTGTGGTTGTTTTCCTTGTCTTTTTAGCAAGTTCTCCCTTGCATACTCTATGAGTTCCTTCCCCTCTTTATCCGGAACCATGGGAGGGTGCTCATGCTTGAGGTCAAGTTGCAATTTATCTCTATATTGGGCCCTGGTATATTTTAAATCCTCGCCGGCTAACTTTGCAACCACTTTCTTGTTGAATGTATTGTCGAACAAGTTTACCATGTGGTCTATCAATTCATCTCTCTTTGTGATATCTTGGTTATTCCACTGTGTGTGAATGGTGGGGCCAAACAACTCCAATGCTTTGTCATTCAAATTCCTGTAGAAAACATTGTTTCCTGCAGAAACTTGTAATCCATTAATTTATAATAATTTCAACGTATGTCCATTTCAATTTCATGATTTTTTTTGTAAATAAACACAACTATATATTACTGCTTGTAAAGAAAGTACAGAGCTTTTCCCAAGTTTTCAGACTACCACAGAGCATTCCCGACTGCAAGTAACCAAACAGGAATCCCTTACCATAAGTTTACAAAAACTGAACTGGACTATTCCCGGCATAAACTTCCCCAAACAGGAATTTTGACATAAACAGTGATGTTCTATTCCTATTTTAAACAGCCTAACAAAAATACTGAAAACTACTAGACTGTGTAACAAAAAACCTGGTGACCTGAGCATTATCATCAAGCCTGTCTTAATCAATAGTGACAATTGGCAGACCCCTACCCGCCATATCCGTCTCCTGCTTATAGGTGCTAGGCTGGCCTGAAGTCTCAGACTGCACCCCAGTAGCATCCGTTGGAGTTCTGGATCCGTCACCTCCCATACTTCTAGGTTCCTCATCCCCTTTCTTCTTAACAACAAACTCCATGCCAATTTTCTTGGCAATAGCATCAATCTTGGCATGCATAATTCGGTTGTCCATATTATGTACCTTCCAAGACCACATAGGCTCGGCATCCCCCTGGTGCTTGTTGTAGTGTTGTTGTAAGCTTCCATCAGAACATTAGCCGGAAGGTTCTTTGTGACCCAATAAGTCATCAGGGTCCTCTCATAGAGGGAGGCATGACCTGCAGTATGACCCGGGTCCATCACCCACTCTGTCACCTCCTCGATAAGATCTTCCCGGGGAATATTCCTGGCCGCATTCAACAGAGCCGGCTCAGTTGCCTCAACTTCCTCTTGGATAGCCTGAGGAATACGACCACGAAAGAATGAGGCAGAAGCCCGAAGACGAGCTCTAGTTGAAGCCCGTGTTACTCTACCCCCTCTAACGGTTCCCTGCCCAGAGGAATCCCCAACATCTAGACTCTGCGAACCTTCCAGACCTGACGAAGTGAAACCCTTATGGCGATGGGGAGGAGCCGTGACAGGAGGAATTTTGAAATCTGGTGGTCTAGCACTCGTAAACCACCCTTGCTCCCACTTACAGAAATTCGCAGAACACACAATGCACCCACACAAAAGCCTATAGAAAGAGACACAAATGCCTTGGTTGAGGAACCTCCTCCATTTAAGGACCTGAACTGAAATCATTGAAGCATCTGTTACGGGATCGCCAGCCCGCGGGAAGTACAGGATGTCCTATAGCATAATTAATAAAACTAATTCCCAGATCATTGAAAATCAGAGACTGGTACTCCACAATATCTCACCACCTTGTTCATTCAAGTTACCACGCCTAAATATGCCTTCGGCCTTAAACTCCGACTTGACCATTTGTACAATAGACGTCATGCAGAAAAATGCGGTGTCTGGGCGCGTGGCTCCCCACATGTAGCGCTGTCAGACCTCCATTCATTCTCCGAGGTGGTGGCCACCTGTGTCATGTGCTGTCGGTGGCCCATCACATCCAGCTCCGGCAGGTGGCAGCAGACTCTTTTCTAGTCGTCTTCTGGGAAATCCGCCACAGAGCCAGATGCCAAGTGGATGCCAACATTGATCCCCTGATTGGCTAAAAGGTCCGCCACTTTTTTGGCGTCCCTTTTGACGTGGGAAAATGATATGGCATTATGAGTCAAAAGTAATGCCTTCAGATTATCCAACCGGGATAGCAGGCACCAACTAGATGAGACATTCTCAGGGGCTTGTCCATGTTGGAGTTTCTTGGCCATCCGAATCAGAATTTGAGAATCGCCCTCAATGATAGCAGGGAACCAAGCCTCAGAGTGGATCAACATAAGACCCTGAATAATACCTTCGAGCTCAGCTAAGTTGTTGGAATCATGACCTAAATATCCATAAAAAAGTTTTTGAATGACCCCCTCGCTGTTTCTGCAAACCCCTCCAAACCCTACAAGACCTGGATTTCCACGAGACGCCCCATCAAAATTGATCTTAAACTCATACTGGCAGGGAGGAGACCATCTTGTAGGAATAACTGGGTGACACATTATCGTTTTCCTTCGCAGACCTGCCATATCTACCTGGGTCAGACCCCAACCTTCAGCAATTCGGATGTCCTGCGTGTTGAACTCTTTATCTTTCTCACTCCATTGTTGGCTCTGAATCGTTTCCTTCATGTTTCGAACAATGTGCTTCCAAACTTCCTCCTCCCTCTGCTGCTTGTCCCTGAAGATACGATTATTCTGCTCTTTCCAGCATGCCCAAACAACCATACCAGGGAAGAGATACCAAAGAGTTGCAATGATCATATTTGAGAAAGCTTCCAGGTCCCAAGATCTAAGGGTTTGATCAGGCTGCCCCCTGATTCTATTGCATCGTCTGAAACTAGAGGCTCCTCTATCCCATAACGAAGATGAAAAGTGACAGGAATCAAGAAGGTGACCAATGGTTTCTTCGTGATTAAGGCAGAGAGGACACCGAGAAGGTCCCAAGATGCCCCGCTTCCTCAGGTTCTCACTGGTTAATATCATACCCCGAATAACTAACCAACAAAACACAGAGATTTTGGGCCAAATGTTCATAGTCCAAATTTCCCCCCATATTTTATCCACTTCTTCATTTGTTTGAGTACAGATATCATAAGCCTCCTTAATGTTGAACATACCCTTCTGAGAATGGCCCCATCGAATTTTATCATTCCTCGGGTTTCTCCTGATGAATCTTTCTTGGAGCAGACTGTTGAAGGATGAGACCAGCCTACTAGGGAGATTCAGTGAACGTAAAGTCCAACTGTTTAGTCTCATCTTCAACCTATCTAGCAAATCCTGCCAAGAAACCTGTCGAATCATACCTTCATTTAAAGGAACACCAAGATACTTGGTTGGGAAAGATCCCCGGTTGAAACCAAGAATTCTCAAAATGTTGCATTGAGTTGGAGCTGGAGTATTGAGGAAAAAGACCTGAGACTTGCCAGGATTTACTTCTAGACCCGAAGCCTTCGCAAACTGAACTAAGCAGTTTTTGAAGGTTCTTTCCTCTTGGACTGAAGGGTGCCCCATGAGCATGGTATCGTTCACAAACTGTTGGTGTGTTTGTTTCTCCATACCAGCATGCAACTGAAGACCACGAATCCCCCCATTAGCCACTTGGGACTGCAGGAGTTTACTGAGGCCTTCAGCCATTAGAATGAAGAGAAAGGGTGAAAGAGGATCCCCTTGTCTAATCCCCCTTGAAGCTTGAATAATTATGGTAGGAGAGCCATTAAGAAGAATAGAGAAGAAGGGGGTAGAAACCAAATTCATGATACAATCCACCCAAACCCTGCAAAAGCCAAAAGCCTCCAAGATTCCCCGCATATACTGCGAACTAATCTTATCATAGGCCTTGGCTATATCAATCTTGATGAGCATACTTGGTTTCTTAGAGATTTTGAGGGAATGCATAGTCTCTTGAACAAGTATGATACCATCAACTATTTGTCTCCCTTCCACAAAGCCTAATTGTTCCTGGCTGATCAGCGCGGGGAGAATGGGTTTCAGCCTATTGGCAATCACCTTAGTAATTAATTTGTAAATCACATTGCAGAGGGCTATTGGTCTAAATTTTCCTGGAGTGTCGGCACCATCTTCCTTAGGGATGAGAGAAAGGAACGTGGCATTGAAGGCTTTCAGCACTCCCCCACAACGCCTTAATTCTTCCACAATTAAGTGGACCTCAGACTTGATAAGATCCTAGAAGGAATGAAAAAAATTGGAGGTGAAACCATCCGGTCCCGGAGCCTTTCCTAAAGCCATTTGATTCATAGCATCCTCTACCTCCTGCAGGGATATAAGCTTTTTTAACATCTTGTTCTGCTCCTGACTGACCAGCCTAGGAATGAGGTTGGTTATCCTGGATATGTCCTGGCTACGATCCAATCTGTCTTCTTTGAGGATTAGTTCAAAATGATGGACTAGTTCATCGGCAATGCTTTCTCTGTTGTCCAGAATTTCACCATTAGTCGATCTAATCTTAAGGATTTTAGATCTATGTCGGTTTTGAATGATAGTGTTGTGAAAGAATTTGGAGTTCCCTTCACCCCCCTATAGCCATTGGACTCGCAATTTCTGCTTCCAGTATGTTTCCTCTTACCTCTCTCTAGCCTCTAATTGCTCCATTAGAACTTGTTCCTTCCCTCTAAGTTCAACACTCCAGCCTTCAGCCATTCCCTTTGTCTGTAGGGTTTCCAACTCTTCCATCAACTTCTTTTTATCTTGAAAGATATTACCAAAATCCTCCTTATTCCAAGTCCGGATTTTACCTTTTAGGATTTTCAGTTTTTGTTGGAATTGGTACATTCCTGATCCCTCAGGGGGGACCATTTCCTGCCACCACTGCCCCACCAAATCCTTGAAATCTTTGTGGTCCAACCAAAATTGCTCAAAACAAAAAGGTTTGAAAAGATTGCTATTGGTCATGTCCCAGCCCAAACAGATTGGCCAATGATCAGAACCTTCCGCAGGGAGAACACTGGCGTTGACTTCACTAACCCCATGTGCAATATCCTCAGAAGCCAAGAATCTATCCAAATGAGATGCAACTAAATGTTTGCCACCTCTCTTATTATTCCATGTGAACCATCCATTCCCTGTTTCTACATCGATCAATGAGCCTTGACTATGAAGATCCCTAAAAGCTTCCTGGTACCTATCTAGACTCCTTCTCCCGCCTTTCTTCTCCTCCAAAGAAGAGGTTAGATTAAAATCTCCCCCTACGATCCATGAACCAACCTGGGCCTGTAGACATATCCAAGAGAGGAAGCAGAGAAATTGGTCTTTTAAAGGAGCACTACTTGGGCCATACAGATTGACCAAAGAACCGAAACAATTAGAATTATTGATCAGAAAATCACAAGAAAGGGAGAACCGGTTTGCCCTCCAATTACTCATAGATACATTTCCAGGTTGCCATAGAACAACCAGACCACCTGCGAATCCGGCTGCATCCACTGCCATAACCTCACACCCTTTCCACATTCTTTGGCTTATCTTATCAAGAGTAGTAGTAGAACATTTTGTTTCCTGAAGAAAAAGAACATCAAGCTTCTCCATTTTCACTTTTCTTGCTATCGCTTTGATTTTGCGGGGATGATTACAACCCCTTATATTCCAGGATACAACTTTCATTGGGAAACTTGGTTTACAGCAAAAAAGGCCGCTTTAATGGACTGGTACTTCCCAGATTCAATAAGCCTTACCCCAATCTCCGCTATTCTCTGTCTATTGGGTTTCCTGCCTCATTTCAGATCTCCCACTAGGGATTTCTGCTTATTCCCCATTTGAGATTCGGCTCGAATACCCAGCTTTTGACTAGCTCTGGTCTTGATGATTGCATCCTGGAGGAGTTCAAGTTGTCTCTTGGAGACATATCCTTCTCCCTTCTTTTTTTCACACTCTCTTTCCAACTCATCCAGGTCTAATTCTCCCAGATCTACTTCCTCTTCCCCATCTTCCTCCATAGCTATTGTAACATCTTCCTGTGCTGCACCCGAGATCACTGTTTCGACGGTTTCAACTATTCCCACTTCCTCTTTTTCCTTGTCTTCTTTGCGGATCTCACCTTCCTCATTAACTTCTTCCAAGATCTGAAACGTGTTTTTACTGATTGCCTCGTTCTCGATCCTCTCCTTGCTTTTCCTCTGGATTTCCCTCGAACGAGGTTTCCTTCTGTTGCGGATCTGGGTAAACCCCTCCTTGTCTTTTTTCCCCTCCTGATCACCTTGGGGAAGAGGCTTTGTCTGGAGATTCAAGGGACAGTTTCTCCCAAAATGACCATATTCGTGGCATGTTCTGCATCGAAAGGGCAACTATTCATAGTCCAAAGGTTGGAGCCATTCTTCATCTTCCCATGTCAGATTTATGGCTTCTGCGAGCTCCTTCGTCAGATCCATATAGACATAGATTCTAGCACAAGCTGTATACCTCTGTTGCCTAGTATTTTCCTCCACTTTGATGAATTCTCCGATGGTGTTGGCAATGTCCCACAAAATTTCTGGGTCCCAAAATTCACAGGGTAGCGAAAAAAGCCTGATCCATACTAGAGCAACCTTCATGTCCTCCATTTCTGAGTTAAAAAGTTCCTTCCATTGTCTAAGATACAGACCAGTTGAAAAAAAGAAATAGGGCCCTCCTTCCAAAACCCTGTCTCTATCTTCCACATTAAAGAATATAATAGTGAAGAAACCCTTGGCGCCTAAATGTAGGTTGTATTCTCCACGGGGGTTCCAAGTACTCTTGATCCACCTGATCAGATCTTTTTCCCGTGGCCAGAGACCAATAAACTTGCCAATCAAGGCTGTCTCTTTCCACAGTTCAACCTTCTCCCAGACTTTTTCTGCACGGATCTGTAGTGTCGGGATCATAGAAGATTTCAGGAGACATCCTCCCGGGCCCAGCCTCCTCTGCGATCCACTATCCGATAAGCCACTTCCCCCTAGGCTTGTATCGCGGGGGGTCCCCGTCATCGACATGCCTGCAGTCCGGAGGCTTGGGGATGTCAACCCAGGGTTCGCTGTGAGGGCAGAACCCCACTGCTTGTAGAATTTTTGTCGATCGCATCTAGGAGAACCCTAGTCCCCTCCCTCGTCGATCCTCCCACAAGTCGTTCGGCTATCAAATTCATTTTAATTTCATGATTAAAATGAATAAATTAATTAATAAATACCTGCAATCTTTTGAATATTGATCGGAACACAAGCGTCATCCACCAGAAAGGTGATATACAGTGATCCTGTGCTTTTAACTTGTGCTGCTCCAGGAAAATTTTCATGGTCATCTACAATACGTTCATCTCCAGAGTCATGTGGAGTCCTAGGCTCCGTCTCATCATCCTGCGGCATGTCATGCCGATCAAAATCAGTGCACTCATCAATGGATTCGAGGCCAACCACGGGAGTGTTAAAAAGCCTCATTGGTACATTGCTTTGTCAACGTTGTTGCTGCATTGGAGCATCATTGCTACCTATACTTACCTCGGCAGTTTCTCTAGTCACGGGTCGTAATAACTCCTACAAACAAAAAACTTTACTTTATCAGATCACTTGGAAAAATAGAAAACATAATATCAAATATGAAATCATGTCATAGCTTAAAAAAATATGTGAAGATGCCACTTACCCCATAATATTTCATTTGTTCTTTCAACTCTTCAATCCTTGCCCTGATATCCTGTGTCATGGACCTTATGCGATCCAAGGAAATCATTTCTATGTTTTCCTTTTTCAGGGACTTCTTTATAGTTTTCGTTGGGTCTATGGAATAGTAAATTTCATCCTCAAGCTCCTCATCACCCAGATCAAGTGCACTGGTCTAAATTCATCAAACAATAAAATTAAGCAAAATAATTTTAACATCATTCAAGCATTGTTATTGTAATGAAATTTAGTTACTACTAAGAACTAACACTTACCTGATGCGGTGTTGTGGCCGGAGACTTCCCATGGTCACCCCATACTAATGCACTTCCATGATCCAGGTGGATATCGATGGCGACCCACCTCTTCCAACTGGCTCAAAACAGTCTTCTGGCACTTTTGGTAATTTTCTATTTTTAGTAGTTTTTCGGGTCCTAAACTTCTAGAGCCGTTGTAAATATCGGATAGACCTTTCCAACGGGCTACCGAGCGCCCCAAACGGAGATCGTATGCAAAAGTTATGACCCCGGGAAGTTGGCTGTTCAACTAACCACCTTGGGGTCGCAAACTTTATGACGGTTCATCTTCTAGGGTTAGTTTTTTGGATGTTTGGGATTCTTTCCCTCATGCTTATGATAAATAGGCCCTTTCGGCCTCTCTTTGTATTCATCTTGGCATGAATGAGCATAGTGGCCACATCTCTTCTTAGAGATAGCTACCATCATTCCAGCTATTGTATTTTACAGTTTGTTCTATTTCCACTATTTAATAGAATATGTGTTTACTGTATCACTGTGTTCTTGCAATATATCTTTGTATATGATTCTGTATATGCTATCTTTTGTTTCGTTCCCACATAAATCCGGATCATTCCAGTGGGTGACTGTCCACGGTCACCCTAGACCGTGGAAGCAACAGGTGCCTTTCCACAATCCTCACCCTGACATGATAAATCAATCAATAATTCATCATAAGCACAGAAAAATGCGAATGTCAACAGTGAAAATTGAATGTTAACAGAAAAAATCAAAACATTTAGTTATCATATTTAACACTTACCTGACGGGACACAAAGTGTGGCCTTCCACGGTCACCCTGGACCATGGAAGCAGCAAGTGCCTTTCCACTGGTGCTACCCTGACACAATAAATCATTAAATAAACGTTATGAAAATAATTGTAACATAATAAAAAATGAGATATTACAATAATATTTATTTTTACCTCAGAAGTAGAGGACATGCGTTCTATTTCATGACGAACATGGGAAGTCCCCTGCCACAGTGTAATAGGCATGTTGTCACATGGAAATCTTCTGGGGTTGGAGTTTCTAGTTATTGTAGTCATATTTAGTTACTATATTTAGTTGAGTCAATAATTGTAACATAAACACAAATGAGATATTGCAATAATATTTACTTTTACCTCCGAAGGAGAAGATAGATGTTCTGCTCCATGGCGATGAGCAGACCCCTGCCATAGTGTAATAAGCATGTTATCATATGGAAATATTCACAATAAGAACAAAAAAATTGAATGGTGACAGTGAAAATTGAATGTTAACCGAAAAAATCAAAACATTTTGTTATTGTAGTCATATTTATTTACTATATTTAACATTTACCTCACGAGGCATAGATTGTGACCTTCCACGGTCACCCTGGACTATGGAAGCAGAATGTGGCTTTCCACTGCTGCCACCCTGACAAAATAAATCAATCAATAAAAGTTGAGTCAATAATTGTAACATAAAAAAAAAAAAAATGAGCTAAGCATAACAGTGTAATAAGCATCTTATCACATGGAAATATTCAGAATAAGCACGAAAAAAGTGAATGTCAAGGTGGAAATCGAATGTTAACATAAAAAAAATCAAAACATTTAGTTATTGTAGTCATATTTAGTTACTATATTTAGCATTTACCTGATGAGGCATAGCGTGTGACCTTCCACGGTTACCCTGGACCGTGGAAGCCACATCTATTAGATTTAAGTAGTAATCGATCAACAACTCTTCACCTGGAAGTATTGTTTTTGTTGCACATACAAATATGCTCTCAGCATTATAATTACATGACCCTATGTTGGAAATAAAATATTGCATGCATCTACAAAATCTTTTCCTTACCTTTTCAGATCTATTTGATATAGAACCAGTAGATCTAGTACCACACATCTCACTTTCAACCCCTCCGAGTATAGATTCATCATCACTCGAGGAAGATAGATCTGACAGATACCTATTTGGTGGTACCTACACTCGATAAAACAAGACTATAAATTACCAAGCAAATATAATTTAGCGTGCAAATATATTTACTTGTAATGTTTTAATATCAAAAGATATTTTTTCTCTCAAAGGTGTAATTTCTTTTAGAGTTATTTATATTTGAATTATTTTTAAGTATAAGACACGATTTGATTTGATTTGGAATTTGTTCACAACACGGATATAGAAGTGTGTTTCTTGGGCCACTTGACTAGTTAATGCATGCAAAGAGGTATGGGGTCCCCCCTCATATAGATCATGTTGGGGATTCAATTTGGGGTTCCATCACCAACCTCCACGAAGTATCCTCCTCAACCCAAGAATCATTTTTCCCTCCCTCCATGCCTCCATGCATGATTTTTTTAAAATAGGATAACATGATGAAATGTCACCAAATTTAGACCAATTTTAGGTAGTTTTGAGTGGTTTTGCACATGGAAGCGGATAGGGTGATGTTGGATCCTAAATCGTATTATCACAACCCTGAATCGTCTTAAACTACCCAAGACCATTTTCTTACCATTGCTATGGTGTTCTGCAACATGGAAATCCCAAATTTGTTTGTTCGTGATGGTAGGGTCCAGGCCCATTCTCTATCAAACGGGCGATGGATGGGTTCAGGGATGGCATTTGACGGGAAAAATTCTTGTCATGAGTCATTTTGTCCCTCAAATACGGCCTATATTTCGTATAAACCCTCAGATAAATGAATTAAACAGTGAAACGCCTTTATTTAGTGTGGAAACAGTCAAAACCGTGGTATTTTTCCCAAATTCCTACGCTGCTAGGGTTGATGGGATTACTGAATTCATTGGGCCCTTTGTTATCCTCTGGACTGCCGTCGGATTGCCTCCCTTGGGAACGCCAATATCCTCTGGACTGGTATCCCCTGCTTCTCGATTTAGCACTGCTCTGCTCATCAAATTACCAATGCTCTGGATCCTACTAATGGACTAGTGCGCGGGGGTGAACTTGTTCTTTGTTGTTTTGCTCTGGATGCTGCTAATGAGCTAGTGCGCGGGAGTCTTTTCCCTATATGTTTTTTTTTTTATTATTTGCATATTTTATATTTTGTGTTTTTTTTTGTTTTTTTATTTGCATATTTATTTTTTGTTTAGTTTATTTTGGGTTTTTTTTTTATTTGCATATTTAAAATTTTGTTGCATTTTAAATTAATTTTAGTTAAACAACTCTATGTTTTTAATTTAATGTAATTTAATATAATTTAACTAGGATTTTGTTATAATTTATATTGGTTGCATTGCTTATAGTGAGATCCTATACATAAGTCCCTTCAAGGACGAATATGATGATGATGACGATGATGATGATGATGATGATGATGAAGACCAGGAAGAGGATGGTGATGACGACAACAACGATGGTGATCATCATCATCATCATCCTTGTCGTCGTCATCACCATCGTCTTTGTCGTCTTCATCATCATCATCATCATCTTCATAATCATCATCATCGTCGTCATCATTATCTTCTTCATCATCATCATCTTCCTTATCATCATCATCATAATCATAATCATCATCTTCATCATCAACATCTTCGTTATCATCATCATCATCTTGATCATCATCATCATATTCGTCATCATCATCAGCAGCATCTTCATCTTCATCGACATATTCTTCATCATCATCGTCATCATCTAATTCATCATCATCTCCATTATCATGATCATCATCTTCATCATCGTCATCATCATCATTTTAATCATCATCATCATTATCATCATCATCATCATCATATTCGTCATCATCATCATCATTTTAATTATCATCATCATCATCATCATCATCATCATATTCGTCATCATCATCATCATCATCATATTCGTCATCATCATCATCATCATCATCATCATATTCATCATCATAGTTTTAGGGGGAGCTCAGTAAATGAAGACGTCTACATGATCTGAGGAAGTAGTAAAAAAAAAACTGTTTGGGCCCTATTAAGCCTCATGTTCTTAGATTTGTGCACATGAAGAATCAATACTTATGGACCTAATCCGGTGTCTTAAAAGAGGAAGATCCTAACTGAGCAGTTTGGTAGTTCTATAAACTGCATTCTTTATAGGAGTGACTAATCACTCATAACCATTCTATTATAATATTGGCCAAGATTAGAAGACTTTAGTGAAGACCAAGGTAAAGATATTGTCATCACATCTTTATCATTATCATGATCTTCATCATCATCATCATCATCACCATCACCATCATCATCATATTCATCTTCATCATCATCATCATCATTTGGCTCATCCTAATCATCATCATGATAATCATGATCATCATCTTCATCATCCTCATCCTGGTCATCATCATCATCATCCTAATCATCATCATCCCCATCCTCATCATCATCATCATTGTGGTCGTCATCACCACCACCATCATTTATCATCAACATCATCTTCATCATCTTCATCTTCATCATCATCATCATCATCATCATCATCATTATCATCATCATCGGCATCGTCGTCATCGTCATCTCCCTCATCCTAATCATCATCATCATCTTCATTATCCTCATCCTGGTCATCAGCAGCAGCAGCAGCAGCATCATCATCCTCAACATCATCATCATCATCATCATAATCCTCATCATCATTGTCCTCATCCTCATCCTCATCATCATCATCATCATTGTTGTCGTCGTCATCACCACCACCATCATTGATCATCATCATCATCTTCATATTCATCATCATCATCGTCGTCGTCGTCGTCATCATCATCATCATCATCTCCCTCTTCCTAATCAACATCTTCATCATCATCATCATCATCTTCATCATCTTCATCATGATCATCATCTTCATCACCACCACCTGTTGAAATATTGTAACTTCAAAGAATATTCTATTGTATTTTATTGTTGCAATTTATTCGGAGATGTTTTATTCCTCCGTCAGGATGTCATTATTGTATTTGATTATGTAAAGTCATTGAGGTAAATCCTTCCTTGTAAGTCGGGGCAATAGATCCCCTTTGAGTCAATTGTAATGGGGTGTTTAAGTCCCCCAGAGGAGTCGGCCCAGTTAGCATTAAGTTGGGTGGTTAAGTTGTTGGGGCCGACCAAGTTAGGGAAAAAGTCAAGTGCAAGATAAAGTATAAATAGGAGTGATGTGCTCCTCATTTGGACACACACACACTCACTTGTGTAATTCGCAAATGAGAGAGAGAAATACCCCGAGGATCCGAAATTTTAGAGATACACCAGAAACAATATGGCACATCTGAAATGGATCAACGGAGGAAATCAAAGAAGAGGAGGAAGAAGTTGATCTCACTTAGGGTTTTCAGTTTTTAGGTATGGAAGGACCTAATCATCATCATCATCATCATCATCCTCATCATACTTAACCTCATCCTCATCATCATCATCATCCTCATAATCATCCTCATCCTCATCCCCATCCTCGTCATCATCATCATCATCATCCTCATCATCATCTTCATCATCATCATCATTTTCATCATCATCATCCTCATCCTAGTCATCATAATCATCATCATCATCCTCATCATCATCATCATCATCATCATTGTCCTCATCATCATCGTCACGATGATGATGTTGATGATGACGATGATGATGACGTTGATGATGATGCAGTTGATATGATCATGACGATAAGGAAGATGATGATGATGATGAAGATGACAATGATCGTTGTCGTCGTCGTCATCATCATCATCATAATCATGAAGGTGATGACAAATATGATGATGATGATCAAGATGATGATGATGTTAACGAAGATGTTGATGATGAAGGTGATGATTATGATGATGATGATAAGGAAGATGATGAGACAAAAATTCATTACGAAAGTTTGAAGAAATAAAATTATTATGATAGTTTGAAACATTGGGGACATCAATGGCATTGTTTATGGAATGATCCATCCTAAGGTTATCTTTATTGGAACATTTAGTTGGATGTTGATTGTTTGGACGGAGCTTATCATCTAAATTTTAAGTAAGATGTTGATTTCATCACCACTCTATTCATAAATGTGATTCTTTTGAATGTATGAAGAATGTCATTTATATTCATATTGATTGATGTTGGTCATATTAATCATAAACAACTTTAAGTTATACTCTAGAACCATAAAATAATTTATGCATTTTCTTCATCATCGTTGTCCTCCTCCTCCCCCTCCTCCTCCTCCTCCTCCCCCTCCTCCTCCTCCTCCTCCTCATCATCATCATCCTCTTCATCACAATATTGTATTCATCAACCCCGCAAGCCAAAATTGATGGAATAAATATCTTTCATTTTAAACAATAAGAAGTACATTAAAAAAAATGTTTTTCATAGCCATCAAAACATATTATTTTTTAATTTGTTGTTAATAAATGGTCATTGTTGCCTCTTCCAAAAGGTAGGGGGCCCTCCAGGTCGTCCCAGGCTCCAGGCTGGTGACTTCTCATGGAGTCCAAGCACCTAGAGCCCCCACCATACCTTCGTACTACGCATCGAATACAACTAGAGAGGTCGGCCCATATAAACTCTTACAAACAAGACTCCGCTGTCAATGTGGGATAAATCCCAAAAAACAAATCAATTACTACGTCGGATCCTTTGACCGAACGGTTGTTGAGTCTTCTCCATTTCTCCTGCACGATCACGAGAAAGATCACAGATCTGTGCTATTTTTTTGAAATGCCTGCAACTACCTGAGATAAATATGTAACTTCCAAAACATTCCATCATTTGGTTGAAAATCGTATGATGCATTTGGGGTGAATTTTTAGAGCCCATATTTTTGCTAACGTCCCCTCCCGATGGTCAGATTGGGTGAGGGGGATGTTACATTTTTCGATGGAAAAAATTGTATATTTTCTCTTTCAAGCATAAATCAAAATATAAATTGATGTGTTTACTCGACACTGTGAAGTACTAAGCCTCTCTTCCACTCAGAGATCCCAAAAAAGTTAAAATAAAATATGGGGATAATGTCTTCACAGAGCGACAATTATACAATCCTCCACTATTTCTTTCCATTTAATCATTTTCAAACAAAAACAAAGGAAGATTTCCTCTAGGTGTGCAAGCATAAACAACATAAAATATTTAATAAAGTGGATATATTATCTCTTTCTTCAAGATCATTAGACTGAAACTTACCACAGCATTGGGATCAGTCAGAAGCTGACTTCTTGAGCACTGGAAGCACACTGTCATACTTTGCTTCCTCTATTCTCAAATTTCCAAATTGAACAGTTAAAGATTTTTCTGATAATTCATCTACTTAATTGTCAATAATTAAGTTGAAAATAAAATTATTCTAAAAATATTTTTACTTCTCTAATTTTCCATGATTGGAACTAAAATTAATTTTTGCACATTGTTTATTTTTGTTTTCCCAATCAATGACCAACTTGGAACCTCCAATGATCTAAATTTGATTTATACAAGCTATTCTCATTAGCATTGAGAGTGCATAGATCTCATCCATGTTTTTTGTAACTTCTCCCAAATATGCTTTAAAAAAGATGTTGTGTTTTTTCCCAAAAAAATGAAAAATTCACCAAATCCATGGCTGCTATGGGTTCCTTGACATGCTCTTTAAAAAAAACCTAGTCATATTTTTATCAGTTTTATCATCATCGTAGTCATCATCATCATCATCATCATCATTCTCATCATCATCGTCCTCATCCTCATCATCATCATCGTTGTCGCCATCATCACCACCACCACCATCATCATCATCATCATCATCATCATCATCATCTTCATCTTCATCATCATCATCATCATCGTCATCATCGTCATCATTGTCATCATCTCCATCTTCCTAATCAACATATTCATCATCGTCATCATTGTCATCTTCATCATCACCATCATCATCATCTTCATCATGATCATGATCATGATCTTCATCACCACCACCACCACCGCCGCCGCCACCATCATCATCATCATTCACCATCATCAACATCTTCATCATCTGTTGGCAATATGGCAATATAGGTTGGCATTGGTTGGCATTGATGGAAAATAAGATGAGAGACATTGCCTATGATGACATATATATATGTCTATGTTGACAAGAGCCATGGATGAGGTGGTATGATGACAAAGCAGATGGTTGGAATTGGGCATATAAGTAAGGACATGGCATGTATGATGAGTGATGATATGACACGCGTGATAAGGATGGAAAGACACATGATAGTGTTCTAGTGCTATCATCAAGATAGTGTTTCAATCTGACAACATTTTGGAAAAGTATGACAAGTTTGTGAAACTTAGTCAAAACTGCCCTAAGAGAATGCCCGCCATAATTCATGGTTTGAATATATTTGAATATAATGCCCGCACCATCATACCAGGCTATAGCTTGTTGAAGTGGCTATCTATTCATGGTCTTAGTTAGCCTTAATCATTTTTTAGGAGAAAGATATAAGCCTTCCAAAACAGGGTTTCAGGATAAACCTTGAAGAATTTCCTGAAAATGACTAAGTGTTGGAAAAATTGTCTCAAGTGACCTCAAGGAAATGCTTGCCATAAATTGTGGGTTCAAGAAAATGCCCGCACCATATGGGAATCTTGTAGGTTGGTGTTTTTTCTACCCAACCATGGTGTCATTTTGTCCAAAGAGACTCCGAGGAAGAAGATATGGATCTGCCAAAAGTGCTACTTAGCCTAATTTGCACTACTTCAGTCAAATGCCCGCCAAGGAGAGAGAAAGTAACCTCAGAGGATGAAATAGGTCTTTATGGATTCACCTTGTTGGAATCTAGCCATTGGGTGTCTCACACTTCAGATTTGATAAAAACAAAAATTTCATCATGTTGACCTAGGGTTTGACAATTTTGTTTAAGTGTTGAATTAACAGGTTAGAAGACCATTTTCAAATGCCCACCAGAGGATGTGTGTGTTTCAAAAAATTTGAAAAGTGACATGGATCTGTTCCTTATTGAAATTTCTATCCAACCATACTTTCATTTTTCCTCGTGATGGTTATACATGCAAAAAATATGTCTGCCAAAAATAGGAAAAATATCATTTTTCTCATATTAAACAGGGGGAAATTAGCTGTGTTAAAATCAGAAAATTGAAAAGGCATTTTGGAAATGCCCGCCAAATAGGATCCTTACAATGATAATTTTTCCAGATGACATGGGCATACTCCTTGATGATATGGCTATCCAGTTGTGGTATCAGTTCCCTTCCTAGTACTTGCACGTGCAAAATATTGATCCGCCAAAACGAAGAAAAATCATATGAGTCATATTTTAATTTAATAAACAGAAAATTAATTTTGAAGAGGCATGATGATGAAAAGGTATAAGGTCAGTTTGAAGAGTTGCAATGATTGAAGGGTGAATTATTTAATATATATTCACGCATTTTAGAAGGAAGAAGTGTATCTTGGGTGTCCAAGTTGCAGTAGCAGCAAGAACAGGCCAAGACAAATGAAATTCCAAAATTGAAGAAAAGAAATCAGGGTTTCGGGTTATTTTTGCACTAGTGGTAGTAAAACTGCCCAAGTGGCCTCAAGAAAATGCCCGCCATAATTCATAGGTTAAGGTAAATGAACGCCCCATAGTGTCAGGTTGTAGCTTGTTTATTTTTCTACCTGACCATGGTATCCGATTGTCTTGAGAGTTTCTAAAAAGGAAGTTATGGGTCTTCCAAAACAGTGTTTGAGGCAGATTTCTCCAGTCTGGGAAAATGCAAAAATTGTCTGAGTATAAAATTACTTGTAAAAATGCCTGAGTGACCTCAGTAAAATGCCCGCCATTTCCTATGGTTGATGTCTTAAAATATTTTGAGGGTATGGGTCTCTAGACTGTTGATTGGTGCATCCAAATGTATCATTGGTTTGTCCAAAGAGTCTATGTAGGTGAAGATATTGATCTGCCAAAAGTGCGTCCTAGCTTGATTTGCACTGCTCCAGAAAAATGCTCGCCGAGGAGAGAGAAAGAGGTCTCAGAGGATGAAATTGGTCTAGATGGAATCACCTTGTTGGCCTCTATCCATTGGGTGTCTCATACTTCCAAGTTGATGAAATAAAAATCTCATCATTTTGACCTAGGGTTTGGCAATTTTGTCTTAGTGTTGAATTGGTAGTTTAAAAATCTAGTGTTGATTGGATGTTTTGGCAGGCCATTATCTTCTTGGACATAGACCTTTTATCGTGAATGCGTCAATGGTCAAGTGTGTAAATCCTCCACCTGAAAGCTTATTGTTGAATGTGGTTGTCATTGATGTCACTTCAATAGCAGCAATTGATGTAGTTCCATCTTTAGATTATATCAGTTGGGCGGTAAAAGTTTGGATTAACTAACTCAAGAGTAAAATGAATGTAATTTTTTGTTTAATTATAAATAATAAATATACAAACTAAATATGTGAATATTCAATTTAAAGTAATTTTTAAAACAGGGTAATTGACGAAGCCCAAGATGTCTCCAAACAATGAGGAAGTTAATTCTTCGTCTTTAAAAATGCATAGCTTTTTTTCAATATATAGCTTTTCTTTAATATAAAATTTTTGGATGATTTTTCATTCGAAGTTTTTTTGGAAGGGAAGTTGCCTTATTATGGTGTATTTTTGAATTGTTTGTTTTCTTCAACTAAATTAGTGTCAATGAGAGAATCCATATTGCATGCATGAGTCTTAGTATTTAGAATATAAGATTAACTAAATAAAACATGGATAGATATTTTTATTACTATATTTTATTGAAAATTAAAATATTTAATAAAAATTTCAATAATGAAAGGTAATTTCTTTAATAACACTTTACTATTGAAGGGCATGTTCTGAAACTAAACGTTTTGTGATGGTTAAAGTAAGAGTTCAAAATGTCATAAAATTTTGATTGGAAGGGTAAAGATAAAATGAAATTCCAACCCCGCCTGCGTGCAATAATGAAAAGAACCAAAATGACTTTATTGATTGTTTGATCTAAGAGTTAAGAGTTAGCAGATTAATTCAAGATTAATTTACTTATAGAACCATAATGACTTTATTATATAATTAGTAATGTGCTTTAAATTTGAATAGTCAAACATACATACTATAGAATCAAATAACAGAGAAATCGCAACATTACAATTAACGGAATATAAAATAATATTGCACTACATTTAAGAAACCAAATCACAAGCCCATAAATAGTTACTAGTCTTATAGTCATTTAAATATTGAGAATTCATAATGCAATATTTCAATAGAAGTATCCATTTGTTACAAATTGGATTTCAAAGAGGCTTTCTTCTGGAACCAACAGCTCATGTGCAAACTATGAAACTAGTCATGCTTTACTTCTTAGCCTTTGTAGCAAAGTGAGAAGTGGAAGAAATAAGTAATCATACAAATTACCACAAGGAAGAAGTTTAACCAAAGCGTTCTACTTGCAGGGCCAAAGTGTTTTAATACTTATAGAATAGATTTAAATGCCCAAGGAATATACACAAATATTATATCCATTGATATTTTTAGAATTTTTAGAAATAGATTTAAATGCCAAAGGAATATACACAAATCTTATATCCATTAATATATCTTCATCAATATTTCCGATTACAATTTCCGATATACAACTATATACCAAATAGACCAATATTTGTTGTTGATTACATCAAATGTTTATATCATTGATACAATAGAATCCTACTCCCTAGAACCTTAATAACATGAGCTTCTATTTTACAAAAAGGATAAGAGTGTGCATACCAAAAATTAATATAAACGAACAAAAGGGCCTTGGAAAACTAACAGAAAATGAAACAAGTAAACCTAATTAGACAAGTAATTATCAAGAGACCGTGGTGGGTGGGATGCGTGGTTCCCTCAGCCAATATCCATTGATTTTTTCCCCGAGGAAGGCGGCCTGTCAGCTGGAGGGGACTGCCCAAAACCTACAGAAGTCGCTGGGCTCCTCTCCCCGTCACGAGGTTGGGTGGCTTCGCGTTGTTAATCAAGGAGCCTTCACATCTGTTTGCTCAATTCAACATTGTTATCTGTGAACTTCCGGCCCATGGTATCCTCGATTGACTTCTTCAAGGACTCCAAGTCCTCTTTATCACATTTCCCTGCCAAATTTTGTCGAAGCTTTTCTATCTCATTTTCTAACTTCTCTATTCTTTGGGTGTATGCATCAGTGACGCTAGTCCTTCTAACAGGGCCGGGACTGCTACCTTCTACCATTATATAACAAGGAGCTAGCTTTGAAGAATTTATGTAACAAATATTCTTGTACGGGAGCTCGCCGCCACTAAGCAAAGCATTGGTCAAAATCCGGCGCCTTCCCTTTTCTGAAACTTCAACAACCAAACGATGAGGAGGGCTAGTGGAAGGAAAAACCGTCGAAGATAGAGCTATTTTAGACAGCATTTTAAGCAAAAACCAAGGAATAGGGGTAGATCCAATTTAAAGGAGAGAAAATGAACAAAAAACCCTGAACATGGATTGGAAGAAATATCCACAAGCTCGAAATTAAATATCAAAGTACTTCAAAGAGGGTTATATGGCATTACGAGTCAGAGACCTTATGCGAGAGTCCAGACTCAAGACCTTACCCTGACCGAGACCATGTGTGAGACCTTACCCCGACCGACCTTTGAAGTGAGTGATGGGAGAGATTGGCTCATAGGGTTCAAAAATATTAATAATATATATTAGTTATTCTAAGTATAAAAATACTGGTAAAAATGCCTAAGTGGCCTCAGTAAAATGGATGTCATTTCGTGTGGTTGATGTCTTAAAGTATTTTGAGGATATGGGTCTCCAGACTGCTGATGTGAAAATCCTCATAGCAAATCTAAGAGCTAATGTATAGCTCACTAGAAAGATTATGATTAAGAAGGAAGATAGAAGAAGAGTGGTCAATGCAGTGTAAATGAGCAATAGAATAATAATACAGTAGAACTCGGATAGAAGCAAAATAGCTTCACACACACTAATTCATTAATCACGAATGGAAAAATAAATAATACAATGCATGAGGATTCGAATGCCAAGGTGGAAATTCGAATTAGCCTTCATGGAGAGATCAAAAGATCACTGGAGTGTCATCAGAGCACAACTAGAAGTATTCATCATCATCAGTGGAGTCATAAATGCACAAGTAACTATCAATCATCAGTCGAACTGAGTCTAACTGAGTGTGGTAGGTGTAACTGGCACATGGAGGCACTAACTGAATTAAGGAGGCTCAGTGGAGGGCGCATGAGGAGCTAACTGGAGTCAGAATGGGAAGTCTAGTCTCATTGGAGGTCTATCAGAGTGATACAGTCAGTTGAGAGTCAATCTAGCCTTAAATCAAGGAAAGAACTAAAGTACAACTGAATGGTAGGTGAGAGAGGGAACATGAGATGCATGCAACTGCATGAAGGGCGCACTAAGCACTAGCAGGGATAAAACTGATCAGTGAGAAGCTCCCGGGGCTAGCTAACTGAGAGCTAGGTGTTGGGACTGATGACTGGGATGCATGCATGCAGAATCCATGCTGCATGCAGAAATTTATGCTGCATGCAAGCCTGAAAATGCAAATAATGAAAATGTTGGTAGGACTAGGGTGGAGTATAGGAATATCCTAACACCCCCCCCCTAATCCATCCTAGGCCCTGGTAACTGAGACCAAAGGTCACCCAATACAACGAATAATAATAACAGTCAATAAACCAAGGAAATGGGGAAAACCTCATGGGAAAAACACCCCCCTCAAAATAGACTGTAAGGCACACATAGAAATAAATGCTCCAAACTCAAGCAGGTGTGATGCTTGGTCATATGTCTGGAGGTATCTTCTTCTTGGGAAGAAGTGGTTCATGCTCAAAAAGCATGTGCTTGTACTTGCTCTTCAGATCGAATGTGATGAGAACAAATCCAAGAGTATGAGGATGATCCTTGAACCTGTGATTCGAATCAGCTGAGGTAGGATCAAATCTATGAATATGTAGATAGTCTTTTGTTTTCTCCTTTGAACCATCATGGGTGAGATTATGCCCAAAAGAACCATCAAATATCAGTGATTGCTTGGAATCCAAATCAGATCCAAGACTTGAATCATGGTTTCTTAAGATCTCCTTTGAACCATTTGAGGTGAGATCTAAACCAGTAAATGCATGAGAAATTGTCCCAAGCGAATGGAAATGGCCATCATCTTCAATAACCTTCTGAGAGCATGAAATAATGATCTTACAGTAGTAAATAAGATATGAGTGATCAAGGAGAGTGAATGCATTACCTCCAATGGCTGATTTGACCTCTGAAACATTCAGTAGATCATGATGCAAACCAATAGACTCTGGTGCAAGAGACGATTTAAGAACCTCTGCAATTTCTAGAGTGTGAGCTGGCAGAGAATTCGAAATAGAAGAAATTTGGAGCATTAGTGTAGAATTTGCAAGTTCTTCTTCTTTGTGGCTAACTTCAATATGAGATATGTTTGATATTGATTCATGATCAATGAGATCATCAAGGAGGGCGAATGCATCACTGGGCTTGCTCTCGAAAGGGTTTGGACCAATCCCTTCATTCTGTCTGCCAAATCTTTCATCCAGGTGGGCCCATAGCTCTTTTGGAGATTCAACATCAAGGGAGTGGATTCCATGCATCGAGACATAGCATATAGCATGGCTGCAATGGCTATTTCACCTTCATTTAACCATTCATTCTCTTCTTTAGAGGATTCGAACTCTTTTTCAAAACAATAATCAAAGAGATCATGGCTCTTCAAATATGCTATCATTTTTTGTTTCCATTCAACATAGTTGAATAGAGAAAGAGGAGGAATTCCTTCGAAATTCATGGAAGCTTTAGAAGACCTGCAAAAACAATAGAAAATATCTGCAACTACTACTGCTGCAAAAATGCAGAAACTACTGCACTCAAAATCTTGATAATAACCTGCAAAAAACTCTCAGGAATGGAGATAGACAAAACTCTCAACATTCTCTGATACCATGTGAAAATCCTCACAGCAAATCTAAGAGCTAATGTATACCTCACAAGAAATATTTTGATTAAGCAGGAAGATAGAAGAAGAGTGGTCAATACAGTGTAAATGAGCAACAAAATAATAATACAGTAGAATTCGGATAGAAGCAAAATAACTTCACACACACTAATTCATTAATCACAAATGGACAAATAAATAATACAATGCATGAGGATTTGAATACCAAGGTGGCAATTCGAATTAGCCTTCATGGAGAGATCAAAAGATCACTGGAGTGTCATCAGAGCACAACTAGAAGTCTTCATCATCATCAGTGGAGTCATCAATGCACAAGTAACTGTCAATCATAAGTCAAACTGAGTCTAACTGAGTGTGGTAGGTGTAACTGGCACATGGAGGCACTAACTGACTGAAGGAGGCTCAGTGGAGGGTGCATGAGGAGCTAACTGGATTCAAAATGGGCAGTCTAGTCTCACTGGAGGTCTATCAGATTGATACAGTCAGTTGAGAGTCATTCTAGCCTTAAATCAAGGAAAGAACTGAAGTACAACTGAATGGTAGGTGAGAGAGGGCGCATGAGCTGCGTGCAACTGCATGAAGGGCACACTAAGCACTAGGAGGGCTAAAATTGATCAGTGAGAAGCTCTCGAGGCTAGTTAACTGGGGGCTAGGTGCTGGGACTGATGACTGGGATGCATGCATGCAGAAATGCATGCAAGACTGAAAATGCAAATAATGAAAATGCTGGTAGGACTTGGGTGGAGTATAGGAATATCCTAACAGTTGATTGGTGCATCCAACCATATCATTGGTTTGTCCAAAAAGTATCTGTAGGTGAGGATATTGATCTACCAAACATGCCTCTTAGCTTTATTTCCACTGCTCCATAAAAATGCCCGCCAAGGAGAGAGAAAGAGGTCTCAAAGGATGAAATTGGTCTGGATGGAATCACCTTGTTGGCCTCTATCCATTGGGTGTCTCACACTTCCAATTTTATGAAAATATAAATCTCCTCATTTTGGCCTAGGGTTTGACAATTTTGTCTTAGTCTTGAATTAGTTCACTTGATGGTACGTTGTCTAAATGTGCTATTGCTTATCAAACTCGACAAATACTTGACAACATTTTTTATTCTAAATGTGATGGGGACAAGTGAACTAACGAGCCAAGTCCATAGCAGATCAAATTTACTGTTGTTGCTCATAAAACCAAAACATCTGCCATTATGTTCATATAGAATTTCCACACATTGTGTTATTCCTATTCCTAGAGCTCAAAATTATCATATGTTAGAGTAGAAAATACAAAAAAAAATATCATTTTGTCATATGCCTTTCTAGGTAGACTTCTTGATAGATTATAATTACTTCTAATTATTCCTTGCAAACCAAGGCCCCTATTAGTTCAACAAAAGCATTGAAACATGGAAGAGTTCATTCCATTAATTTATGTGAGAGCTCTAGGGTCAAGGTTGGATCATCTACAAAATGAACATTAATGAAATAACCTTTCATAAAAATAGGTCTTCTTGATGATGATGTGGCATGTGTGATGAGGCTGGAAAGACACATGATGGTGTTCTGGTGCTATCATCAAGTCAGTGTTGCAATCTGACATCATTCTGGAAAAGTATGGCAAGTTTGTGGAACTTTGGAAATTGACCAAGTATGGAAAAATTAGTCAAAACTGCTCTAAGAGAATTCCCGCCATAATTCATGGTTTGAAGAAAATGCCCGAACCATCATATAAGGATATACCTTGTTGAATAGCTATCTAACCATGGTCTAATTTCTTCAAAAGAGTGTTTTATGACAAAGTTATAGATCTTCCAAAACAAGGGTTCAAGCAGTTTTAGACATTTTGAAAAATGGTTGTGTTGAAAAATTGGTCAAAACTGCTCTAAGACAATGCCCGCCATAATTCATGGTTTGAATATAATGCCTGCACCATCATATAAGGATGTACCTTGTTGAATAGGCTATCCAACCATGGTCTCATTTATTCAAAAGAGTTCTTTATGACAAACTTATAGATCTGCCAAAACAAAGGTTCAAGCAGTTTTAGACATTCTGAAAAATGGCCAAGAGTTGGAAAATTGGTCCACATAGCCTTGGGGAAATGCACGTCGTACCTCATAGGTGAATGGTAAAAATTATCTAAAACTATCATGTTGTAGCTTGTTGAAGAGGCTATCTTACCATGGTCTCATCTCTCAAAGAGGGTGTTTGATGACAAAGTTAAAGGCCTACCAAAACAGGGTTTCAGGATGTTTTGCACCAGAGGTAGTAAAATTGCCTAAGTGGCCTCAAGAAAATGAACGCCATAATTCATAGCTTAAAGAAAATGCATGCACCATATGTTCAGGATATAGCATGTTGATTTGGATACTTGACCATGGTCTCAATTTGTCTTGAGAGTGTCTGAGGAAAAAGTTATAGGTCTGCCAAAACAGGGTTTTAGGAAGTTTTGCACCAAGTTTAGTAAAATGCCCGCCTAGGGAAAATGAAGATGAGTCTGAGAGTGAAATTAGCTTGGGTGTGCTCAGTGAGGTATACTACATCATCTAGTGGCATTGGTTCAGAATTTTGATGAAATAAAAAATCCACCCTAGAAATTGCACAAAATGTCTAAGTATAAATATACTAGTAAAAATGCCTAAGTGACCTCAGTAAAATGCCCCCCATTTCCAGTAGTTGATGGATTAAATTATTCTGAGGGTATGGGTCTCTAGAGTGTTGATTGGTGCATCCAACCATATCATTGGTGTGGCCAAAAATTCTTTGTTGAATATGATTGTCATTGATGTCAAATGAGTTCAGTAATGACAAAGGAATAACCAAGGACATGATGGCAGGGCAAACTCAGTGAAAGACAAAGGAATGACAAAGGAAGTGGTGACATGGCATGTATGATGATGTGGCATGTGTGATGAAGCTGGAAAGACACTTAATGGTGTTCTGGTGCTATCATTAAGTCAGTGTTGCAATATGACATCATTTTGGAAAAATATGGAAAGTTTGTGAAACTTTGGAAATTAACCAAGTATGGCAAAATTAGTCAAAAATTCTCTAAGAGAATGCCAGCCATAATTCATGGTTTGAAGATAATTCCCACACCATCATATCAGGATGTACCTTGTTGAATAGGCTATCCAACCATGGTCTCATTTATTCAAAAGAGTACTTTATGACAAAGTTATAGATCTACCAAAACAAGGGTTCAAGCAGTTTTAGACATTCTGAAAAATGGCCAAGTGTTGGAAAATTGGTCCAAATAGCCTTGGGAAAATGCACGTCGTACCTCATAGGTGAATGGTAAAAATTATCTAAAACTATCATTCTGTAGCTTGTTGAAGAGGATATCCTACCATGGTCCCAGTTATAAAAACGAATGCTTGATGACAAAGTTAAAGGTCTACCAAAACAGGGTTTTAGGTTGTTTTGCACCAGAGGGAGTAAAACTACCTAATTGGCCTCGGTAAAATGCCCGCCATTATTCATGGGTTAAAGTAAATTCCCGCACCAGATGATTAGAATGTAGCTTGTTGATTGGTCTACCTGACCATGGTCTCAGTTTTCCTTAAGCATGTCTGAGGAGAAAGTTATAAGTCTGCCAAAATAGGGTATCAGGATAAACTTTGGAGAAATTCCTGAAAATGAGTGTTGGAAAAATGGCTCAGGTGGCCTTAGGGAAATGCCTGCCATAGTTTGTGGGTAGAAGAAAATGCCTACACCATATGGTCATCTTGTAGGTTGTTGTTTTGTCTACCTGACCATGTCCTCATCTTGACTTGAAATTGCCTGAGGGAGAAGTTATGGATCTGCAGAAACAATGTTTTAGGCAGATTGGACTAAGTCTAGGAAAGTGCAAAAATTGTCTAGTGTAAAATCACTAAAACTGCCTAAGTCACCTCAATAAAATGCTCGCCATCTCTTGTGGTTTATGTCCTAAATCATTTTGAGAGTATGGATCTATAGAATGTTGTATGGTGAATCCAACCATATCAATGGTTTGTCCAAAGAGTTTCTGCAGGTGAAGATATTGATCTGCCAAAAGTGCCTCCCAGACTAAATTGAACTACTCCAGTAAATGCCCGTCGAGGAGAAAGAAAGAAGCTTCAAAGGATGAAATTGGTCTTGATGGAATCACCTTGTTGGCCTCTACCCATTGGGTGTCTCACACTTCAAATGTCATGAAAATAAAAATCTCATCATGTTGACCTAGGGTTTGACAATTTTGTCTAAGTATTGAATTAACAGTTTGGAAGTCTATCTTCAAATGCCCGCCAGATGATGTGTGTGTATCAAAAATTTCAAAAGGTGATATGGATCTGGTCCTTGTTGAGGTGGCTATCCAGCCATATTTCCATTTTTCCTTATGATGGTCATATATGCAAAAGATCAATCTACCAAAAGTAGGAAAAATATTATTTTGCATATTAAGAACTAAAGAAAAATTGGCTAAGTGTTAAGATCAGAAAGTTGAAAAGGCATTTGGAAATTCCCTCCAAAGAGTGTCCTTGTGCTGATAATTTTTCCAGGTGGCATGGGCATGTTCCTTGGTGATCTAGCCATCCAGCTGTGGTATCAGTTCCCTCCTTGGTGCTCTCACGTGTGAGCTATTGGTCTCCCAAAAGCAGAGAAAAACTTGATTATTTATAAAAAGGCTTAAGCGTTAAAAGCTCCATATGCCTACGAGGGATAAATAAATGCCCACAAGGGCTAAAAGATGCCCGCAAGGGTTTATCTATGCCTGTAGGGGCTGAGGTTAATCCCACATAGGCTTAGGGATTCCCGCGAGGAGTGAAGTTAAGCCTGCAGGGGATTAAGGTTGCCCGCAGGGGTTGAGGTAAAGCCCGCATGGGATTAGGGATTCCTGTAGAGGGTGAATTTAACTCCGCAGGGGCTGAGATTAAGCCCGTAGAGGCTTAGGGGATACCTGGCGTAGGAGGTAAGTTTAAGTCCGCAGAGGCTTAAGGATTCCCGCAGGGGCTAAAGTTAAAGCCATAGGAGCTTAAGCATGCTCGCAAAGGGTTTCCCGCATATTCCCACGAAGAGGAAAGGGGCGTAGGGTTGTTTCCCACATAGGGAGAGCCCAGATGGATGAATCCCACAGGCCTAAGAAATCCAAAGAAGTTTTTTTTAATTAATTAAAAAATATATGAAGGCCATGACATAGTCCTTTGCCATGTTATCAATCGTGTTTGATTTGTCATCATCCTTTGGCCTTTGTCATTAATGTGTTGTCATCAATGAAAACTATAGTCATCAATATCCCCCTTTGTCATTGATGGAAATCCTCCTTTAATTTTTCTCCCCCTTTGACATTAATGACAAAGGGCCACTCCTTAAGCCAAAAATTATTCTTGAAATCTTCATGAATTCAAGCTAAAATGTTTTCTCATCTTCATTGGATGATCTCCCCTTGTCATATAGGCCTTTGATTTTTTGGGCTAATCTCCCCCTTTGACTGAGCTTGGTGTGTTTATTTGGGATCGTCTTGTACCTTTCCATCTTCAATTGTTCATACCAATTGTTGAGAAGTATACATACTCCCCCTTTTTGGCTTCCCATTAAATTTTGCTGTTGTTTTTCATGCCAAGTTGCTCCGCCTGAGCTTGTGTCCTCAAACTTCATAGATATCTTTCAACTATACTCCCCCTTGCAAGGAGACTTCTTTGTTTATTGAGTTGTCTGATAGTAAAGATGAAGAGGTTAGTAAAGATGGAGAAAAGACAAAAATGATGTGATACCTAAAAGACCAATGACAAGCAGAGTCCAGCAGATCTTTTTTGGTCATTTCTACTCATGCAATAATTTTGGACATACAGAGCTAGAGAATGTAAGTTGAGGAAGAATGCTTCAATAAAATTCCGATAACAAAGGAAGGGATGGAAGAAGATGGAAGTTGTGAAGCAGAAAGATGAAAGATTCCTCAAATATAAAGGAAGGTTCTATGGATATTGTCACTGTTGTCACAAGTTTGGTCACAAGGCTACTAATTGCAGAACCAAGGGAAAAGATCAAAGTACAGAATCCAAGAAACAAAGAAAGTCAGTAAGCAGGGTATCTCATGGAAAGATATGGAGAATAAAGGAAGACTACAAAGAGTTAGAGGAAACACAGATTCCAAGCATCAATGAAGTACTTTCCAAAGATGATGTTCAGCATAATAGTGTTATAGATGAGAATGGCATCCATTATGATGGAAATCTAGAGGAAGATGTAAAATACATCGATGGAGAGAAAGATGGTGAATGTATTTTCTAAAGTCTCTCATGACCTAAAGAGAGAAACCCTAAAATTAGCATTAGAGGGGATCATATACTCTGGGGAAGTAAATATAAAAAAAATTGCAGTTGGTATTTGAAAAGTAATTAATATCATTTGGTAAAAATAAAAGGCTATCATCATCAAAGACAAGAAGTAGAGGTGACAAATTGAAGAAAATCATTTTGTCTAGAAAACATCTATGTGACAAGCACACTTAATGGTTAAAGTGTAACAAAATCAAAAGCAGAATTAGAGAAGATGGCAGGGAAAACTCAGTAGAAGACAAAGCACTGACAAAGGAAGTGATGACATGACAAGTATGATGATGTTGCATGTGTGATGAGGCTAGAAAGACACATGATGGTGTTATGGTGCTATAATGAAGTCAGTGTTGCAATCTGACATCATTCTGGAAAAGTATGGCAAGTTTGTGGAACTTTAGAAATTGACTAAGTATGGAAAAATTAGTCAAAACTGCTCAAAGAGAATGCCCACCATAATTCATGGTTTGAAGAAAATGCCTGCACCATCATATCAGGATATACCTTGTTGAATAGTCTATATAATCATGGTCTCATTTCTTCAAAAGAGTGTGTTATGACAAAGTTATAGATCTGCCAAAACAAGGGTTCAAATAGTTTTAGACATTCTGAAAAATGGCTGTGTTGGAAAATTGGTCAAAACTGCTCTAACAGAATGCCTGCCATAATTCATGGTTTGAATAAAATGACCGCACCATCATATCAGGATATACCTTGTTGAATAGGCTATATAACCATGGTCTAATTTCTTCAAAAGAGTGCTTTATGACAAAGTTATAGATCTGCCAAAACAAGGGTTCAAGCAGTTTTAGACATTTTGAAAAATGGCTACGTGTTGAAAAAATGGTCAAAATTGCTCTAAGAGAATTCCCTCCATAATTCATGGTTTGAAGAAAATACCTGCAACATCATATCAGGATATACCTTGTTAAATAGGATATATAACCATGGTCTCATTTCTTCAAAAGAGTGCTTTATGACAAAGTTATAGATCTACCAAAACAAGGGTTCAAGCAGTTTTAGGCATTCTGAAAAAGGTTGTGTTGGAAAATTGGTCCAAATAGCCTTGGGGAAATGCACGTCGTACCTCATAGGTGAATGAAAAAAATTATTTGAAATTATCATGCTATAGCTTGTTGAAGAGGCTATCCTACCATGGTCTAAGTTCTCAAAAAGAATGTTTGATGACAAAGTTAAAGGTCTTCCAAAACAGGGTTTCAGGTTGTTTTGCACCAGAGGGAGTAAAAATACCTAAGTGGCCTCAGTAAAATTCCCACCATTATGCATGGGTTAAAGTAAATGCCCACACCATATGGTCAGGATGTAGCTTGTTGATTGGTATACCTGGGCATGGTCTCAGTTTTCCTTAAGCATGTATGAGGAGAAATTATAACTCTGCCAAAATAGGGTATCAAGATAAACTTTGGAGAAATTCCTGAAAATGACTTAAGTGTTGGAAAACTGGCTCAGGTGGCCTTAGGGAAATGCCCGCCATAGTTTGTGGGTTGAAGAAAATTCCCGCACCATATGGTCATATTGTAGGTTGGTGTTTTGTCTACCTAACCATGTCCTCATCTTGACTTGAAAGTGCCTAAGGGAGAAGTTATGGATCTGCCAAAACAATGTTTTAGGCAGATTGGACTAAGTCTAGGAAAGTGCAAAAATTGTCTAAGTGTAAAATCACTAAAACTGCCTAAGTCACCTCAATAAAATGCCCGCCATCTCTTGTGGTTGATGTGTTAAATAATTTTGAGAGTATGGATCTATAGAATGTTGTATGGTGCATCTAACCATATCAATGGTTTGTCCAAAGAGTTTCTGTAGCTGAATATATTGATCTGCCAAAAGTGCCTTACAGGCTAAATTGCACTACTCTGGTAAAATGCCCGCCAGGGAGAGAGAAAGAAGCTTCAGAGGACGAAATTGGTCTTGATGGAATCACCTTGTTGGCCTCTACCCATTGGGTGTCTCACACTTCAAATGTGATGAAAATAAAAATCTCATCATGTACTTGACCTAGGGTTTGACAATTTTGTCTAAGTATTGAATTAACAGTTTGGAAGTCTATTTTCAAATGCCCGCCAGATGATGTGTGTGTATCAAAAAGTTCAAAAGGTGACATGGATCTGGTCCTTGTTGAGGTGGTTGTCCATCCATACTTTCAGTTTGCCTTATGATGGTCATATATGCAAAAGATCAATCTACCAAAAGTAGGAAAAATATTATTTTGCATATTAAGAACTAAAGAAAAATTGGCTAAGTGTTAAGATCAGAAAGTTGAAAAGGCATTTGGAAATGCCCGCCAAAGAGTGTCCTTGTGCTGATAATTTTTCCAGATGACATGGGCATGTTCCTTGGTGATCTGGCCATCCAGCTGTGGTATCAGTTCCCTCCTTAGTGCTCTCACGTGTGAGCTATTGGTCTCCCAAAAGTAGAGAAAAACTTGATTATTTGTAAAAAGGATTAAGGGTTAAAAGCTCCATTATGCCCACAGGGGCTAAAAAAATGCCAACAAGGGTTTATTTATGCTCGTAGGGGTTGAGGTTAACCCCACAGAGGCTTAGGGATGCCCGCAGGGAGTGAAGTTAAGCCCGCAGGGGCTTAAGGATGCCCACAAGGGATTAGGGATGCCTGCAGATGGTGAAGTTAAGCCTGCAGGGGATTAAGGATGCCCACAGGGGCTGAGATTAAGCTCGCAGAGGCTTAGGGGATACTCGCAGGAGGTAAGGTTAAGTCCGCAGGGGCTAAATTTAAAGCCATGGGAGCTTAAGCATGCCCACAAGGGGATTTCCTACATATTCCCACGAAGAGGCAAGGGGCGTAGGGTTGTTTCCTGCATAGGGAGATCCCAGATGGATGAAGCCCACAGGCCTAAGAAATCCAAAGAATTTTTTTTTAATTAATTAAAAATATGAAATAAACAGAATCACAAATAAAAGATTAATTATCATATTTGAAGAGGCATGAGCACAGTTTGAAGAGATGCAAGGTTTAAAAGATTAATAATATATATAGAAAATGTGTCGAAAATTGTCTTAAAGTAGTATTTATAGATCGACGATCGTCGATCTATCGATGCAAATGCATGAGTTGACCCGCGCGTAAAAATCCAAGAGACGTTGGAAGCTGGCATTGGTTTGGCGGGTGTGCAAAGATAGCCATAAGTCGTCGATATAGAGATGACAGTTCATCAAAAATTAAAAAACGTCGATATTGCCACGGTTTTTCGTCCATGATAAAAAAAAATGAAAAGACATCTTAAATTTCATTGTGTTAATCCACAAATGTTCAAAACGTGGAAATATTTCGTGGAAAAATATGCCCGAATGTACTAGTGGCCCTAGATCCATTTGGATATATGATGGTATGACCTTTGCAACCTTCATTGTGTTCTTTTCCTGTCACCCTCCTCAACCATGGATTCCTCTACTATTCTTCCATCTTGTCTTGGTAGGTGATAGCAACTACTTTATAACTCGTGACACAAATATCCCAACCATCTATTACTGTATAGTTCATTTTTCCAATCCCTTTTAAACTGCTAAGGAGAAGATTCATGATTCCCATCATTAAGAAATTCATAAATTGCAGCATGTACATTATTCTAGGTGATGTTTTCTTTTGGTAAGAAAAAAACAGTTTTATATTCACCAAATTTCATTCTTAGAAAATTGGAAGTCCTCTTGCCCTTCAAAGGAGTTCGGATCTTATATGTTCAAAAAAGGGCCAGCACTGTTTGTCCAAATTACCCTTCGTCCAATCTGGGCATATCCAAAACATGTAATATCACTCTGATTACTAGAATCCAAAGTACCCGTCTATAAGACATGTCACATAATTCTAAAATAATGTAGTCTATGTACAAAGTAGCAATCAAAGTATGATTTCATGAGCTCGGCTATTAAAATTATAAAAAAGATGTAGGGAATTAAAGCTGTAAATGAGATTTCTTATCTCCATTAATGTTGAAGTTGAGGACAACATGGGAGGTGAGCAACAATGATCGAACAATTTACACTCATGCTCATGTTGTGCTGAGGTGAGGTCAAATCCAGGTGACAATTCAGTTGTTGCAGAGGATGCATTCTAATGTCAACGGGAGGACCCAGGAACTTGTACCACCCCCTTGCAGTTTTGAGGAGGAATGCTCAATGTAATCCTGTAGAAACAAATCTTGATAGTGACACATATTCTTAGCTGGTTCAAAGTAATATTATGAGAAACTGTAGCAATGGAGTGTTTCATACAAGTGGAAGTATTTTTATCCCAGTTACTATCTTCACTAGTACCACTTTCAATAGTTTTATAAGCTCTAAGTCTCCATATCTTTCTACAATCCAATAGCAAAGGAGGAGATCATTCTACATCAAGGCGAACCTCAAGTTCAGTTCCTAGATTACTAGAAGACTCCATCAAAACGTAACTTCATTTCAGCACATTAGACAATGTGTAGGTTCAGGTTCCTCCATCAAATCATAACTCAATACAAAAGAGGAAATAGGAAATCATTTCACAGAAGGTTGGTTCGTTTACCAATTTCGATCCCTCCAGACACCATTTACGGTGACCTCTCCAAGTTCCATATAAATCCCTCTTAGTTCCAGGAAGCAAATAACAAAGCAATAATTGCCATTACACTCTTAGTTCCATGTAACTATTTTAGATGCCTTTATATTAAATGGTAGTACTAAATTCTTAAAGTAAAATTTGACATTCTTCTTTATATTTCATTTTTAATTATTTTACTTATTTTTTTAACAATAGCATTAATTGCTTTAGGATGTTTGAGAATGGTTCCATTATCATCATACTTCATATAGAAGAAGTATAATTTCATATCCCATTTATAAGTTATCAGAATTCTTAGCTTTCAAGATTTCAAAATTCGCAAGGTTTGGATTATATCATGAAATAAAAGTTGAAAATCATGTATAACACCTAGAATGCAAATCTTGTATGACATCTAGAATGAAACTAGACTATTATTTCTTATCATTCAATTTTATCTTTGGATAATTGAATGAATATTTTTATATAATACATGAATATCCTTGAATGAAACAACAATGGAAATGCAGACCAAGTTCAAAAGGACAAGAAGGTATGCTTGATGATTTTTTTTTTAGAATAAACCTAGACATAATGTGTTAAATAAGAGATAAGACCAACATCTAGTGGCTTTTTTTTATGGGAAACAAATGCAATTATTTTCAAATCTATGGATATACATATAAGGTTGGGAAAAAATCAATATCCCTTAGGAGAGAATTCAACATATCTATGAAAATATTTTATCTAAAAAGTATATAGCAATACTTTAAGGCTTATTCACTTGTATCATTGGCAACATTGTATCCTAGCCTCATGATAGTAAGACAACTCTTTTGACCAGTACATATTTTAGAATTTAACATCAATTTAATAATAGAATTGAATAGGAAAATTATTAGGAATAATACCTCCACTCAAGCTGAATGTGTTGGTTCATTGTAGTGTTAATTGGTTATCTTGTTTTACTGTGTATGCACTAATTTTCCCCTTTTTCGAAGTAGTTGTAGTCGTATATACTATCATCTTTGAAAAATATAAAATATATTTAGATTGTTTTAGGTTTACTGTACGATTTTATGTTTTGAAAGATAAGCAAACCAGGAAATTGTGAATATTTTACATTGTTATATACACATTTCTTTCTCAGTTGCAACCATTATGCACACAAATGCACTACCCTTTTGAGTAAATAAAAACCTTAAAAAGAACCATAAATTTAAAATTTTCAAGTAACTTTTCTTTTTAGGTCACACAAACCAACTAGCTTAGGCTAGGGTTTTGGAATAGAGCATCTTAAACTTTCCAAGACCGTTCAAATCTCAAAATCGTAGTAAAACTATCATTAGGTAAATCCACTTTTGTAGAGGTGTGTCGAGAAGCTCCACTCAAAACAGAGTTAAGCACGAGGTCGTCTGAGGTTGATCTTCCAAGGATACCCCCCTACTTTTCAATCGAGCATCTACCAAAGCTGTCACGTGTGCGGGGATCCATTAGTACCTTGTGTGCTTCTGGATTTCGGGCTTAGTTACCCTGCCCATACGTGTCAGTTCGACCTGTGACTGTCCCCTCGGACTCTTTCTGCAACTGTGGTAACCTTAGTATCTTTGACCTTTAGGGATTTACATAGGTGACAGCGGAAGGATATTTCCACTGTACCTAGGACAGACGTGGGAGGAAATCCCTTGTAGTTATTTGGGAGGGCGGTTGGTGATTCAAACGCTTACACCTGAAGACTCTGTATTGTGGACCCCAGGTAACTGCCCTTCGCTACTCTACTGGTTTGTTCTGGGCCCTAATCATCCCAGACTTTCCTTTGAGAGTTCATATATGTTTTCCTGGTCTTTATCACCGTAGGAAATTTTTATAGTGGTGTGTTATTTGTTCCCTGTTGTTCTAGTTGCCCCTAGTTTAATCACTTAGTATATTTTTGTTGCAGTTGCGAAGGACCAACCTCCTCGTAGGGAATTGCAGTTGTACTAATTTTATATCATTTTTATCATGCAGGCTTCCTTCTAGTTTCTATATTGGTTTGGAATTTCAATTGTGGAACATTAGGTAAGATGTCAAACATGGATCATGGAAAGAAAAATAAAACATTAAGACAAAAGGATGTATATCATATTTTAAAAAACATCAATCCAATAATCCAGATCATATTCATGCTTCAAGCTCTCTTGAGCAAGGTATCGGTGAGAGAGATGTCAACACTTTGGAGGATGCATCTGCAATCCAAACAATGGATGGTAGAATACATTCCTCTAGTGATCAAAGTGAGACAAATGCATTTTCATTAGAAATTGGTAGCTCAAATGTTGAAGATTTTTCCTTGCAAGGTGACATAGCCCATTCACGGAAGAGGAAGAAAGGCCAATGGGACTTCGGGAGACAATTCCAATCTAAATGGGTATTAATATTCCCATTTATTGAACCGATACCTCCATCAAATGAGAATGAGACCTCACGAGAAGTTAAATGCATTTCATGTAGTTGGAAACTTGACAAGGTAGTGAAATTGCAAATGAAGCTGGACACAATAGGGAAGCATGTTGGAAAGGTGTATGATAAGAAAACTGTAAATGATGAGAAGAAATCTACTGCTAGATGGAAATCCCTTAGCCAATGTTGACATCTCCAATGTGAATAGGAATACAATAAATTCTTAATAAATAAGAGAAAAGTGGAGAAAAGTGGAGGAACCATCACTTCTCAATTTGGAAAGATGATGGAAACAAATTTGTTATCCAAGACGATACAATTAAGCATTGTATTTCACATCATATCCAATGGTCGTCCTATGACAAATTATCCAAAAATGATGAAATATCTATCTTTTATTTAGGTGCCAAATTTTTCATCTTCTCATTGGTCTTTAACGAGTGGTTGGGAATGGGGAAAATATCTAGCTCAAGTAGAAAAGGATGATATGAAAGAGAAGATTGTGAATGCTACATTTTTGTCACTGTCTTTGGATGAGGTTACGACTGTTGATAGTACTTCATGGATTTGCATGAGCATTTATACGTTCAATGACCATATCAGGCATTCCTATCTACTTGGAATTCATAAAATGAGCAAAAGTTCTACAACAGAAAATATTTATGAACTTGTTATTAATAGTTTGAAGGAAATTGGTGGTATGGATCATTCGATGATTGCAAAAAAGGTTGGTATGCGTCGGAGGAGATGGAGCATCAGTAATGCAAGGACAAAGGAACGGCCTTTGTGCTAGACTATAACTCTCAGCTTCATCGTATATGCTTGGTATTCATTGTATGGCTCACAGGATGAATCTTACATTTAAAATAGTGAGCAACTTTCCATTGGTTTCAAAAGTTGAATATCTTGTACATGAGGTTCATGCATACTTTTTTCGGAGTCTCAAACGATTTTCAGAGTTTAAAATTTTTTCCAACGGTGTTACAAATGGAAACAAACTATTAAAAGATGTTGATACAAGATGATCTCACTGAAGGGATCAACTGAAAGACTATTCGATGAATATGCATCCTTGGTAGGGGTGATGTATGAACATCGCCTAAGTGTAGAAAAAGCTCAAACTCTTCTCTTGCTATTAACTGATATAGAGACATATTTAACATTGGCTGGAGTTCTTCATTTGCTTCATGAAATGAATAGCCTCGTGAAGATATCTCAGAGTCGCATGATGTATATTGCTGAATACACAAATGCTAGAAAATTAGCATGCCTTGCATTAGATAATTTGTATATGATGGCAGATTCTTTTACAGGTCTAGCATTTACAAATTGGACTAAGATAATGAATATAGAAAATGATGAAAATTTATTGAAGTTTGATTAAAAAGGGATTCTATGTATGGAAGTGAGTGGATATATGGTTCCGTTTTATTATAATGACAAAATAGGAAGAACCACCAAAGAGTGCCTTGTGTCAAGAGAACAATTTGACAATGTTGTGATTTCAGTGAGGTGCAACTTGATAGAAATTGCAAAATCACTATCATCAGAGATAAGAGAACGATTTCCTCGAGATGAATTGTTGGAGGCCATGTCTGTGGTATACCCTCAATATTGGAACGATTGTCAATGTACAGACACTATAAAGGTTGACTTTATTGCAAAATGCAAGATTTTGCAGAGCCATTTTTGTCGAGAGGCCGAGATACAAGGAGAACATATTCAAGGTATTTTAGATGGAAAAAAACTACCAGATCAAGCCCGATGCTTTGCTGATACAATGTGGTCTCAATTTTCTAAGTTGGAGAATCCTCTAGAATATGGTGTAATTACAAGCTTATGGACTACACTCAGTGGTAGCGAATTTCTACAGTAAAATATGTCAGAGTATTTCAAATTAGTAGATTTATGTCAAACCGTGATTTTGGGATTAGTGGAGGATGAGAGAATGTTTAGTGCATTGACATTTTTGAAGTCAAAGTTGAGGATCAAGCTTGATAAAAAAGTGGATACATGCTTAAGATTATATGTAACAAAGTATGAGGTCGACAATTTTCCATATGAAAGAGCACTAGCTCTTTGGCGATCAAATTGTGAAAGAAGGGGAGAAAACAATATGACAAATTTCTCTAATGAACTTGATATGGAACATAATGTTCTTGAGGATCATAATGACGGCTTATCCGGAGAAGGTCATGTTTAGAGTGCCGAAAATGAGGACCAGGCTCGGAATGTGCATTGGGAAATGGATTTCACCCAAGATTGTATATGATCCAATACACATGAGGGACTCTTAAGTCTTATTTTGGTATAGGTGTTACATGGACCCTTGCAAGTGATCACTATATGTAAATTTGAGCTACTATTTTAATTAAAAATAGATTCTACATTATACTTTTTTGTTGTAACATTGATGATATGACATACATTTCCTTGATGCAGTTTATTTTAAGATTGATGTATCATGTTTTGATATTTATATTTTACATTGTCTCTTTCTTGTATGTGATAGGAAATGACGCTGGAATTTGACAAAGCTAGGCCTAGGAGCTATCTCTTCACATAGATAGTGTCCTAGCATTAAAGGATAAATAACTAATTTGACTACACTTTCGCTGAGCAAGAATGAGCTCATTCAAGTACATGAAACCATGTTGGTGTTTATCTCTAATATCTTGACAAATTTTTATGGTTTGTTTATTGATTTTGTTTGAAGCATTTTATCGATTTGTGGAGTTTGCGTGTATTTTGGTTAATTATTGTGTTAGACCCTTGAATGCTTTTAGTTCTCATTTGATGCTTGATTTAACCCTTTGTTGTAGCTTGAATCAATATTGGTTTTATTTGATTTCCATTGATTTAGGGTTTGAGAAAAGAAGTTTTTATTACCTTTTAGTTGCATGAATTAATTGTCTTCACTTTTTCGATTCTTTTATGCTGATTGTATATTTTCTTTGTAAATATTTATCGTTCTTCAGAAAAATAAATGAGCTCTACATAGCTAAGCAAAGAGAAAAATGGTCTATGCACTAGGTTCCTATGCATTGATCATAGGAGACCTATTGGCACGAGACCAACATTCCTCTAATGCAATTGGCATAATTACATTGCATAATTTTCCTAGCCTCCACTGGCATAATTGGCTAGTGGAGGCCAAAATCATGCATAATGTCTAATTCTATCAGTTTATTGGTTTGTCAAGATTCAGTTCCCCACATGTCCATTAGACCATTAAGGGACGAGATAACAAGTGGATTCCCCACTTGCCCTGAATATTGACAAGCATTGGATGAAGAGTAACACCTGAATATCACCTCATTTATTAGTTATTAACTTATTATCTTTATCTATTTATGAGGTGTCATTCTTATCCACTATGAGTTCAGTGACACCTAGTCTTGTTACTACATTAAAATTTGCTTGTAATAATCTAAATATGGTTGTTGCTTGTGCATTTCCATCAAGCTTTTACAACCAACGAGTTTTATTTCCCCCTTTTTTCAGAGTGGTTCAATATTTTGTTTTTGGCCATGATTCTTCATTCTTGTGGATGTCTTTGTTTGTTTTGATGCTATTCTGAGCTATAATTTTTAAATACTTTTGCTTATGTCACAATATCAAACACTTGCTCAACCAACTATTTTTGCATTTTGCTTTGGCACTTGGTCAAACACTTACGTGCATCCTCCAAACACCCACATTTAGAATACATGTCTACAAGATCCACTCGGCTTTGCTTGGATATGAAGGCATCATTAAGGCCACTACCATTTGGTATTGAGACCAAAACTTGAAATAGAGAAAATGAACTCAACATTTGCAGAAGCCTTGAACTCAAAATTAACAAGCAGAGTGCCATTCATTTTGTTTTATAAATCAGCGAAAGATTGCCAAATTTTTACAAAATTTTATAATTCAATAAAATATTCGCCAAGTTTTTACAATATTTTATAATTCAGTGAAATATTCGCCAATATTTTACAATATCTTATAATTTAGTGAAAGATTTGCCAAGATTTTACAACATCATATAATAAAATGAAATATTCGCCAAAAAATTATATATACATATTATATTATTGACAAAATTGCCTTCAAATTTTCCTATATATCGGGAAGATTCGCCCATTTTTTATACATATAAATTTGGGGGGGGTTCTTAAAATCATCCCTGGACCAAAGGTCACCCCGTACAAAAATCTAAATAAATAAAGTGAGGAAATAGGGAAAACCCAGTGGGAAGAAAGCCCCCCCTCAAGATAGACTGTAGAAGGTAATCAATCATATACATCACTCACCCCAAAAGGTAAGTGGACTTCTCCACCAAAGAAGGATCTATCGGAAAGAAATGGATCATTGTATGAATGAAAAATGTGAGAAGGATGAAACCTTCCATTCTGAAAATTAGATCTGGTTCTCCTCGAATCAAGTGGATCTCCAACAAGATCTCCGGTAGATATAAGAGTAGTGGCTGCCCATCTTGGAAGAGGAGGATCATCAGGTGCAAGATCATCAAGTTCTTGTGGATCTAGACCTTCCATTTTCTCATCTTCACTGTCAAGTGCTAGATCTCCAGGTTCTTATGGATCTGGATCTAGAATTCGCTCTTCATCACTTTCACTTTCAGATTCAGAATCTGAACTCTCATGAGATGAAGCTTCGCTCTCTGATTCATCGAGCAGTGGTGGTATGGTAGGAAAGCTCTCTTGCTCAATGGGATGAGCATCTTGCAGTGGCCATTCCTCAAACTGTACACTCCTATCAAGAAATGTTTTCATAATACAAGGATCAAGAAGCTTTTAGGCCTTTACACTCAATGCATAACCCACCAGTGTACACTCTCTGCTATGTGGATCTAGGGCTCTCCTTTTCTCTATTGGATCTGTTCCCATGCTCTGGATCCAAACACTCTGAGATGAGATACATCAGGTTTGTAACCCATCGATGCTTCGAAAGGTGTCATATTTTTCAGTCCTTTGTGAGGGACTCTGTTCTGAAGGTAGGCAGCATAGTTGATGGCTTCTGCCCAAAGACTAGGGTGCAACCCTTTCGACTTTATCATGCAGGTTTCCATCTCCTTTAATGTTCTGTTCTTTCGCTCTGCAACACCATTTTGTTGTGGTGTTTAGGGAACAGTATGCTGCATCTCTATGCCTTCATCAGGACAAAAGGATTGGAATCACCCTTAACATACTCTCCTCCATTATCAGTGTGGAGGGCCTTGATCTTTCTATCTGAAAACTTTTCTGCAGAAGACTTGAAAAACTTAAAGTATCCAAACACTTTTGATTTTAATCTGAGAAAGTATACCCACCTAAATCTTCAATAATCATCAATAAAAGTAAGAATATACCTTACCTTGTTCAAATATAGATCTGGAAATGGCCCTGAAACATCACTATGAATCAAATCTAGAGGTTGAAAGGCTCTCCTTGCCTTTCCTTTCTCAAAATTATTTTATGGATGCTTTCCCATCAAGCAACCCTTATAGTTTCCCTTGGAAAAATTGATATTGGGTAGTCCTTCAACCATATCTTGAGTTTGCATGTCATGTAGATACTTGTAGTTGAGATGCCCAAATATTTCATGCCACAATATACTCTCTTCATTTGCAAGTGTGTGAAGAGAAGAATGTTTGGCGAAGGGTAGGAAGTGAGAAAACTCATAGAGTTTCGACTTGTGATTAGCAACACCTTTTGCTATGATATTTCCAGTTTTCATCTCTTGGATTTCGACCTCATTTGGAGTGAATATCACCTTCTTTGGTACTCCATTGTGGGTCATCTGGTAAACTGAAAGAATATTGGCAGTAAGTGTAGGAACATAGAGTACATATGAGAAGTATCCATGCTCAAGGCTGATCCTTCCAATACCCGCAGAGGAGACTTCATAATCATTCCCCAACATGATTGAAGGGCCAACTGTGCATTCGAAACCAAAAAATAGATCTTTGGAGGAAGACATGTGTCTTGATGCTCCTGAATCAATGATGAAGGAGGACTCTCTTGATGCACCTTCCATGAGAGCATGGAATATCTCCTTGTCCTCAGATCTTGAAGATTCAGCTTCTTTCTTCCTATCACATGCAGGTACTAGAAGGTTATTCTTTTCAAGTAGCTGAGCCATTAGATCTATTGTCTTCTTCATGCAGCTGCTCTCAAGATGGAATCATCTGTTGCAATAGGTACATTTTTATTTCTCCTTGTGAGATTTCTTTCCATTCTTGGAATTCGAATCCCCTTCTGACTGATAGGGATCCTCCTTCTTCTTCTGCTCATTCGGATTTATGTCTTTTTCTTTTTGCTTGCCTTTGCCATTCGCTCTCTTACTCTCAGCAGCTGCAAGTGATGAATCCATCTTGGGTTTGATCATTCCCATGTGAACCAACTCCTCCTCCTCTTGTGTGAGAGACTGGATGAAGGTTTCAAGAGTGGGAAATTGCCATTTTGGGATGGATAGCTTCATTGACTGGAAGGTGGAGACAAAAACTGAGTAATCAGGACCCAATTTTGACAGAATAGCAAGGACTAGATGCTTCTCTTATTTCTTTATTCCATATGTCTTCAACTTTGAAATTAGATTTTTTAACTTGGTGAAGAACTCATTGATTGAGTCAAAACTGTTGGGGCTCAAGGAGATAAGATCATTTTCCAATTTGTGACCCTTCAAATCATCTTTCTTCCCAAAGAGAGTTTCGAGCTTGTTCCAAACCTCCAATGGAGTTTTGAGATCAATGACATGAAAATGTCGATCATCGGGAATATTGAGGAGCAATAGTCCAACTACATCATCAAGTTTATCAAGAAACTTTCATTTCTCAACTGCACCAGTGGGTTCGACTGCTGTGCCATTCAACACTCTAGAAAGGATTTTGGACTTCATGAAGATGTCCATCTTGGATTTCCATTCGAAATAGTTGAAGGAGGTCAGTTTTAGATCCATGGTAGCTGTTGAAGTCAAATTGAAGACGAATTCGAATGATGGAATAAACCTGCAAAACAAATGAAATTGTTGATGGATATTTGTTGCAAATCGAGAGAACACTGCCTTAAGACAGTGAGCACATGTGACTGGATCCTTCACACTTGGATAGACCTCACTGGATTGCTCCAGTGAATTCAAGACAATTGCACTAGTAATTGTTGTGGAAACCCAAAGGCTTTTCAAATAGCTGCAGTTCACTGAAAGACAGTTGCTCAATGAATTGTTGCAACTACTGCAGTTCGAATAGCTGTATCAAGATCTAATACCATGTTATATTCTACAGGGTAGATCACTCAGCTTCAAAAAACCTCACAAATATCACTCATGGATTGCAGAGAAGAAGAAGAAGAATTGAATCAGTATTCACACATTAACACAGAAATGGTAAAATCTGCAGTATAATCATACATCAGTTGTAAGTTGGCACTCTAATCTGAATACAATACTCAATCAATCAAATGAATTCGAATACACCTAAGGTCATTCGGATTCCCCTCAATGTGTGGCTTGGTCAGCATTGGAGACATCACCCAATCAGTGGTAGTAGTCACAAATAGTCAAATATCAGTCAAATGAGTCTAACTGAGTCTAATTGATGCATGTGGCACTAATATAAGGAAAGATACTCCAAGGTGGGCACATGAGAGACTGTCAGTAGTCAAGTGGCACTCCGATACAGACAACTGGAAGCTACAGGCAGTTAAACTGAGCAATCAATGCATAAACTGTGCAATCAATGCAAGAACTGACTGTTGGAATCCAAGAGGGTGTAGTAGGGCACATTTGTCATCCAGATGAGTAAAACAAGGCATACTAGGTAGGTAGGAGGGATACTGAGGGCTAAAAACGGGCTCCAGGGGGATGAATATGAGCTCTAGGTGCTGGGGAGACTACCATGTTAATGACTGGATGCATGCAGAATGCATGCAAATACATAAATTATGGTGAGAATATTCCAACATGGGTAACCACTAAAAAGAGATATTGACTTTTCTATCAACCTAGCGGCTTAAAGCTTCCATAGTTACTAAAATACCATATAGAATGAGTACACCTAAGTTGAAAGAGTTACAAATTCGTATTGAAGAATTGTTGAATGACCAAGTGTGTCTCCTTGGGGAGCACCAGTGCTCTTTGTAAGGAAAAAAGGTTGGACATTGAGATTATGTATTGACTTTAGGAAATTAAATAAACTCACAATGAAGAAAAAATATCCTCTACCTAGAATTGATTACTTGTTCTATTAGCTTAAAGGGGAGAGGATTTACTCGAATATAGATTTAAATCGAGATATCATCATGTGAGAATAAAGGATGAATATATCAACAAAACAAGTTTCAGGACCTGATATGGTCATAAGGAGTTTGTGGTATTGCAATTTGGATTGTCAAATCCACTAGCTACTTTTATGTGCTTAATGAATGGCATATTTAAATAATATTTGGATAAGTTTGTCATTGTATTTTTAGATGAAATTCTTATTTATTCAAAATCAGTGGAGGAGAATAAGGAGCATTTGAGATTAATTCTATAGGTGTTGAGGGAGAATCAATTATATGCCAAGATAAGTAAATGCTCTTTCTATCATAAAAAATTCAATACTTGGTACACATCATATCTAAGTAAGGGGTAGCAGTAGACTCAAGAAATATTGAAGTTATCATGGGGTGGCATACACCGAGGGATGTATCAGAGGTCGAATCATTTATGGGATTAGCTGGATATTACAGAAGATTCATAAAAGGATCCTCAAAAGTAGCAAATTCAATTACGTCCATACAAAAGAAAGGAGTCAAATTTGAATGGACACCCAAGTGTGAAAAAAGTTTCCAAAAATTGAATAGGCTTCTTACAAGTGCACCAATTCTCAGAATTGTTGATCTGAATGAATATTTTGTGGTATATACAAATGCTTGTAAAGAAGGAATTGGTAGTGTACTCATGCAAGATGGTCATGTAGTTTGTTGTGAATATAGGAAGTTGAAGGAACATGAGAAATATTATGTCACACATGATTTAGAGTTGGTTGCTATAGTGCACGCCTTAAAAATGTGGAGACATTATCTCATGGGTAGAAAGTTTGAATTAATAATAGATCACAATGGGATGAAATATATATTTGAGCAACATACTTTAAATGCAATACAAACAAGATGGATGGAATTTATTTGTGAGTTTGATTTTTAAATCAAACACACTAAGGGAAAGGAGAATAAGGTTGCAGATGCCCTCAACATAACAGAACATGCAATGCATGCTATAACCATTAGCATGGGAAAATCAGATTTAAAAGCCAGAATTCTTGAAGGTATTATTTCATATCAACATTATATCCAGGTAAAAAAAAGGCTACAATAGAAACTCAAAGGATATAGGTTAAAAAATGATGGGATTTTTATGAATAATAATAGAATTTAAATTCCTAATTCTATTGAATTAAGAAATTTATTAATGGATGAAATACACAAGGTACCATATGAAGGACATCCTGGATATCAAAAGACTATTATAGCAGTGAGAAGTCATTATTTTTGGTCAGGAATGAATAAAGACATCATTGAGTACATAGCAAGGTGTATGGAATGTCAAAAGGTAAAGGTTGAGCATGGGCATCCAATAGGATTTCTTCAACCATTGCCAATTCTATAATGGAAATGGGATGTGGTGACAATAGATTCAAGCACCAAATTACCCATGACAGTAAAAAAACATGATTCAATCATGGTAGTGGTGGATAAGCTGACAAAGGTTGCACATTTCATTCCAATTAATTCAACTCATAAGGAAACTAACATAACGTAAAGTTATATGAAGGAGATTGTAAGATCACGTGGAATACCCATGTCAATTGTTCCAGACATGGATACAAAATTTACTTCAAATTTTTGAAAAGGATTTGGAACAAATATGAACATGATTACAACATATCATCCATAAACAACTAAGAGGATTAATCAGGTTATTGAAGATATGCTCAAAATGTATGTGATGGATCATCCATCAAAATGGGATGATTACTTGCATTTGGTAGAGTTTGCTTATAATAATGGATGCCATGCATATTTAAAGATGGATCCATTCAAAACCTTGTATAGAAGAAAATGCAATACTCCAATTAGTTGGGATAATCCAGTAGATATAGCGGTTATTGGGATAGAATTGCTTAAGGAAATGGAAGAGAAAATGGTTAATATTAGGTAGAATTTACAAATAGCACAAGAGAGATAGAAAATTTGTGCAGACAAAGGCATAATAGCAAGAGAATTCAAAATTTGTGATCATGTGTATCTAAAAGTCAGGCCAAAGAAAAGTTCCCTAAATCTTGGGATATGTCCTAATCTAGAGCCATATATTGTGGGTCATTTGAAATATTAACTAGGATAGGACATGTTGCATATGAGATTGCATTGCCTACCTGCATAAAAGTGCATAATGTGTTTCATGTATCTTTATTGAAAAATTATGTGCTTGATCCTAACCACATTATTGATTGGACCTTGATTCAGGTTGAACTGGAAGGATATATACCAGTGCTACCAATGCTTATCCTGGACAAGAAATTCATGTTGCTTCGAAACATGGCCATCAAGTAGGTAAAGTTCCAATGGACACATTAAAACCCTGAAGAAGCAACATGGGAGTTGGAGGATACTATGTGGGAGGCATACATAATTCCACTATAAATTTTAATTGAAATAGTAGTAAAACGAAATTGAGTATCAAAGGGGATCCAGGATAGTAGTTTGAGCATCATGTGTCCCTAAGGGCACTGTGAGGTCAACGGGTACATGACAATGAAGAGGAGGGACTTATTTATACATATCTATTTTTCAGGTTATGATGCTAATGTGTTTCATAAATCTATGGTACATAAGCATCTTTGTATTGATTAAACTATGGGTATTGGGTTTGTAATAACCACGGGAAAAGTGAAACCAACTACACATTTAATCCAAAAACAAGTTCTCTACACCATAAGAAAAATGAGCAATTAGTGTTAACTCTAGAGACAAACATGTTAGTAATAGCATACTCTCTCGTAGTTAATAGAGAAAAAATGAGCAAGAAGAAAGGATCAAAGTTAAACAAATTTTAATTATTTGTAAGTGCATGGCCACCAAATATGGGGGACACCTATGGTCCCAAAGTGGGTTCATTACTAACTTGAGCAATATTTGGGTTTGAAGGGGACCAAAAATGCTAAAGTAGGCTAGAGAGAGACCCAAATGGGGGCTTATGTGGCAAAAAATGATAAACTATTGAATGAGACCAAAGTACATACCATGAAATAGATCCTAACGGCTCAAAAGTAGTCAAATGGTGCCCTAAGTTTGAATTAGTTTTTTAGAATCATTTATTGAAACCATATTAGGTGACAATCAAGAGAAGGGACTTAATGTTTATGGGTTTACCATAAAAATTTCTAGGAGTCCTTGCGATCATCTTGGGGTGGGAATTTGTATAGTTAATACATGATACAAAACTCTATATAATAAGGTTCATATATGGTTAATGAAAAATGAAAATTCCATACATTATAGTATTCCATTTATTTTATGTCTCGATACCAATACGATGATAACCAAATTTTTGGTCAATATTACCAAAATGTGTGGCTCACTAAATCTAATATAACAAGTCATTGAGGCGTGACATGATTCATAGTCACTCAGCCTATGGTCAACTCCACTCACTAGCATGAACCTTAATTAATGTTCTAGAAAATAAATTGTTTATATTTGTTTGCTACTTCACTATGCATTAAAACTTATTGGTATAATACTCATAGATTATAACTAAATGAAGAAAACATCGTTGAAGAAATCAATGGTAAACACAATAATAACACAAAGATTACCCTGAAAACCCAAACTGGAAAACCAACAAATTAATGGCTTCTTTGACTCCCCATTAATCGAGGAATTGCATGCAAGTGGACACACTCTTACTAAGCGTCTTAGTCTACTTATTCATTCTTAGAGGTAATCTGCTAGCACTCTGGGACAGTCTTCATTCCACCTGGGACAATCTTGTGTTCTAGATTTCATCCTCTTAGTATTTGGACCAATCCTCTACTACTACTAATATCTCCATCTTCCTCTAAATTAACAACCATTTGTTTTTGTACTCTAGGTCATACTCTCTTTTGTAGTTGTTGCTTTCCCATTTTGTTGGATGTGTTGTATTCTTTGCAAGCATAGACTATATATCTTGACGTCGTGAACCTAGAGAGAAAAAAGAATGGCTCCTTATTTTTTGGAGGTTGTTATAGGTGTATTTATGGTTGTTTAAGTTGTTTTATCCTGTGTTTTTATACCCATTATAATGTAATTCAGATTAAGGGATTATAGTTGTAATTTAATCGAAGATAGCATATATATTAAGGTTGATTGATGTTGCAAAATACCTAAATATTGTATTGTGAACAATTAAGTAACTACAATGAGATACAAAGGTGTAGCTACATGTTAGGTTGGTTTTCATGATTAAGGGATTCTAAGGTAAATATTGTCTATAATGTGTGTGAATGTGCCAATATTTCTTGTTTTTTAAGATTATTCCAATATTGATTCTATTAAATAGGTTTATCAATCTCTTCACATTTAGAGATTATGGCTATTCTTTCTTAAGATGTGAATAGACTTGGTGATTAAGTATTATCACCATGTTTAGGATTATCCCTTTCTCATGGAGATGGGTGCATTGATATTTATAATATTCATCATGGGTCCTCTTTCTTACTGCATGCTATCATGACAACCCATGTAACCTTCTCAGTTGTCTTCAAGCGGTCTCCAGCTCTTATTTCTGTTCACTTTTTTGGTTCATATGTTTTCTCTTCCTCCTCCTAGAATTAGAAACAATCAACCCCTTTATTATTTTCCTCCAATGGTTTCATTCCCCTTAGAAATCCAATATACCCTCAAGAATTCATTACCACTTCCTCTCCATTGTATCCTTCATGTGCCCCAAATTCTACAAGCGAAGCCCCCTTAGTATAACCAACTCTTGTAACGAATTTTAGGCATTATGATTCTTTTTAGGGTTACTTTTACCTATGTGGATGTCATGTGACATCCTCCTATTTATTAGGATATACAAGTGTCATCGTATTGGTGGCCACATCATCTGCCATGTTGTCCATGGAGGGATTTGGTCTTCTTGGTACACGTAGGCAATATCCACCATATTTCTTCTAGATTTTCCTTAAGCATGATCCTTGTGTCTTGGTGCCTATGTAGGATGTGGTGGAAATATTCACCCTACCTTGCCACACCTCCATGTGGAAATATCTTCCATACACTACCTATGCGTGTGGAGGAAACAAGGACTTGTATGGATCATCATGTGCCCATATCACTACATAGCACTAGCTTTATGTTCTTCTTGCCACATGACCACAACTCTACATGATGCGCATGGATAAATCCTTCTCCTTTTAATGGAGTTTGGTGGTAAGACATCTTGTTGAAACCTTCACATGAATCTACATCCACATAGCCTTAGCCTCTTCTTTCTTAAGTCTTTATGCAAAGTGTCACATGTGAAGAAACCAACTCCATGATGACTTTTCTACACCACCACATGGTTTTACACTCGTTGTTGCATAGAATTTTCCTTAGATTATTTTATGCCCTTCTTTTCCCTAGCCGTGTTCCTAGATACAAGGTGTGCATAACATAGGTATTATCTTCCCTATGACATAACCTTAGCTTTGCATGCAAATTTTTTTTATAAAGTGTGATTATGTATTTTGGCTAGACTTACAAAAGATATTTTGGTGAAGGATTTAAGGCCATTGAACCTACAAAATTGGTAACCTTTGTGTGTGAAATCAAGCCAATGTTTAAAGTAAAACTAGATCGAATACCTACACCCATTTCAAGTCACACCTCCCTATTTAAAGGATTTTGAGTCCTACAGAAGCTTTGACGCCAATAAGTTCTTACCCAATTGTTCTTGAATTTGGGATCCCTAATACCAAAGGCCTTCCCCCAATATGATCAAAATTCTCTTTCATACCAATATGATCTATAACTGCTCAACCTATGGTCAATTCTAGTCACCAACACAAACTTCAATTAATGTTACAAAAATTAAATTGGTTTTCTTGGTTTTCTTGGTTTTCTTCTTCACTATGCATTGAAACTAATTTGTATGCATACTATAACCAAATGTAGAAAGAAGTGTTGAACAAATCATCAAAACATAATAATGACATGGAGATTATCCTAGAAACCCAAATAGGAAAATGAACAAATTAATGGCTTCTTTGGACCTACATTAATAATCAAGGAACTACATGAGGACTATATTTTTTGCAGTTGCGAATAGTGAAAATGTGTGAAGGATCAGTCTGTGTTTGAGGATGAGATCACCTAGAGGTGGATCCTACACCTCTATTATGTCGCCATGCAAGGATGGAAACGGGAAGGGATCGGCAAAGAACCCAACGGAGGACAGATATAAGCACGATGATGGGGAAGAGGCTGGTATACGTGAGAGAAGGGGGATGGGACGCAGGAAAGGGGGTTGTATTCCAAAATCCTCTGAAATCCCGACATTACAGATCCGATCTAACAAACTGCGAGAATGAGTGGAACTATGGAAGGAAAAATCCCTAATCGGGAATTTTATTGGGTTTTGGCCTAAATAAAATTATCTCCTCATATGGATCAAGTCCATGTGGAACCCTAAAGCTCATTACGACCTGCACTTGGGAGCAAAGGGATTCTTTATAATCATATTCTTTAACCAGGAGGATAGAGATAGGATTCTGGAAAGAGGACCCTACTTCTTATTCTTAGTAGGGTCGTTTCTCCGACCATGGAAAGAACAATTTAACCTAGATAAGGAAGATATGAGTGTTTCCCAACTTTGGATACGTCTTTATTTGCTTCCATGTGAATATTGGGAACCAAAAATTCTACAAGATATTGGCAATACCCTGGGAGAATTCGTGAAGATTTCATAACAAACCAAACAACTAAGGTACACCTCTTATTCCCATATCTTTGTATATATGGATCCTTCCAGAGATCTTCCAGAGGCAATTAATATGACATGGGAGGACGAGGATTGGATCCAACCTCTCAACTATGAAAACCTTCCATTCAGATGCAAGAAATGTCATGAATATGGACATCTTAGTGGGTATTTCCCCGAAAACAACACCACTTCTCTTCCCTCCTAGGCGGATCAGGATAAGGGAGGAGAAGATGAGGTTTTTACTGAGGTTAATAGTAGGTAGAGGCACGAGCGAAAAAAAAAACAACCAAACTCGGATCAGGCAGTCAACAGGGTGGCAGACAGCCAAGGCAAATATATTCGAGACCCTAAACATGGTGGGGTAATATCTGGGGGATCCAACCCAGGATGATCCAAAGTCTTCCTCCTAAGAAGGAAAACTGATCCCAGAATCGAATCATAAACCCTCGGAGAACCAGGAAGAACAAACAAAAGAGATGGAGGAAGACCAACCAGAGGAAGCAGAAGATATGCCCTTGGGGGAACTTGACCTAGATGAGATTGAAAAATAATGTAGCAAGAAGGGAAAGGTTACGTTTCAAGGTGATAGATCGAGCACTTGCAAGAGGCCATTCTAAAAACAAAGGCCACCCCTCAGCTAGGTATTGCAAAGGATCTTCAAAAGGGAAACAAAAGGAAGCTATCGAAAGAGGGAGAAAAGAAAGGAAGGAAAAAAAACAAATAGATAATATCAAAGGTAGGTACCCAATTGGTGGAATCAGGACTGTATCCTACAATCAAGGTGGCCTTCTCTAAACTTAATAGGGTTTCTCAATGAAGTTGATAACCTAGCACATTCGTAGGGTGAGTCACCCACCCAAGATTAAGATGTTGAAAAATAAATTGAGAATGGAGAAACCAATGATAGTTTTTCTGCAAGAAACAAAATGTGGAGCAGATGTCATGAAGGACATATGAAACAAAGTATGTAAAGGCAACAAAATAATGGCAATCGATGCAAACAAAATGGCAGGGGTTCCGGCAATCTTATGGCACCCGGAAGAGGTAAACCTATCAAATTTTTGGGCCACGAGATTCTCCCTCTCAGTCGACTTCTAGATCTACAATACCTCTGGAAGAGGAGTTATCACAAATGTCTATGGCCCAAGTGTCATTCCCCAAAAGACTCTCTTTTTGGAAACAATGACGTGGGAATCTAGGTGGATAGGAGACATGTCATGGACTGTTGGGGGAGACTTCAACTTAATAACCTCTCTATAGGAAAAAAAGGTGGTAGATGGATTCTGGGAGAATCAAATGAAGCTTTTAAGAAATTCATTGAGGAAACGAGGATGGTTGATTTGGAGACTGGGAATTTTTGGTTCACCTGGAACAATAGAAAAGGGGGTGAGCACCATGTGGATTCTAGGTTGGACAGGTTCCTAGTCTCGGAAGGGATAGTCAATGGAGGAGGAGATATAACTCAATGGTCCTTCCATCTACAGGATATGACCACTGGCCTATCTCCCTTATTTGGGATAGTTTGGGTCCCCCAAATAAGAAATTGTTCATATTTGAACAGTTCTTGTTAGAACACAAGGACTTTAAATCATTGGTCCATCAATGGTGGGAAGATGTACACACCTAGAGGGGAACACAGATGTATAAATTCCAACAGAATATGAAGGCTATAAAAGCTAGGATTTGTACCTGGAATAAGGAGGAATTTGGAAATATCTACCAATACAAAAAGTGCCTAATGGAACAACTAGAGGAAATTCAAAAAGAGGGGATGAATATTGGATATGATGAGGATCTTAAAAAAAAGGAAAAGTTAACCCTCAAACAACTTAATGCCTGAGAATGCCAAGAGGAAATATATTGGAAACATAAGTCTAGAAATCAATGTCTCTAAGAGGGAGAACGCAATACCAAATTCTTCCACCAATCAATTATCCAAAATAGGAAAAAATCTAGAATCAACAGGATGAAAAAGGAGACGGGACAATATCTGGAAAGCATGGAGGACATGGAAGAAGAACTGGTAAACTATTTTGGATCAATCATGGAAGAGGCTAGAGCTGATAGATCGTAGTAAATAGAAAATATCACTCAGCGTATCCCTTCCCTGATTACCTCTAGGAAGAATAAGCTCCTGAATAGGACGATTGAGATGAGAGAGGTTGAGGAAGCGGTTCATCAAATGGCGGATGGAAAATCCCCAGGACTTGATGGTTTCACATTTAATTTCTTCCACCGCTTATGGGATCTCATTAAGCAAGATGTATGGAAAATAGTGGAAGATTCTAGACAAGCCAGAGGTGTTCTGAAAGCCTTCAACGTTGCTTTCTTGACTCTCCTCCCCAAAATCAAGGGAGATGAATCTCTAGGTAAATTCAGGCCCATAGCCTTATGCAATGTCATTTACAAAATTATTACAAAAGTCACGGCCAACCGGTTAAATCCCATCCTACCCAACCCGATATCCTCAGAGCAATTGGGTTTTGTGGAGGGTCGCCAGATTTTGGCCAGATTTATACTGGTTCATGAGGTGATCCAATTCCTGAAGATTAAAAAGAAGCCAAGAATGCTTCTCGAGCTTGACACCTCAAAATCCTATGGCAATATTAGTTGGAAATTTATGAGAGAACAGCTAAAATCCTATGGCTTTAACTAAGACTGGATTGAATCGAATATGAATATGACCTCTTCATCCTTTTTCTCAATCTTGCTAAATGGATCTCCTGCGAAAACCTTCATTCCATCCAGGGGAATTCGTTAGGTGGGGGGTATCTCCCTTCCTGTTTATCGTAATGGATGAAGGTCTAAGCAGGAAAATTAAATCCATGACTGGGAGGAATGAAATCAAGGGTATAAATATTCATACTGGAGCTGATAAGCAAACCCATCAACAATTCATCGATGACACAATACTCATGGGCCATCCATCAGTCCAATAAGCCAAACCTTTCAAGAAATTCCTAAATACTTTCTCGGAAGCCTTGGGTTTGGAGATTAACAAAGAAAAGTCTCAGGTGTTCTTATTCAATGCTTCCAGGGTCTCTCAACGAAATATAATCTGAATTCTGGGATTCCAAGGGAGCTCCCTTCCATCCAAATACCTAAGTTCCACTCTAGTTGGAGTAATTAGGAAAGTTTCATGGGCGTATTTATTGGACTAGATGAAAATAAGGTTGTCTAATTGGGATCTACAAACTATTAATATGGTAAGCAGACTAACTCTTATCAAATCAATGCTCCAAGCGATGCATATTTACTTGTTTTCAATCATGGTGGCTCCTAAGGCTATTTTAAAAGAGATAAGAGGTCTTCAGGACCAGTTTTTGTGGGGAGGTATCCTTGAAAATCATAGATGGGCCTTGCTAAGCTAGGATAAGCTATGTAAACCAAAATCCCAGGGAGGCTTGGGCCTTAGAGATCTAGGAAAAAAATAGTGAGGTTCTGGGAGCAAAAATATGGTGGGGATGGGTCTCCCATACTTCGAAGCCATGGGAAAATACATGGCACATAAAATATGCCCAGGACCATTCGAAAAAGGATTTTTTTTTTTCAATGAGTAAAAACAGGGATCACACCTATGGCTGATGGCCCTTTGGAACAGAAGCATTATCCAAGACCACATTTTTGGGAAATCATAGATGGAGAGGAAACATATTTCTGGAGCGATTCATGGAAACAGTTGCCCAAGTTATCCACCTAGATTGACGGTCGGACAAGCCAAGACAAATGCATGGAAATGGGACTTACCAGGGTAAACCAATTCTGGAAAGCGGAGTCAGAGGAAGGGGAATACTAAGAATAGAATTCTCCTGAATGGTGGCACCATAGATTCTTAGAAGAAGAAGTTTCTAGGATTAGGGATACCATTCAGGAAAGATGCATAAGAATACAGTGCGTCCCAAACAAATTGAGGTGGGGGAATTCGAAAAAGGGTGTCTTTAATACAAAGGAAGCTTATGAGCTCTAGATGGGTCATAGGGAGGCCCCAACGCAGGATATATGGAAGAAGGTCTGGAATACAAACCCATGGCCCAAAGTTGCCACCTTCATCTCGATGGTAATGCACCGAAGAATCCTCATTGGAGAGAACATTAAAAAACTAGCAATGATTGGCCCTTCACAGTATTGCCCCATGTGCACAAATGAGGAAGAATCAATGGAACACCTCTTGGATTCCTTCTCCTTTGCATCTTACCTCTAGGACAAGGGGGTGGTGATATTTCGTCGATCCAATTGCATAAGGGGGAAACCGGACCAAACCATTAGCGAATGGGATATGAAAGCCTTCCAGAATCCTATTGTCAACCACATCTGGCTCATTTTCTCAAGATTCCTTGTCTGGGAGATTTGGAAGGAGAGAAATCAAAGTATTTTTCAGGATACAAATACCACCCTCCAGGATGTTTGGAGCAAGATTGAAAACCACATACAGGAGACAATTAAAATGTCACAGTGGGAAGAAAAGGACTGGGAGATGGGAGACATTGAAATTTTTTTTTTTAGCAGAATGGGGCATCATCAAAACAAACCAAGGATGGACTCATAAGTCTAAAATCCCAACCCTTGTTAGCCCGGCTATATGGTCTCCCCCCTCGGTCGTCACATTCAAATTAAACTTTGATGGTGCCTCCAAAGGTAACCCGAGATATCCTGATTTTGGTGGGGTGGTAAGGAACCACAACGGTAAAATATTGAAAATATATTATGGCTACATCGGCAATGATGCCAACAACGTTGTTGAACTTGAGGGCCTTCTCTTTGGACTCTGGTTGGTTGATCGTGAGGGATGGGAGCCTACCATTATTGAGGGTGATTCTAGGATAATCATCCAAATTGAAAAGAAGCTATAGAATGGAAAAGGATTGTCCAAAGTGATAGAGAGATGGAGGCTGGCCTACAGGTTGGAAAAGTTGGAGTCCCAACTAAATAGTCCCCACACGTAGACCTTTGTTCATGTCAAACGAGATGGAAACAAGGTGGCAGATCACTTGGAAAATGTGGGAGAAAATGAGAAGCACAGAATCAAAGAGGGACAGTTGGCTCGCTCCGAGCCCCAAGCCTTGGAAAATTAGTGCATCCAATTGGCCATCCGGCACACTCATACTTTGAGGAGGGAAGGATATGACACGAATCTTCCTCATAAACCCCAAGCAAGGGCCCATGCGGTAGGCACGACTGACATCTAGGATCATAATGAACTTACTCATGCCAGTGATACAAACACTAATGGAAAGAGCGGCCAAATAAATGATCAATTAAATCCTAGAATGAACGATGATGAGGAAATGGTACGACATTGTCCTCGACTAGAAGACAAAGCATTCTATCCTGATGCGAAGTGATGAAATGAATGTAGGGATAATGCTGCGACATGACTAGAAGGATAGAACCATAATGGGTGCAATTAAGGAATCAAGTGAAGTAAGGGATATAAATGCAAGGGGGGGGGGGGGTTTAGTTGATATGCTATTTACCGGACATTCCCATCCTATTAGAGATTTTACGGGTTTCTTTCAGGAAGAATTTGAGTGAGAAATATCGGGCATACCCTTGGAACATTGTCATGGATCCCAGGAGGAAGAACACGAAGAGGGTAGTGAGGACTGAAAATAATGTTAAGAAGCCGAGGGTGACCCGTGAGCAGAGGAGGGCCTTTCAAGCGGACCTTTTCTTTTGAGACATAATTCCTCCGACCATCCGTGGGGAAATTGAGTAAGTTGAAAAAGAATTATGGGAGAAAGTGAAGTCCCTCAATATGGAGGAGGTCAAAGAAGAGGTGGCTAAATGGGTGCAGGACCCGGGTTCGACTTTGGTCGAATGTCCGCCTACGACCAGATTATGGTTACATTCTGGTTAATGAAGGGACTTATTTATCGTGTATTAATGAAACGTGTGAACAAGGAAACTGGCGACGAAGAACATGTTCGGTCATGGAAGGAGCACAACTGGGACTGTCTATTGATGCATCAAAATATCGATATAATGGCTAGCAAGATGGGTATCCAATTCTACCCTCCCCTGAGTCTAGGCTCTGGTGCTGACACTTCAATTCAGGGCATCTTTGGTTCAGGGCTGGTCAAGGGAAAGGGGATTTTTATTGTTGTTGAAGACACTTTTGGAGATGGTGGAGGTGAGGTCGGCACCAATCCAAAGCTCATGCGGGGTCCACTTCCCCCCTCTGGTGTGGGGTCGTCTAAGGCTCTCTAATTTCCATCCTCATTTCTTCGGTTTCTATAATATGTGTCTTGTATTTCCATGTCTCTTCTATGTATCAGTTGTTAAGTAGCTTAGAATCCATTTTAAAATTTGATGATAGGAATCAGTGTATGAAGAACCAACCCTGTTTTGTATGGTTTCGACCAGTTTCAAGTTCAAGTTCAGACTTTTTGATTAGGATAAAGGGTTGTAGGGGTAGATATTCTAATGAAAAACAGGTTGTCGTGTTGTATGTTTTTCGGCAAGGCCAATTGTTTTAAATCCATGTACTCTTTTTGAAATAGAAATATAATATCTTATTTACAAAAAAAAAATCAAGGAATTACATGCAAGGAGTCGCAATCTTGAGTGTTCTTAGTCTCCTCCTACATTCATAGAGGTAAGTTGTTGGTGCTTTGGGGTAGTCTTTATTCCACCTGGTACAAGCCTATGTTTGGATTTTTTCCTCTTAGTATTTAGGATAATCATGTGTTGTTGTTACTATATCCATTTTCCTTTTACTTGAAAACCATTTTTTGTGTGCTCTGATTCATACTCTCCTTTTGAGATTGTTGTATGCCCATTCAGATCTCATGGAAATTCTTTCTCCAAATGTGGATGGACATGGTGATTGAATCTTCTTATTACCATATTCAACCTTATCCCCCTCTCTCACCTTCTATTATGAAGGCTAAGATATCAACCAACAATCCATGCAACCTTCTCAATTGCCTTTGAGTTGTCTCCCTTTTGTCAAGATCCTATGTTCACTCTCCCTCGTCCTAGAATAGACATCAAGTGCCCTCTTTATTACTTTTTTCTAATGGATCCATTCTTATTATAAATCCAATATACCCCCAAGAAGAGTCTACCACTAACTATCCATCTTCTCTTATAGATGTCCCAATTTCAACTAGCGAAGCCCACTCAACATAACCACCTCTTGTAACAAAATTTAGGCATTGTGATTCTTCTTAGGGTTAATTTTTCCAATGTGGATGCCATGTGGGTTCCTCGTATTCATTAATATATACACATGTCATCATTTATATTCCACATTGTTTTCCATGTTAGCCATGGAGGGCCTCAATATTCTTGCTACACGTGGACATTGTCAACTAGAGTTCTTCTATCGTTTATTTATGCCTAATCATAATGACTTGGTGCTATGTGGTGGTTGGCTTCAAATATCCTTGCCACACCTCCACATGCAACCACCCTACATGTACTACCTGCACATGTGGAGAGCGATGTGTAGTGTGCACAAGAATCTAGAACTTTTCTAGATTGTCATGTACCACCATCATTGCATCTCCCTAGATCCTTGTACTTCATGTTGCATGACCATAATTATGCATGATGCATGGGGATAACTCCTCATTTTATGTGCAGTGTAGAGATAACACATATCTATACAACCTCCATATGAATCTACCTTTAGAGAGCCTTATCCTTATCCTTAGCCATATGTTTTTTGCACCATGTTGATGCATATAATTTTCCTTCATTTATTGTATCTCATTCTTCTCCTTAGCTTTGTTCCTTGATGCAATGTGTGGAGCGCATAAGTATTGTCTCGCTTGTGATGCATCCTTAGCTCTACATGCATACAAAAATTCTAAGAAAATTTCTATTGTACTTGCAAAGGAGGTTGGTGAAATATAAGGCCATTGAACATGCAAAATCAATGACCTTTGTATGTTGAACTCGACCATTGTTTGGAGTGAAACTAGATTCAATACCTAGACCCATTTCAAATCACAATAACATATATTGATTCTTAATCTTATTATGTTTAGGACTCAATAGTAAACACACATTCTACAAGTGTTATCTTTCTTTGGAACTGAAATAAAAAAAAACATGGGTCGAATGCAACCCTTATTCTAGAACCCTTGAATTTGCCTCTTAATCCCTTCATTATCCAAAAACAAATTCCTACTCAATGCCTCATTTGACAGAACAAAACCCTATTGCGGGTCAACAAAGTGGTCAATTTCATAGTTTAGAGGCATCCTAAAAGGTATATTATTATAACTTGAAATATCAAGAATCAATTGGTCTAGTTGCTTCTTCTCTTATGACTCCTATTGTGTTGGAAATATGCATGATGATTTCTTCATGTCTTGGCCTCAATCAGAGAGTGTCATTCGCTCCTCTTTCTTTGGTTGCAAACAAAGTGATCTTAATCTTGAGGGATTTAATCAATATCGAGATTCGACACTAGAAATTATCATTGAGTATGCCCAACCATCCTTCACATGTCAATACTCCCTCTTACATCGTTGGTAGATTCAATTTTAATCCCATAGGTATGGATTGGAAAAAATCACTCCACACACATCCAAAGTTACAACATTGAACTCTACTTTGATAATGTAATTTGTTAGTCTTATATTGCATGGTCCCATTGATTGATTTCTTCATCACACTAATTTTCCAATGATCTTTTCCCTTTTCGAGATTAGCACCAAACATGCTTCTTGGATTATTTCAACTATTGTGAGCATCCACTAATTTAGCATTTCAATGGGAATTTTCCAGAGTACGTGTTGAATATCTCAAGCTCCTTTTGAATTGGCATGATTATGCCAATGAACTTGGTGATTGTTTGGTTTCACCCTCCATCTAGTTGGAATTTTGTCCTAGGTATTGCCATTGTTGTCTGTCCTTCTAAATATTACAAGATCAAAGAATTTTTCCTAACACAACAATTCTAAATCCATCATATGGCATGGATCAGATGGTGTTGATTGTCTATATAGGTTCTCATGAATTCCCCACCATATCAAATCTTCTCCTCCATACACAAATTCGTGAAAATAGCTTTTTATTCATTTATGTATCACTACAATTCATGATATGATTCTAGTTACCTAACTCAATCATCAAATAACAAAGAATCCACCTGGTCATCATAGGGGAATATCATCCCTAGCTCCCACTTTGAGATAAGAACAAATATTTGATGATGAGAGTCCTCCTCCCCCACATAATTTCAAGTTCATATTTATTCTTTTATTTTGATTCGGCATTAGGTAAGAAAGTCTAAATGTAATTTGTTTTGTACATTCAAAATTATATTAACAGAATAAAAGAGAGTACACAGGTATTAAGGTCAGGTCTGCAGAGCCCAAAACAGAGAACTAGGCCCCAGTTTCCATCTGATCGTCCTAGAAATAGAGAAAATGTATTTGCAGTATTCATAAAAAAACTCAACTGATCCCCCACATGTCGGGGGTTATGACCTTGGAAACAAAAAGCTACTAGACTAAACTACACCATAAAACTAGGGACTGCAGTATCAAAGAGTAGACAACTGGAAGGCCTAGAGAAAAATAAAACCAGAGAAAAGAGGATACTCTGGAATATCAGTAATGCCAACGTAGCTACCAGGCGTTGCAAAGGTTGCAACCATTGTTGAAGCAAAATCCACCACATATGGGTCACGTTTAAAGACCAGTTGCTTTCCCATGAACCTCTTTTTGACCAGCTCCTTAGCCAACACGTCCATCTTACTGTTCAAATTTTCATTCATGGCCCCCTGATTTTGGCCTAGCTAGTGCATGTTGTCCTCCAGGTGAGCTAGACAACCTTCCACTACCAAGGGGAAACCTTCCAACTAAATGTGGATAGCCAGGAAATATTCGAAAGCCAGGGTATGCTTGGCATCCCTGGTACGTGCGGGTATGCCTGACATCCCCGGTGTGTGGTGCCCCAGAATCTTCAATAATGCCATCGAATATTTGCTTGATTTCTTGAGGAGTGGTACATGTTCTTTCACCATGCAACCGCCTCTCCCAGTGTTCATGTAGTCCTTAGCTTGACGACTAATCTTGTTCTGAAAAAAACCATGATATTTTCCATATCTTTCTCTACCCGGGGCGCATGGGAACGGAGGGGACCATTCACAGTGCAACGTTTAGTGACTTTGGTGTGAACCATGATGCCAAGGAGCCCAGGACCCAGGTCGCAGATAGGATACTTAGTAGGGAAAGCACAATGCACAACGAGGCTTCAAGCAAGGACGCACGAAGGTGCCTAAAGGGTAGTTGATATAAGATGCATTGCATCCCACAAACCCCATTAATAACCTTAAGTCTTTGTGTGTGCCACCGGACTGAACCATAATGAAAGGAGAGGTCGGCATATTTCATGATAGAATGTCCAAGGTGGAGCTAAGGTCATTGTACAACCATTTGTAATAAGTTTGATGAGCACAAGTGCAGAGGGATTCACGATTTATTGCTTGGATCAACTGAGCGAGCGAGGAGGAGAAACTAGGCCCACTTACCATGCTTCTTATCATTCATGTAGATGTTTTAGGCACGCATTTAGACAGGACACGTGGCCTGTGGTAGATCGCTCGAGACTCTCGTTTGGATAGGATGTGTGGCCCACAGTTGATTGCTTTGGGCTCATGTTTGGATGAGATGTGTGGCCCACAGATTGTCACCCGTCGTGGGGGACTAAATGTAACTTGTTATTTCTTAGACATTTACATTATTACCATGATATAAGAGGCTTGCACCAACCACTTACATATTAAGAATGTTGAGATGCCTCTTGTGTAAGTATTTCCCAAGGAGTTATCTAAACTCTAGTGCAAAAATAATCCTTATCATAAATTCTCAATACCTATATTTTTCTATATTTTAAATACTTTGTCTAATAACATACCTTTATCTTACAATTTGGTTGTACATTAATATTCATCTTTTTATTTTATATATGAAATACTAAAAAATAATATTCCAACTACCTTACATTTTCCTTCTTTGGATTTCATTGAGATTTTTTTATTTACTTAACCTCTCCAAGTAACCATCCAATGACAAAAGTGAAGAGCAATGTCTTATTATCATGGAAATGGTAGATGATTAGTATTATTGTAATATCCCAAGAAAATATTACTTTTGTTTTATGTTTATTTTTCTAAAAAGCTAATTCATTTTGATAGGTGTTGAGCAAATGAACTCTGGAGCACCTAGACATTTATTTGGGCGTTGAGCAAGTGAGCTCTGAATAGCACCTAAACTATTTTTAATATTGTCTTATTAAAATATGTTGAGCAAGTGATCTCTTGAGCATCTGGAATATTTGTACTAGTTAACTGGTGTTGAGAATAAGATCTAGAGCACCAGGACTATTGATTTAACTGGTGTTGAGCATAAGCTCTGGAACACCAGGACCATTGATTTAAAATTTTTGAGCAAGTGAGCTCTGAAGCACTATTAGTTGAGTGAGTGTTGAGCAGTAATGCTTTGGAGCACTTAGACTCATGGTGATTAACTGATGTTGAGTTTAGAGCTCTGGAGCATCAGTAATCCATTGAATTATTATTAAAACTAAATTATTATTATCTACTTTATTCTCTTAAAATGACTAGGACTGCCACTCAAAGAGGGACCGAGCATGCAAGAGTTTAGAATGGTCGAGTAGTTGATAACTAAGATCAACTAGATGTTAGGATGAGTAAAAATCTTATTTTTAATAAATAAAGATAAAATAAATTGTGAGAGTTAAAAAAAATCTAAATTATTAAATTAAAGATAAAAACAGAACAGTCAGTGTGTCTTACAACTAAACTGAGTAATTTAAACCTAAATCCTAGAATTCTATCCTCATAAAATATTATAAGTAGCAGAGAGAGAATATTGCGAGGGGCAAGTGTTTTCAAGTTCACTGGAGGGTTTGGTCGTGGATCTTTGAGCGCTCAGATTACTAAATTGGGTTATATTTGGTGTGTCCAAGAAAAAGGACTGTGGGAAAATTAGGGGAAATTATTTTACAAGATCCACACAAATGGCTGGTAAACAGACATTGTGACTACTCCTTTGTTAGTAAAGAAGATAGCAAATCACCCGCCTTCTAGTTCTTGTCATGCTCGGTTCGGCTCGGGGGTGACCTATTGAACAAACCAGGAACGGTTTGAGGTCTATGGTTGGGTGGAACACGATAGTTTCCAAGTCAGTCAGAAAGAAAATAAATGACTGATAAGTATCTTCATGTTATTATTGTTCATTCAAAGATTATATTTTATAGATCTGAATCGATTCTCTTTATATTTTGTTCATGCAATATTCGTGTTAAAATCTATATGATGTGATTTAATATAAATATGTTAGATCTGCTCATAAAAATCAGATTGGGTTCTTAAGTAGATTTAATCTATTTTGTAGAAATAATTATGGTAATTATTATAATTTCAAATATTAGTTATGCAGATTTATTTTACAGGCTATCATAATTGTTTTTAGGACTTACATATAATCATTGGCAGAATTAGTTAGCCATGATGCATGGGTTATCTTTTAAGTTCCAAAATAGTGTTTAAAATCTCTTACCATACTTATCTATCATATCTCAGGAGAAACCTCCCATTCTACCCATATAGAGAGAGAATCCTAGAACCGGATTCCGGGACCAAGTCCCTAAACTCTAATAGGATATTTAATATATACTTATAAATTATATATATTAAATATAGAAATCATCAAAGTTAAACCATATAAATCATAAAACTACACTAAATAGAAATCTTACAAATTAAACCATTATTTTAGTTAAACCATCACATATCATAAGATATCAAATAGAGATCCAACATCCTTTTACCCTTTGCAAAACACAGACCGAGAATAAACTCTCCTTAGTCAAAACTGAAACACAAGGTGGTCTCATGCTGAGTCATGCACTTACAGAAGTCGCAACAGAAGGGCCCAGTGTCGAGTTAAACTCGATGAATCTCTACACATACTGTGTACAGGTCATCAAATGAAGAAACTAATGCTCTCAGCATGAGAGCTATGTGTCATACAACTCCTATGAGTCACGGACATTCAAGTTCATGCGCCAAGCATTTGACCAGGGATCGAATCCCGTAGAATCAAATTCCAATTCACTCACAGACAGGGTCGCGCTCCAAGCGTTTAGCCAGGGTTCAAATCCCATGATACCAATTCATACACAGACAGGGTCACGCTCCAAGCATTTGACCAGGGATTGAATCCCATAGAATCAAATTCCAATTTACACACAGATAGGGTCACGATCCAAGAGTTTGACCAGGGTTCAAATCCTGTGATACCAATTCATATACATAAAGGGTCACGCTCAAGCATTTAACTAGGGATCGAATCCCATAGAACTAAAATTCCAAACACAAACAGACAGGTTCACGCTCAAGAGTTTGACCAGGAATTGAATCCCTTAGGAATCAACACACTCACAGTCATAAAAAATGTTAAACCCGGATTCTTTACATCCAAATGCACACATTGAAAATAGAAGTGAAACACATCAATTAGAGTAGTTATTATTTAGAAAAATACCAACAACAAAGTATAGATGTCAGAGCAAAAGCACCACGATTATGCTACCAATAAATACACATTGCAGAGAAAAACTAAAACAAAGATAAGGCCCATTTTTATTCTACAGACATAAACCTGTGAAATCATTTGCTCTTCAAACACAGTATACAGACCAGAGAACTTGAAACGTGTGATAGGCTTAATACATTCATTTAAAAACCATAGATAAAAGTATGAATGTACAAAATCGCTAAACATATCTTAATTGTCTGAGTTACACAGTAAAAACCCCAAAAATGGGCGAAGTTACAAACATGCAATGAAGAACAGAGTAACACCTTGCCAAGAGGATTCATGGCTCGCTAGGAAACCCTTGTCTCTCCACCAAGAGTGAAACCAACCAATAGTATGAACATTAGACCACAAAACAAGAGCCAAACATCTTCAAAACGTTTCCCCGTATAGGAAAGCGGGCCCATAAGAAGCCATCAGCTTACCTGGAGCAATCGCAGTCAACCACCATTTGGGCATAGCAACCCCAGATGGTAAAACACTCGTAGAATCCACCTTGCACACAGAACACAAAAAAGAGGTCAATTTCGATATAAATATGCACATATATAAACCTATACACAGAAAATACTAGATAACAAGTGGACAAGACCATACCTGAGCATAAGCAAGTATCATGAAGACGCCTCCTCCCAAGGGTTAAACCACATACCAAGAGCGCAACTCTGGTCCTGTACAAGGCCTCTCCCAAGACAAACGCAGAGAGGAATCCTTGACTTCCCTTTCCTACAACGAAATTGCAACATACCAAATGATACATCCAAACAGAGAACAAAAGGGTAAAACCATACCTCCTGCCTAACTTCAATGCTATTCCAGCGTGGAACCTTCACACACTCTATACACATGCCCATCACATGGGATACATTAAATGCCAACCTACCTCTCCACTATTGTTTCAGTTGCATTCGAATGGCACTAAAATGAGACCAACGATTATTATCAAAAGCGCATGGGTTCATAGTATCCATATCACATAAATCTCATGTGGAAAACCCTCACCAAAACTTCGCTAAGTATGACCATGGCATGGTCTTACTATGGTACCTTGCCCCCTTTTTATATTTTGGCAAAACTTAAACCTTTGGTGAACTTAGGGCATTTCATATGCTATCCTTAAGGCATAACATAGGTCAACCAAACCACTTGCAGAGACAAAATAAGAAATGATGTTAGCTTGTAAAAGCTAAGTAAACTCAGGAAGTGATGGGTCCAAAATCCATCCACGGAGAAAACAACCATCTTTAAGCATCTTCCAACATATGACGAGCAATGTAAAACAAGCATTTGAACACTTACAGTAAACGAAGACTCCATCATCATTATGAGTTAGACCAAGACCAAATCAAGTTACGGCGGTTAATTATTATATTGAGTTAGTTAGACTCCTTTAGATGTTATGTCAGCTTATTACCATAAACAATCATATACAGACCATTCAAAGTCAAGCGAAAGGCAACAGTCCAAAACGATACATTGAGAATAACCGCGTAGCCGTCCATTCAAGAAGCAAACAAGTGAGAATACCTGTATTTAACCAGTGCTAAAGTTAATTTATATAATCATGTATTTTATGATAGATTAGGCCCTTATAAAAAAAAATTAAGGTGTATTTTTTAGGGACATTACAATTACCTTCAATGGAAATGGAGTTCTCCTCCATGTTCTTGCCATTGTGACCTACATGTAGCATGCTTATGTTGATATGTTCAAATTGATATTGTTATTAATGTTGGACACAATATCTTATAATATAAAGTTTGATTATGCACATGTTTAGAATGATTTCCAAGCTTTCTTGAACTTTTCTCAACTCGTGCAATATGCAAAGGGTTGTTGTACAAATGGTTGTTCATATTGTTTACTTTGTTGTTTGATTAAACTCATGGCATCTTATGGAATATGTATGATACGCATGTCGTTGATGTTGGTCTTGAGGTTATTGTTGTTTAAGATTATTATTCATGTTGAATTATACCTTGTATGTTATTATGCATCCATGGTATTATATCTAAGTTCCCTTTGGCTCCATGCTCCACTCTAGAACTACTCACATATTATCTACTATATTTTTTTTATCATTTATAACTGCATAGGTTGAATATGTATGTTTGGGAAGAAAGATAATAAGTGAGTATTTTCCTCTAGTTGATAATATAATATGTAATTGATTTAGGGTGTATCAATGGTGGTTATTGTTTGTCTTATCTTGACTTCAATAATGATTTGGGTTCCCCTTAACTATCAAATATTATATTATGAGTTCTTTTCTCATAGATAATCCTTTCCTTGTTGCCATCAATTCTACAAAATTGTTGGTAGATTCAACCATGTTCTAAACAGATATACAAATTTAGTGCCATTTTTATTCTTAAAAGATACATCTAACACTCACTCTTCATGGGTTGCATCTTGATGATCCATTAAATTTGGACATTGCCATTTGTTTTTTTCCTTGTTATATCATTTCTTAAACTTATCCAATGATTGGTCTTTCTATTGCATTCTATCCAAATGCTCTATATTACAAATGTGGCCATGACATTAAGTGGTTACCCTTAGATTTGAAATTGCTTTTTGACCAAGAGTAAAGAAAAATTGTCATATCTTCTTGGATTGGAATGTAATTCTTGGTTTCTCTTTGTATGCATTTCCATGACATTTGGGTATAAGAGCACTAGATGGATAAGTGAGTCAAAGATTCCTCATTTATGTCACACATTGAGATGGACTTTAAAAACTTCGATGGTGAAGGTTGTCTTCTCTGATGTTTGTCTTTCATGGCATTTGTAAAAGGAAAATGGAAATTTTAAGTCTTTTATTTTATTTCTAAATATTGTTTTATAAGTTGTTGCACTCATTGTATTTTTGAGATGTTCTTTCATATGTAATTGCGCCCATTTGACCTCTAAAATGTGTTCATGTTTAATAAAAAATTCTACACATACTTAAAAACTCCATATAAGAAAACCACATAGGGGTTTCTATTTTATAAATATTTCTTCATTCAATGGCCTTAAGGGTTTCCATTTACAAAGGTCTCATTGTAGGATTGGACTTTGGATTGATTGTTTTTTTAGAGTAGAGGGTTCTCATCCTATGAGTTTTTTTGAAATTTTTTTTATCAATTTCATGAATTATTAGGGAAAAATACTTCTTATTATATTTTACAAATAAAAATCAATTTAAAACAAATTATGAGTCATTAAAAATTAAAAATTAAAAAATTTATAAATATTTATTTTTCATTAAAAAGTTTATTTCAAAATTATTTTGAGAAAAAAATTAAATTATTATAAAAATTAAATTTATCCACTATTTAATTTATTCCTACTTTTATTAGCAACTAGATTATGGTTCCATACCATAAGATAATAAAAGTTTACTTTGAGTTACCTACCACCATGTTCTTATTAAAAGCTTCTTTGAATACAAGTTTTTTACTTATGAAATAAGTACATGTTCTCGTACAAATGTCCATGGTAATTAAACACCCATGTTTTAAAGAAAAAGTCCCTTGAAATATAATTTATTGTTCATTAAACACCATGTTCATGCGAAGAAGTCAATAGATATTTTTTTTTTCATAGAAAAATTCAACTTACTATTAATATACGAAATAGTAAATATATCCATCTGTCAGTTCATCACAAGTTATACAATATGGTCAAATAAAAGCCCGGAACAAACCGGTTTTAAACAGTAGAAAGTGTCATCAAGCAAAGTCTGAAAACTTCCATAAGAAGTGCTACATGTCCCATAAACATCCAAAAACAGAACTAGCTCCACTAGTCTAAACCGTGATCATAAATCACAACGTCTGAAATGTATAGTTCCAAAAAAAAGCCCCAAGGCTGAAGAAAATACAGATGCCTAACATCATATGCACCTCCAAGCAGATTGAAGTAGGTCCGTTATGCCGAGGATGCTTCAGATCTGTAGATACCAAGGAAGCATCCGCAGATGCTGCAATATATGCCGTAAATATAATAAGATTATATATAAAGCCCAACAAGAAGTTGAACTCAGAGTATCTCAAGCATCTGCACACATACATAGAAAGTCATATAAAATATATAAACCGCATACAACAGAAAAGAATATGTAACAGTATGAAACAAAAAAGGTAACAATCATCAAGTCCAATGTAGCTGTTGTGACCCATGTGAAAAAAGAATATCATCCCGCCATTCCTGCCACATAATGACCCCAATAGATATATGATGTTTTACTAAATAAACTCCATGTTCTCGCATAAATGTTCATTAAACACCATGTTCTTAAGAAGAAGTCTCTAGAAATATGATGTTTTACTAAATAAATTCCATGTTCTCACATAAAAGGTCCTTGGAATACAATTTTATGCTTATTAACCATCCACATTTTCAAATAGAAATCCATTGAAATGTAATTTCTTGCTAATTAAACACACATGTTTTTATAGAGAAGTCCTTTGAAATATAATCTTTTGCTTTTAAAGTGACTTACATTTTCAAATAAAATTTCATTGAAATAAAATTTCTTTTGCTTTTAAAGTGACTTACATTCTCAAATAAATTTCATTGAAATATAATTTCTTGTTAATTAAACACACATCTTCTTGTATAGAAGTCCCTTGAAATATAATCTTTTGCTTTTCAAGTAACCTACCTTTTCAAATAAAAGTTCTTTGAAATATAATTTTTTTTTAACTAAACACCTATATTCTTATTAAGAAATCCTTGAAATACATTTTTCTATTAATTAAACACCATATAATTTTTACATAAAAATCTTTGAATTTTATTTATTTTTATTTTTACTTATTAAACATCCACATTCTCAAATAAAAATCCTTTGAAATAGAATTTCTTGCTAATTAAACACCCATGTTCTCACATAGAAATCCCTCCAAATATAATTTCTTACTAATTAAACACCACCACGTTTTCACATAGAAATCTCTTTTTATATAAGATATATATATTTTTACTTATTAAACACCTACATTCTCATATAAAAATCTCTCCAATTTTTTTCTTTTTCTTTTTAAACATCCACATTCTTAACTAAAATCCAATTATAAAGAAAAGTCAAATCTAAAAGTAATTTCGAAGGTTGGGTTAAGAAGTAATTTTGTTCCATACGGTACATATTAACTATCTTAACTTTTATAATATAATATAAAAGTTATTCTATATTAGGTATTTATGGCGTAGGATAAAAGACAACCAAAACGCATCGCCATTTTGGAATAAAAACTAGTTACAAATCTTGTTGGAAATTGTTATTTTTACATTTTTGAGATTTTAGCAATTGAGATTGCTTATTCTATACTAAATTACAATCTAAGCACTTTAAATTGCGATGTAGATAAGAATTGCTTTATCGAATTCCAGGGAGTCAAGGGTGTTTTAGCTAACCTTTATACAACTACAGTATTTATTAAATATCCACATGTTGAAAATAGCTTTTTAACTTATTTAACAAGCATACTTTTATATAAAAATATTTCTAAAAATATGTTTTCCTTATTAAACATCCACATTCTTAAATAAAACTCTAATTATATAGAAAAATCAATTTAAAAGTAATTTCTAAATTTTTAGTTTACATTGAAGGTAATTTTGTTCAACCTTGTGTATATTAACATAGTTGATTTGGCTTGGATGGAGAAGTGTAACTAGTTTGGTTTTTTTGTTTGTTTTTTTTCATATATATATAGTTGATTTGGTTTGGAGGGAGAATTATAACTAGTTTTTTTTAATTTAAAAATCAAATTTTCAGTTTGAAATTATATAACTTTTAGACTAAACAAATATTAACCACCTTTTATCAAAGTAATTTCTAAAATTTAATTTCAAATTTAATATTAATTAAACATTTACATTTTCATAAAAAAAAAAATATTTAATTATAATTTACCAAATTTATTTTTAAAAACGCGATTGATGCATCTTAAATATCCATGTTTTAAAAGTAATTTGACTTTCGCACCAAACCATAATAATTTGATTCTTCAGTTAAAATATAATCTATTTTGACCAAATTGAAATGACCCGTGCTTCATGCTTAATGAATATTAAATAATATAATTTTAAAATATAATCTATTTTGACCAAATTGAAATGACCCGTGCTTCATGCTTAATGAATATTAAATAATATAATTTTTTATTACATAACTTTATATTATTTTTCTGTGGTAGATGTTTTAAAAAATAAAAAATAAAAAATAAAATAATAATTAAAAAAGTTATATCAATTTATAATTTACCAAAAACAAAAAAATATTAAATTTTATTATATAGGTTAATAAAATAAATAAATAAAAATTAAAACTAATATAAAAAAATATTAAACTTGTACCTTAAGTCATTATATTATGAAGTGAAATGAGATGAAATGTTGCAAAAGAGGTCATTAGTTCAAATCACCTTGATTTATATGTGCCCCAGTTGTCGATTCCCCTATTACAAAAAAAATCAACATTATTAAGTATTAAAAATTTTGAATTTTTTAAAAAATGTGATTTCAAATTTCATTTTTTAAAAAATGTGATTTCAAATTTCATTTTTTTTTATGAAAAATGGTTAAAGATCTATATTAAAAAGTTAGAAATGACCAAAATTTTACAAAAATCTACCATCCAAAAGAGTAAGTGGGTATGAGTTCAAACAAGCAGTCCAAAGAAACCTGTCTCTAAGAATAATAGAGAAATTTGCTCCAACTTCTACATATCCCTTTATACTATAACTACGAACAAACTGATCTAACAATACTATGCAATAATAAAACATAACAACTTCATAAAGAGAGAGGACATCATATCATACTAAAACAACAATATTTAACCACCACCAAATTTCTTGGGAGAATCTAGGTCTATAAATTCCTTAGATGGCTAACGAACCGAATCTTCATTGGACTAGACGAGCTGCACGAGAGTTAATCCGAGAGTGACTTTCTTGTGCAAGATTCAAAAGCTTATCCGTGTCTTCAATTAGCTTTTATACCAGTCCACCCTGAACGCGGACCTGATCCTCTACCTCATCCATTCTTGTATCCATAAGAGAAATATGACAGGAGATCTTCCTTGTGGTTTCAACTAGCCCGTTTGAGTGGGACTGCATGATTCGAAGCATAGCCTTAACATCACAAATCTTCGCTCGAATGACACTCAACTACGCTTTACATGACGACATTCTGGACTCTATGCACTCCTCCCTTCTCAAACCAAATTCACTAGATACCCAATCCTCTTGATGTTGATGTAAATGTAACTTCGGAAGATATTCAATTGTATTTTATATTGATATTTTTATTGTATTTTATTTGTACCTCCGACGGAGATGTTTTCCCTCTGGTCGAAGATGTCATTATTAAATTTGGTCATGTAAAGTCATTGAGGTAAAACCTCCGTTGTAAGTCGGGGCGATATCCCCTAGAGTCAAATGTATTAGGGTTATTGATTCTTCCTAGAGAAGTCAGCCCAGTAAGGTTTAGTTGAGGTCGACCTAGTTAATGAAAAGGTCAAGTGAAAAGTAAAGTATAAATAGAGAGCTAAGCTCTCTCATTTGGACACACACTCACTCACACAAGTTTGCATAAGCAAGAGAGAGAGGACAAGTTCGTTGCTAAAGAAGAGAGAAGCTGCATAAGACTTCTTTTGGGGTTTTCCATTTTTGGCTTGATATTGTATTAGTGACGAAACTATCTTTGAGGAAGTTGCGGGGTTTTCTCTTTTATGGTTTCCCCGAGGAAAACTTTTGTGTCTTTTGTGTATTGATGTGCTTGTTATTCTTTCAGTTAAAGATCCTAGATAATATTGAATAAAAGTAGAAAAACCAACATGGTATCAGAGCTAACTTGAAAATAAGACATTATGCAACAGCGGGAAGCTAGGGCTTCTAAGTTTGAGGTCTTCTCTCCACGGATCATCAAGGAAAGGAGGCTAGGGTAACTCTACCTAGGAGGGCGCATATTTCTGTCGAAGCATAATCAAATTCCGAGAATTTTCATTTTTGGACCCATCACTGCTGCCGGAGGAAAACTAGGGCATCGACTATTTTGGGATTTTGTTCACAAATTTGGAAAAGTGAGTACATTGGAAAACTCGCCTTGAGGAGGCGCATCTCACTGTCCAATCATAAGTTCAAGCTTTCAAGTTTGGAAAATTAGGGTTTCTCTAACAAACCCTAGGACAACCAGCTCCAGAACCAGGTTGGGCATCTCAAATTGGTAAGATGTAAATCTTTGTTATTTCCATTTGAGGCACTCATTAAAATGTCTCACCACACCAAGCTTGAGGATAAGCTTGAAGGAGATGATAACTTCCAAGCATGGAAGTATAGGATTGCCCTTGTCCTTGAAGAAAATGATTTGGACAAGTATGTGAATGAAGAGGTTCCAGCACTGGAGAGAGATGAGGATAAGGCTATCCATAAGAAGAACTCGGTTAAGGCCAAGAGAATCATTGCAGATTCCATTAAGGATCATCTCATCCCACATGTGTCATCCTTGAAGACACCCAAGGAGATGTTTGATGCATTGACAAGACTATTTGAAGGGAATAACATCAATCGGAAGATGACATTGAGGAACCAGCTCAAGAACATTAAGATCCAAAACTCAAAGACCATGCAATCCTATTTCAAAAGGGTCTCACAGATCAAGGAACAACTTGAAGTAGTTGAAAAGAAGGTAGAAGAAGGAGAGATTGTTATGACCACCTTGAATGGTCTCCCAAGATCATGGGACTCTTTCATTCAAGGGATATGTGCCAGGAATAAGTTGATCACATTCAACAAACTATGGGAAGAATGTACACAAGAAGAAGCCCGACTTGTGGCACAAGAAGAGAATATGGGAGCAAATTATGATCAATGGCTCTCACAGTTCACGCTAGAAGAAATCACAACAAGAGGGAGCACCACTATCACAACAAGAGGGAGCACCACCATCAAAATAAGAGGGAGCACTACAATAGACAAAGAAGACCTAGAAGAGATCTATCCAACATTAGATGTTATGCATGCGATGAGAAGGGACAATACTCCAGAGATTGTCCCAGAAACAAAGGCTCCAACAAGAAAACAAACAAGAAGAGACATCATGCTCACACTGCAGAAGATGATGAACCTACAAGGAAAAGAACCAGAGAAGAAGAAAGAGATGATTCTTCAAGTGATGAAGAATATGTATTATAATGAAGGTAACCAGTTACAAGGGTTCATTTAGAAGGTTCCACCTCACAAGTTGAAGATAGAAATGACTTTCAGTATTACATGAAAGGAGTAGGAGAAGCTACAATAGAATTGTACTCCGGGAAACAAATAAAGATCGATGCTCTATGGAAGCCTCTCATCCATTTCAGCATTGGAAAGTCTACTCCAGTACAAAGAACATGTGTATAATACTTGCTCAACATTTCCGATCATAAGCAGGAAAGGCACCGGTCTTCAGAATCAGACAATGAAGTAGAGCACACTATCAAAGACTCCAGTAGTTCCTACAAGGAAGCAAAGATCAAGAGGGAGTCCACCCAACAACCAAACAAAGATAAGTATTTGAATTGTCATTTCCTGTGTATCTAATTACTTAAATGATATTGTTAAGTTGTGTACATACTTATATTCCTAGAATTAGGATGTGTATTATGCATGTTAGGAGAGTTGCATTAATGAAAATAATACTACTAATATGCAAGTAATGGGTAAGTGGCCTATGGTACTGTACAACATTCCATTGCTACTTATCTAGAATGAAACCTCTTTGCTGACATGTTGAGAGTAGTGCACTCTCTTAATAATGTTCTAGTAGAGATGGAAGGCATTTAGAAAGTTACCATATGAATACGAGATATGGATGAATGTTGTGTTGAAGCATTGGCTAAGATAGTTGCATGACTGTGTGATCTATGCATAAGAATTTGTTTTTGAAAATTATGAAATGTTTCTAATCACGCAACTAAATTGACTTGTAAGAAAGATCGTGAGAAACTTGTGACCATGATTCAACTATGACAATTCAAGAAGATCATGAAGACCGTGACATGGCAGAACCAAAAGAACCTGTAGATCCACCACGTGAGAAGAAATCCCACAAGAGAAGACCAACATGGCCGACGCGAGAGGAAATACAAGATGTAGAGAAGTATGCCGCTCCAGATGGGATGCACAGAGAAAGCAAGAGACCCAGACCATACTCCAACTATGTGGCCTTGCTATGTGACATCATTGATAAAGAACCTTCCAACTATGAGGAAGCAGCAAGGAAGAAAGAATGGAAGGATGCCATGATCGATTATGAAGAATGATGTCTGGGAGATAGTTATGAGACCAGAAGGGAAGTCTATTGTGACTTCAAAGTGGATCTACAAGATCAAGCATGCTGCAGATGGTAGCATTGAAAAACACAAGGCAATATTTGTGGCACGTGGCTTCTCCCAAAAGGAAGGCATAGACTACGAGGAGACATTTGCACCTGTATCCAGATACACTTCTATTAGATCTATACTTGCATTGGCTACAGTGATGAAATGAAAGGTACATCAAATGGACGTCAAGACAACATTCTTGAATGGTGTAGTAGAAGAGGAAGTGTACGTGGAGCAGCCATTGGGATTTGAGACACATGACAGGCAGACTCATGTGTGCAAATTGAAGAAGGCCTTGTACGGATTGAAGCAAGAACCCATGATGTGGTACGACAGGATGGACAACTTCCTAATGAACTTGGGATTTACTAAGAGTAAAGCGGATTCCAACCTTTACTTCAAGGTTGAAGCCAGAAGTCCAGTCATACTTTTGTTGTATGTAGATGACCTGTTTCTGACAAGTGAGGATGAGCTCACTGCAAATGTGAAGAGGAGGCTTGCCATAGAGTTCGAGATGAAGGACTTGGGTATGATGCATTATTTCTTAGGGATGGAGGTGAGGCAGAGTGCGGATGGAATCTTCCTTGGAAAAGGGAAGTATGCAGTGGAGATTCTGAAGAGGTTCAGAATGATGGACTGCAAGGTTATGGCCACACCCATGGCATCAAACTTGAAGCTACTATGTGATGCTTCATCAGAGTCAATTGATGCCAGGATGTATCACCAAATGATTGGTTCATTTATGTACGTGACGAACACGAGACCAAACATGTGCTTTGTTGTGAACACCTTGAGCTAGTTCGTGATGGATCCGAGACATGTTCACCTGATTGTTGCAAAGCATGTATTGAGGTACCTAGAGGGTACAATTGACTATGGGCTCAAGTATGAGGCTCGGAAGATTAACCTATAGGTTTATGTTGATTCGGATTGGGAAGGCAGTGCCGCAGATAGGAAAAGCACTTCGGGATGCTGCTTCAGTATGGGATCCGGTATGATCTCCTGGTTTAGCAGGAAGCAGCCGTGCGTAGCACTAAGTTCAACCGAAGTAGAGTATGTTGCAGCTTGTTCGATTAGTTGTGGGGCAGTATGGCTTAGGAAGCTACTGTCATATTTGTTTGATCTCCAGTTAGAGGCGACTTGTATCTTTTGTGACAACCAGAGTTGCGTGAAGTTGTCCGAGAACCCAGTGTTCCATGACAAGTCGAAGCACATTGGGATCAAGTACCATTATATCAGGGATATGGTGCAGAGAGGAGTAGTGAAGCTCCAGTATATAGTGATAGACGAGCAGATAGCCGATGTGTTGACCAAGTCGTTAGCCAGAGTGAAGTTCGAGTACTTCAGAGAGAAGCTTGGTGTTCTCCAGATCAAGGTTCCTCCTAAGAGGGAGTGATGAGACCGAAAGACACATATGCACTGGTTCTCGCATGGTGGAAGACACAGGTTGTCCATTGGGATGTAATGCACTTGGTGTGCCCTGAGCTGTACTCCCATGCTGGAGAATATAGAGCCATTCTCGCATGGTGGTAGCCGTAGGTGGTCCTCGGGACGTAATGCACTTGGTTTGCTCCTGATTGTCCTCCCATGTTGGTAGATAAGGGATAATTTTAAGAACCCATATTTATTTAAAAGTGTATAAACCTTGGCGAATCTTACCAATTCCTAAAATTTCAACTATACAATATTTGGCGATATTTTTCTAAAATTATTTCAATTTCTAAGGATTTTATATAGTTTATATAATAATTTGGCGATTCTTAGAGTTAAAAAAGTTTACCCCATCAAAATTGGGCGAAATGGGGCTTCAAAAATTGCAAATTGGCAAATCTTTTTTTGGAAAAAAACATGGAAAAATAGCCCATGGGCTAAATTTCGCCCCTAAAATTATCCTTGGGTCACTACTAGATATAAGGGTTGGTTCTCGTATGGTGGTAGGAGTAGGTGGTCCTTGGGATGTAATGCATCTGGGATGCTCCTGATTGTCCTCCCATACTGGAGACGTTGAGAGGTCCACCGGTCATAAGACACAGTGCGTGCGCCTAGGCAGGATCTCGCATGGTGGAAGGTGTAGGTTGTCCTTAGGGACATAATGCACCTGGGGTGCTCCAGATTTTCCTCCCATGCTGGTAGATGTCGGATGACCGTTGTGGGACATGAGATGTGCATCTGGGCTGTGCTTCATGTGATGATGAGATGATTTGTAGACAATGAGGCGATAGTAGGAGACGCAGGTGATTGTCGTGGCAATGTAATGACTAGTCCTGGGATGTACCTACTTTATGGCTTGCTTGTGGAGATGATGAAGACCTACACGAGGGCTAGGCCTACATCCAACATGAAAAAGGGATGGCTTTGTAGAACTTCCTATGATCGATATATTCAAGAGATGTCACTAATCAATGATTAACAGAGTGAAGACTGCTGCAGCTGCGACGATGATGTTCCAACATTGAAGATGATCCAGCGATGATGACGTTGTCCAGAATTGTGTCTAGAGTGATGATGACTGTGGCAAGAGAATACCTTCCTAGTTAAGAGGGACTGTTGATGTAAATGTAACTTCAAAAGATATTCAATTGTATTTTATATTGATATTATTATTGTATTTTATTTGTACCTTCAACGGAGATGTTTTCCCTCTTATCGGAGATGTCATTATTACATTTGGTCATGTAAAGTCATTGAGGTAAAACCTCCATTGTAAGTCGGGGCGATAGATCCCATAGAGTTAAATGTATTAGGTTTATTGAGTTTTCCTAGAGAAGTTGGCCTAGTCAGGTTTAATTGAGGCTGACCTAGTTAGTGAAAAGGTCAAGTGAAAAGTAAAGTATAAATAAAGAGCTAAGCTCTCTCATTTGGACACACACTCACTCACACAAGTTCGCATACGCGAGAGAGAGGACAAGTTCGCTGGTGAAGAAGAGAGAAGTTGCAGAAGACTTGTTTTGGGGTTTTCCATTTTTGGCTTGATATTGTATTAGTGACGAAACTATCTTTGAGGAAGTTGCGAGGTTTTCTCCTTTATGGTTTCCCTGAGGAAAACTTTTGTGTCTTTTGTGTATTGTTGTGCTTGTTATTATTTCAGTTAAAGATCCTAGATAATATTGAATTAAAGTAGAAAAACTAACACTTGACACCTGGCATGAATAATTGTGGACAAAATTTGTTGAATATTCGACCCAGAAATTGCACCGAGGGGATGACAAAGCTTCAACTGACTGATGATTCCAACTTCAACCAACAATTCATGAGAGAGAAGAACTGAATACTAAGCACCCTAAAGTGCATGAAAGCGTACCTTAACAAAAGACTCATATGAAATCCCAAGCAAGAAAAAAATGCCTTTGAACACTCGAGATAGAGTTAGGAGTTACCACAGAGTCAAGGGCTTGCACATGAACCTCATAAGTGAAATCACAAGGGGAATTCCAAGCATCGTGAAATAGGTCTCCCTCCTGAAAAGGAATAATTACTACCATTACTCTCTACATGTGGGTTCTAAAGGAGAGAAGAACTGAATACTGAGCACCCTAAAGTGCATGAAAGCGTACCTTAACAAAAGACTCATATGAAATCCCAAGCAAGAAAAAAATGCCTTTAAACACTCAAGATAGAGTCAGGAGTTACCGCAAAGTCAAGGGCTTGCACATGAACCTCATAAGTGAAATCACAAGGGGAATTCCAAGCATCGTGAAATAGGTCTCCCTCCTGAAAAGGAATAATTACTACCATTACTCTCTACATGTGGTTTCTAAAGGAGAGAACCCACATATAGAGAGTAATATAACCCCAAATCAACTTTGGGACTCTTCCATAGGATATATGGCCCGTATTTCCCATGCAAAGGGTGGCAAAATTTAATGTCATCAATTCAAATCTTTTAAAATTTGAACCAAGACTTATACCAAGCATACGAGTTCCTATGGGATCTATTTATGCTTAGGTAAACCATCTCTTCTAACACAAACCCCTTTATCCAAGAGGGCTCCTTAATTTGCAAAGCATAAGTGGACAAATTATTATGTCTTCATACATGGAAGAGATGTAGGTCCTTAATCTCTTTGAGAAATCGAAAGACATGCTTCTGCATTCGTCAATGGGGAGTTTCTTTTTTACCTAGATATTTCCTAACAAGAAGGGAATATCCAAATATGAGAACTTTCCTCAATTGATGTGCAATGAGGAGTTCATCATACAAGTTCCTATTGGATCCATTTATGCTTAGGTAGACCATCACATCTAACACAAACCCCTTTATCCAAGAGGGCTCCTTGATTTGCCAAAGCATAAGTGAACAAATTATTATGTCTTCATACATGGAAGAGATGTAGGTCCTTAATCTCTTTGAGAAACCGAAAGACATGCTTCTGCATCCGTCAGTGTAGTTTGGCTTTTTTCAGGGCATTTTCTCTACAGTCAGACAACTCTGAACCAGAAGGATCCTTTGCCCTTCCCAACGTCCTATTTCCTTCCCTACTATTCAATTTTGTGTTCACCCCGCCAACCATTGGTTATCTGCCAACAACTGCAACAACCTGGAATAATGCCCCATTTTAGCATTTTATAGTTGTAGCCTCAAAAAGACAATGTTAGTGTCTACTAGAAGAAGACAATCTCTTTCCGAGCATAAAATGCCATGTTCAATTTAAGTTTGGCATGGATATATACTAGGATTTAAGATTATTAAAGTTATCTAAAGATAGTCCTAATTTACAGATGTGGTAGTGGGGAGTTTCTTTTTTACGTAGATCTTTCCTAACAAGAAGGGAATCTTCAAATATGAGAACTTTCCCAAATTGATGTGCAATGAGGAGTTCAACTCCCATCATCAAAGCTAACTATTTTACCTTATTGTTTATTGATATTCTTAACTTCCAAGGGAAAGTATCCACAATTATCCCCTAAGGTCTAACAAAAACCCTCATCTTCCTGTACTTGTCCCCCTTTTTCTTTTCCAGCAAAGACACGGGAAACCCACCAATACTTCCCCACATTTCATGGATGCTAAGGATGGTAAACTGTCGGCCAACAACAGTGGTTGACCTAACCCCTTAGAACTCAAGGCTTGAACTCGTGACTTCCCCCCATATCGAGAAAGTGTGTGCACGTCTTACCAAGTGAACTAACCCTTGGGGCTTTGTACTTACCTCCTTTATTCAAATTTCATATCACATTCACATTTAAAGATTAAGTTAAAATATTTCAATACTAATAAAAAGTCCTCTCCCATCTTTAAGGAATATTGGAGAATTCCTCTAAGAGGGTGGAAGTACTTAGTTGTGAACAAAAATAATAATTTTGTTTATAAAAGTGATATGGTACATGCTAGATATTCATGATTAAAACAATTTAACTTTCGCATAATAATTTGATTTTTAAATTAAAATAAATTTAGTTTTAAAAAAGATGAATTTGAAAAAAATAAAATTGTATTGTTTATATTTATTAAACAATTATATTTTTATTAAAATTTTTATTACATCGATAGTTGTTAGAATAATACTTATTTTTCTACTTTTAATTTGTGAGAGAGGTAGATTTTTACGGATCTTAGATTGCGTGAGAATGAAGGAACTTGTTCACCGACCACAAGTTAAGTAACTATGTTGATACCAACCACAAGTTAAGTAACTATGTTGATAACTCCCCACCAAAGTAAAACATGAAATATAAAGACATTACATGTAGCCTTCCTCAATTGTGGTATTAATACATAATTAATGTTTATAACTCCCCACCAATTAATAAAAATAAAAATTTATTAATAATTTTTTATTGATATAATAAAATAAAAAAAGGAAAAAGGGGAGTGAATTTTCCCTCGGACAGGCTTCGCGTCCTCAACTAACGGAAATCTAACGGTCAAGCGCATCCCTGGACCATCTCTCGACCGTCCGATCGGACCACGCATATTCCGCGGCCCCACATCACGAATCCGCAGATGACTCGTTGCCTCACCCGGCCTCCAGGGATATGGCAGGCACGGGTGGGCCCACGACAAAACCCGGCCCAGATGTGACGTAGCATGCGCCACATGGGCACATATGCACAGCTGGCAAGCTAAGAGTCCACATACGAAACGCCCAAATAACTGACCGGTTGCTATCCGTGGTTTAATCTGTGAATTGCCAACTAACCACCGTCTACACGGACTCCAACATTGTTTTAGTTTCAGCTAATAAATACGGACCCCAGCCCAGCATAGTTCCCTCAGTTTTACCGTGCTTCGTGCTCTCGACGGATTCCAAACCTTTCTGAATTGCAGTTTGGAGAATACTTGGTCTGTTCAAGGTACACTGTATAGATTTGGTTTCTTTGATTTGTTCTTTGGGCATTCCGAAAAAGCTTAGGGGGAGGTCGTCTAACCCAGCTTCAATGGCGTTTTCTTGACCTAAAGGATGCGGTGGATCTGCTACTGGAAGAGCTTCTAGCAGAGAGAAAATGTACCAGATCGAAAATTTAAGCTCGGATCGCGTGATCATCGCCTCCGGCATTTTCCCTTAGCGGAAGCTTGTTGCAGATTTCGGCTTGCGTCTGGAGCATTTTTACGTTTCTTCGCTGGTAAAATTTGACCTATTTTGCTTCCTGTTCTCTCTGTTCGCGGATCACGCCTACTGTTCCAACTATTTTGCCGTTTCTTGCAAATTTTGATGCATTAATTGTGAAGTTTGAGCCGTTTTTGATGTCGCTTTCGTGTTTTTTTTTTTTTGTATAATAGCTAAAATTAGAGTTTCAATGTTGTTCCTTTCTTCTCTCTATGTTTTATTTGTTAAATCTTAGCTATTTTTCTTGCTTCTTTTGCATTTTTATCCATCTTGTAAGCCTTCTATCTTCGGGGCTGCTTTTGCATTTTCATACATTTTGTAAGCATTTTCTGTTTGCTGCTTTTGCATTCAGTAGGCTTTGGCAGCACGCTTTTGTGCTTTATCTGTGAAGATTTCGGTTTCTTAATTGGTCTTCATACGCAAGGGCGAAGTTTCTGCTTTAAGTATGTTGCTTCTGTCGTTGAACTTTCTGATTTTCAGAAGTTGCTTCTTTGCCAAAAGGTATAGGCTTTTGGATTTTGTGAAGACGTGAAAACTACAGTAACTGAAAATTGCATTGCATCTCAGCAAATGCATCTGCGGGACAGATGTTTTGCGGCATTTTGCTTGTAATTCATGCATTAGGCTAGTTGTCCAAGGTTATGGCTAATCAGTCGAGCCCTTTTTGCTTATCTAGCGAAACCCGGGTTTTGTTGCTTTTTGCCGCATCTCTGTCTTTTCTGCACTAGGCGGGGTAATTTTCCCAAATCTTTCTTTGCGTTTGAGAGATGGACTATGCGGACCTCACTTTAGTATACAACTGTCCGGCTTTCTGCTTCAAGGTTTTATGGATCTCACAATTTGGACGTTCTTAGATTTTGTTTATTTTATCTGCTCATGTTGTCTGTTTTTACCCCCAACTCGATACAGTTTGTGTGGCCATGATCTTCTGTTCAAGTTACTGTAGCTATCCCCTTCCCAGTGGTTATCATGATGTCCTTTGCGTTTATTTTGGCTCGAACTTCATACATTGTATACATGCGTTTCTGCAGCTGTATTGTCTGATTTTTTTCGCGCAGCCTTAAGGTTTTCCCGTTTCCACAATCCCTAATTATCGGTCTTCCATTGAGAACCCATGTTAGTAAAGTTTTTGCATATTTCCGAGCTTTTTAGTGTTGCCAATTTTCTCAGGAAATCATCATTAGGTAAATTCGCATTTTAATTTCTTCATTTGTGCAACTCAGTTCTTGATTGTAGTTTTCTTTGGAGTTTGATAAGTGGCGCATTGATATGAGATCTTAACAGAGTGAGATCCATTCGGATACAGGCTTAAAATACATTCAGATATAGCCTTAAAATTAGGCGAACAGGCTTCATTTAAAGGATTATAGTGGAAAACCCCAAACATCCGACTTCAAATTTACAGAATTTAAATTGACGTCTTCTAATATGAGCGTTCCTTATTCAGGCTTATGCGTTCATAAGCTCATCGAAATTAGGGTTTGGCTGTTATACTTGTATACTGTTATTAACTTCTTTGTTGACTGTTTGATATTGGATTAGAATAATTTGGTTTTGCATGATTACTTCTTTTATAAAAGTCCTCGTATCCTTTTGCAGGTAGCTTGACAAGGTTATTCGTTTTACTTAAGTGGCACGTATTGAATCGTGGGTTTGCTAGAAGGAGCATACTCAGAATTGGGTTTCACTTGATTTAGGCGCATTTGCAAGATTAAGAATCAGGCATGTTCTGGTAGTTTGTAATTGCATATCCAGATGGCCAGCCCGGACATGCAGAGAGCAGACGAGTGCAATCAGAGTACGGTATCAACAGAATCAGCCAGAGAGAAGAGCACTGATTCTTGTGTTCCAATGAGTGGGACTCTCAGTACATGTAGTAGTATTGATGTAAGTTTCAAGAGCAGTCTGAGCAGTAACATCACCGGTTCTAGTAGCGTCAAGAGCAGTTTTAGTGGTAAGGTAAGTGACGGCATGGGTGCAGATACAAAGATTCCTGAATGTAAATCCGTTGAAAATTTCAAGAACGAGAGGCTTGAATGTGTGGAAAGTGGCAAGAGTAGCCTGAGCGTGGCCAGCTACAGAAGCAGTGCTAGTGACAGCAATGAAAGTAACTGCAGTAGTCTTAGCAGTGCTCTAAACAAACCACACAAAGGCAATGATCCCAGATGGGAAGCCATTCAGGCTGTGAAAGTCAGAGATGGATTTTTGGGTTTGAGTCATTTCAGGCTCCTGAAGCGCTTGGGAAGTGGGGATATTGGGAGTGTTTACTTAGCAGAGTTGAGGGGAACCAACTGTTTTTTTGCAATGAAAGTAATGGATAAAGGGTCTCTGGAAAACAGGAATAAGTTGCTCAGAGCGCAGACCGAGAGAGAGATTCTTTCTTGTTTAGATCATCCTTTCCTACCGACCTTGTATTCTCATTTCGAGACAGACAAGTTCTCGTGCCTAGTCATGGAGTTTTGCAGTGGAGGGGATCTACATAGCTTTCGGCAGCGACAGACTGTGAAACGCTTTTCTGAAGCTGCTTCACGGTAAGTGAGGTTGTCAGCCTTTATGCATATGGAGAGTACCTTTAACTTTTTGCTAATTCTGGGGTCTACATAGATCACGTCAAGATTTGTTTTTGTTTATTGATCTGGTGAGCCTAGTTGTCAGTTTCACTTTCAAATTTCTTTGGGTGGAACATCCTAACCTTCCAGCTGTTAATGAAGCTTTATGTAAATTTTAATTGGGTTTTGAATTTGTTTGTTTCTCTTTATTGCAGGTTCTATTCAGCAGAAATCTTACTCGCCCTGGAGTATTTGCACATGCTGGGAATAGTCTATAGAGACCTGAAGCCTGAAAATGTTCTAGTTAGAGGGGATGGACACATTATGCTTCTAGACTTTGATTTATCTTTAAGGTGTGTTGTCAGTCCCACTCTGGTAAAGTCTGCATCTCCCAGTGTCGATCCTTCACGAAGAGTCCCTGTTTACTGTGTTCAACCCTCTTGCATAGAGCCTTCATGCGTGACCCCAGTTTGTCTGCAGCCTTCTTGTTTCAGACCTCGTTTTTTTCCTCAGAGATCCAAGAAAACGCGAAAGCCAAAGAATGAGATGGGAAGTCAGGCAACCCTTCTTCCAGAACTCATTGCTGAGCCGACCAGTGCTCGTTCGATGTCGTTTGTGGGCACGCACGAGTACCTGGCTCCCGAAATAATCAAAGGGCAGGGCCACGGGAGTGCTGTCGATTGGTGGACATTTGGGATATTTTTATACGAGCTGCTATACGGGACGACGCCGTTCAAGGGAGCAGGCAATCGAGAAACATTAGAGAACGTTGTCGGGCAACCATTGAGGTTCCCAGATTCTCCTACTGTGAGTTTTGGTGCACGCGACTTGATCAGAGGTTTGCTTGTGAAAGACCCGCAACACAGGCTAGGATTTAAAAGGGGAGCCACTGAAATCAAACAACATCCATTCTTTGATGGCGCAAACTTGGCTCTCATTCGCAGCATGACTCCTCCTCAAATCCCCAGACCCATTGATCTGAGCTTCTTAACGAACAAAGTCACTCCTCCCAGTGCTCGTGGTGAGAAGAAAATAGTAGATCCTGATGCTAATTCTTTAGATTTTGATTTTTTCTAGTCTGGATAATGCCCTGCAATCCAATCTTCAGAAACTTGCTTATATTTGTTGCTCAATTTTCAAGGAATTTATAAGTTTGTATTGTAGGCTGTGCCTATGTTTCAGTAAAATCTTCAGTCCAACCTGGATTTTTTTGCAGAAGTGCCTCAAAAATCACAGTGGATTACGAGCTTCTTTTTAAGCTGTGTATCATACTTTTCCCTTACAAATTGGTTGCGATTAAACCATAAACTTCAGTTATCTGCAAATGTAGTTTCACTTATTTTTTAGCTTACATATAAATAAATGGAAGCCTACTAAAGTTTCAATAATGGAGAGGATCTCAGAGCTTATTATAAAGCTAATTATTGTCAATGGCTGTGAAAAAGGAGCAATAATTGTCAAATGTGTTCCTGCTATTCTGTAACTTAGGTCACTTTTGGTGTTTATAATTGACGAATGTGGCCCTGCAATTCTGTAACATAGGTCACTTTTTGTGTTTTGTATGTTGTGGCCCCATGCAATTCTTGTAACTTGTGGTAAACTTTTGATGCTGGTTCGGAAAAGTAAGTACTTTATGATGACTTCCTGCTTTTCGGCATAGGCTGTTTTAAATTTCTTTATAATGATGACATGCTGAGGTTGTTCTTGGTTTGATTATTGACCATTCTAATTTAGAATCGACTCTAGATCCCTACTGCCTTTGTGTGGGGGCTTTGAGCTGTCAATGTTGCACTTAGGTTCACTTTATGTTTTAGCTGGGCCACTTTGGTGCCTTCATTTAGGCTCCTTAGGGAAATCAGTGGCGTGTTAGCCAAGGCCATTTTATTCGTCCACGACCATTTTTAAAATCATAGCTATCTACGGTGGACTATTCAAATGCAAAATAGATTTGGAATCATGGGAAATTTTTTTAAAGGAGAATATCTTGGAAAATTTCCTTAAAACTAGTTTTTAAACTATATTTGAACGGTTGTTTGGGTCCATTTGCACTTCCCTAATGATGTTCAACATCATCCTTATGTTCCCAACTTCATCTCTATGTCCCCTTCCGATTGGGCAAAGTATTTGCTTGAGATCTGTTCATCTTTATCTTTGGATCATATTTTGGTAAAATAAATATTTGCATTTCAATTTCAATTAACTCATTTTTGTGGGGCTTACATGTTTCCATTTCTCATTTGTAAAATTATTATTATAATAATCTTAAATACAATATACAATTCTTATATAATTTGTAACATGATTATTATAATACTTCTAAATATAATATAAAATTATTATTATAATACTTCCAAACATAATATAAAATTTGCCCTCGAAAAAGTATTCATATAAATTTGTACAGCTAATAATGTAGTTTTCGAATTTTTCATGGAAAAAGGTTTCGGCAAACGTGAAGACAAAATTCCAATGTGCATAATCCATCTTTAGTAACCAAGGCTCGCTAGATTGAACGCTACGAAAACTTTTATGGGAATTGCATAATTGATCCCTAATTTACAAAATCCAATTTGCATAACTATCCGTTTTTAATTATTAGAATAGTGCAACTGGACGAGATGATAGGACTACATGAAGCAGATCCTGTTTAATCAACAACAATTTGCTCGTCGGTTCGGGATTAAACAACAATTTGCTCATCGGATTACACTGACCAATGATCCAATTAGAATAGTGAATTTAAAAAACAAAAAAAGTTTTTACTAAATCTTAATGTACATAATCTTATCAAGTGGTTTTATGACAAAATAGAGGTCTTTTCATCTTTAGTACCGAGAACTGGTTTTAGGACAAAATAGAGGTCTTTTCATCTTGAGTGCCGAGAACAAAATTGACTGCATTGAAGAGAAAAAGTGAGGACAAAAATTAGAACAAAATTGACTGCATTGAAGAGAAAAAGTGAGAAAAAGTGAGGGCAAAATAGAGGTATTTTCATTTTTAGTAACGAGAACAAAAAGAGACGCTTTTAGTTGACTTCATTGAAGTGAAAAAGAGAAGCTTTTCATATAGTTTCAAATTGAAATTGTACTATGTAATTATTTTTGTTGATGAAGTAATTATACTATGATTCAAATAGAGTGTTTTCTATATTTATTGAGTATTGGTGTTTTGGTTATTGTTATCCATTAAATACTGGTGTTTTGGTTATTGTTATTGAATTATGATGTAAGTTATGTTATTACGAGTTTCTTTAGTAGTGTTTTGTTACTTTTGACATGTCAAGATTAAAAGGCTTTGGTAATCAATTTGGTAAGCGTGTAGTGGTTGAGAAAAATATTATTATTATGTGTGTAAACTTACATTGAAATTTAGCATTATCTTAATTTTTAGGTTCGATGGTTGTTATTATGAGTTTCCTTAGTAGTGTTTTGTTGGTATACTGGACAAGTATTCTTACTTTTGATGTGCCAAGATTAATTTGAATAAAATTTGATTGGTGAATTTCGATGGTTGAAATTGTGCTATGTAATTACTTTTGTCAGTGAATACTGGTGTTTTGGTTATTGAATTATGATGTAAGTTATGAGTTTCCTTAGTAGTGTTTTGTTGGTATACTGGACAAGTATTCTTACTTTTGATATGTCAAGATTAAATTACTTGTCATTGAATACTGGTGTTTTGGTTATTGATATTGAATTATGATGTAAGTTATGCTATTATGAGTTTCCTTAGTAGTGTTTTGTTGGTATATTGGACAAGTATTCTTACTTTTGATATGTTAAGATTATTTTGAATAAAATCTGATTGGTGAATTATAAACTTACATTGAAATTTAGCATTATCTTAATATTTAGGTTCAAGGGTTGAAATTGTGCTATGTAATTACTTTTGTCTTTGAATAATGGTGTTTTGGTTATTGTTATTGAATTATGATGTAAGTTATGTAATTATGAGTTTCCTTGATGCTTTGTTGGTATACTGGACAAGTATTCTTACTTTTGATATGTCAATATTAAATTACTTTTGTCATTGAATACTGGTGTTTTGGTTATTGATATTGAATTATGACGTAAGTTATGTTACTATGAGTTTTCTTAGTAGTGTTTTGTTGGTATACTGGACAAGTATCTTTTGATATGTCAAGATTAAATTACTTTTGTCATTGAATACTGGTGTTTTGGTTATTGTTATTGAATTATGATGTAAGTTATGTAATTATGAGTTTCCTTAGTAGTGTTCTGTTGGTATACTGGACAAGAATTCTTACTTTTGATATGTTAAGATTAAATTACTTTTGTCATTGAATACTGGTGTTTTTGTTATTGATGTTGAATTACTTTTGATATGTCAAGATTACTTTTGATATGTTAAGATTAAATTACTTTTGTCATTGAATACTGGTGTTTTTGTTATTGATGTTGAATTACTTTTGATATGTCAAGATTACTTTTGATATGTTAAGATTAAATTACTTTTGTCATTGAATACTGGTGTTTTTGTTATTGATGTTGAATTACTTTTGATATGTCAAGATTAATTTGAATAAAATCTGATTGGTTAATTATAAACTTACATTGAAATTCAGCATTATCTTAATATTTAGGTTCGATGGTTGAAATTGTGTTATGTAATTACTTTTGTCATTGAATACTGGTGTTTTGGTTATTGTTATTGAATTATGATGTAAGTTATGTAATTATGAGTTTCCTTAGTAGTGTTTTGTTGGTATACTGGACAAGTATTTTTACTTTTGATATGTCAAGATCAAATTACTTTTGTCATTGAATACTGGTGTTTTGAATTATGATGTAAGTTATGTAATTATGAGTTTCCTCAGTAGTGTTTTATTGGTATACTGGACAAGTATTCGTACTTTTGATATGTCAAGATTAAATTTTGGTTATTGATATTGAATTATGATGTAAGTTATGTTATTATCAGTTTCCTTAGTAGTGTTTTGTTGGTATACTGGACAAGTATTCTTACTTTTGATATGTCGAGATTAATTTGAATAAAATCCGATTGGTGAATTATAAACTTACATTGAAATTTAGCATTATCTTAATATTTAGGTTTGATGGTTGAAATTGTGCTATGTAATTACTTTTGTCATTGAATACTGGTGTTTTGGTTATTGTTATTGAATTATGATGTAAGTTATGTAATTATGAGTTTCCTTAGTAGTGTTTTGTTGGTATACTGGACAAGTATTCTTATTTTTGATATGTCAAGATTAAATTACTTTTGTCATTGAATACTGGTGTTTTGGTTATTGATGTTGAATTATGATGTAAGTAATGTTATTATGAGTTTCCTTAGTAGTGTTTTGTTGGTATACTGGACACGTATTCTTACTTTTGATATGTCAAGATTAATTTGAATAAAATCTGATTGGTGATTTTAACTAAGTATTTTGGTTATTTAATTAATAGATGTGAGCTTGTTTAATAGGATGAGGCTGTGTGTTAAAATAGAGTCTATGAGAATACAATAAAGCAATTGTGGGGAAATCTAATAAGAGTTACAATGATCATCTATAAATAGGTTTGGCTAAGGGCCTAAACTAATAACAATGGGACTACAATCGTCATAATTGTCTATAACCGTCCATAAGACTCTGATCTTGAATCCCAAAGTGGACATGTCAATGTGTACTTTAGTCGGTCATCGACTTTGAAAAATCGACTCCCTTGATCTGACAAGGCGAGGTTACCGAAGAACACACAGTTCCAACAATTAGACGGTGCATTGTAGGAAGTTGTGATTGTTGTAATTGTTTTAATTAATTTAGAGTGTATATAAAAGAATGTAATTGATAGATTGAGGGTTAGACAATTAGCTATTGTGACTTTCATATAAAGTTTTGTATAAGAGATTGCATAGAAGAAAAAATCAAGGCTTGAATCCCTCAATCATTGTATGCAGTCACAAGGAGTTTGTATGGACCAATCTAATGGATTGAATAGAAAGATTGTGTGATGGGTCTTCTAAATTTTTTTGTGTTGTTGATTTAAATGTTTAATAAATGCATAATAATAATTTTCCATTTACATATTATGTTTTCTACCATTCAAATATGCTCTTGTTAGGTTGATTAGTGCTTGGGTGAGGATTTATCCTTGTTGCGATATTAAATGTTTATACTAATGACTTTCATTGTTGACCCAAGTTTAGAACATAAGGTCTGAAATTATCACCAACAATTGCTTATGTTGTTGGGACAAAATTAACCTATTGAAGAACACATTAATATGACATGGAGATCTTCATGGATGGAGATTTAGGGCTGGATGATTGAAAGTGAAATTGAGTTTGCACAGAAGGAAACCTAAAACTTGTTACACATTAATCTTGAAGCATGGAAGGACATGTACATTTACTCCTATAAGCACAAAATATTTTTCATTGAATTTCATGTTTTACTGCATAAATATATAAAAAGGCAAGAGGAAATTAATACATTTAGATGTTTCCAAGAATCAGATGTGTGGGATCAAGCGATGATCAATAGATTGAAAACCCTTGAAAATAAATGGACAACGAGCAAATTAATTTTTGGTTTAGCAGGATTAAATAGGGATACATTATAGAATTTGTTATGGAGTACAATAATTCCGTTAGTGCTCATGAATGAGAATTGAGGCTAGGTCAAGAGCCAAATTGCTAGAAGAAATACCGTAAGTCCCTCACATCAAGGGTAGGGGAAGAAATAAGAGATGACATAAGAAGATAAAAAAAAAAATGGATTGAGAGGTGCAAAAGAAAGCAGGAGTAAAGAGTGACGAAAGGAATAACATGCTATACACAGTAATTTGGAAAATACAGTTTGATAGTTCAAAGAAAAGGGGACAAGACAGGGAATAAATTAGTAGTAGTGTAAGGAAGAGACAAAGGAAAGAAGCACATGAAGAGTGCATTATTCTAACACATTATACAACTTGACGAGAACTTTATACTCAAAATGAGAACTCTTGTCGTAAAACTCATATTTTTGCATAAAAAACAACAAAAGCAAATCTTGAATTGAAAAGTGGTGCTATTGGTAACACCATTTTTTGGGGGCTAAAACTATGACTTTTTGGAAACCTTTGATAGTGTTGGTGCAATCAAAACCCTAAATCAACTCTCGAATTGAAAAGTAGCGCTATTGGTAGCACTGCTTTTTTTCGGGGCTAAAATTATGACTTTTTTAGAAACCTTCATTGGTGTCGATGCAATCAAAACCCTAAATCAACCCTTGAATCGAAAAGTGGTGCTATAAATGGCATCCCTTTCTTTCATTGGGTTACAATTGTGTTCATTTTAAAACTATGAATGGTATAAGAAAAATATTTATTTATTTATTATTTTTCTAAATAGCATAAAAAGGAAGAGAGGCCCCAATTTTAATTAAAAATATATAATTTTCTCTAAAAAAGAAAAAAATAGATGAATTTGAAAAAAAGAAAAAAAATGCATTTAAAAAAATGTTCATTTAAAAATAATAATTTGAAATTAAAAAAATACACATATTTAAAAAATAAAAAATAAAATGAAATGAAAAGAAAAAATAAAATAAGATAACATTTTTTTTTAAATTTAAAAAACAAAACAAATGTAAAAAAACAAGAAAAACAAAATTTAAAAACAATTAAAAAACACTTTAAAAGCAATTAAAAAAAAAAGATCCCTCCTTCCCACACGCCCCCCTCCTCTCCCCTCTCCTCCTTTGCAAGCATAAACAATTTTTGCATGATGTGATGGAGACGTGGAATGCACCTGGCTATGAGAAAGAGGCATATACTAGCAAGATCCCAAAGGAATGAATATGAGGGTAAAAAACCAGAGGATTTCACTAAACTATATGAAGCAAACATTAGTAAGGATTCAATTGTTATAATGGTGTTGTGTTTATAGGGAGTAACATGGGGATGTGGTTAAATTCAAACCCATTCCTCAAGCATCACCACCCCTATCGAGTCCAATCCCTTACTTAGTAGAGAAAACTAATGAGGTGTCAACTTTAGAGGTTCTTCACTCGGGTGTTGAATAAAAATATCTTTAATATCAACACTATGCAGTTATATGCAAATTCAATAGTTTTTGGCCTCATTCAACTTGTATCAATGGATATTTCCAAACTAGACCAATATGTGCAAGGTACATTTTTGTGCTAAAGGTTTTTTTAATTGTTCAACTTCTAGTTAAGGAAGATTATATGAAGGTGATTAATGGGGGGGCTAGTTTTTGGAAAGAGAAGGCCTCTTTATGACCCCATGGTTTCCTAAATTTGACCTAGATACATTGGTCGCATCCAAAATGTTGGTATGGGTACAACTCGCTAATTTGCCTCTTTAGATTTGGCTTTGTTCTATATTACAAGGTATTGGGAATTTGTTGGGTATATTTTTAAAAATAGACTCTTAGCAGTTGGATATGGAGTTGTATACCTATGCTCATGTATGTGTGGATATTGATCTTTAGTAAATATTTTATAGATAAATTGATTCTAATGAAGGGTGAATCATAGTGGACACCCATCTTATGAAAAACCCATCTTCTGATGTCGTATATTCCAACAAATTGGCCACGTTTAGGACTCTTGTACTCAAGCTAGAGCTCACCCAAGAAAGAAAATAGACCATCTTTCAAAGCCAAAATATTGCAGCCATATGTGCCCCTAGATTTAAATGATGACGAGGAATAAAAAAAGAGGTTTTGTCCTTCGAAGAGGTTGGAAAATATAATAATAATGGATCAAGAAAACATAGTGTGGAGCCAAAGAAGTTCATGGAGACTCAAGAAGGAAGACATTTGGGGAATTCTCCAATGAGGGAGATTGATGCAAATGAGGCTCCAATTGGAAGCATGAAAATAACTCACGAGTCAAAATCATTTGATTTAATTAAGGAGAAAGGATGGATACAAAATGATGATGTATAGTTAGCCCTTGTGAATTCATCTACAAAGGTTTGGATTTAGTTAAGAAAAGTAAGAGGAATAAAGGGCAGATTGAGGAGCATATTCCTTGCTAGTTTGTGCTTTTTCTCATTAGTTTTGTATGAAGCCGCTGATAGGAATATGTGATAGTCCTTATGGATTTGATTGAAATTCTCTTGAAGCATCTATATAATGTAAATTTTATTTTTATTAATGAAAAGTTCTGATTTATTTTATTTTATTATATGTTTTTAAAGAAAAAAGTCATTGTTGTGAACCAAATAGCCAAAAAAAACATGAAAATGGCCCAATTTAGAGGTACCACGCCAAAATAGAGTCAAAGTGTGAATAAAAGAGAAACCTATTCGAGGGGGAAACTTCCTATTACAACATATATATGCACAAGATAAGATAATATTCAAATTAGTTCCCTTAATGTATACATGGGAGATAAAGAGGGATAGAAGACAATAATAAGATTACATTAATATAATTAATTATGAATAGGAGTTGGGGGATTAGCATGCTCCTCCTCTTGAAACTAGGGTTTCCTTCAATGTTGATCATTTGTGGATGACCCCATGGTTTCCTGAATTTGACCTAGATACATTGGTCGCATCCAAAATGGACTGTATTACTTCAATACTAATTTATTATCCTACTTTTGTTGCATGAGGGAACACTATTTGACATATGCATGCATCCTCATAAATACCCAATCCCCACTTCAAAGTGCCTTACACTGCAGTGTTGATATGCCTATTGTTTCATCCTATTTTTTGGTTTATACAAGTTGTCCTTCAATAAATGGATAAGCTCATTAATAGTGTTAAATGTGATCATCCACCACTTGAAACTTAGGTTTTTATTTTAAAGGTGATGTGATGGATGGAGGATGATACCCATAGAGTTTCACAAATGGGGACATTTTGGATGAACTATGTGTGGAAGTGTTGTAACCATGGTGATTGTTTATAAAATGCAAAGCAAACAAGGTAATGTTCCATAAATTTATTTACAATCTCAATTTTCCCATCAAATTGAGCCTATAGTAAGAGGAGAAGTGAGCTTGTTGAGTGCCCAAACAAGAAAACAAGTGTTATAGTTAAAATTGGCACTTCCTCGTTCTGTGATGACAACATCCCTAGATGACACCAAATTGTCCATGACTGGTCACAAACACAAACCTTCAAGCATGGAAGAACACCTAATTTGACCCTATTTCATGGTATGAACACCTGTGAGAAGAATCCATCCCATTTCCCCTTGAAACCAATAAGTTTCAAGCTAAAAAGAAACCCCACACATCTCTTTTTACTGCAAGGTGTGTGCCACGCATGTTTCCCTTGAGTAGGGCGAAAAGGGCCTAAAAAATGGTTAAAAAGTCTAAATTTTTTGAAAAAATGGAAAGTTAAGACAGTTTATGGGTTAGTTGGTCTCGTTTGCAACCTACAAAACTATTTGGTAACCATCACAATTATCTCAAACATGCAATAAAAAGAGATTAGATCGACCAACCAAGAGATTACACCCATCTCATTGTTATGCTGCACGAATCTCACCACCCTATTGAATCCATTTATCCCTTCATCCCTTAGTGACCCCTGTCCCTGAGCACCTTTTCATAAGTGTTGAATTCATCATCCTTATATGACATCTATCATATGCACACTTGGAGTATTAAAGTGTTTGGAATCAAAATTATAGGTGATTCCTGAGCAAAGGAACCCGGTCATTGGCTTCAAAAGGTGCCAAACAATAGTGAAGGTAAATAATTGTATTACTTTGTTGCATTTAATATAAATTTGCTATCTTTCCCTCCCCCACATACATGTGTAATGTGTTGAATATTTGATTATTGGAAAATTGCTTATATGTAATTGCTTTGTTTTAAGTTTTCCATCAAAGTCAAAAGGTTGCGAGGAAGGCAATTGGTGTTTCTTGTAGGTATCAAGTTGCAACAATGGTGTAGGTTGGAGGAGCAAAGGAAGAGTAGTGAGGATCAAACTTCGAAAAAAGGTTGCTCCTAAATTTCTTTATCTTTCTCTTTCATGTTTGCTTGTTGTCTTGCCTTTAGAGAAGTGAAAACTATCTATCTGAGTCTAATATGCCTATATAGCGAGTCAAAAGGTCAAGTTTCTTCAATCCCAGTATGTTGGTGATCTGCCCTAATCATTAGGAAGTTTTTTTCCATAATAGAATTTGTGACTTCGTTGGGGGAAAAATCCTTTGTAAGGCATTGGTAGCTTGATTTCCTTAGCTATTTTTGGGTGTATTAAGTCATGTAGGTTCTTATCATAGTCCATCAACCTTCAGTTTTCCAAAAAGTGAATAGTTTTCTTGTTTTAACCCATTTCAAGAAAACCCAGGTGTCCCATGTTCCATTGTAGTATATACAGGAGCGTGTAGTAGGGATCACCCACACTTTCTCTTAGAGACAGGTGCATGGCCACATGCTATCTACACTGGATAGAAGCGTAGGAGGCAGAGTATAGAGTTTTTTCTTCTTCTGTTTTTTCCAATTTTTCTCTTGGATACTGGCTGGTTTCGTTTCTTGGAGTAGGTTAGGGGTCCATGTCTTCCTTTTGGAGTGTCTTAAGTGGTGTTTGGATTATTGCATGCCTTTGGATTGAGTAGAATTACAAAATGTTTTAAAGGGTTTTTCCACCTTGTTTTTCCTTTTGTGTTGATTGTTGTAGACTTTGGCATGAAAAACTAAGACTACAAGTATGTGTTTGTGCCTTTTTTTTCCTCATGGGTATATGAAATAGACACCGTAACTTTTCCTTTGAATATACAAGTTTGTACCCTTTTGAGTTTAAGAAATCTTACTAGTTGTTTCTTCTCAAATTGCTTGTGCAAGAATTAGTGAAAAGATAAGTGTTGTGTGTGTTGCTTTTGTGCATAGTAATTGTATTAGTAGTCAAATTTCTCGTTGCATTATTGAATAGTCTCCGAGTTGATTGTCTCTCTTGAGATACTTTTATTATAAGCAAAGTTTATTGGATTTGTGATTGCTTTGTTTAATTAAGTTGTGTGCAAGAAGGACGTCCATGAGTGTTTGTTTGTGCCTTTTCTTTCCTTCACAGATTAAGTGAAATATGCATCAAAAGACTTGTTGTCTAAGTAAAATTTGATTGTGCTTTATTTTGGGTGTAAGAAAACATTTTGTCTTCTCGAAATGTTTTGTGCATGATTAATGACAAGAACAAGTTTTGGCCATTTCTTTTGTACATCATTATGAACAAGTAATTGAATTTATTTTTCATTGTAGGTGTAGGTTTTGTTGCATTTTCATGATAAAAGGTGAAAGTTGGATTAGTTCATTTGAAGTATAACAAAAGAGTACTTTTGAAGCACATGTAACGGTTGATTGTTTGTAAAATTTGAATGCCTTATCTTCTTTTGGAGGATAGTAATGCTTTAGATCATTTAAATATCCTTAGTGGTGTTTTAATTTGGTGAATCCTTGTCTCTTTTAATTTTTGAACAATTTATTGATTTTTGAAAAAGCAATCACACGATAAAAATAACTAGAAATTTTACTTTTTTAGAAATCAATAGTAGCCTAGATTCTAGGGCCTTGGTGGTAGGTTGAAGAGTAAATTTATCCAAGGCCACTAAAACAAAAGTAGGATTTGACTAAAGAGTGTAAAATCCATAAGTAATGCGAAGTAAGTGTGAGGAAAGCACCTCTAACATAGGTCTCAAGAGGTAGGTTAAGCTAGTTTAAGTGATCATATTATCCCCTGTCACTTGAGTTAGTGGGGTTATGCGAGTCAAGAATTCTTCAATTGTGGCAAGTTCTCGAGGTGAACCACTACTATACTAAGGAATTCAAGTCTATGACTTTGTCCTATGATCCCTTCCTATTCAAACAATCCCTTTTCAACGAATTTTCCACTTGACTACCTAGAATGAAGTGGTATCCATATTTTCTATTCCTAGGTTCCTCACAAGTGACTACAAAGAGAAAATATTGTGGTACTTGAGATAGACATAGAATATTCGTTTCATCTCCTTGGGAGGGTATTTACTGAAGGTGAGTATTTACACCATTGGAAATTGTTGCGTGATTATTGACATAACTGTTGCATTCAAACCTTCGTTGGTTGGACTAAGGACCTAATCATCCCAGGATTACCTTTGGAAGGCCCTTGTGTGTCTCTTCATTGATTGGTACCAAGGATTAACCACCGTTTACTTATACTTGGAAGGCTAAGTTTACTTGTTTTAAATCTTTCAGGAATTTTTAATGAGTGTGGGTCTACTGTTAATTGAGTTTGTTAAATTTTCTTCCTTTGTGTCTGTTTAAGACAAAGTGGTCGATCAACCTCTTCATAGGTCTAGAAGGATCCAAAAAATATCACCTGAAAATGTAGAGTTAACTCCTAAGAGGTGAAGACTAGATCACAATGGTCCACCCCCATAGGGGGTAGAGGAAGAGAACCTAAGATCTGTAAACTATCCCACTAAAGAGGAAGCATGATCAAGGTCTAGTGAGTCTAACGGGTTGTCTAAAGAAGGATACCTTAGTGGTTAGGCGATCATTTTAATAGATATGAGAGAGGTACATCTCATCCTGCTCAGGAGAACTTAGGTTCGATTGATTTTTACGATCTCATGTATCCCAACAAGGGATTAAAACCACCTTAGAGCCCGTCATTTGTCTAGACCCATGAGTTTGAAACTCATCACTTCACATCATATTACAATCCTTTGTTTGGGTGGGCCGATAGAAGTGACATGGAAGACAATCCTTCTACTGGGGGCATTCCACCCCCAGCCACCACTAACCCTATAGGAGGGGTCAATCCAACTATGTCGTCCATAATGGTATCGACATAGTTCCCACCCTCACCTAGATTGTTTAATGGATGATCAATTCATTCGACTAGTGCTCCTATTAGTGGGAATAGAAATTCGGTCTCTATGCCACACGACACTGATCCCTTCTCATTTGGGATGTCACTACTTGAATTCCAATTGATACCTTCTAGCATACTTCTTGTCACCACGAATTTCACTACCTTTAAGAGTGCTCCCTCGATTCCTTTTAATTATTTTCCATTCATAGGTGGACATATGCCTATGCCAACTCCTGCTACGATAATTAGAGCCACTCCAAGCTTTAGTAATCCCTAAGGTGGTGTTCCTTTCCCAGGAATGGGGGGCATGAATATCAAAGATGCTTTAGGCTTCAAAATACCCAAGGGTAGTATGCATTTACCCAAAATCAAGGGCATGGGTGTTGTAGCTACCTTAGGTTTCAATATGCCCCAGGGTAGTGTGTCTTTCCATGGAATAGGGGGCATGGGTACTAGAGCTACTTTAGTATTCAATATGTTGTAGGTTAGCATGATTGGTCCTTGAGTGGGAGGAATGGGTGTAGGATTTTCTTCAAATTTTAATGTGCCTTAGGGTAGCATGCCTTTACCTGGAATGGGGGGCATGGTCAATGTTGCTTCCACACCATATGTCCAAAATCAACCTGGTTACACTAAGATGAATGGACATCAAAACAATACTTTTATGGTACTCGACATTCCATACATGCCAGAGAAGTATTTTGGTAACACTAATCAATGGGTAGGACAAACCCTTGGGAATTGGAACCCAATAACACATACAAAGTTACCATTCTTAGAAACCTTAAATCTGCCCGATCTAACAAAGTTAACCAATGACTCAGTGATGCACAATCCTAGTTGGCCATTGGTCCCCATGAAACTCCCTTTCAATATACCTAAGTTTGAGGGGAAATATGGAGATGACCCTGCCACACATGTTATGACATTCCATCTTTGGTTTTCATCCAACTCATTGATGGATGATAGCATTAGGATTCGTCTCTTTTAGAGAACATTAACTGGGGTAGACTTCAAATGGTATATTGAGCTACCACGAACTTCTTTTCATAATTTGATGCAATTGTGATGACATTCCTCAATCAATTTCAATTGGAGGTCCACTGTGAGACTGAAACTGATCTTTTGATGTCCTTTAGACAGGATAAATCCACATATATCTCAGATCATATCCATGAGTGGCGAAGAAGGCATCGCCTTATAAAAGCTCGGATTCCTGATGAATTTTTAGTATATTGGTTTATAAATTCATTACAACCATTCATTGCGAAAGACATAGCTCTTTTTGGGGACACCAAATAAGAACAAGCGATCATCAGGGCCCAACAATTGGACTTGGTGTATTCACAATCTTGAATGTTGTATGATATTCTTCCCACTACTCTTAGAGAAGATGTTGATCAGACACAACCTAAACCTGTACCACATGTTGACCACATGATTGGTTCAGTTGAGAATTCCACAGCTAGTCAGGTTGCCACTCAAATGATACATTTGTCCTTAAAAGAACTTGGAGTTGCGCAAGCCAACACCATCAACCCTAATCCCAACCCACCCTCTGATGTTCTATCAGTACAAACATCTGATTCTAAAGGAGACCAACAAATTGGAGGGAGGAAACACAAGAAAAACAAGAAGACTGGGAATAAGGGAAATAATAATGCAAACAACAACAACAATAGTGTTGGCGGGGATAAGAAGGAAAAGAGGAAAGCGAAATTTGCATGCAAATTGTGCAGAGAATATCATTTAGCTCACCAATGTACGAAATTGGAGGTGGCTCAACATTTATTAGCAAAGCAGGAAGCTCCCAAGCAATCATCTATCTTAACCAACCCATTTGCTCCACAACATCAACAGATGATTGCTTGAACTCCTGCCAACCCTACACCCCCACAAGGGGGAAATCGAGGATCCTTCTCGCAAGGGGGAAAATCGATGAACACAAATGTTTATGTGTAAACAAGAGGTGAATGTCCAAACTAGAGCTCAAAATTATGACACATCTATGTCTAGGTTGAAGGGAAAGGATGCTTCTGAGCCTGAAATGACCAACCCTCTGCACATTGAGAATCCAACCAATGACATGATTCCTTGCATGTTGAAAGGTGTGATAAAGTGGAATACGTACAATCCTATTGCATGTGCCACCCAAAATATAGCATTGTTGAATATTTGGTCCAAGTTCAATGTGAGATGTCTACTCTAGAAGTTCTCTAGACCTACCCTATGCAACGGAAAAATTTGATAACAACAATAGGAGATTTAGATCCTTTGGACTCTCAACTTATCACGTTTGAATTGGATAACTAGAAACCTCACCTACCTCATCCTGCCACGTTTTAGATCCAAGTTTCGACCAGAGGATCAAACATTTTCAAGACTATAGTGGATGAAGGGGCTTCCACATGTGTTATGTCCTTGTTATGTTGGAAATTTATAAGCTCACTAGAGACCATTCCCTCGGTAATCATGTTGAAATCATTTGATGAGAACCTATTTATCATGGAATTATGTCGGCTCTTCCAGCAGAGCTAGGGGGAAAAATTATGATTGTGGAGATATAAGTTGTTGACACTACGTTAGATTATAACCTTATGTTAGGTTGTAGTTGAACTTATGCTATGTTGCGGTAGTGTCTTCGACTTTTTGAGTGATTAAATTCCCTCATGAAAGGAAAATCATCACAATAGACCAACTATCATTATATAGAAATGAGTCCAGTCAAGCTATTAGAGCAAATGTTCCTTTAATTGTCCATTCCATTAGGGCTTGTGAAAATGTTTGAGTGGGAACATACCCTACCCTGATGGGCACTTTCAACTTACCCCCACCCAATATGACTGATAATGTTGTCTTGATACATGCGATATATTTAGTCGTTTCTAATTGCTCGGTAAGATTATGTCACTTAATAACTCTGTACTTCAAATATCTGTGGATAATTCTGAAATCCACTTAGGGAACTGGGTTTAGAAGGGAATCATCATATTTTTCGACAATCAAGATTACGTATCAAGCTGCCTTATCAAATATAATAGACCATAATCATAAATATACACATGTGGATGCATGTGATCAATATAACATGCCCATTTGGGCCGTCAATTCTTTACCTTATCAAGATCCCTTATAAAAAATTTCGCCTTCTAACAAAGCTATATTCGAAGCCATGTCTCTAGAAGAAATATTGTGGAAAGATATGCGCCAACGTGCATCATTTTTACCTACCGCGAATGGATTAAGGATTGACTAGTGAAAAGTTATCAAACCATGAACTATGGATTGACATGGGAGTTCTCTTGCTACTTACGAAGTATATGCAACAAAGGGGAATATGGATAACATATAAAAAACCATTCCCATAAATATTTCTAGAACTCCCAGAGTTGTTGAAAATGTCTTTATTAGTGCAGATTGTGCTACAAAAGAAATAGAAATTTATACTGCACTATTTAAAGAATATAGTGACATTTTCACTGTTCTTATGAAGAGATGCCATGAATCGATCCAACCATTGTAGAACACAAGATAAAAATATATCCCAATTTTAATCCAGTTCGACATAAGCTATGACTTGTGAACCCTAGGAAGGATGCTGTTGTCAAGACATAAGTGGAGAAACTTCTCCACACTAGTTTCATCTATCGTATCCTACTAACTGAATGGGTGTCTAATTTGGGACACATAGACAAAAAAAAGGGAAACATTAGGTTGTGCACTGACTTCAGGGACTTGAACCTTGCATCTCCTAAGAATAACTATCCTATCCCATTCACTGATTAGATTATTGATGAGTATGCTAGGAATGAGATATTCTCATTTATTGACGGGTTTTCAGGGCACAATCAAATAGATTTTCCAAAAATATCAACATAAGACCACATTCATATGTCCATGGGGAACTTTCGCTTATAGGAATATGTCGTTTGGCCTAAAAAACGTTGGAGCTACATTTCAACGAGCGATGTGTATGCTTTTCATGACATAAAAAAGATCACAAAATCCTACTTAAATGACCTCACGACCAAATATGCAAAGAGAATTGACAATCCAAAAAATATTAGGTCATTTTTCAATAGGTTTCACCATTACATGATTCCTTTGAATCCACATAAGTGCATATATTGTGTCGTTTCAGGACGTTTACTAGGTTTCATCATTTTTAAGAATGGCATTCTAGTATATCTGTTCAAGGTTGAGGTACTTTTTCAATTGCCTTCCTCGCACAACCTACACCAATTACAGAGCCTCCAGGGAAAGGCTAATTTCTTGCGGTGATTCATTTCTAAATACATCAAGATCATGAAATGTTTCATGCGCCTTCTAACAAAGGGTGCCCCATTCATCTAGGATGATCATGCTCAAAGGTCTTTTGATGCATTGAAAAAGGCACCGATGTCTTCCCCACTGGTGATTCCACCGAACTATAGCAAATATTTCCTTATGTATCTAGCAGTGTCCGAGTAAACCATCATGATGGTATTGGTTCAAGAGGATGATATACATCAGGAGCATGTGGTTTACTATCTAAGAAAGAACTTGGTTGGTCCTGTGCTGAGGTATTCTCATGTCGAAAAGCTAACATTAGCATCCATTCATGTGGTGTAAAGAATCCATCATTATATTATCCTAAAATAGACAATAATAATAATGGATATCAATCCATTTCAACATATATTGTCTCGATGCATAGTCGGGGGAAAATAAAATAAGTGGATTGTAATCTTGTAAGTGCTCGATCTAGGATTTACATCAGTTAAATAAAAAAATCCTTGGCATTTACTGAGCTCATGTTCGAGCTACCTAAAGAAGGTGAGAAAATAAAGGAGAATGAGTCATTACCTAATGAACACATTTTCCTCATCAAATTAAATGAACTCTGGTACGAAAACATATTGATATACCTATAAACCTAGAGGGTCTCGTCTCAATTCTCTCATGAGGATTGATGATGAATCTGGCACCAAGAAAAACACTATGTTATTATCGATGACACTTTATATCATCGAGGAGTTGATACAATACTTAGATGATGTCTAACTCACCAAGAAGCTAAGAAGGTATTAAATGATTGCCATGGAGGAGCATGTGGCGGTCATATATCAAGGCTTTATACGGTACAAAATATTTTGCATGTTGGATATATTTGGTGATTGATCTTCAAATAATGTATTGAAGAAGTTAAGAAGTGTCAGCCTTTTCAAATATTTACTAGGAATATGCATCCACACCTTGCTCCATTATACCCCATGATCACTGTCAGTCCCTTCACAAAATGGGAAATAGACTACACAACTTGTAATATGGCATCAACAAAAGGCCATAAATACATTATTATGGTTGTACACTAGTTCACTAAGTGGGTCGAAGCTATGGTAAATTTCACGTGCAATGGTGAGAAAATGACACACTTTGTATTCAACCAAATCATAGCTAGATTCGGTACTCATAGAGAGATTTTCACTGACTGGCATTGAGATTGTATTCTAAATAAAATGATGACAGATTTAGCTACCAAACTTGGTTTTCGACATGACTTCTCCTCTCCATACTATCCACAAGCAAATGGACAAGTAGAGGCTGTTAATAAGTCCTTGAAAACTATTTTGCAACAAACGATGAGTAGGATCAAGAGCAATTGGAACATCATACTATATCCTACTCTTTGGGTGTATCAAACTTTGGTAAATACTGCTATAGGGTTCACCCCATTCCATATTATTTACGGAGTCGAAGTTGTGTTACCAATTGAGTGTGAAATTCCCTCATTGAAACTAGCTATTGAGCTCTTACCTGACACTATCCAATTGGAATAATGTTTAGTTTACTTAGAGCAATTAGATGAACAAAGAAGGGATGTTGCTACTGCAAATGAGGTGCATAAAAAGTGCATCAAATCTCAGTACCACAAGTTAGTATGTCCCCGTGTCTTATCTGAAGGCGACATGGTGCTTGTCTATGAACAAGATCATGATGAACTAGGGTCAAGAAAAATAAACTCAATGTGGATTAGTCCTTACATTGTGAATTTAGTTTTGAATAAGGGGGCATATGAATTTGAATATTTCGAGGGGAATGTCCTAAATGGGCCCAAAAATGGGCTCTATTGAAAGAGGTATTATGCCTAGATGGCAACGTCTGGGAAAATCCACTTTTACTTGTATTATAAGTAGCTTAGGTTGCTTTTCTTTTATATTTTTTATTCTTAGTGTTAGTTGTCGTTCATTTTGTTTTCTTCTCAATTGACAGATGTCGTCAAAGAACCTATGTCTATGGGATTTGCAGATGGTGCTAGTCGTCACACTCAACATATTGCTTTTGCAACTTGGGTGATCTATTCTCCCATAGTCGATCTTGTTAGTTAAGGAGGAGTGTGTCTTGATCCAACAAATAACAACGTTGTTGAGTATACTACTATGATAAATCTATTATTGGAGGAAATTTATTATGGAATCCAACATTTAACCATTCAATGAGACTCACAGCGGGTGGTGTCACAATTAAATGGCATATATCAAGTTCGTAATCCTACGCTATTAAGAAATTTCTTGAGGGTGTGTATACTAAAATGATATTTCGAGTCTATGACATATGTTCACATTCCAAGAGCTTTGAATTATGTATCCGATGCATTATCTAATAATGTTTTGGATTGGCATTTTCCATGGATTTAATCAAGCACATTGTAAATGAAAGAACATGTACACATTGGATATAAGGCTGACCAAAAAGTTTCTTCATTAATATAGAAGTTTTATGTCAAGTACAAAAGGCGTTTGAGTATTATAACAGCATAGATCCATCTTAAACCCGTATCTATCAAGAACCGAGAGGGATCCAATTTCTTGAGGTATATTTCTTTTTTTAAACTCAATAAATTTAATCTCTCTTTATTGATAGATCCGGGTTTAGGTTTTAATTTTTTATTTTATAAAGGAACATCTATTTTTTAATTACTTTTCATAATATTTTATTTTATGACCGGACATGGATTTTTTTTAAATACTTTCCATAATTTTACTTTTTTTTACATTTTAATTAATGGCCGACAATACATTTTACTTTTTTACTTTTCATTAAATACTTTCCATTACATTTTACTTTTTTTTACATTTTAATTAATGGCCGACAATAATAAAGACAAACGTTTATAGCCTAGGATTTAATTCAAACGAAAATACACGTCCATGTATTATATAGCCTAGGATTTAATTAAAACGAAAATACACATATTAATTTTTTTTATTATTATGTTAAAGACAAACTTTATTTATTATGGCCGACTATAAGGACAAACATGGACAAACATTACAGGATCTCCCTCATACTGGGTTGTAGAGCACCTCGTTTCAAACGTTACAAAATTGGGAGTTATATCCCCCAATGACGCATACATAGGACCAAAATTACAAAACACATGTCCAAAAGGGTTAATCTTGGGATCGGGTGCTATTCTCCAGGCATAACACCAAAAGTAGAAGGAGGTTCGTGGATGACATTCTAGAAAAATATGCATCCTCGCTTCCTTAGGAGAACTTAAGAAAGTAAAGGTTCCGACACTATGATTTATCCATCAAATATTATCATTATCAAGGGGCTATACATGATGAGGTGTGAAAAAGACTCGTCTAGGGTCAAGTAGTATACGAGGGTAAGGAGATACCTACTATTCGTACACAATTAATAGTTAAAGGTTGATCTTGATGAACAACAGTTTATACAGGACCAAATCTGATCTTACCCACATTTTTTCTGGGGGTTTAGGTGAAATACACTAGCATTAGGTGAGACTTAGACTAGTCAAGGTCAAGTAATATCCCATGTTTAGGACAACTAATATTATGAGATTCCATGTAGTTTGGTTTTGTTGAAATTCTATTTTTGCTTCTTCTACCATCAACTTGCAAAATGGAAATCACATAAAGGCATTGATTTTATCTTATTTTCTTGAAATTGCATCAGCTCGCACATTATCTTTACCTTTTTTTTTAGATAATTTCAAATTTATATCTTAGCAACCCATTTTTTCCTCTTTTAAAGACAATTATTGTTCCAAGAAGTATTTTAGATTATCATCATTTATTTTTACCTTTAAGTGTCTACTCATTAGGTAAGGGAAACATTTATTCACTCAATATAGTATGGTAATATTTCCTTTTCAAAAATGGGTTTGGGTAATTTATTTCCTTTAAGTTGGTGACTTTTGAATGCAATGGCTCTTCCTTCTTGCATTCAAAGTGCACCGAATTCATAATTGATGCATCATATTCCACAATAGGGTTTTTTTAATTCAGGTGCGATCAAGAGTGAAGTGTTACACATGCCTACCTTAAGTTTTGACTTGGGTTACTTCTTGAGTGCAAGAAAAATAATTATTTTTTAGCAATGTTTTTTGAGGTGTTGAGATTATTGAATGTGGTTTGTAATTTAACCTCTTTACCTAAGATTTTTCAATTGACTAGTGGATGTGTTTTTCATACAATATCCATAATATGTTATCAATTCTTCCATAAAAATGGACCAAGAGACAATATTTTTTTTTTTTCCGAATCACGAAGCCATCAATACAACACAAATTGATCGTGTTCTAAATATAAGGATACAATAGTTACCTTTTTATGAGGTTTGCACTTTTTGTAGCTCATATAATTACTTCATCTAGAATTTACCCATGTCATGGTATCATTACTGTCATTGATCCCAAGTTGAAAACACAATTTCATGGATCTTGGTGTGATGAATGATTTTGTGTTTGGGACTCAATCCTCTTGTTTTCTAGATGTGTTAATGTGTTTTGCATATGTTACTAGAAATTGATCATATTGTTCTTTGTATCCTCTTATTGAGAAAGATAATTTAGGATAAAGAATCTTGATATCTCCTTCATAAGGTCATCCTTTATGCATTCAATATCCCCCTTGCATGCCATCTCTTTGAGGTTCACTTTAATTTCCATATCTTTGAGATCCTCTTTGCTTTCCATTTTGGTTTTGAGATCATCAATATTTTTTCTTGATATCTTAAACATTCTTCTTGAGTCCATCAAGGGTCCATTGGTTAGTATTTTCAAAATGTTAAAAAATTATTATACCTACCATATTTTGTTGTCCAACCTTCTTTTCCATTCTAGTATACATGCCATCCTTTTCTCTTCCAACTTGGGTATGTGATTTCCACTTCGTTGTTGTTTTCTTGTTTCATATATGAGACTTTAGAATCCTAAGAATCCTTGGATATAGTAACATTAGGTGTATTACCTACAACCATCATGGCCAATCACCTTGATAGCATGACTAGATATAAATGGGTTATATGGATGTGTTTCTAATTCACCACTTGTAAAAATAGTGTTTCCACTATGTTAATGTATGTAATATTTCAAATGGATTGCAAATCACCTTAATCAAACCTCCCATTCAAAAGTTATGCTAATTTTAAGATAACATACCTTTTTAAACCCTATTTTTGGAACTTGGTTGTAGGTTGACCCTATACGTGATATATGTATGAAATTATTATGACCTTGACTTTACTATTTTGGTTATGATATAATGATATGTACTCTACAAAATCCCACTAGTCTCATTCAATTTCAAGTCTCCAAGTGAAAGTTAGGTACATGCTACCAAAACCTACTACTTTTGTTCCTTTTAGGTGAGACAACTTGTAATCACCGACATGTCACCGATTGCTTAGATGTTATTCTGACATTTGGATCTAAAACACCTTGATCTATATTGTATATACTCCCACAAGTAGCACTCAATTTGGACAAGTAACACTCAAGTTGGACCTCAAAATCATCATGTATGATTGTTTAGTGAAATAGTTTGTTTAATCATTTTTCAAGACTAGACATAACTCCTAACTCTTATAAATTGTAGCTCCTAAATTATAGCTTAGATTATTCTGAAATTGTGGCCATAGATTCACTATTTGTTATTTACAACCCCACAAATCCCATGCGAATCGAATATTCCAAAAAAATAGCTATAGCAAAAATACTACAATCACTCATTTAGAAGTGTGGATTTGAGGATCATCATTGACACCAAATGTTTTGAACCAAATAGAATAATTATAAAAATGACCCAATTCGGTAGACCACAAAAAAGTAGAGTAAAATAATGAAAAATATAGAAATATCTTTGAGGGGGGCAATCTTCTATTTGAAGGTATAAATACACAAGATAATATTATATTTAAATATGTCTCTTTAATGTATATATAGTTGATAAAGAGGGACGGAAAGATACAATAATCTTATATGACTATAATTAATGCAATGCTCATTAATTAGAAGTAAGATTTAATAGCTTAAGAATTACAACTAGAGGTATAATTAATGCAATGCTCATTAATTAGAAGTAAGATTTAATAGCTTAAGAATTACAACTAGAGGTAAGATTTAATAGCTTAAGAATTACAACTAGAGCGAATAATTCATATAAAACAAGTAAGCATTTGAAACTAAAATAAACATTGAAAATAAACAATCAAGTAAACAAAATAGGAAAGAATCAATTATGAAAACATTAAAACATGGATTCATAGAGTTGTACAAAATTAATGAATATTGAAACAATCAAATAAATACTATTCTCGATAAAGGTTACATTTTATAATTTTAAAGATAAATATTTAAAAGATCGGTTATTTTATCAGTTAACCTTTAAGATTTCATTTCATTATTTTTATGATTACAGCAGTTCAATTAATCAAGTAAAAGGAAAGGTACCTAATACTACTAACTCAAGATCAAGGAATACCCAACCCTTAACAGTACTAACTAACATATCCTCCCATTCTAACCTACGTCCGCATCCTCTCTATCCTTCCTCTACTAGTACAAAAGTGGGTGCCATCTATACTGACCTGACCACATAGAACCTGAGAGTGGTAGCGTCGGCTAACTAGCGGACCTAGCCTCTCCTAGTAGGAATTCGACCATCGTCATCACAACAACTTGGGGAGCGTGTCTCAACACGACCCTCCCACAACCCCCAGTATCATAGAAACATAAGGTGGGCAATACATCCATCCCTCTCAACATACTGGGTCTACACCCTTATCAAATCATACTTTGCTGCTATCGAGATTATCGGACCGTGTCATCGTATCATCAATTTTGGTTTGCTAAGTTTTACTGCATGGACAAGTTCTTATCCCATATATCATATCAAGTATCAGGCCATCCCATAGCCCTTGTGGCTTGTAGGTTAGTATTTCGCAAAATACACATTTTATAACAAGCATTTCCATTCGATCACCAATTGATCCATATCATCAACATCATTTTATTTCACGTCTCAATTTTAGCTCATCACAGGTATGCATGACGTATAACAATTCAATCAATTTCATCATAGGATAGCATCCACGTACAACATCATATATTTCACATTCCATCAATGAAAACGTTAAAACATATATTGTCATCATAAAAACAATGAATCTCATGATAATCATAACCTATTAACCGTATGAACATAGGAACATCATAATATCGTAACATCATAGTCATAGTGACAACGTAACATAGTAACAACATAAACATGGTAGCAACATATAATCGGGTCTATTGTGTCATAAGTATAGTTTACTCAGTCTAGCTGAGTCCAATGGATAATAAGAAAATAAAGTGCAATATGTCTCACGGATAAACCTATTTAGTCGAAATATGGGGGGGAATTTGGGGAAGAAGGGGGAGAATTGGTATTGAGAAGTGAAATATTCCGAGGAGGGGGAAAACTCGAAGATTAGAGGAGGGAGAAAACTCCAATGAGGAGAGGAACAATTCACCAAAGAGTTTTATGATTGAACTAAGGACAAGGCTGCTATTGAGATTATCGGTTTGTGGGCTCGAGGGCTAGGAAATCCGTTGATTTCCTAGGGTCAACAAGATAATAGCTGGTCGGCAGGGTGGACACATCATTTTGGGTTGCTAAGGGAATTTGTAGAAACCATTACATAAATCTTACTGCAATCTACGGATCCAGGTATTCCACTGAGTTGAACTTAAATAAAATGTATTTTCTTTTATTTTCAAATTATGTGCAGAATATCATGTTAAAAGAACAGAGTTAAAATAAAAAGTCTTAAGTTTTATGTTTATTTATTTGCACAAACATATATTTATTTTATTTTTACAGAAAACAAAAACTTGACATTTTATTTTATATTTCAGTCATTTGACTCATATACATAGGAAATATGAACAATTAAAAAACATAAAAACGAAATAAAACCTAATGCCAAGGACGAGCACTGCATTTAGTATGTAAGTTTTTTCACATTATTTTATAAAAAACAACTTAAAAAAATATTTTCATATCAAAATTGCACAAAGAAAAGTTGTACATAATCACCATGACTTAACCCATCACACAACAAATTTGTTTTACAAACAAGTTTACATTATTCTAAATCAAGTATTTAGTAGTATTTTAAATCAAGTATTTAATCATGTTTTAAATCAAGTATTTAATCATGTTTTAAATCAAGTGTTTAATAATGTTTGGAGTAGAATAAAAAAAAATTAAAAAAAAAACTGATAAAAAAGACATTAAGTCAAATACAAACTTGGATCATATTCTCAAGTCATACATGGATCTCTAACATACATATAAAAAGCTATATGCATGTATATGACAACTGGGACAACCAAATTTGTACGTTCCTTTACTAATGTTCAGAATTAATATGGGAAAACATTAATCAATGCATTAAAACAACACACAAAAAAATCAATTAAAAATAAAATATCACATTATTATAAAATTAGAATATATTCTATATGGCAATTAATTTGTGAAGGTGACAAATATTATGAAAAAATCAAATGCTACTTTTATGTAACTGAATTCAAAATAAATCATGAATTTCTATGGATAAGAGATATAATAATATTTGTTTTGACTTTCAGCCCATTAACATTAATTTGTGAAGGTGACAAATATTATGAAAAAAATCAAAGGCACTTCTATGTAACTGAAAATTCAAAATAAATAATGAATTTGTATGGATAAAAGATATAATAATATTTGTTTTGACCTTCAACCCATTAACATGAAAAGAAATAGAATCCAACAACATAGAAAATGAATATATCCAAAATATAAAATGAAGTTAATATACCCAAGTTATTAATATGAAAGGCAAGCCTCCACCTCACAAAAAAAGCACTAACCTTAATATTTCTAACTATGGACACTTTTACATAAATTGATCATCTTCTTAGGTAGCTACTTTAGAAAAACAAATATCTTTCATGTAAAGATAAATTCTATTATTGCCCTATCTATACTGGAATCTTATCACCAATAAATTTCTTCAAGAATGATATGCAATTCTTTTAGGTAAACTATATAGACCCTTAGAGGGTGCTAGTTCCAAATTTGTAAAGTACCTTGTATGTTCCATATAATTTAAAGGTGTAATATTATTGTCCCTTTTTTAAAGAGATACCTAAAGATTTAGAAATACCCGCTCTCCGATCTTGAACTACTCTCACTCCTATGTTGATTTGATTGCTACTCTATCTTATTATGGTGTAGCGTCCTTAGATGTCTTCCTTAGCCATTCAACGCTATTAAGAAGTTTTTTTTAACGTCAGTAATCATTTATGATGCTAGATTTAACTTCTAACAACAATATATTTAGAATTCAGATATAAATATAAAATAGAAACATAAATAACTTTGCATATTATGAATTTTTTATGATGCTAGATTTAACTTCTAACAACAATATATTTAGAATTTATATATAAATATAAAACAACAACATAAATAACTTTGCATATTATGAATTCTTTCAATATGCATGAAACTTCATGCATTAGCAAAACACAAGTGTTTCACTAGGAGACAACCATGAATACTTATCTACACTTAAAGACATGTCCACCAAACTAATCATTGAGGAGTGATTTTCCATCAAGTCATAGGAATTTGCTATGGATTCCACCCCCAAGTCAAACCATGATACTACCAGGGGTAAGGAATCTCCTTTGGGGCTCTAAACTCACTCATCTTAACCTATTACTCTCATGACAAGCCATCTACTCTCTACAAATCTCTTTAGTCCCTCATCCAACCATTAGAGAAACCATGGCACTCTCTCACATTGCCTCACACAACATAATGAATACCCACTCTTTTTCTCCTCAATTGTCCCTCAAAGTACTCTCCCCTTCTAGTGATCTTTAGTGTGTGCTAAAAGAATCCAATATGTTATTTGTCTTCTAGTAATAACCCAGGGCATACTATACTTAGCCTCAAGATAGTCATTGAACAAAAATAATAGGGTTCCAAGTTTAAAAGTGTTGCCTCAACTATTGTGGACATTCTAGGCATGGTTTCTCTCTCTAATCACCCCATTTTATTTCACATTTTCAACAACAATCCTCCCCAACTTGTATGGACTCCTCCCAACCATGGGCATATGGGAAACTCTTGTTATTTATACAACATGGAAGCAAGTTCTTTTCTCCATACCCAGAAATAGTTTTTTCCCAATAATGATTATATAATGCATGTAAAAGACAATGGAAGACCTTTTCTTGCATGAGACCCCTCTCTCTTCCCAAGGATATGGATCTTGTATTTAGTACACGGTTAGTGTGTGATACCCTATACAATCATGAAGTCCTACAGTACACATTTCACATTTTAGGATTTTTTTAATATCCCAAGTGTGTATCAGATTATTATTTGCTTCCTCCTATCATTGTCTGTTAATGAGGTGTCAATGTGAGAGTGAATCTAGATTTTAAGGTGGCTTCATGCATGCAATATAAATTTGTATCATTGGATTGAATAGAGAGTTGAGAATGGATCAAGTCTTTTCTAGAAAGATTCTTATCTCATGTCTTGTGCTCTATATTCTACAATTAGTATCAAAGCTATGGTGGCTATGGTGACGATGTTGTAATGAAGATGATGAATAAGTGTTGTAATGATTCCATGGGCATATTCAAGAAGAGAGAACCATTGTCCATTAGAGAAAATTTGGGGTCTAAAATGGGCCTTATGAGAATATGAGACACCTCACAAGAAAAAGAGCCATTGCATTCAAGAATCAATAGAATTTCAAGAAAAGAGTCAACCATGGCATATTTGACATTAAAAAACTATTTTAATCTGTATTTTCAACATATCTCCTTGTTGTTTTACTGAAATTTCGAGCGGGAGCACTCGTTGGATGTATAATTAAATTCTGCATCCAACGAATACCCACGCTGCATACATTTGAGGTACCCCACCCCAAGAAAAATGAGAAATACTTCAAAAAAACGTGTTACTTCCAAGTAACACGTTTTTTAATGTATTTCTCATTTTTCGTGGGGTGGGGTTGAAGTAACACGTTTTGTTGATGTATTTCTCATTTTTCGTGGGGTGGGGTACCTCAAAAGTATACAGTGTGGGTATTCGTTGGATGCGGAATTAAATTCCACAACCATCAAGTGCTCCTGCTTGAAGTTTGAGTAAAATGACAGGGATATATGTTGAAAATACAAAGAGAAAATGTAGTCTTTTTCTCTTTTCCTCCAAAATTCATAAATATTATTTTATTATTTTCCTTAGGAGGCCCATTTTAGACGTCAAATTTTCACTAATGTGTAAATAAATACATGTAATTTGAGGAGAAGACACCACTCAAGAGGGAATTCACTATTTTTGGAGTCATTGTTGGTAAAATTAAGATTTCGATCTCATTATTTATCTATTTTTAGTTGTGTTGGAAAGTAGATTCAAAGAAACACAAAAAGAGTATTTTATATTTTCAAGGTTCATCTTTGATATTTAAGTATTCACCTCGTAAGGAACAGATTAAGTGTAGTCACAAGATATAAAGTCACTAATTTGCAATGTATGACCAAAATACACATCCAAATTTAGCATACAATATAGAGTTAGAAAGGTTTTTAAGAGATCTATCAAATCCCTCCAAATATTTAAAATAAGATTTGACTTTGAAGGAGAGAAATCTTGTTGAAACAATCCACCCATAAATGTGAAAAATGAATGCTTCCTATAAAAATCACATTTTTCTCACTATATTCTATGTTTTTATGAGATAGCACTTGCAAGGAGGACGTCTAGAGAAATATTCAAATGGATATCTTAATTCCTTTTTCAATTTACATCTTGATTAGTGGGATCTTATTAGTGGAATTTTAATGGTTTTCCAAAGCTACAGTCAAATTGTTTCATGGGAGCCCTGGATGGGGTGTCATCCAACTAAATGTTTGTAAGGTGGCGAATGGTCAGGGGAGCCAACTGTCGTAGGAACCAAGATTAAAATAAACATAATGAATAAATTCTCTCACAAGTGAATGGAGAGGTTAAGGTTGTTATCGAAAAAAAAACTTTAAAAATAAGCATTTTCATCGAGAATACCAATGAACGAAAATCATAGGAAAATATGTCAATGGAGCTATATTTAGGAAACTTTGGTTTAGTCATCGTACCAATGGAATACTTAAGGACTATACAAGTAAAAGCAAATATTTAATTATCATTGCACATTTATTTATAGGAAAGGTAAGGTACCAATGGAATACTTAAGGACTATACAAGTAAAAAAAAATATTTAACTCATTGCACATTTATTTATAGGAAAGTAGGGAAGTGGGAAAGAAACATGCTTCATCAACTATATCAAAAAGATATCCAACCAACTTGGACACTTAAGGACTATACCAGTAAAACAAATATTTAACTATTATTACACATTTATTTATAAGAAAGCGAGGAAGTTGGAAAGAAACATGCTTCATCAATTATATAAAAAAGATATCCCACCAACTTGGACACCAATATGGCAATTTGTAAATTGTGAAACAATTAGTAGTAGATGTTAAAAACAAACTTGAATTACATTTTAAAAGAAAATTTTAATACAAATTACATGTGTTAGAATGATACACATAACACAAGGTCTAATTTTAAATGGATTTTCATTTCATCCAACCAATATTATGAAACATGGACTTATATATGCAACTCATTATATCTAATTAAAGAATTGTCATAAAAGAATGTTCGTGTGAAAAATAAAGTTATAGATAAAATGAGTCATCTAACAAAAAAAATTTGCATTGTAGAAACTAGAACATGTACAAAGGCCAATATCATTTTAAATATATTATCAATTGTCACATTAAATGCACATACCCTACAATCCCATATTGAGGACATTGTCCAAGATAAGAATGTAATGAGCAATATGGTTATCTTCATGCAAGAAATTCACTTGATTTATATACCAAAAAACAATTAATTAGGCAAATTCAATTTTAACAGGACACATTTTATCATTAAGTTTTTGCTTGTTTAGATAAAAATATACAAAAAAGAAAAATAAAAATTGCTAAAAAACATTCTAATTCATTGTCTCAAATGTAATCAACAAATGTCGTGCAATTTGCATCTAAATTAATTAGAATTGAAACAATTGCAATAGAAAAAAGAAATCAATACACACCAAGTGCATATTTGTAATAAATGGCGATTTCAACATTGATATTTGCAAAGATAATCAAAACAACAAATTGCTACAAGAGTACATAAAATCAATAGAAATGCATAGCTCGATGGGTTAGCTCAAGTGGTTGAGAGCTGTGAGTTGTAAGCAGAAGGTCTCGGGGTCAAATCCCCGGGTGGCTATGCATAGATATATAAGGGCCTCACTTGATGTCCCCACTGGGCTAGACTCAGTAATTAGAGCCGACGGGGTGAGGCCCCTTCGAGTGGACCCCCTGTGAATTCTTCCCGTGGACATAGCAACCCCTCTCCATGATTGTGAACCACATTGAAAAACAATCAATAGAAATACAAGAGATAACACAAGATTTATAAAAAAATAAAATCCATTATATACCACATTTGAACAAATTTATCAATTAAACAATGAAAAGTCAATATTTTAAACATATTGGATAGATCTTGTTATAGTTAATGCTATACCACACCTAGTGTTATTTACTTTATTTTTACTTCATTTTTATTTTTGTATAAAATATTATATTGAGTAAACTTATATGTTGATTGAAGTATTATGAATAGATAGGATGAACGTTACAATGTCTTCAATCCACAGTTATAGAATGATCCTTGCTTCTTCAACACACAATTATAAAATCACACAATTATAAAATGATCCTTGCTTCTATCCATGCAACTAGAATGAAATATTTTATAAATATATTATATGTACATCTTTCCTAAAAATTAACAAAATTCAAAAAAAAAAATATATTGTGGATTTGTTCTCTTTTAATTTTAATTTGTATTTCTTTATAAATGTTTCCTTTTCTTTTTCTTCTTTTTACATCAAAATAAAAAAGCATAGCAAAAACTAACCTGTTGAAATTACATTTAAAACAAAATCCAAAAATAAATATTATTATAAATATGTATTTAACCAAGTTTGCTATCATTTATTATGTACTCACTTGTAAATACTCAGGTCCTACAAATATAAATTGACACCATGCAATCCAATTACAATAAAAGGTTTACAAGGCTAAAAAGATGGGGAACTTTTCCATGTCAATTTGATTGTGACATACATTAAGAAAATAAACATAAACATAATATTTAATTGATTGTGACATACAATAAGAAAATAAACATAAACATAATATTTTGCAAGTAGGTTTGACCAAATAAAAAGGTTACATGGCAATCACCTTTAACGTTGTCACAATTTCATTGGAAATTTTTTAAGGGAAATAAATTTATATCATAAAATTTAAGATTTGCTCATGATCATGGTGTGTGAATTTATACTCAAATTTGTATTATAAATTGTAAGATTTTTTCACAAATTAATTATTAGAAAAATAAATTTGTGAATTAATTATAAGAAAAATAAATTTGTCTTATAAATTTTAGAATTCGTTCATAATTATGAATGTGAATTTAGATTAAAATTTGTATTACAAATTTTAAAATTTCTTTAAAAATTAACTATAATTATAGTAAATATAAACTTATATGAGGAATATATGAATGAACATACTAGCATAGTAAAAGTAGAACATATTTAAAAAAAAATTACGTCATACTAACTACAATTATTAGAGAACTTTTGTGTCACTTGTCCATCATGAGAGAACAATGTATTATATCATATGTAGTTTTTATTTTGTTGAGCAATAATATAGCTTTTATGTTACTTCATCAATATTCCCCCCTTAAGGATTTTACCACGTAAATACTATTGTCTTTATCTTTGATTCTTGTGATTTATTTCTTTGTAGTACTCATATTCTTGTAAGTATCCACCTATAATTTTGACACAATTCACCAACAAAGAAATACACAATTGGAACAATCAATGCAATTATGACCATTTCACAAAAATAAGGGATGTAATATAATCTACAAATCAAGAATGGAAACTCAAAACATGACAAGGCAACCTTAAGACCATATTTTTTCATGAGTTTAATTTGAAAAAGACACTTAAAATGCAATGCATATATGTTTCCTTAATTACAACATTTTTAGCTAAATTGCAACTGCAGCAAGTTAGTACATTGTTTACAACTCAAATTGCTTCAATTTTAAAGAATCACATTTCCCAAAAAGAACCCCAATTTTGTTATTCATATATGCCATCAAACGTTCATAACCACATATTAAAACATTATCCATGTTGTGATCAATAGTTATTGCTCCACGAAGAACAATTGCAATCAATAGTTATTGTTCCAATAAGGAGAAAGAGTACTAGACAATTTGCAAGCATTATTCAAATCCCTATTTCGGGTAAAATTTTGCAAGAACACAAACACAAATTATATAATACATGTCTGATATTAACAAATATTATGGTTAATAAAAGTTTTGATCAACATAAACAATTTGAGCGCACGTTATGAGTTGAAAGTATATATTAGAATCCATTTGAAGCTATATGCACCAATTACAATTAAAACTTAGGCATACAATCCTCTAGAGCAATGCAATAAACTATATCACATTTAGCTAAACTATATAATAAAGACTGCAACAAATGCTACCCAACCATGTATTCTTAGAGACAATGTCGTAAGTCAACTATTGAGGAATTTGACAACACTCATATGAAAATTATCTTGAAAACATACTTTACAACTTTCACAACTTCCATATTATAGCCATCTTCACATTGAATCAAAATAATGTAGTTGTCAATGTTGAAAGAAACTAGACATAACACTGGACATGTAATGCTTCAAGAATCAAAACACTTCTAAAGTATTACTCATTTCATTCTTGAAATTAATAGAATAGATTTCTTAAATTCACTTTAGGTTTTTTCAAATTCACCCATTTCAAATAGATAGATGTAATTAGTTAACTTGTATATTTCAAGTTTTCCCATAAAAGTTATGTATTTATAACATAGTTTTTCATAAAGTTCCATGTAAACAACTTAAAAAATAAAAATAAAACATTCCCCCACCCCTTAAGAACAATATTTCTCCATATTAGTCTTCATGTTAAAACATATGATGACATCATTCAAATATTTTTCTAGTTGCAAGACTCCTTCCTCCACATGTTTTCCTTCGTTTGAGAATCGCTCACCTTCCAATTTGTCTAGTACCACTATTCAAGTACCTACAATCTTTCAATCCTTTCCTCAATTGCCAATTTTAAGAGACATCTTAAAGTGAAGAGTTCAGTTGTGGTATCAACACATGAACCCAACCCTAATTTAGTTTTAATGAAATGTGTAACTTTTAAGATTAAAATCCCTTTAGTATTATAGAAGTCTTGAGGACCCTATTTGGCCTCATAAAAAAAAACCCAAGGATTAGTTTTGTCTAACTGTAATTCCCCAATTTGTCTTGGAACTCTATCCTTGTGTCCCACCTTACAACCTTGAAAAATACCATAAACCTATGAATACACCTGACATGTTGGTTTATGGATGCCATTAAATAAGCTTACATTATGAGAGACCATAGGCCTCAAAGAACTAGGCAAGGTAATGCTCTCAAGGCACTTAATTCCTTCAATCTAAACCACTTTCTCAGACACTGTTTAATTGTTTGACCATTCCAAGCATTTGGATATAGCAATTAATTTCTCTACATCCTTCATATTTTACCAACATATGGACAATGCGTCATTAAATTACCAATATCTTCCTTTGCCACTATGCACAAGGAACAATGACTTGGACTACATTCAACCTTTTTTTGTATCAAAACCCATGTCAAAATCCTATTTCTTAGAGCCAACCATAAAAATGCCTTGGTTTTTTGGGGGGATTTATTTTCAATATTTTTGAGCACCACCAAGCCTTTGTGTCTGTCTCTTGCTACGAATACCTTGTTTCCAAGCCTTTCAAAATAAATCCCTAATGCCTTATCTTGTGCCCATGCCAATGAATCATCCTCATCCTCGATTCTAATGTGACATTTTCTTAACTTTGCTTTCAACAAACTTCCCCTGTTTTTTCATTCCCCTTCTAGCTCTAATGCCTTTGTTTTTATGCATCCTTGTGACCAAATATAAGTAGTGATATTATCCACTGCTTGGTTCAAATAATACACACCTTGACCTTGTAAATGTCCAATGTCCTCTAGAGGTAAATCATTGCATTCCCACACACTAGAATTGAATCAACTCCCAATCTACCCTAATTCCTATTGCCAACTCTCCATGACAAATTATTTCCAATGATAGGGAATGTTGGGACTAAAGCCTTCAACTAATATGACACAATCTTTATGCTCTTCCTAGGGTTTTTAATCCAATCCATAAAAAATACAAGACTTATATACTTTCATTCTAATACTCTTCCAGAGGCTAACTCTATTAAAAAATTCCACAAAATCTTAGCAGCTAATGACTTCCCAAAGATATGAATATGCTTTAGGCCCCATCCTCCCATATCCTTTGGCTTAGCAATATCTATCCAGTTAGTTAGATAAATACCTTATTAATCTTGTCTACCTCCCCATAAGAAATTAAAACATATTTTCTAGATTCTTTCTAAGACACCAAAGGAAAATTCTATGCTCAATCCTTTCATTTAATCATCCCCAATCCCTTTTACCATAATTGTATGGCTTTAGAATAAAACCCATATTCTTTGGTCCTTCTTGGAATTCCATGATCCCATAGGGGAACAAGGTTGCTAAGCTTTGAACAACTGCCTCTTGCAAACCATTACAAATAAAAGAATATTTGTGCGCATTTACCACCATCCTAGTGGCCATGCAAAAGATACTTAAGATCTCATGAACCTTTCTAGCTTCCCTCTTGGATCCATCTAGAAATAATAGAATATCATCTACAAATAATAGGTGAGTTAACATAACTTGCCATTTTTTATACTTTGTAGACTTCCTCTTATTTTTGTTCATGACAACCTTACTGAGCCCTTTAACTACCACAGAGAACAACAAGGGAGATAATGGACAACATTGTCGTAATTCTCATTAGAGAGATTTTGAGGTAAAAAAAGGGCCTCTTAAGAGATGTACTACAAAAATATGAGATATATTAAAATATTATGAATTGGGGGTTTTATGGGGTAGGTATATATGACAAGTCACCTCCCACACTATTTTCTATGCACAATATAAATAACCATGGTTGAGTTACTTTTCAAAATTCACTAGAAATAAAATTAATAAAATAAGTCTACATTGATGTGACTAAGATTCATTGTAAATTCCCAAAAATGTATTGTCCTTTAACATTTATTTGTCTTGAACTTGCAAATGAAATTAAATAATAAAAAACATTTTTAAGAGCTTTTTTTAAAATTTTATGTTGACTTTTTATATTTAGTACTTTTCTCATGAATTTAATAATGTAATTTAATTGATAATTTATTTACATGTAAAATGTCAATAATATTATTATAATCCACATTGCATTATTATTATTATTATTATTATTTTTTTCCTTGGATATTATTATTATTATTTATTAAATCTATTATTATTCTTTATTAGTTTGACATTATGTTATTAAATAGAATGGAATGAATATATAATTTAAAATTAAAAACATAAAAATGATAATATATTATTTTATAAAAAAATGTGAAAGGACTTTCTTTATGAATTAAGAGTACTTCACTTGAAAATGACAATAATATTATTTTATGTGAAAGTGTGAAAAAACATTCATTATGAGTACTTTACTTGAAAATGACAATAATATTATTTTGTGAAAAGACTATCATTATGAGTACTTTACTTTATGACTTAAAAGTACTTACACCACTACCTTGGTTAACTATGTGTTTTCATCCACCATAGAAAATTTGACAAATAAGCATTCTTAACTCATGCAATGCCACCTCACCAAGGGGGATGATGTCATCTACTATAATGTGATTGGTTGTATTTTATAGTACATTTTCTTTGTTTTGAGGTCATTTTTTGACCTCAAAATTTCTCTAATGCTTGTTGGCTTGAAGAATATCAAGGCTTCCCCATTTATCAGTAAAGCAAAATTCACAAAGGACACACATTCCATTATCCAATCAACCACACAAATATTGATTCCAAAATAAATCAAAATTTATCTCCAGTACAACCAGTTTGTTCTATCATATGTCTTTGATAGATCTAACTTAATTACCATTATTGACTTCTTTTTTCTCTTCATATAATGTAGGTCTTCATGTGCAATGTCGATGGCGTTGTGAATTTTCCAACCTTCCAAGAACCCAATTTGTTGTAATGAAATCACCTCAAACAACACACCTTTGAATCTTATAACTAAAACATCTACTATACTTTAGTATAAACTTTAATTTTAATTTTTTTTCCATCCAAAATAGCTTTTTGAACTTTAATTTTAATTTTTTTCAGACTTATAAATTACACTTACATGTATAAATTAAATCAAACACTATACATATAAACTAAACTAAACACTAAGGCAATCCCTAAGCTAGTTGTCAACAATCTACAAGCCAAATCCTTGTAGGAAAATCTATGACTAAGCAAGGGCCGAGACTTCTGGAGACACACCCAAATGGGGGTGCCAAGCGCCTACCCTTCTAGCCTTTTTTCTCTTTTCGTCAAAGGTTCAACCTTCACACATTGGATTTGGTCTAAAGTACTTTTGGCAATCATCAATGACCTATTGATTTCCACTTGGGGGGGTATCATTCAACATATCCAAGGCCCTCCTGCTACATTTAAGGTTTGACCACCTTGCTGAAAACCCCAACCAACACATTTGAACTCAAATTTGTAGCATTTGGACTTGAACCATAGACCTACAAGAGCCCCAATGCACTTAAGGAGGGTGACTTAAGGAAGAGACCAAATATCAATTCCCTCCTACTATGTCTATGGCCCGACCACCTTGTTGAAAACACCAACTAGAGCATCCGAACTCAAATCTACAGCACTTGAACATGAACCAAAGACCTCCCAAATCCTCCATGCACTAAAGGAAGGTGGCTTAGGGTAGAGACCAAAGATCATTTCCCTTCATTTCCATATATTGTGAACAAATTTCCTGACCTTAGGCCTGTAGGTGGATTGGCCTACCCTTCTAGCGTTATCACAATGAGCCTATATCTCATTAGGAAATTGAACACAGGTAAGAAGAATCCGAAACTTATCTCTTTTTCATAATCTTTCCATGACAATCACGCTAGTTGTTAGCATTAACTAGGTAGATTTAAAAATATCTATAAATACATTGCCATGGGGAAACCACATTTCCATGGTTAACTACTAAACCCAAATCTGAAACCCTAACTATAAGTCGTATCTCCTCTTACGATATACGCCCATTTATTAATCTATAAAAACAGAGATGTCAAGGGATCTAGGGGAAAGTGCAATGGACAAGGTTTTGCAGATGGCAGAGTTGTGTCAATGGCATTGATCGTCGAAGGTATTTTATTTCTCCCTTTGGTTTTCAACAATTTTCTGAGGAAATTGAATGAAGCATCACCATAAGTTTTTAATCTCTCCCTTTGCCTTATAAATATTATCGATGGAAATGGAATGACTTCCCGAGAATCTCATTTTTGGGCCTTTGGTATCCGCTTGGCGAAGCTCTAAGGCGACAAAAAGAAACCTCACAAACGAGGGCGACATTCACTGAGAGAAGGTATGGAAACACAAATCAACTTCATGTTTTTTCTGTTCATTAGAGAAATTTTGAAGTAAAAAATGGGCCTCAAAACAAAGAAAATGTACTATAAAAATCAACCAATCACATTATAGTAGATGACATCATCCCCCATGGTTAAGGTGGCATTGCATGAGTTAAGAATGTTTATTTGTCAAATTTTCTATGGTGGATGAAAACCCATAGTTAACCAAGGTAGTGTTATAAGTACTTTTAAGTCATAAAGTAAAGTACTCATAATGAAAGTCCTTTAACATTTTTTCATAAAATAATATTATTGCCATTTCAAGTAAAGTATTCATAATGAATGTCTTTTCACACTTTTTTTTTCTTTTCACACTTTCTCATAAAATAATATTATTGTCATTTTCAAGTAAGGTACTCATAATTCATAAAGAAAGTCCTTTCACTTTTTTTCATAAAATAATATATTGTCATTTTCATGTTTTTAATTTTAAATTATATATTCACTCCATTTTATTTAATATTATAATGTCAAACTAATTTATAAGCACATATATATATATATATATATATATATATATATATATCATTGTACTTTTATAATAAATTAAATTCATGGATGATATTAATATGAAAAATGTATGTTAGTTATCTATAACTACACACACAAATTGTCCATTTTATTTCAATAATAATACATGAGAACATATTATAATATTTCTAAAAAATTCAGTTTCATCACAATTTTCAAAGCTTTAAATAAACATGTTTTACAAAATAATAATGTTCTAAAGACAATATATATATATATATATATATATATATATATATATATATATATATTTACTACTCAATTTTTAAGAATAAATTAAGTTTTATATTATTTTCTATGAGAGACTTAACTATAACATTCATTTACAATAAAATAAATATGTCAAAAAAATTTATGATTTTGATATTAATTTACCAATATAGATTTAATGAATAAAGAATAATAATAATAATAATGCAATGTGGATTATAATAATATTATCAACATTTTACATGTAAATAAATTTTCAATTAAATCACATTATATTAAATTGATGAGAAAAATACTAAATATAAAAGGTCAATATAAATAAAAAAAATAGCTTTTAAATTTTTTTATTATTATTTAATTTCATTTGCAAGTTCAAGACAAATAAATGTTAAAAGACAATAAATTTTTGGGAATTTACAATGAATCTTAGTCACATCAATGTAAAGTTATTTTATTAGTCCCTGCTTTGCAGGGAGTATAGTGATCGATTGGTCGCCAAACTGCGTTGACCACTAATTTGTTAAAAGAGTTTAAAAGAATTTAACAAATGTTTATTAAAGTTTTTCAAATTTGTGTTAATTAAAATGAATTTGCTGAATATCAAAAATAATTTTATAATTTTTCAAAATTATTTTAACTGTTTTTTGATTGGTGCAGAGCAAAGATTTGACAAATTTCCCCTGCTGTGCAAATTATTAACTGAATTATAAAAATAAATTAAAAATATAAAATTAAACAAAAAATTGGAACTTGCCACATACCCTGATTCATTTAATATATATGTGACAAGTTAACATGGCATTGATCATGCATTTAATTCATTTAATGCATTAATATCGATGGTTAATATGAAATTCAAAGTTAAATCAAATAGATGGAGGGTTCTAAACCCAGCGCTGGGCTAACATGCGCACTGAAAGGTAAAACTTGATTATCTGTTGAGATTTGACACCTGGCCACGTGTTAACTACTCCATAGGCCTGCTGCAACTCAAACGTTTCCCGCTCGACCTGCTACCTGCACATAGCAACACGTTATGAAGCATCACACATAAAAAAATCTTAAAAAGATCTTAATAATAAATATGCAATAAATATTAGAGATAAGGTAATAAATATGCAATTTTTGCAAATCTTCGCAAATTTCATGGGCTATGCACATCGAAATATGTGCATATTACATAAGGATACGCACATAGAGACATCAGATATTTGTACAGTTTTAGTATTGTGCACTATTGCATATCTCCGACCTTACCAATATCGTATCCTGCATTAACAAATATTGGAATTTTTTTAATATTCCAACCGCAAGTAATAAATGTATCATTTCAGCATTTATGAATGTTTATTGCAGGTTAACTACATTGATTTAAGGGTCTGAAGAAGCAAACTTGACTTTCATTGTGAAGCAGGCGATCGACTCAGCTCTGCGCTAAAGAATTTTCAGTTTCGCCGTTCCTGTGTCATCTTGGAGCAAGAATTTTCAGTTTCGTCGTTCCTGTGTCATCTTGGAGCAAGAAAGTGCGGTCTTGGAGCAAGCAAGAAAACTATTGGCCTGTGCATTAGAGGTAAGCAATATTCCAAAAACTATTCGCCTGTGCATTAGAGGTAAATAATAATCAATATTGCAAAAATGATTGTGACTTCCACGTTCTCATATTCATATACTTATATGATACAAGATATAACTCTGTATATTGATTCTCTGTTGTAATTTGTCTGTGTCCATACTCTTATCTGTGTATATTCTTTATCTTGTATTGTTAATTAGTTACCGGACCTACCCTTGTTGGGGCCTTATGGAACACGCACTTACCACTAGTTTAAGGTGAACCAGTTGTTCCTTATTAGTACGCGGGTGGGATACTTATTGACTGTCTTCACCCTCCTACGTCAGGTGAGCCCTCCGTCCTCACTTTCCCTCAGGGCTAAAGGAAGAGACCGGCGCACCTAACTAAGGAATCATCCTGACCTCGAACTTTGCTGGGCTATCAACTATTTCTTTAATTACCCGCTCTTCCTAGGACTGCTTTTATAATTCCTAACTATTATCTGGCCGGGACAATATAAATATGGGTACCCACCCAACATATTAATTAAGTAAGTGTTCTGTAAGCTGGTGAATACTGTATGAAGCCCGTGCAAAAATATCTCTCTCTATTTGAAAGCCCTTCCATCATCCACCCAATCCAATGCTGTAAATTAAAGTAAGGCAGGCAGTAAAGATAGGTTGTGAAGTAGGTGGGTAAGTCAAGAAAAGTAAAAAGGATAAAAGGAGACTGGTGAGGAAAGGTTCCTAGTTGTCGGTTAATAAGTGCTATACCCGTCCCAATTTCATCTCATAAGTTTTGGACGAAATAGGTAGTTTCCACGGACGATAAGATAGGTATCTGTCCTGTCCAAGAGTATTCCAGCTTTGCCAGGTTATCCCTCACCCTGCAATGAGCTTCTCTAAACTCCTTGTAAGTATTAAATCATATACTTTAAGGGACCAGTTCTACTTTATCAATTTGTTGAAAGAAGGGGCGTAGCGGTAAAGTTTTATAAATGAAGAACTCGTCAGTTGATAAGAAGACCGCTGAACGACTGACCGACTCTTTCTTAATTGATAAGTCCATTTAAGGGAGCTAATCATAGGGCTTTAGCTTTATTTTAGTAATTTTAATTGTTAGATTCTCTGTTGTAATTTGTCTGTGTCCGTACTCTTCTCTGTTGTAATTATTTCAATAAACATAGAGTATTTTATGTTCCAATAATTCTTCTAAATAGTATGTTTATTTCCCTTCCAGTAATGTTTAGACAACGTAAACCTAGAAATACGATTTTCAACATTTTAATCAAATCATGATCTCCACAGAGCTAGGTATTCATACTTTAACTAGAATATTATTACAGATGCACTATTTGCACCGAAACGATACATGTCATAGATTTGCAAACAATTCATATGATTTCGTAAATTAAACTCAAGTTGATAATCATGTATCAGTATTTGAATATCCTACTCTTCATTGTGTTAATATTTCTCTTCCATCTACACATTTTGAAACCCAGCGTTAACATCTCGGAAACAAGCCCTTCTGTTTTTCAGATTAATTATTGAATGCATTTCAAACAGCTTTAAAAGTGTAGTTACAAGCTTAAATGAAGACCCTAAAATGTAAAAACCCTAGAAACACAGTCAGCCTAGCTAAGGTTTAACACTTGGGTTACGGCTATCATTTTGTTACTCATAATCACAGAAGTATCACATTTCAATGATGGGCTAAGCCCTAAGACTTTCGCAGTAGCTAAGTATTGGCAGAGCCTACGAAGAGGTTTAAAAAGACTAAATCCATTAACCATAGAAATACTCAGAATCCTTTTTAAATCAACCAAATCGAATTTTACAAAGTGGCTGAGACTTTAACAAAACTATGAGTTACAGCTCATAAAACAAATCTTTCCAATATCTTTTGCGTCACAGCTTAAAACAAAGGATTTTCACAACCTTTTGCACGACGGTATCTACAATTGCAAACCCAGACATATACTAAACTATTTATGACCTTGAGGTTAAACATTGAGGCTTACCGGATAGCTAGTATCCTTGCCTTCAAAACGAGTGCCGTGACTTTGAAGAGTAGAACCTGCCAACAATAATTTACACAAAGGTTAAACACGAGTTGCGAAAATCATTAGGAAGAAAAATACATTTCTAATCTAGTATCAATAGGAAATGAAGGAAGGAAAGTATGGTACATCACCTGAGTGTGTAACTTGCATCGTTATACTCCAAGCATACAGTAGATAGTCCAAGCAACACTCCAACAGTTCTTGACGAGATAAGACCATACCAGTGCACTCAGAATTCTGAGCGAGCATGACACTAAACCAAATCCAACTCTGAAAGTTCCCAACAATTCTCCAGTCATTTTTCACAACGAAAGGTCGTGGTATCCAGACCACACCTCAAATTTCCTTTATTCATGTAAATATTATCTTACAGTTGTCCAAACGCCATTAAAAACCTGGGAGAGCCGAGTAGAGGTGCAGGTTTCGAACCCTGGGAACTTGGGATTCCTGTCGGCCTCCCTTCCCACTACCCAAACCAAATGAATGTCACAACTGGGAAACGGACGATATGGAGAGATAGGGTTTTTCCAAAACCCAAGGCAATACAAAGATCAATGGCTAGGATGCAGCCACCGAGACACTGGAGAATACGTTCACTCATAATTCTGAGCGAGCATGACACTAAACCAAATCCAACTCTGAAAGTTCCCAACAATTCTCCAGTCATTTTTCACAACGAAAGGTCATGGTATCCAGACCACACCTCAAATTTCCTTTATTCATGTAAATATTATCTTGCAGTTGTCCAAACGCCATTAAAAACCTGGGAGAGCCGAGTAGAGGTGCAGGTTTGGAACCCTGGGAACTTGGGATTCTTGTCGGCCTCCCTTCCCACTACCCAAACCAAATGAATGTCACAACTGGGAAACGGACGATGTGAAGAGATAGGGTTTTTCCAAAACCCAAGGCAATACAAAGATCAATGGCTAGGATGCAGCCATTGAGACACTGGAGAATACGTTCACCTAAGACATTTAATTCTGCAATTAAAACTTAGTCACGACTGTCAAGATAGTGGCGAGCTAGAGTTCTAGCCTTGCATTTTTCTTATCATAGTTGCCAACATACATCGTTCAACACTACGACCACTACACAAGAACGTGAAGTTAGCCACAAAGGGTTACATATGGAGATCCACTAAAAGTTATTTATGATAGCATTTAATGCACCACTGTGGAAACGTATACGTTCCAACACAAATTTCGAAGAGTCATTACTTTAACCATTTGCTAGTTTAGAGCATAGTTAAGAAGGGTCGTATGATCCCAAGCCTAGAATTATTAGGCAATAAAAAGATCAATGGCTAGGATGCAGCCACCGAGACACTGGAGAATACGTTCACCTAAGACATTTAATTCTGCAATTAAAACTTAGTCACGACTGTCAAGATAGTGGCGAGCTAGAGTTCTAGCCTTGCATTTTTCTTATCATAGTTGCCAACATACATCGTTCAACACTACGACCACTACACAAGCACGTGAAGTTAGCCACAAAGGGTTACATATGGAGATCCACTAAAAGTTATTTATGATAGCATTTAATGCACCACTGTGGAAACGTATACGTTCCGACACAAATTTCGAAGAGTCATTACTTTAACCATTTGCTAGTTTAGAGCATAGTTAAGAAGGGTCGTATGATCCCAAGCCTAGCATTATTAGGCAATAAAAAGATCAATGGCTAGGATGCAGCCACCGAGACACTGGAGAATACGTTCACCTAAGACATTTAATTCTGCAATTAAAACTTAGTCACGACTGTCAAGATAGTGGCGAGCTAGAGTTCTAGCCTTGCATTTTTTCTTATGATAGTTACCAACATACATCGTTCAACACTACGACCACTACACAAGCACGTGAAGTTAGCCATGAAGGGTTACATATGAAGATCCACTAAAAGTTATTTATGGTAGCATTTAATGCACCACTGTGGAAACGTATACGTTCCAACACAAATTTCGAAGAGTCATTACTTTAACCATTTGCTAGTTTAGACCATAGTTAAGAAGGGTCGTATGATCCCAAGCCTAGCATTATTAGGCAATACAAAGATCAATGGCTAGGATGCAGCCACCGAGACACTAGAGAATACGTTCACCTAAGACATTTAATTCTGCAATTAAAACTTAGTCACGACTGTCAAGATAGTGGCGAGCTAGAGTTCTAGCCTTACATTTTTCTTATGATAGTTACCAACATGGTGGTATCACAACCCACTATGTGCCATGCAGAAACCTCCAAGGAGCTTAACTACGGGAGATGCGTTGGCCATGGCACGTGGCAGATGTAGAGGCAGGTCTTGCTGGGCTTAACCGTTGGGATCCAAGAAGTATCGATTACAATTTGGAGTTACAATTTGTTATAACGAGCAGGGGATTCAACTTCGTTTGTTGCAGTCACTGCACAGTTTTGGAGGTGCGTAATGAAATCTCTAGAAGTCCCACAAGAATCGACCAGGTTTTTTTGTAGTTCACAGTGATTGCAGAGGACGAGTAAATCCGCCCTTAACTCGAAACTTATATTGGGAACTGCATCTGCAAAGGAATTGCAGGATATATACTTCGTTGCCGGTCTTATCCACCATCTCATCGGCTGGTGCACCACAAATGCGCAGGTCAATAATACAATAGAATGTCTCAAATTTGAGCATAGCTGCAGCAGAGGTGTTCATGATTTAATAGGTCGCTACGTGGGCTCTCCCAGATTTTATGTTTACGAAATAGACTATGGATGGGCGAAACCATTGAATGTGCAGAGAGCATGGATGAATACTATTGGAGCGATGATGTTTCTCCCTTGTCTTCCTCGAAATCAGACGGAAACCCTAAAAAGGATTCTCAGAATCATCCTTGATTGAACTGTTCTCTTGCAAGCGTGCCTAGGTCTTGATCTCTCATCATTGAAATTGAATTTACAACCATGGTATGAAGTAATACTGCTTTAAGGACTTATTACGTGACCGTGCAACCCAATTCCATGGATCTATGTGCAGAACTGGGCCACTGGTGCATTAATTAAAAAGTTGATATAATAATTTTGTAGGGTTCTAGGGTATAGGCATTGCCATAAGAGGTTGAGAGCAATAGATGTTTTTTGTTTTGTTCATGGGAATTATGTAATAGGCTCTAATTTTCAATTAAGTGCACATGTACAAAGATCATGTTTACAAATACCTGGTCACTTCAATGGCGAGGAGAACATACAAGGGTTTGAGAAAATCCGAGAAGCTTTGAACTATCTATTTAAATCCGACTCACAAAGAAGCATTGAACTGTTTATTTAAATCAGAGAAGCTTTGAACTATCTATTTAAATCTGACTCACAAAGAAGCATTGAACTGTTTATTTAAATCCGAGAATCAATAGCCTCACAATATTAATGCCATCAGTTTGATATACCTCACAATATTAATGCCATGAGTTTGATATAGCGTCAAGGATCATCCCACTGCTTGCTTCACTTGCTATGCGTCATTCATCATCCGAGTGTTCATTCCACTTCATGAACTGTCTCCATAGAAAAGTATATACCAACACAAACGAAATATATCTCACTAATTGGAATATATATACCATATATACAATATATATCTCAATACATTTTTGAGAAATGACAATATATGTAAAAGTTTAAGGTTACTGAGATATGACAATATATGTAAAAGATTATTGGGTAAATATATTTACCCTTCCCACAAATTAAAATATATTCAATTGCAGCTACACTTAAAAAATATTTCAATTCCAACTGCACTTAAAATCCAATTTCAAGGTTTGAAAGCACTCACGGGAGTTAATAATTTGTTTATTTAATAAGGATAACCTTCAAAATTACTTAGAATATTAAACTATAGAAAATCTATTAATATACTGTATTAATAAAATCATTTTATACTTAAAAAAATAATAATAAATCTATCTGCAAACCAAGTTGGAATTACCGTTTGAACTTGATCTTGATACGGTTAATGCAATCGCAACTAATATCATAAAATCATTTTATTTATTAAACCTGTCGATGGATGGATTATAGCCTAGCATTACTATCGATTTGTTAAATCATCGAAATCATTTTTCCAATATTTGAGTTAAGCTTATATCCATCGCGGGACTATGATACAATTAGGTAACTCTTATGGTTATTTTGGATCGATATATATATCACTTCTATACCATAGATTAGGCATATTTACTTTACAAGGTGTTGTGTAAATATTAAAACAAAACTATCAAATGTATATAGGAATTACATATATATATGATAGCTAAAATAAAAGGAGTAAGGCAATGCCTTCACTATAGCATTAATAATGAACAAATAATTGCATTTTTATATATAGGAATTACATATATATATGATAGCTAAAATAATTATATATAGGAATTACATATATATATGATAGCTAAAATAAAAGGAGTAAGGCAATGCCTTCACTATAGTATACATAATGAACAAATAATTGCATTTTTACAGATAACTCTTATGACAACTTTCTACCAATTGTAAGTATTGGAATTTGACCTTGAAATAGCATAAGAATAACAAGGTTATCATCTAGAAATTGGTGAAGCTCATGAAGTATAACCATGCAAAGTTCTCTTAACATCAGTAAGTTATTTATCTATTTAATACTCAAGTAATCAGCTTTAGACCTGAAGTTGTCATGTAATGAGTACGTACTATGCAATTTACAAAAACTGTGTTTACCTATAGGACAATAGAATAAAGAGCAGTACCTGGAAGCGTAGTCTTCTCCAGCAAGCATACCGAAAGCAATAAACTGCTTCACTTTCACACTTGGATTACATATTTTCAAGTAGGGACTAGCTGCTTTGTAGCTATTTCTCTTGTTAATTTTATTTCTAGTGAATTTTGAAAAGTAACTCAACCATGGTTATTTATATTGTGCATAGAAAATAGTGTAGGAGGTGACTTGTCATATATACCTACCCCATAAAACCCCTAACTCATAATATTTTAATATATCTCATACTTTTTTAGTACATCTCTTAGGAGGCCATTTTTTGACCTCAAAATCTCTCTAATGACTATTTGATTACTGACATTTCTTCCCTGGTCATTTACGGTTTTGTACTGGGTTTGCAATTAGGACATTAGGGTTTCTTATTTTCAGTATGATATCTAGGTTAATCGGTTTAGTTTTGTGAACCTAATATTGTAGGTAACATCCAGTGAGATCCACAATATTCACAAAATTGACAATTCTATATGTTGATTCCTTGCACATCAAATTTATTGTAGTGATGTGTTTTTTTCCAAAGATAGTAAAACCTATCATAATTAGTTGGAAACATTTACTGAGGATAACCATTATTAGCCATCTCTTTCTGCTATTTGTGATTGCAAGCTACTTGGAAAACAGAACGCAAGACAACCAACCACAATGGGCACACACAAGAGAGACATTGCTCTCACCATCTGATTAATTCATGAAATTATACACACATTTATAGGCTTGGGAAGCCTCAACTAAATCCCTGGAATAGTGGGGCTACCAAACTCTCGTGAACACAAAAATACAAGGCTGTTACAACAAATAGAGAGACAATAACCAACCCTAACTATGGAATCAACAATCCAAACAAGATATTATTTTCTCCATTATTCCAACACTCCCCCTTAATGGAGAAATGAGTTTTCTACGACTCCTAACTGATTTCTAAATGCTTCAAACTTCACCTTTGCAAGAGGCTTGGTGAAATGACATTTTCATTTGTGTTACAATAGATTACATCAATTTCCTTTGACTGCAGTTTTTCCAATACAAAATGATGTTGAATCTCAATATGTTTAGATCGAGTATGATACACTGTATTTTTGGCTAGCTTGATGGTGCTTTGGTTATCACACTTGATAATTGTAGGTGCTTTCTGTTCTTCTCCAACATCTTGAAGGATTCGTCGCAACTAGATCGCCTCACAAATTGCGCTGCATAAAGCTTTGTACTCTTCTTCAGTAGATGATAAGGAAACAATTGGTTGTTTCTTACTGATCCATGACATGATCCCTGGACCAATATTGAATGCATAACCAGTGGTTGAATTTATATCATCATGATCTCCAGCCTAGTCTGAATCTGAATGACCTGTCAACTTAACATCAAATTCATCAGTATACTTACGACCAAAATTACTTGTCCCTTCAGATATCGAAGGACCCTCTTTGCTACTTTCCAGTGGCTTTCATGGGGCTTAGCCATAAACTGACTAACGATGCTAACAGAGTATGCAATGTCTGGCCTGGTTGTGGTGATATAGTTCAAACTTCCCACTAGCTGTCTATATGGACTAACATCCACCTCCTTTGTGCCATCCTCACCGTAGGGTTTGGCATTCTGTTCCAATGGAGTAGGCAGTGCCTTGCATCCATTCATATGAAATATCTAAAGTAGTTCCCTTGTGTATTTTCTCCGCATGAATAGTATCATACCAATATCTCTCCAAACTTCAAGGCCTAAATAGTAATGCATATCTCCAATGTCCTTCATCTCAAATAGCTGTGACAACTACTGCTTGATTTCTTCAATTAATGTAGAAGCATCTCATGTTATGATGAGGTCATTAACATATAGAGAAACCAATGTTATGTGTCTCTTATCATATGTCTTGACATACAGGTTGAGGTCACTCTCGCTTTTCACAAAATCCCGCTAAGTGAAGAAAGTGTCGATCTTCACATACCAAGATCTGGGAGATTGTTTCAATCCATATAGTGCTTTCTTCAACCTATAAGAAAGATGTTCTTGTCCCTTCTTTACAAACCCTTCCGGTTGGACAAGGTACACCTCGTCCTTCAAGTCACCATTCAGGAAGGTAGACTTGACATCCAACTGGTGCATTTTCCAAGTGTGCTTGGTGGCTAATGCAATCATCATTCTTATGGTGTTCAACTTGGCTATTGGTGCATATGTGTCTTCATAATCAATACCTTCTTTTTGTGATAACCTTTTTCTACCAATCTTGCTTTATATTTATCTATGCTACCATCAACCTTGAATTTAGACTTAAATAGCCATTTGGAACCTATGGGAACTTTATCCTTAGGTAGCTATGCCAATTCCCATGTGTCATTCTTCAATATAGAATTGTACTCTTCAATCATTGCATCCATCCATTCTTTCTTATCTTTTGCTTGTTCAAAATTCAAAGGTTCAACGACATTCATTACTTGAGTCATTAAGGCATAGTCTTTTAACCTTGTAGGTGGTTTAATCTGGCGTGTTGACCTCCTTTGTGCTTCAATTCCTGTTGGAGTCCCATCAAACATTCTTCTACTTGTCGAAGAGTCTTCATTGCTACTTGGTGAATTTTCACTGCTTGAAGTATCCATGCTGCTTGAATCTTCTTCATGTTTGTGTTCCTATTCCACATTCTCATTTGCATCTTCCATGATGTAATCATAAGGAATATACCATGTATCATTGTTTTCCACCCGAGGAACTTCATCTGCATCTTCATGAAATATTACATCTCTACTTGGAAAAACTTTATGCGTACTAGGATCAAACATTTTGTATGCTTTATGATCATCAAAGTAACCAAGGAAAATGCATTTGATAGATTTTGCATCAAGTTTTCTCCTATCATCTTTAGGAACATGTGAGAATGCTTTGCTGCTAAACACTCTTAGATGACCTACTTCAGGCTTATAACCATAAAGAGCTTCAAAAGGAGTTTTATGGCCTAAGCTTTTAGTTGGACTTCTATTCTTCAAATAAACAGTAATGCTAACTGCTTCAACCCAAAATCCATTAGAAATATTTTTACCTTTCATCATTCTCCTTGCGCATTCCACCAGGGTTCTATTCTTCCCTTCAACTACTCCATTCTGCTGAGGAGTATGCGATATTGTGGATTGTTGCTGAATGAACTAGCACACTGCTATGGAGGCCGCGATCTGGCTCTGTAACTGCTGTTGCTGTAGACACCCCCCCCCTCTGTATCGTCCAAGCTGCAAATGTCAGATTCTCTTGTATTTTGATACTGGCAAGGTGACGAGACGATTGCTGTTGAGGGCCGCTACAAAAGAAGAAGGCCGTGAATTCCATTGTGCATGGATAGACCGAGATATGAAGAATTGTTAGCGTCGATGATTAGAATAGTGTTGCTTGAATCTGCTTGAAGAGTGTTTCTACATATTCCTAGTAGTTTCTAGTTACAGAATACACTCTTGTCTGTCTGCCTAAAACACATTCATTCAAGCAATTGTGATACAATCCAAACAAGATACTATTTTCTCCACTATTCTAACAAATCTTACTCATCATATTGTAGTGATGTGTTTTTTCCAAAGATAGTGAAACCTATCATAATTTAGTTGTCAACATATAGTGAGGATAGCTCATTATTATCCATCACTTTTTGCTATTTGTGATCTCAAGCTTACTCATCATTGTTTTTTGTTTTTTTGTTTTTTTTTTTAATTTTTTTATTATTATGTTCGAGGAAGACAAGCTCTTAGCCAATTATAAACATTTTTTGTTGTTTTTTGTGTTACATCAGGACCAAAGATAGTCTCAGCCCAAACAATATCCACAAAAAAATCAATATCTCCTACAATCATCACTAGGCTACATTTAGTGGGGTCATGTGCTTTTAGTAAAACAAAATATAACACAATTCTACCATTCTTGCTTGAAATCCTATTGGAATTGTTAGAATGGCAAGACAAGTTGTTGAAATTTCACAATCCAACATGGTATATTATTGAATCCATTTAAAAAAAAAATTCAAATAATGAAAAATTATTGATTTGACCAAAGATTATTTAGTTAACCTATTGTTCAAGAAGAAAATTGAAACTTGTTTCTATATATAACCATTCTCAAAATCTATACAAATTTTTAAAAATAGTTTTTTAACTATAATATTTTTTATTTTTCTATCAAATTAAAAACTTATTTATTTTCCCTCTTATGTATAGTATTCCAACTGTATGTATGGAGCTAAACTTCGGTGGATACTTTATACTTGATATCACATGACCACTACCTAGCTTTTTCTTAATAGAAACGTGAAAAAATATTATATTAAACAGAGGATAATTTACAAAATTCCCTTCCTTGAAGGGGTAACCATAACCTGGGCATTAAGTCCTTCAGTATTGAAAAAATACATTGTTCAGTCTTTGATATTGTTCCTTCTATCTTTCCATGACTACTACCTTTTACCGGGTAAATCCTAACAAACTAATTCCATATATAAACGCAAAAATACATTTAACAAAACAAAAACAGGGAGAGTTTGCATCTTCATTCCTGAATTTGAGCTGGAGGAATTTCTTCTTGCATGAGCGAGTCGTCTTCCATTAGGGAGCTACCTTCATGCTAGGTTTCTGGATCCGTGGGATCGTTCTGCTTCCCAATTTCTTCCTTCAGGTCGTTCAATGTATCTTCCATTTGAGCCAAACGAGCCTCTATCTTGTCATTTCCACTTTGTAGTGAATCAAATAATTTCCCTTTCAAGGTGAACAAGAAATGTTTTAGACCTTCAAAGTTGGCTTGCTGGTGGTCTTTAATACCCTTAACTTCATTCCACAGTTCTTCAAGCTCGCCGACATGGACACAACGTTAGTTTCCACATCTTCCAGTCTAGAATCCATCTGGTTGAAATCAAGGCCAATTTGTCTGCATTCATCCAGAGCAGCTTTGGGGACTTCAAAGGCGTTGCGGGCGTTCTTTCTGATGTCTTGGTGCACCGCCTTAATCTCCCAGAGCTCCTTCAACATATTGTCCATATTCATTCTTTTGATAACTGAGAGAGACCAGAGAGGAAGACACAGAGACCAGAGAGGAAGACGCAGGCCTATTATGAAATACAAAGCATCACAAGTGAAGGATTCATTACCAAACACAACCATATGTAACACTGTCCTTTCTCCCAGAAGACATTCATGCGAACGGGAACCTCGGGGGAGCGACTTAACGCCGCATGCTTCCATTTTCATGCAACAACTACCACCATAAATGAGTGAAGGGACTTCCCATAGGTGGGTTTTAAATCCCGACCTCTCATGGAATCCACCTGTCCAAAAAACAAGAGGGAGCCGATGCATGTTCGCCCCCACGATGAGGGTAGAAAGAAGGTTAAAAAACAAGGGGACCATTTGATAAGAGAAGGGGTCTTGATTCAAGACAATGAAACCTTTTTTTGTCCTATATCCTTGGTTTGCCATGATATCAGCCTCCATGTTATTGTGCCTTAGAACGTGAAAGAACTGGATCCTGGAGATATCATGGATAATTGAAACTATTCTTTTTTGAATTCTATTCAGATTCTTATAGTGTCCTTTTTGGATGTTTATCATTTTCTGAATAAAGATCTTGGAGTCTCCAAAGACATAATATTGTTCTATGTGCAGACACACCATTATTTCTACTCCCTGGAGAAGGGCCACCCATTCAGCTTGGTTGTTAGTTCTCCTTCCTAATCCCCATGCATACTGGAATAACATATTTCCTCCAGGGTCGTAAACGAGTCGTCCCACACCTGCCACCCCTAACCTCTATCTAGCTTCAACAATAACTAAAACTACCTTCTTGGTCCCGGAGTAAAACATAAAATTACTTATGATTCAAAAAAAAATTACAACATCTAAACCCTAAGACTAATTACACAACAAAACATTCATAACATTCTTTGATATCACCATCGCAGTTTCTAATGGATGTGATATGTGCTATCTTTAATGTTTAGAGATTTGATAGATTTGATATCTTATGTTTATTATGTTAAAATATGGAATATATTTTTATTGGTAAGTTAAAGTCTTTTGACATGGAACATTTTTTTTCTCTATAATAATTTTTATATCAACATTAATTTTTTTTTCAAATTCAAAAAAACAATTACAACATCTAAACCCTAAGACTAATTACACAACAAAACATTCATAACATTCTTTGATATCACCATGGAAGTTTCTAATGGACGTGATATGTGATATCTTTGATGTTTAGAGATTTGATAGATTTGATATCTTATGTTTATTATGTTAAAATATGGAATATATTTTTATTGGTAAGTTAAAATGTTTTGACTCAACATTAATTTAATTTCATGTTAAAAAGTTTTATATGTTTCTAATGTACAATTTATTAAATTGATTTTTTAACATAAAAAATAAATCTAGAATCTTTATATTTTACTCATTCCTTTTTCTCATTGGTCAAAAAGATTATCAATGAAACATAAAATCCCTGAGAGTACATTGGATATGACATTTTATAAGAATGCCATGTGACAACTTTTGCATGTCATTATTGACTTTTTTGTACTAGAAAACAAAAACTATTGTTGTCACTATTCATATTATGTTTTGCTTATAATGTGACCAATTCTATATATTTTTATTATTTTAATGTTTGTATGAGGACAAATACTTAATTGATGTGACAAGTTCTATAAACTTATTATGTTCTTATAATTTCTCGCTAGTTTGTCATAATCATAAATGTTGTACTTATACTATATTTTTAAATATGGTTAGTTTACTTATTCAATATATTTAAATATTTTTTAAATATTAGTTTGTTTGATCAATATTTCTATACATTCTCTTTTCAAAATTTAATTTCTCTTTATTTATATGTATGAATGATGTTAAGGAGTGTCTTAATTGTTTGAACAAATTAAATCATAAAAGATTAAGATCAAATTACCAACAAATCAAATAAAAGATAACAGAAAATATGTTTACACATTAATATCAATTAATATTTCTTTACACATTTATAAAATTAATTTTACAGTTAAATGCAAATAATTATTGGAAAACTAATTCTCTTCACCAATTCTATATTACGCCACTCTTTTTTTTTAAGAAGATGACATCTTGTTATTTAAGAGATGTATGTAGCATTTTAACATTTTCTTAAATGATTTTAAGAAATTAATATGTTATGGTTTTTAATTTTTTTATATTTTTTAATTCAAATTATTTTAATATTTATTTAATTATGATTTTCAAGTTTATATTATTAGTATAATTGATCTTAAAAAGGGATTTATCAAGTACCAAGAGGGATCATATCTTTGGAGGTGCAAACCCTTCCTCAACATTTGATCCCTCTAGAGTCTAGAGGCTTGAGAACTCCTCTTTTAAGATGAATCTTAATCTATGACATTGTAAATGTTTTAATTTAATTCTAATTTGAACTGATGTATTATTTTTTTATAATATTTTATTATTTTAAAAGAATACATGTATCTGCTTCAGGATGAGCAAAGAAGAAGTTACACATCCCCTAATAAATTATAGAATATGCTTCTCAACATAAAAATAATATTATATATAAAAGAATGCATGGTTTGATATTTATTATTAATACATAAATTGAGTATAATTATCATCATGCCATCATCAATCACATGGCAATAGTTTGCATAATAATGATGTGTGCACGATATGTCTATGGAGAATATCACATGATAGGTTGACATTAACTTTAGCACCAAAACCTAAATCTCTAAAGTATCTAAAGTAGTTAAGTTAGTGTCTTATTATAGTTTTTTTAGGTCGGTGGAGACTTGTACTTTATTGTAGCAGTGTCTAAAGTGACTTACATGGGAATGATTGAGACTTAGGAGATATAAGTTATTATATAGGAATAGTTCATGCTACACCACAATAACAAAGTAGGACAGACATCTTGTAGGCAATCATAGTATGGGGGGACACCTAATCAATGGAGTAACATACGAGGGTGGATTTAAGTTAAATAATATAATATATTTAGTACCATAATAATATTATATGCAATTCCCAGAAGTTGATATTAACTAATATAATATTTTTAATACCATGATAAATGCTTATAATATTATATACAATTCCCAGAAGTTGATATTAATTAATATAATATTTTTAATAACATGATAAATGCTTAACTAATATTATAACTAATATAATATTTTTAATACTATCATACATGCTTAACTAATATTGAGATGGATGTTTGTTCTCTAAGTATAAAATATTTTACACATTTAGGCTTGCACTACATCATAAAGGCTTAACTAATATTGAGATGATTGAGATGTTTAAGTACAAAATATTTGATATGTTCAGGAGTGTAGTGTATTATCTTGTATGTTCATCCAAAAGGTGAGGGGTGGAAGAGGTCATGTTCTTATTTGCAATTTTAATATTATATAATTATTTTTTAAAAATTATAATGAGTTTAGATAGTTTAAAATGATTTTATATTGTAAATGTAAAATATGTACCATGCACTAATGAGGATTACAACTGTGTGTATACATATAATGAGTTAATGTTTAAACCCATTTTTGTATTAGTGTGGGTAGAGCGAATTAATGCACGAGGAAATGGAAAAATAAATAGCAACGCTTCTACACAGACCAACGATCATATTCCTTTAAAAATGGGTTGATGGTGATGTATCATGATAAAGCACACTATGAATTGGACCACTTATGCATCAACGTATCAAGGATGGGATTGTACGATGCAAAAATATTTTGATCTAAGAGTGGGTTTAAAAAACACCATCCAACGACTATTTTAATGGTTACTAGGTTAAAAAGCACCCTCCAATGGCTATTTTAGACATTGCCTTATTTTTTCATAATAAAGTGTATCAATGGATATAAATGATAACATGATTAGAAAGGGGATTAAATCGATCATTAATGTGATCCTAAAAATATCATCTATTAAAAAAATCATTAATATGATTTTGAAAGTTCTATGTAATATAAAATACTTGAGGTATGTACAAAAATAAAAAAGGAAATATCGAAGGGAAATTCACAAGTAAACAAGAAGCTAAAATGAAAATGGAAATAAGAAAAACAACTAAAACAAATGAGAAGACATTGTCTCATTTCTCTTGTTTGAAAGTGTACATGAAAACAAACTCACAAAAGATATGAGATATTACATGGTAAAATCTTTGAAAATAAAATGTCCATGAAGCAAGGTGAAATCTCAATTATTTCTCAACTCATTCAACTATGTACAATGAAGACCCATGTCATTTTCATAAAATAGATACTTCCATGTTAATTGCTCACTTATTTATAGTTCACTAAGCCACAACTCAACTAGTTATGCATAAAATACATGGATGCTTCAAGTTAAGCTTACTTGATTTTGGAATCTATCTATGCATAATGGTAAGATCAAAATATGTACAAAGGGAAACATCCATGGATCAAAGGTGTAACGTACCCCACATTACACATCTACATATCTACGATGTATGAGACTATAAAAATGAGATTTTCTCTACACATACACATAATTACAGTGTAAACCTATGCAATTAAAACAATTTCCTTTACGCTCCCAATTAACAACTTCATTATTCTCGCTAGTTGCCCATAAAAATAATTCAAACACAGGCAGCCAGAACATAATAATCCTAACTCTTAGAGAAGACTAACAATCCCTTAGCAGGGTGAAGGATAATTTATAAGCAAACATTGGAAAGACTCAGAGTTAGAAATGTTAGAAAAACAGGATCACAGAGCAATAACAATAAACAAGATGCAAATATAAATTACACAGACACATTACAAGAGAGACGCCAATATATCGTGGTTCACCCAAGATGGGCTACTTCCACACTGAAATTGCCAGTACTTATTATTATACCATCCAACAAAGTGACGGGATACAACCCGCAGCACAACCGTTGCAACTTCCTCTTCACACTCTCTCAGTCTCTCTTACACAATCTTAGAGATCTTTACAATGCATAATACCTAATACATCGACCTTAGCCGTATTACAATGTCTTTCTTATAAAGGGGACCCCAGTGGGGGGAGGCTTCGCCCCCCTGCCGGGGTGAGTGTACAGTCCTTTTGCATATCATATAAAGCTAGGGTACAAACACGGTTGAATAATAATATCTCTGAATCTGGGGGATCAGGCTCCACAACCAACAATCTCTTGCTTGGAGATTGATCACAACAGCCCCACCGCTGCTGCACTTGCTGAACCTTGGACTTGGAAAATTTCTCATCTTCACCTTCATGCTAGAAGGCCAACTGAAACCGAGCAGGAACTCAGTTTCTCTCTGGTCACTACCTTTGTGAACATGTCTGCAAGATTCTAGCTAGTATGTATCTTTTCCAGCTTCAACAGTTCATCTTCCAAAATAGAGCGTATGAAATGGTACTTGAGCTGTATATGTTTATTCCTGGAATGGAGTGTTGAGTTCTTTGCAAGATGAATGGCACTTTGAATGTCACTATACAACCTTCTATCCTTCTGCTTCTTACCCAATTCCTCCATAAACCTCTGCAACCAAATCATCTCTTTACTAGCCTCTGTAACAACAACATACTCTGCTTCTGTTATTGAAATTGCAACAACCTTTTGCAGTTTCGAAATCCAACTTACTGCTGTTCCATCTATAGTAAACACATACCCTGTGGTGCTCCTCCTACTATCCTTATCACCTGCCATATCTGTATCAACATATCCCTGTAGAACAGTGTCTGAACCTCCAAAACATAATGTCTGAGTGGTAGTACCTCTCAAATACATGAGAATCCACTGTACTGCCTTCCAATATTCTTTACCTGGATTGTTCATATATATGCTCACAAGTCCCACTGCATGTGCAATATCTGGTCTTGTGCACACCATGGGATACATCAAGCTGCCAACTGCTGATGAATAGGGAATCTTGGACATGTAATCTATCTCTTCCTCTGTCTTGGGACACATTTCCTTAATTAGTTTGAAATGGATGGACAAAGGTGTACTAACTGGTTTTGCATTCTACATTCTGAACCTCTCCAACACCTTTTGTATGTACTCACTCCGAGACAATGTCAATTTGCGATTTTTTCTGTCTCTTGTTATTCTCATACTAAGTATTTGCTTTGCAGTACCCAAATCCTTCATCACAAATGAATTAGCTAGCTTCCCTTTGAGTACATTTATATCCTGCATGTTAGACCCTACAACAAGCATGCCATCCACATACAATAACACGATAATATATCTTTCATTGTCTAGCCTCTTGAAATAAACACAGTGGTCAGAATGACATCTACTATAACCTTGTTCTGTCATAAACCTGTCAAATTTTAAATACCACCACCTTGGAGCTTGCTTCAAGCCATACAGGCTCTTCTTCAACATGCATACCAAATCCTCCTTCCCTTTGACATCATCCCCTTGTGGCTGCTGCATATATATCTCTTCCTCCAAATCCCAATGGAAAAAAAATTGTTTTTACATCTAATTGTTCAAGATGCAAATATTCAACCGCCACTAGACTTAAAATAGTCCTAATTGAAGTAATCTTAACAACAAGAGAAAATATTTCATCAAAATATATACCTTTATTCTGTGCAAACCCCTTTACAACAAGTATGGCCTTGTACCGTTTCGTATCTCCTTCTTCTTCCTTCAACATGTAAACCCATTTGTTCTGCAATGCTCTTTTACCAGCAGACAACTGAACCAAATCCCAAGTCTGGTTTCCTACCAATGAGTCCATCTCCTCATTCATGCCTTGCTCCCACTTCTTTCTAGTTTCCACCTGCATTGCTTCTTCATAACATTCTGTTTCACCAGAATAAGTCATCAATAATAATACATTTAAGGAGAGTATCGTTCAGGGAGTCTACTTAACCTGATATATCTTCTTACACTTGCAGGAGTTTCAGGTACTTGCTGTTGTTGATTTTCTGGCACCTTCGGAATTTCATCAAGTACTGTGTACTTTGTGTTTTCCTTTTCTTGTTTCTTTCCCTGCAACTGATCTTTATACATGACCTTTTCATTGAATACCACATCTCTACTCCTAATGATTTTGTTATTTTTAGAATCCCATAAGCGATAACCAAAATCATCAACACCATATCCAATAAAGGTACATTTCTTGGATTTAGCTTCAAGCTTGTTCTATTTTCTTTATAAATATGGACAAATGCTTCACAACCAAATGTTCTCAGAAATGAGTAGTTTACCTTTTTACCTATCTATGCCTCTTCTGGAATACCAACATCCAAAGCACTTGAAGGCCCTCTGTTTATTAAATAAACAACAGTATTTACAACATCTTCCCACAACTGTAAGGGAACCCTGCATGCAATCTCATACACCTTGCACGCTCCATGGTCATTCTATTCATTCTTTCTGACACACCATTTTATTGTGGTGTTCCTGGGACTATCTTTTCTTTACGAATCCCATGGTATGAACAGTAACTATCAAACTCCTTTCCGTAGTACTCACCTCCATTATTAGATCTGAGACACTTCAACCTTTTTTTCTGTCTCATTCTCAACCAAATCTTTCCACTTCTTAAAAGTAGCAAACACATCAGATTTATGTCTAATGCAATAAACCCAAGTTTTTCTAGTTGCATCATCAATAAATGTAACATAATAATGAGAGCCACCAAGAGATTATACCTGAGCCGGTCCCGATACATCTGTATACACAAGATCTAACTTTTCATTCTTCTTTTGTTTCCCAACCGTGAGAAATCTGACTCTCTTCTGTTTTCCATAAACATAGTTTTCATAGAATTCCAAACTTACCTACTTCAAATCTGGCAACAACTTCCTTGAGTGGAGAATTTGCATCCCCTTCTCACTCATGTGGCTAAGCCTATGATGCCACAATGTTGTATCTATTCCTGTGGAAGCTAAAGAGATAGAACGGTCAGTATTATGAGGACATAAATACAACTTACCTACCCTGTCTCCTTTTGATATCACCATTGATCCTTTAGTGATCTTCCACCATGTTTCTCCAAATGTAGATAGACAACCGCCATCTCCCAACTGCCTCGTTGAGATCAGATTTATTTTCATAGCAAGAATATGCTTAACATCTTTTAGCAGCCATTCAGTTCCATTCTTAAATTTTATCCATACCTTACCCATTCCAACAATTTTACATGGCTCATAATCACCCAATAATACATGTACAAAATCACCTCGAACATAATCATGAAAATATTTCCTATGAGGTGTAGCATGACATGAAGCCCTTGAATCTACTACCCAGTAATCACTAGTATTATCTAAAGCAAGAATCAAAGCATCTTGTAACACATCACCTGCTACATTTGCTTCCTGAGTAGTCTCCTACTGTCCATCTCCTTTCTTCTTTAGAGATATGCAGTATTTCTTTAGATGTCATTTCTTTCCAAAGTTCCAGCACTCTATTTTTTCCAGTCTGGACTTGGATCTGCCCATTTTAGACTTGCTGCGATTTCCTTGTCTGTTTCCTCTCTCCTTTTGTCTTCCCCTACTCTCCATGGTCAACGCATTACTTGATGTCTCACCTATGATTTCTCTTTGCATTTTCTCGCTAAGAATAACACTAACAACATCATCAAATATCAAGGTGTTTGAACCAGAGACAGAGTTACTTACAGCCATGACCAAGCCATTCCAGCTTTCTGGAAATGAACACAAGATTAGAAGAGCCCTAACCTCATCATCAAAGTTCACACTTACAGAACTTATTTGATTTGTAACCGTATTAAATTCATTTAAATGATCAGCAACAGATCCACCTTCAGACATCTTCATATTAAATAAATGCTTCATTAGAAATACCTTGTTGGAGGCTGAGGATTTTTCATACAGCTTACCCAATGCGCTCATCAAACCCTCTGTTGTCTATTCTTTTGAGATATTGAAAGCCACCGATGAAGCCAGGGACAACCGTATTGTTCCCAGTGCCTTTCTGTTAAGAACCTCCCATTCTTCGTCCTTCATAGTCGCCGGCTGCTTTGCTCTTCCTCCCAACGGTAGGAATAGATCCTTCTGGTATAGATAGTCCTCCATTTTCATCTTCCATGACTGTTAGTTTTGGCCATTAAATTTATCGACCTTAAACTTTCCTTCTTCCGCTATTTCTCCCACTCGAACCAGAAACCCTAGTTTCTTGCGGGTTTGTCTGCCAAATAGACCTTTGGCTCTGATACCAATTGTTAGAAAAACAGGATCACAGAGCAATAACGATAAACAAGATGCAAATATAAATTACACAGACACATTACAAGAGAGACACCAATATATCGTGGTTCACCCAAGATGGGCTACGTCCACACTGAAATTCCCAGTCCTTATTATTATACCATCCAACAAAGTGAAGGGATACAACCCGCAACACAGCCACTTCAACTTCCTCTTTACACTCTCTCAGTATTTCTTACACAATCTCATAGATCTTTACAATGCATAATACCTAATACATCAACCCTAGCCGTATTACAATGTCTTTCTTATAAAGGGGACCCCAGTGGGGGGAGGCTTCGCCCCCCCCACCCGCTGGGGTGAGTGTACAGTGCTTTTGCATGTCATATAAAGCTGGGGTACAAACACGGCTGAATAATAATATCTATGAATCTGGGAGTTCAGGCTCCACAACCAACAAGAAAAAAATATCAAGTTTGTCGAGTTAGCAACGTAAAACAACCTTATTCATGGGAAAACATCCAATCATGCATTCTATCATTATACCCAGATTTATGTCTATATTTCTATGAGAAAGACATGAACTTTCCATTCATAAAAAGGGTTATGAAAGCATAAGAAAACAAGAGGTGGATAATTAAGTAAAACCAACTCATCATTCACATACCAAATTAATACAACAGATAGCTTATGCAATTGAAAGAAAACTCTTTCATGAATACAACCTTCTAACAAGCTTAACATAGCATATTCATGGCTTACATTTAATTATACATTCATTCCACAGATTGAACATATCAAGCATAATTAAACACTTGAATATTATAATTCATACACATATACTTATCTGAACTTCACATGAATGTGGCAATTGGCTGTAGGTGAGCCACGCTCCACCCAACCTTAGAACTTGTCCAGCCTATACTATTTCAGCTCCCAAGTTTACCCCTGAGCTGAGATCCAGACATTAACCAGAGATATCTCACCAATTTTCCCTAACTCACTCTCAGAGTCTCATGTGGAAATAACAAGGATAAAGATATACACAGGGTTCAGCAAACAACATTTTGTAAACCAATTTCTTGTCAAATACGCAATTGATCCACCTGAGTTCCTTCCCAAAACACATAGCGACACACTTCACTGCAAACATTGGGAATCCCTCTGGGTCTCATGCTTCATTTCCAATTGACTAGTTAGTTAAACCAAGGAATTCATGGCTAGTTCGGGTTATCTCAACATAACAAAGTTCAGGTTATCTATGCAATTCGGTTCAGGTCCGTCATAGGAAATCTCTCCCAATTGTCTTCACTCTCCGAGAACTCCAAAAACATAGTGATACACTTCACTGTCCCTGTCTAAAACTCCTCTCGGATTTTCCGCAATGTTCTTGCACTCAGCATACACTTCCCCATGCTCTGCATGCATTCTCCAGAACACGTCCAGATTGACGTCCCCCTCCCCCCAGGCTCAACGAAGCATTCCCCATGCCCCACTAATGCTTGGATCAATGAGGAAACCCCGTGTCCTCCTTTGGGCGCCCACGGGGCCGTCCCAAAGGAACACATTCCCTTCCCTAACCTTAATCACGATTAACCACTTAATCATAACATTAAACAATATTTAATAATATTTAATTATTAAATACCCCCATTGATTTTAAGGCTTAAAAGTATGGGTTTTGGGTTTATCATAAGGTTTATACAACAAGGGTTTAGGGATCAAGGTACATAAGTCAACCTTACCCCTTCACAACCCTTGGTTAATATCTGGATCCCCTCTTCAACGTATTGCTCCTCATGCAGCGAGCTAGTGTTTTTATCAAAAGATTATCATGCTATGTACATACTCATAGCCTCAATGTTCAATTACAATAACAGCTCTAACCTGGGCCATGGAGTGTTACAATTCCCCTCCCCTTAGAGTCTTCATCATCCTCGATGATTAACATTGTATATATACACAAATTAACTGCAATAATGTTTTAATATACATTTTCAAAATAAATGCGGATACTCTTCCTGCCTTATATCTTCCAGTTCCCAAGTGGATTCCTCAGGATTGTAATGGGTCCATTCGACCTTTACCTGTCCGATGACTCTGTTCCTAAGTACCCTGCTTCTGCAATCCAATATGCAGATTGGTTGAACTTGCATTTCCCCTTCTGGTTCCACCTGAAGAACAGACCAATCAAGCACATGATTAATATCATAAAAATACATTTTTCAAAAATGAAATATGAAACAAATTATGTATTTTTATAGTGGGAGGTAGTGCTAGCTCGTAAGCTACCGATCCCACTCTGCTTAAGATTTCGAATGGTCCACAAAATCTAGCGATCAATTTCTTGCATTTTCCCAACCGCAAGGAATTTTTCTTCTCTGACCTTCAGGAACACCATGCCCCCAACCTGGAATTCTTTGTATGTCCTTCTTTTATCTGCATAGCTCTTTTGACGATCTTGTGCCATTTTCAAATTATGTTTTATCTTTACCAATTGATTTTCAATATCTTGAAGCATTTAAGGCCCAATGATTAACTTGCCTACTGGTTTATCCCAATTGATTGGAACATTAGACTTTCTACCGTATAAGGCTTCAAATGGACTCACTTTCAAAGATTCTTGATAATCATTATTATAAGCGAATTCCACCAAGCACATGTACTCTTCCCATTTTCCTGGTTTGTCCATGCATACATCTTGAGCATGTCTTCAATAACTTTATTTACACACTCAGTCTGCCCATCAGTTTGGGGATGATAAGCTATGCTTAAATTAAGCTTAGTCCCAAACTCTTTAAATAAACCTTTCCAAAAATTAGAGGTGAATTTCGGATCTCTATGTGACGCAATGGCTTTCGGAACACCATGCAACCTAGCAATTTCTTTCATATAAATCTCAACAATTTTAGCTGCCTTGAAAGTTGATTGAACTGGAATAAAATGGGTTGATTTGGTTAACTTATCAACCACTACCATGATTGAATCATGCTGCCTCGTGGTTCTCGGAAAACATGTAATAAAAGAAATAGTTATAGTGTCCCATTTCCATTCAGGAATAGGAAATGGCTGAAGTAAACCAGCTGGGTATTGATGCTCTGATTTGACCCTTTGACATTCTAAACAAAGGAGAATGTAATTGGCCACCTCCTTTTTCATGTTTGGCCAATAAAAATTCTTCTTTACAACTGTAAGAGTCTTCTGATATCCAGGATGTCCTGCATAAGGTACATTATGCATTTACCTCAATATTATTCTTTTCAATTCTTCATGATTAGGTACATAGATCCTATCCTTAAAATGAAGGATACCATTCTTAACTACTGCAAAATTGCAGAACTTTAATGCTTCACTTGCTTCTTGCAATGCTGTTGGTATTTGTAAATAATTCTTGTCACTTTTCAAAGCTTCAAGCAATCTGATTTGTAATTCAGAATTCCAAGTGTTGATGGCTGAAACATGCATCAACTGTCCCCTTCTGCTGAGTGCATCAGCTACTCGATTTTCTTTTCCTTTCAAGTACTTGATCTCAAAAATTGAACTCACTTAAGAATTCAACCCACCTAGCTTGTCGGGAATTAAGTTGAGGTTGATCAAACAAATACTTTAAACTGTTATGATCAATTCTTAACTCAAACTTATTTCCTAGAAGATAGTGTCTCCACATGCGAAGGGCATGTACAATGGATGCTAGTTCCAAGTCATGAGTAGCATAGTTCTTCTCATGCTCCTTCAACTTTTGTGATTCGCATCAAATCACATGTCCTTCCTGCATAAGAAATCCACCCAGTGCTTCAAGTGATGCGTCAATACATACCGGAAATTCTTTATCAGGATAAAAAATTTCAATACCGGCACACATATAAGCAATTCCTTTAGATTTCTGAAACTATCTTCACATTTCTGACTCCAGATGAAAGGTACACTTTTCTTTTGAAAAGATGTAATTAAATTGGTTATTCTCGAAAAATATTTTATAAGCTTTCGGTAATAACAAGCCAATCCCATGAATGATCTTACATCAAAGACATTGCGAGGAGTAGGCCATTCCAAAATAGCCTTAACTTTAGCTGGGTCCATAGACACACCTTCCTCAGAGATGATATGGCCCAAATATAACAATTGTTTATGATATAACGTGCACTTGCTTATCTTGGCATACAATTGATTTTCTCTCAATATTTGCAAAGTAATCATGAGATGTTCTTCATGCTCCTCCTCGGTTTTGGAATATATAAGTATATCATCCAAAAATACAATTAAAAAATTATCCAAAAACTCTCTAAATACACCATTCATCAAACCCATGAATGTAGCAGGAGCATTTGTTAAACCAAAAGGAAGCATTGTAAATTCATAATGCCCATATCTGGTTCTGAATGCGGTTTTACAAATGTCTTCATCTTTAATACCTATCTGGTGATATCCAGATCTCAAATCTATCTTAGAAAATATTCTTGCACCTCTTAACTGATAAAAAATATCATCAATTCTAGGTAGAGGATACCTGTTCTTAATTGTGGCTTTGTTTAACTGCCTGTAATCCACACATAATCTAAGTGTGTCATCTTTCTTTCTTACAAAAATAACTGGAGCACCCCAAGGTGATATACTAGGCCATATATACCCTTTCTTCAGCAACTCCTCAAGTTGCATCTGCAATTCTTTTAACTGTGGAGTACCCATTCCGTAGGGTGATTTTGAAGCTGGCACAGTTCCAGGCACCAAATCTATTGTGAAATCGATATCCCTCTTGCGTGGTAACCCAGGAACTTCCTGAAATACATCAATAGATTCATTCAACACCGGATATTCTTCCAAACTTGATTCTTTTTTAGTCGACAATTCTTCTACCTGACTAGCATACAGCTGGCACCTTTTTCTGATACACTTGTTCATTTGCAAAACTGAAATCTGCCTCAAGGATATAGGTCTCTGAATAACTCTTCTCCGTACATTAAGGTTTCTCTCATCATTCAGACATGCAATAACTTTACTGTGGCTTTCCAACAAAACAAAGTGTTTCTCAAGCCAATCCATACCGATTAGCAAATCATATGACCCAAGAGGAAGAATGTCCAAATCAATACAGGTTTGGTTTCCATTCATTTCAAAACATCAGCTTCTGACTATAGCTGTGATCTTCCTCTTCATACCAGTTGCCAATTGAACCATTCTAGACTTAGACAACTTATGAGTCATCAATTTACACTTTTCAACCAAGTTAGTATTAATATAGCTATAAGAAGCTCCATAATCAATTAAAATTGAAATAAGCACATCATTTAGTTTACCTTCTATCTCGATCATAGAAGATTGATGATCAGCTTGGCGATTATCAAAGGCTGCATAGAAGCGAGGAACACTTCTTGCAACATCGCCAACAGTAGAAGCTTCTTGCATACTATATACACCGGTTCCCTTATTTCTTCTTTTAGGACATTTGCTTAAGAAATGGTCACCACCACATCCCCAACATTTACCTTGGGTTGGTTTCTTTTGTCCTGAAGAATTACCCATCTTGGTGTTACAGCGTAATTTTCCACCTTGTGAGCATCAGCATTCTTTGGCCTTCAGGATCCATTTCACTGACTCAGATTCACTTTATGTCCTCCAGAAAACACAATTTTTCCCTATTTTTCTTCCTGTGTGCTTGCTGTCCCATTATAGCCAACGTACACACAGGTTGTTCCACTATAGTCTGTGGGTACCAAGTAAAATGGTAAAAAACATTAGAAAATTACTTTTTACTCCCAAAAAGCGATCTTAGGGTGACCTTTGGCCCTCCATATACCCTGAAACGCCTCGATGTGTCCTTTCGCTTACCTTTGGAAGGCTATATATTGAGCTCTTATGGTATATGGAAGGGAGGAAAAGGAGAGAGAAAGATAACTCTAGTGGAGTTTTGCTGTGACTTGAGTCTACACTCATTGATCCTTGTTGTTGTGAACTCCTTATGTTCACTTACGAAACTCCTTTCATAGTTTGAGTTTTCCATTGTGTTATAGCTTGAAATGACACCTCTCCGTCCGTGACGACACTTGCTTCCCTTGGTCGCATGACGACACTTCTTGAGATCAAGTTCAGTCACACAACAGGACATTTGTGGATGGAGGAGTCATTTGGGACACTAAAAATGGTTGAAATTACCTCATTCTTGACCCATTTGATGTATATGACCCTTAGGAACATTTTTCCAGACCAAACCATCTCCTGAAAATGAGCAGAAAAGCCTGTTTTTGGCCATTTTTCACTATGAGCGCGACTCTACTGTTGAAATAGTAGCGTGTGTACGCGACTTCACCTCATTCATAGTAGCGCCCATTGCCATATGTACGCGACTTTGTCTACTATAGAGTAGCGTACACACTTGTTTTGGTCAAAAATCTCGAAATTCGAGTAAGTTAAGTTGGTTGGGAAACCTCTTGAGTGGTTATAACTTCTTTTCCTCTTCCTCATTGACTATATAAGGAGGGTAGAAGGGTCATGTGAGAAGGAGCAAGCCCAATTGCAAAGTTATGCTGGAGGAATGGAGACCCTCATCCCCCTCTCTTGTGCTTAAGTTTTGGTAAACCCTAGTACAATTTCTTAGAGGCTGGGATCCTTGGAGAACGGAAGCAGGAGATCTTGAATCTAGGTTTCGTGAAGTGCCAAGCTTGAAGGAAGGTATAATTGTATGTACTTGCTTTCATTCATTAATAAAGATCAGACGTTCTTCTCTTTCCAAATATGACCTATTAATGTGTCTCAGATTTGATTACAGTTTGTTTATAATCTGATGTCTTCTTCTATTATTAATATCAGTCTTATATATGTAGTCAAATGTATTTGAGAAAGGTATCAAGTTGTTTTGCAGGTCTGGGCATTGCGACACTGGATAAGCATTGAAGAGCGAGGGAGGAAAAGCTAGGATCAACCTTCTGAATAAGGTGCCTACATCTCTAAACCCTAATCTCTTCATTTATTAGTTATACTTGCAGAATGCTTGTAAGTCTATCTTTATCACCGTAAGTTGGTAGTTTCTCCCCTGAACTATAGGTGCATTTTCCCCACAACAGAATGGCGACTCCGCTGGGGAAAGCCTAACTGCTTAGGGGTATCCAAGGTCATTTCTTCAGTCTTGTTTGATGGTCTTTGTTCATTTTCTTGATTAGGATTAGTTAGTAGGCTCTGTTTGACCCTCCTGGGCTTTTTACAGACCCTTCCCAACCCTTGCAAACCTTTGTGGACCCAGTTTGGGGGTTTTAACCCCGTTTTTTAGACTTTTTTTTCTTGTACGCTACTGTTTGTACCACACAGTAGCGCCCATACTACTATGAGCGCTAGTTTCCTTCATACACAGTGGTGCCCATACTGCTATGAGCGCTAGTTTCCTTCATACACAGTAGCGCTTAAAATCTGGGTTTGAATTTTTTGAGTTTTTGGGTTGTGGACCCAAATCTGGGGGCTGTGGCTGCATTTTTGGGGGTCCCTGATGACCTTAGGTATGTGTTAAACCCCTGTAGGTGGTCTCCCATCCTTGTATTGATCTTACATTCATGATTTGAACCTCTTTTGATCAATTTGGGCTTGTTTGGAAAGTTTTGGGGTTTGTTGACTTAAGTTGGGGGGTTGTGGACCTGTTTGGTGTTTTGTACCCTAATTTGAGTCTGATTGAACTTGCTTGCCCCATTTCCACTGGATTTGAAACCTCTTGAGTCTTTTTGACCCTGTTTGTATCTATTTGAGTGAAATTTCTCTTTTAGGTTGGTTTCTTGTCCTCCCTTATGCTTTTAGTTTTTCTTTTGTAGTGAAAGCTCAAGTGTTTTGGCTGTTGTTCAAGACCTTGTTTGCATTGTTTACGTGCAGACCTGACTTTACCAAACCATACTTCTTCGTAGGTCATTCGCTTCGTTTGGGTCTAAAAGTAGTTTTTGTACTCTTTTCCCAATGTTTGGCATGCTTACATCAATAAGAATTTGAAAGTCATATTGGTAGCTTTTACTGTTTCATAAAGAGAACCTGAAAGTTTCTTTGCTTTGCTTTGATAGTAGGTTAGTTTCAGTTTTTGTTTCTTACCTTTGAAAAGCATAAAGAATTTTGATTTATCTTATAAATAGAGTACCTTGCAAGTGGCTTAAAATATTTTAGAGTGCTTCGCATCAAAAAGAACAAGTTTTCTTTTGCATACCTAGTTGCTTGAGTAGCTGCATTCTTAAGTTTTGAGTTTAATTTTTTACATTTAGACTTTATTTTTACCTTTTTTGCATTCAAAAGATTAAAAAATTGCATTTGCACATGCATTCTAGATCAGAATTTTAAGACTTGCATTGAAAAGAAAAAGATTTGTTTGGTGGTAAATATTTCATTTTCAGTACTTTATTGCTATTATAACCACTCTCACACACCCACTACCTTTTTGAGTAATCAAGTAACCTTTAAAATGAACTCTAATAAAATGAACTAGCAACATTTTCTTTTCTAGGTTACACTACACCAACTAGTCTTGGTTAGGATCTTGGGTTTAAAACACCTTAAACCACCCAAGATCACACATTGCGCAAAAATCGTAGTGAGACTATCATTAGGAAAACCCACCTCACTCAAAATTTGCCTGGGAACATATGCAGTAGGTCAATGTGAGATCAGTTTGTGGGAATACCCCTCCTACTTTCTGTTCGAGCATACGCCAGGATCGGATTGCGTATTGGGGACTCTTTCGAGTTTCGGGCTTAGCTACCCTGCCCACGCTTTCTGATTCGACCGGTGACTGTTCCCCCAGGAGTTTTCGGTGTTGTGGTATCCTTAGTATCAGACTCTAGGTTCATACACAGGTGACAGCGGAGGGTATATCTGCTGTACCTAGGACAGACGTGGGAGGAAATCCCTTGCAGGTCTTTGGGAGGGCGGTTGGGTGATTCCAGCGCTTGCACCCTTAGTCATTGTATTGTGGACCCCGGGTAACTGTCCTTCATCCTTCGTTGATCTGTTCTGGGCCCTCATCATCCCAGACTCTTCTCCGGAAGGCATCTGTTTGCCTGGTTTGATTTACTTAGGACCTTTTTTAGTGGTGTGCTCTTTGTGCTACTTGTTTTAGTTTGCCTTAGGGAACTTCTTGTTCATCTGGGCGAGAAACTATGTCTAGCATTCCGGCGAGTGCCAATCAAGGTACCCCTATTCCGGGGGATCCTTGTGCTGTTCCATTCATTGGAAACATTGGTACTCCCTTAATGGCTACTCTGAATCTTCCTGGATTCACTATTGGGCTGCCGGTGTGGTTGTTTTCCACTCCGAATGCCTTGCATGCTCCTGACGCTTCTTTTGTGAGCACCTCAAATCAAGAGCATCAGAACCCTGTGCCTCCTTTGCCAGTAACATCTTCTCCTCCTCCTTCTACCTCATGTGGCGAAAGTAGCAATACTAGTAGCCAGCAGTCTAAAAGGAATAGACGGGGGAAGAATAGGAAGAAGATGCCAAAACAAGGGGGCAGCAACCCAGCCTCTGTAAGTCATGCTGGGGGCAAGCACCCTGCCTCTGAAAATCATGCAGGGGGCACCTACCTAGCCTCTAGAGGTCATGCTGGGAGAAAACTTTTAGTCACTGAAAATCATACTGAAAGTTTGTCTTCAACCACTGTCAGTCATGTTGAGGACACGTCATTGATCACTGCTAGCCATATTAATGACAAGTCACCAGTTCCTGTGAGTCATACTGGAGACACCAGATCAGCCACTGCAAGTCATGCTGAGGGAGTTGACATTGTCGACAAACCCAACAAACAGAAGCTTAAGTTCCCTTGTAAGTTTTGCGAGGGAGACCACCTTACTTACTTGTGCCCTGTACTTCCAGAAGTGCAAAAAGTGTGGTCCTTAGTTCAAAAGTCTTCTGCTTCTGAGCAACCAGCCTCTGTGAGTCATGCTGGGGGCAAGCTGTCAGCCAATGCGAGTCATGCTGAGAGTACTGACGTTGTAAAGGAGTCTAAACCTATAGGACGGAAACCAAAGTTCCCTTGTAAACTTTGTAAGGGAGATCACCTTACTCACCGATGCCCTGCCATTCCAGAGGTACGAAGAGTGTGGTCCATGTCTGAAGGAACCTCTGTTCTTGAGTTGTCTATAGATTCCCTGCAGCCAGATCAACTTTTGGTTGATAAAGTGGTTGAACCAATGCAATCTTTGGTCGACCCCACTCTTCCTTCGGAGAGTGAAGTGATTGAATCGATGCAATCTTCGACCGATCCCATCAGTCCTTCAGAGATTGATGCACCTACTACTGAAGTCTTCTGCATTACCAGTTTGGATGTTCCTGAAAAAGGGGGCACTTCATCTGTGCCATGTGAACCCCTACCAAGCCCTAGGATTGTTTCCTTTGATTGGAATAGTCTAGCCGAGCCTCGCCTTCCTTCTTCGACACCTTTCCAGATAAAGGTTGATATCGGGAACCATACGGTTGATCGATGCATTGTTGATGAAGGTGCTTCTGTTAGTATCTTATCCGCTTATGCTTGGAGATATTTGGGTTTCCCTAATATTATTCCAGCTGTTAATTGGCCGTTGACCTTCGATAGAAGACCTAGTGAACCGATCGGATTCCTCCGTCAGGCACCTGTTACCTTGGGTGGAAAAATAGTCTTAGTTGATTTTATGGTTCTAAAGGACCCTATGGACTTTGATATGATCCTCGGGCGTGATTACGTTTATGCTATGCATGCTGTGGTGTCTACGCTTTTTCGTGTGATGCATTTCCCTCATAACGAAAACATTGTCACCATCGACCAGCTTGCATTCGTTGATCCTCCTTATTACCCAACTGTAGACCAGTCTGATCCCTCGTCATTAGGCACTACTATGTCACATGCGCCTCATGTGGCATATTGTTCCTTGAGTTCAACTGCTATTGAGAAGAAGTCTCTGAGTTCATGCTTACCTTCTCGGGACTTGGTCCCAGCTTTTGACCAAGTGACATCTCCATCTGAATGTTTAGATATGTATTCTATCTGGGATGATATACTTCCTTCCGATGAAGTTTTCCTAGAGTCTATAGTACAGTCTTCCATTCACTTGGATGTTGATCCAGTCACAGTTATGTCCAGCCCCGGTTTGACCTTAAAGTCTGATCTTCCTACTGTTAAGTCTTTGGACTCTCCTCTAGATCAGCAAATCGGTGTTCCTGCTGAGTTTGATTATGCTTCTAGAATTTTCAACTCCCGTGATGATGAATTTGTTTCTGCAGATTCCATCATGTCCTTCAACTTTGATCTTCATCCTGAATTTGATCTTGTTGATTGTAAGTCCTCGGGCTTGGGTACCATAGAGTCTTCATTCGAAGACTCTGCCTTGTTTATGCCTGCTGTTGATGATAGTGAAGTTGAAAGTATTTCTACCACAGTGACTTGTATCGGGTCTTCCTTTACATATGTTTTAGATATGATCCCGGTACTAATGTTTCTTGGAGACAGGATTCTTAGCTGGATGTATACTTGCTTACTGGTCCTTTTCGACACCTTGTGCGACCATGTCAGGTATATTCAGAACCTTGCATATAGGTTTAGGCTTCCCCGCTGTTATGTTGCATTTGAACCTTTTGCCATCCGAATTCGCCATAGGGTCGAACCTGTTGGATATTGGTGTGTTAGCCATCTCTTTATGCATTGTGCACCAGTCCGACAGCAGAGCCTACCTAACATGGGTCACCCTAGTCAGCACCCTTATGCCATTCTGGTGCCCATGCTGAGTTTTTCTCATAGGCTTGGGAGCCTATTTAGATTTACCATGAATTTGAGAAGAAGCCTCATATCTTTCTTCCTCATATATTTCTGGCCATCCCTGATAAGGCTCCCATCTTTGTGTTCAAATTGCATATGCATCTATTATGATCCCGCTTGCGCTAATGAGCCTGAAGCCGGCTTCCACGCTTTTAGCTCGTTGTATAAGCCTCCATCTCCAATCTCATTTCCGCTAAGCCATGTATCATTTTGCCTACGCAGTTTGACACCTTTTACCTGGAGGAGACACACCCTGAGTGTCCTTATCTTGCTCATGTTCCTTGCATTAGGCATTGCTTTGTTCCATGCGCTTGGAGCTAGTTTTGCATGTCCCTGACACTCGTTTCCTCCCATTTCGAGCATTCTTCTGCCTTCACTTCGAGCTCGTTTAAAACAGTAAGTAGGTTACGAGCAGTCTTCCACCTTTCCTTTGAGCTCGTTAAAAACAGTAAGGAGGCTACGAGCATTCTTCTACCTTCACTTCGAGCTCGTTAAAAAACAGTAAGTAGGTTATGAGCATTTCTTTCATCTTCACTTCGAGCTCGTTAAAAACAGTAAGGAAGTTGTGAGCATTTTCCTATCTCCTTTGAGCTCGTTAAAAACAGTAAGGAGGTCATGAGTTTACTTTTCCGGACTCGTTAAACCTTTATGGAAAAGATCCCTATGGAGTTCTTTTAAGCCCTTTTCAGACTCCTTAAATAGGAAAAGTTTGCCGAGCATAGTTGTCTTTTCGGGCTCGTTAAAATAACTGAAACGACATCCACTTAGGTATAGAATTACCCCTTTTCCGGGCCTTGGTGGATAATTTACGGAAAAGGTATACTCTAGGTATACTCTTGTATGCGCTAGAAGAGTTCTTCTTCCATCATTTTACACTTTTTCGGGGAAGGAGACTAACTTTACGAAAAAGGACCTTTGGAGTCGTCTTTAGGGTTTTCAGACTCTCGAAATGTGAAAACACCAAGCGAGCACATACCAATCCGGGCTCCACATAAAATCCACGGATAGGTGTATAGAGGACTGTTTAAGTTTTTCAACTCTATAAACAAGAAAACACCGCCGAGCACAGACCAATCCGGGCTCGATATAAAATCCACGGATAGGTGTATGGAGTTTTCTTCTAGGTTTTTCAGACTCCTTAAATATGAAAATACCGTCGAGCATGCTTTAGTTCTTTGTCAAGCTCGTTAAAAAATGAAAAAGGAAAGGGAAGGGAAGAATGTCAAAATATCTTTCAATATGATGGCAGCAAGTCAACTATCTCCTTGAACAAAGCACCTGTTTTGAGTCTATCAAATAAGTTGGGTTCTAGTATTGACCTTAGGGTAAACTTGATCTCAGAGTTCCTACTCCTCCGTTTGGTTAGTCTTCCAATCATTTGGAGAATCTGTTAATGTCTCCTACATTGCAGACTTGCATCGTGGTCCCTTTGTGTTCAAAGCTGCCTAAGTCACTCTTGTGTCGTGCTCACTGTTCAAGGATATAACCTGTGTCGGCCATTCTGCAGTTGCCTTGACCTCATGTGTCGGCCATTCCTTGGTGTCAGTATGTTTCATCCTGTGTTCCGTCCTACTCCAAATCAGCTCATACCTTTTGAGTGTCCCTCGTGTTGGATGATGGAGGATGCATTAAGGCCTCCCTTCCAACGGACTTCTTCCCATCGACTTCAACTCATTGTGCTTTGGGAATGAAGTTTAGAGTTTCGGTTAGTACCTTGGGGATTGCAGTCATTAGTGGCAGCTTCCCTCGCTATTGGATAGATGGGAATACATCAATGTCTCCTATCCGATGGATTCTTCAAGTGTTCGACGGCAAGACCACTTATTCGCACTTGCTTGAATGTACTAGGTACCTTGGGTTCCATTTTCATTATTGGTGGACACCCTTGCGTTTGTTAACGGTATACATCAATGACCGGTAATCAAACGATACCTCCCATGTTCGACATCAGCTCATTTATTCGCATGGATAGGTTTGTACCTTGGGTTGTTTTTGGATGAAGACCTTGGGATCCTCGATAGCATCACCTCATTTATGTTATCGCCCAAGTTGCGCAAGACTGAGCCACACTCTTTTTGGGCTTTTGATGAGACATAGATCCAGCTTGTTCTCTATGGCTATGTTCTCCAGTTTTGACATAGATCCACCTTGTATTTATGTGGCTATGTTTACACTTATGTTCCTCATGGATCCACGCTTGTATTTTAGTGGCCATGATATATGCATCAGTATTTGGATCATTATTGTATCCTCTTGGAGATCATGTTCCACCATTTGAACATGGACAGTTACCCCATGGATAAGTTTGTCTGACTTTGCCTTTGCTTTCAGGTACTTCATTTGAGCCTATGATTCTTGGTTTCTCCGTTCCTCCACGATTCAACTCTTTTTTTATTTTTATAATGTATTTCGGCCATCGTTTCCCATACTCCCTCTGACCTCATACATTAGGGGGCATCTGTTATAGCTTGAAATGACACCTCTCCGTCCGTGACGACACTTGCTTCCCTTGGTCGCATGACGACACTTCTTGAGATCAAGTTTAGTCACACAACAGGACATTTGTGGATGGAGGAGTCATTTGGGACACTAAAAATGGTTGAAATTACCTCATTCTTGACCCATTTGATGTATATGACCCTTAGGAACATTTTTCCAGACCAAACCATCTCCTGAAAATGAGCAGAAAAGCCTGTTTTTGGCCATTTTTCACTATGAGCGCGACTCTACTGTTGAAATAGTAGCGTGTGTACGCGACTTCACCTCATTCATAGTAGCGCCCATTGCCATATGTACGCGACTTTGTCTACTATAGAGTAGCGTACACACTTGTTTTGGTCAAAAATCTCGAAATTCGAGTAAGTTAAGTTGGTTGGGAAACCTCTTGAGTGGTTATAACTTCTTTTCCTCTTCCTCATTGACTATATAAGGAGGGTAGAAGGGTCATGTGAGAAGGAGCAAGCCCAATTGCAAAGTTATGCTGGAGGAATGGAGACCCTCATCCCCCTCTCTTGTGCTTAAGTTTTGGTAAACCCTAGTACAATTGCTTTGAGGCTGGGATCCTTGGAGAACGGAAGCAGGAGATCTTGAATCTAGGTTTCGTGAAGTGCCAAGCTTGAAGGAAGGTATAATTGTATGTACTTGCTTTCATTCATTAATAAAGATCAGACGTTCTTCTCTTTCCAAATATGACCTATTAATGTGTCTCAGATTTGATTACAGTTTGTTTATAATCTGATGTCTTCTTCTATTATTAATATCAGTCTTATATATGTAGTCAAATGTATTTGAGAAAGGTATCAAGTTGTTTTGCAGGTCTGGGCATTGCGACACTGGATAAGCATTGAAGAGCGAGGGAGGAAAAGCTAGGATCAACCTTCTGAATAAGGTGCCTACATCTCTAAACCCTAATCTCTTCATTTATTAGTTATACTTGCAGAATGCTTGTAAGTCTATCTTTATCACCGTAAGTTGGTAGTTTCTCCCCTGAACTATAGGTGCATTTTCCCCACAACACATTGCATGGGGGATTGAAGTGGTGGAGGCACAAGTGGAGAGACCCAATTCTTGGTTCAAAATGGTTGCCGACAAGAGGTTGTATATTGTACTTCTTGTTATTCATTAATGGAAATACTCATTTTCTCGTCCAATTGATGTTGTGAATATTGTTAAATTACATTGGGTTATATTCGCTTATGATATCATGAATCATGCTATTGATTATGCTAATGTCTTTCATACTGTCATTATATGCACTTGCTTGTACTTGTTGTTGAGACTAATTTGCAGGTTCAAGTGTAGAGGTTGAAAGCTCAACAGGGATCTACCTCGAGCATCCGGTTGAAGGTTGGTCTTTTCTCCATTATCTTAGCATTGCCATTTATATAGCATTGCATTGGGAATTGAGTCATTTTCTGGTAGTCAGTTGTTTGTTGTGGTCCTCTCCAAGCCATAAGAAGTTTTCTCCATAACAGAAATGGTGACTTCGCTGGGGAAGACATCCATTTTTGGGGAGTTTTAGGCATTTGTCCTTATTTAGAGTTGTTGTGTGTCGAGCTTCTGTGTCATTGATTGGCCATTGGGATCTACTATAGAAAAGAAGATTTTTCTGGGTTATTGGACTTCTTGTTTTCTCATTTGCCATTCCCTGTATGCGGGTCAACTTAGTTTTGCCCGCGTCTACCCGCATCTCTCTGCACTACAGCCCGTGTCTACCCGCATTTTTCCTTTATACAATAGCATACAACTCCGAGATTTATTGATTTATGGCCTTGGACTGTTGTTGGGTTGGTTTTGAGTGTTCCTGAGTCTTAATTGGCCTGATTCCTGATTGTTCCATGCCCCGTTTGTGACCAGAAACTCCTTTTTCTCTTTGTTTTGAGCCTTGTTGGTTTATCACCATTTTTTGATTTTCTAGCTCATTACATTGGCTGAGTCACTATTTGGGATTTGCTGGGTTGTCTTAGTGATCTGCTCTGCATTTCTTTAACCGAATAGGTAGATTTCGCTTGCATTTTTTCATTCCATCATATTGAAAAAATACAAAAACATAGTTTTGCATTTTCCTTTCCATTATAAGAATACAAAAATATTTGCTTTCCGTACTGGATTTTGCATATGAGTGCTTGTGCTTTCATCTAGGATCTGCTTGTGCATTGGAATTCTAGAAGAGTTGCATTTATTTCGAACCGTTGTATTGATTTTCATTCTAGTGGCATTATTTTATTGGATAGATGAGTCTAGAGTTTTTCGATTGTGCATACTATTGAGTCCTATACATCATCAGTTTCACGACCATATCCTTTGAGTAATTACAGCCATTTAAAATCAACGCTTAATCCTAAAATTGATTAGAACGATTTTTCTTTTATAGGGTGCACCAACTAGAATAGGTTTAGAGTCTTGGAATAGATCATTGTGAGTTAACAATCCAAGACTATTAGATGAAACATTATGTGTCTGACCAGGGAGTGGTGAATTCCATAGTATACATAAGTGTTCTCAGGAAGCTCTACTCAGACCAGAGTTAAGCACGAGGTCATGAGAGGTTGGTTGCGGAGATAGCCCTCCAATACTGACTGAACGTGGGAGATATTTCCAGGATTGGTTTGTGTACGGGGGCTCTTGAGGGATCTGTACCTCTTGAGTTTCGGGCTTTACTACCCTGCCAATACGACGGATCCCACTTGCGACTGTCCGCTTGAGCATTTTTTATATTGTGGTGACCTTAGTTTCCTTACCTAGGTATCGCATAGGGCATTCGTAGTGGTTATACTGCGGTTGTCCTGAGTCAGATAGGGGTTGGACAACATAGTTTCCTATTGTATAGGTATTTGACCTTGTGCACGGAGTGAAGTCTGGGAACCCTTATAACTGATTTTGTTACCTCCGGTTATAGTTTGGGAGTCTCAAGCCTCTCCTAGGCGAGACATAATGGCTGTAGTGTCGGGAGCTCCCTTGAGCCAGTCCCGTTTGTGTGCATTTGGCTGTAGTTTCTTTAGGTGTGTGCTCTTTGATCGTTAGTTTGGCCATTAGGGGACGCTTTAATTTATTGACTGTTCGGAGGTATCGTGGCGCGAGGTCCACCTCTCCGTCATTCTTGTCGTTTGGCTGGTTTACTGGCCGACAAAGTTACACGTCTTTTGCATTACATACGCTGGAGGGTCCCCTCCGATCCTTTTAATTCTTTTGACGAGCTTCAAGCTTACATTATGACTGCTCATGCTGGCACGGGAGAAATCCCTACGACTCCGTCGGGTAGAGTCGAAGATGCTTCTGCTCCTCCTACTCCTAGAGAGGAATGGGGGGGTGATCCATCACAACCAGAGACTCAACCTCACCTGTTTGGACCAAATCCACCTGAGGACGACCCATTCGATCCTTCGAATCCACATAATTTCCTATATGGGATGCCAAATTTGCATGTTAACACAAGTCCTACAACCACCACGAACGCTACCCCATTCTCTTATGGTATGCCTAGTTACAGCATAGTTAATACATCCACTATGTCTGGTAGTCATGCTAACACTAGTCATGGTGTTGGAAACACTGCACCCACTAGGGGCACTACCCTCACTGGGGGAACCGCATTTTCTACTCACACACATAATACGGGGACTGGCCATATCCCTTCAAACAATCCAAATTTTGGAGGAAGGCCGTCTCCTAGGACTACCCCTCCTGGTGGGAACACTGTTCAAAATACGGATCACATTCCACCGTACAATACACATGCTTCTACACATCAACCCAGGACCACGTTCGCTAATGTTAACAATCCTCCTTATACCAGGAGTGGATACATACCGTATACTTATACGTCTGCTCCTGCTACTAGTAACACTTATGCAGGGGGTGGGAATGTACCTTATACTTATGGTCACAATACGACTGCACCTACTACTAATAGTACTTATGTGGGGGGGGAACATGCCTAACAATTATGGTCATTACAATACGGTTCCCGCTACAAGTAATACTTATATGCCCCATAATTATGGTGGCAACCCTTACTATAATACAGTCGATTCTGGCCCTCATTACAACCCACCTCATTATGGTGCTCATAATACACATAGACCTGCTTACCCTCACACGGGTCAGGTTGGAGGAGGTTATCAACCTTATGGTCATGGTCATGGTTATGGTCCATCTTATCCTTCAGGTCCATATAATCAACCTTTTACGGGAGCTTATAATCAAGCTTTACAGCCACAACTTCCTTTCCTTGCTCGATTGAATCTTTCGGATCTTTCGAAGCTCACGAATGATCCGGTGTGTCATGATCCTACTTGGCCTCCAGTCCCTACCAAACTCCCTTCAGACATTCCCAAGTTTGAGGGGAAGGGTGGTGAGGATCCAGGTGATCATGTTATGACTTTTCACCTTTGGTGCTCATAAAACTCGTTAAATCACGATTCCGTTCATTTGAGACTATTTCAATGCACCCTCACGGGGGCAGCCACGAAGTGGTATGTCGAGTTTCCTGGGGGCACGTACAGGGGTTTCAATGAGATAGCCTTGGTTTTCCTGGATCATTTCTAGCTGCTAGTTCGCTACGATAGTGACACGAAAATCCTGTCTACCTTCCGCCAGAATAAGGCCACACACATATCTGACCATGTTCAAGAGTGGCATCGATGGAAGAGGTTAGTGAAAGCCAACATTCCTCTAGAGTTTCTGTTAGAATGGTTTCTCAAGTCTTTGCTTCCATACATCTCTAAGGATGTTTTGATGTCCAGCATTACGACTGAGGAACAAGCTATATTAAAAGTCCAGCAGCTAGATTTACTCTATGCTCAATCTGGCATCCTGTATGACATTATTCCCGACGCACCGCGATCACGACATGAGCCCAAGCCAGTTCCTGGACCACATGCCGATGGCATTGTTGGATCTGCAAGTACTTGACCCGTAGATTTGGTTACTAATCAGATGAAAAGTTTTTCACTTAACCAATCTACTCCTGGACAGGTTCACACCTTGTCCACTTCCACCCCATCGTCCGATGTACACGCTATGCAATCGGTGAACCCATCGGGTAACCAGCAGCCCGGTGGTAAGAAGAAGGGGAGAAACAATCGTAAGGGTGGAAATAATGGGAATAATGGTAGTAATCGTAATACTCCTCGGAAAGAGAATGCCAACCCTCCTCGAGATAGCGGAAATGCTGGTGGGGACCGTAAACCTAGGCGTAAAGTGAAATTCCCTTGCAAGCTTTGTGGGGAAGATCATCTTACTCACTTATGTCCTCGGATTGAAGAAGCATCGAAGCATCTAGCACAGAGCCCAGATGTGTTAAAATATCCCCTTCCACATCATTAGAATATGGCTTCGAATTCTCCCTCTATTGGTTATGGGACCAATGAAACTTCCACGCCTTCTTCCCATGCCGGTGGCTTTGGATGCGTGAATATGGTTAAATCGGAGGTTAGTGTTGCTACTCGTCAACGTGATTATGGTGCACCACAACCGAATATGGGGAATGAGCCTCCTCCTCCTCCTAATACTTCTTTGAATATCAAGAAGCCCACTACTATGCCACGGATACCGAAAGGTGTTCTCAAGCGCTCTATGCATAATCCCAATGCTCGAGCCACCAAGAACTACTCTATTGTAGAAGATTTGGGTCAAACTCCGTGTGCCATGTTGGCTCTTGAGGTTTTACAAGCATGTCCTTCTCAAAGGCGTGCCCTTTTGTGTGCTTTAGGAGTTCAGGACGAGGGAAGTCCTAATGTTATCAAGTTTGACACTACTGACATCCAACCTCGCTTACCTTACCATGTGACTTTTCAAGTCCATGTGGAGTGCCTACAGAATATCGTCAAAAGAACGGTGGTTGACGAAGGTGCTTCTACATTAGTGATGTCTTTAACTTGTTGGAAAGCTCTTGGCTCTCCTCCCTTATCCAAGTCTATGACCATGCTCACTACATTCGACGGTCAGTCGTTTAAGCCGCATGGTATTCTCCCTTCCCTTGTTATCCACTTGGGTGGTAAATCCGTGCCTATTGAAGTCGAGGTGGTTGATGCACCCATCGACTACAACCTTCTCCTGGGTAGGAATTGGATCTACACTATGAGAGCGGTCATGTCCTATGTATTCATAATTATTTTCTTTCCACACGAAGGCAAGATTGTGACGGTTGACCAGCTAGATTTTGTTAGTCCCTATTCCACAGCATCTACGGGACCTATCATCCCCCAAGTCAAAGATTCTCAGCCGGAAACTGGGAACATTGGTGTAGGATTGTAACCCTCATTGATGGGATCTTTTGATTTCACTGCACCAGTTGCTTTTATTGGAACCATTTCTGATAGTGCACCTCGTCCATTGAATAATGTACCATTCTGGACTTCGTATTTTAATGATCCATGGACCTTACTGTCCACGAGTTCCACGTCTGGAGACATTGCGCATGTTGGAATGGTCATGCCACTATCTGCTGCTGATCTTGCATATCGAGATATTCAACAAGCCACGATAGAGCCGGATCTCTCCTCTTCACGGGTAGAAGAAGAAGATCCCATTATGCTGCCCGTGTGGGCAGTCGATTCATCTTGTTCGCACGATTGTCTTGATGATACTTTACCTTTGGATGAAGCTATTGTTGAGGCCATGTTAGGTACTGAAAGACCTTGGGAAGACATGCATCATCGCTCCTATTTTCTTCCCAACCTTGATCTTATCGAGCAAGAAGAGTTTAGGAGACTGTTGCTGAGATGGTTGGTCACCCTGTGGTTCCTTGGGATTCACATGGGATTTACACAGAGGGGAACATGGATAATATTTCCTTTACCATACCGATCAACATTTCTCGTACACCCGGAAAGGTTGAGAATATTTACATCGGTGTTGATTGCTCTCCTGAGGAGGTTCGCATTTACACCGAATTGTTTAAGGAACTCCGGGAGGCTTTCGCCTGGTCATATGAGGAGATTCCAGCAATAGACCCCAGCATTTTCGAACATGAGATTAGAACATATCCCAATGCTAAGCCGGTTCGACAACTCCTTCGTGCTGTGAACCCTAGAAAGGCAGCCGTGATCAAGACAGAGGTGGAGAAACTACTTAAGGATGGTTTCATCTACCCAATTCCCCTTATTGAATGGGTGTCAAATCTCGTTCCTGTGGATAAGAAGCAGGGAACTATCCGTGTATGCACTGATTTTAGAGACCTGAACCGCGCATGCCCGAAAGACAATTTCCCCACTCCATTCATAGATCAGATCTTGGATGCTTGTGCGGGAAGTGAAGTTTTTTCATTTATGGATGACTTTTCAGGATATAACCAGATCCAGATAAAACGCGAGGAGGCTACTTTTCAACGTACTATGACCTACGCCTTTCACGAACTTAAACATATAGTGGAGGCTTACTTGGATGATCTTTCTGGGAATTCTCGCAAGAGAGTGGACCACCCCAAGCACCTCCATTTAATTCTTGAAAGATGCATACGCTACAAGATTCGGTTAAATCCCAATAAGTGCATCTTTGTTTTGAAAACGGGTCGCCTTCTAGGTTTCATAGTTTCGAAAGAGGGTATCAGAGTCAATCCTCTTAAAGTTGAGGCAATACTTCGGTTGCCTCCTCCAAGCAATTTACTTCAACTTCAGAGCCTCCAAGGGAGAGCCACTTTTCTACGTCGCTTTGTAGTGAATTATGCTAGTCTTACCAAAGTTTTCGTGCACTTGTTGAAGAAATACACATTGTTTATCTAGAATGAGCGAGCCCAGCAGTCTTTCGATGCTTTAAAGAAGGCCTTGGTATTGGCCCCTTTGCTTAGTTTGCCCGACTTCGCAAGATATTTTATACTTTATGTGGCCGCGTCTCAAGAGATGATTGGCATGGTCTTAGTTCAGGTTGATGATGTGCTCCTGGAGCATGTGATCTATTACCTTAGTCGAAATTTAGTAGACGCTGAGCTGAGATGCACTCATGTGGAAAAGTTGGCACTTGCGACCGTTCAAGTAGTCCAATGGTTACGGCATTACATCATGCTTTGGAAAACCACAGTCATAGTGCATATCAACCCATTTCAGTTTGTGCTATCACGATGTCTTATAGGGGGGAAGTATAATAAATAGATTGTGATCCTTCAAGAGTTTGATCTTGATTTTGCTTCGGCGAAGTCGGTGAAATCCTTGGTTTTTGCTGAGCTCATGTTAGACCTTCCGCGACTTGATGAGGATATTGTCCATGAAGATTCCTTTGTGGATGAACACTTATTTCTTATCTCGTCTGCAGACCCTTGGTATGGGGATATTATTGTATATCTTCAAACTTTGAAGTTTCCTTCGCACTATTCACGAGACGAATGACGACGTGTGAAACACCACACTAAATATTATACCATCATCGGCGACACTTTGTATCGTCAAGGAAAGGATTCTATCCTTTGTTGTTGTTTGACTCATGAAGAAGCAGAGCGTGTTCTTGATGATTGTCACGCTGGGGCATGTGGTGGTCACTTATCCGGGCTTGCAACAACCCAATGCATTATGCGAGCTAGTTACTTTTGGCCTTCGATCTTCAAGGATTGTATGAACATTGTAAAGAGATGTCACCCTTGACAGGTGTTTTCTCGAAATGTACACTCGCATCCAGCACCCCTTCATCCGGTCGTCACTGTCAGTCCCTTCACCAAGTGGGGGTGGATTTCATGGATTGCAAACCAGCTTCAGCTGGGGGGCATCACCATATCATTGTGGCCGTGGACTACTTTTCCAAATGGGTTGAGGCCATGCCTACCGTAAAATCCAATGGTGATATAGAAGCCCATTTCATATTCAATCAGATTATCGCTCGATTCAGTATTCCGAGAGAGATTGTCATTGACCATGGCAGTCACTTTCAGAACAAGATGATCGCGGATTTGTCACTCAAGCTTGGGTTTCATCAAGATCACTCCTCCTCGTACTACCCCCAAGCGAATGGTGAGGTTGAGGCAGTCAATAAGTCCTTAAAGACCATTCTCCAACGTACCATCCAGCAAAGCAAGAGCAACTTGCACATTATGTTATACCCTGCTTTGTGGGCGTATTGAACTGTAGTTAAGACTGCCATCGGTTTCTCACCATTTTAGCTAGTTCATGGTGTGGAGTCTATATTACCTATTGAATGCGAAATCCCTTTGTTAAAACTACCCATAGATCTCCTACCTGACACCTCGGATGTTGAGTAACGTTTGATCCACCTTGAGCAGCTTGACGAGCAACGTCGAGATGCCGCCATGGCCATAGATGCCAACAAATATCGTGTTAAGGTTCAGTACGATAGGTCTGTCCGTCCCCAGCAGTATGCTGAAGGTGACTTGGTCCTCTTGTATGACCAAGCTAAGGAACCCCTGGGGGCAGGCAAGTTTAACCCCATGTGGCACGGTCCTTACATAGTGAGGCGTGTCCTGGAAAAAGGAGCCTACAAATTGGAAGATTATGAAGGGAATGCCTTGAAGGAGCCTAGAAATGGGCTCTACCTCAAGCGGTATTGTGCTTGAACTTCTAGTCCGAGATAATACTTTTGTATACTATTGTATAGTTGCTTCTGTACATAGTTTAGATTTATTTTGGTTTTACGATCTGATGATTCACTTTCGTTTGATTGACAGATGTCAGCGGAATCTCCTGTGTTCTTAGGATTCGTGGATGGTGCTAGCCTTCATACGCAGTAGCTCGCTTCTACTGCCTAGGTTATTTATTCGCCTGACCACCTAGTTGTGTCTTCGGGAGGTGCTTGTCTTGGTCCTACATCCAACAATGTCGCTGATTACAGTGCCGTAGTTGAGCTACTTCGGGATGCCATTTCACATGGTATCCAATTTTTGGAAGTCCGCCTGGATTCACAACTAGTTGTGTCTCAATTGAATGGTCAATACCGTGTGAGGGATCCTACTTTACTACGGATATTCTTAAGGGTAAGACTCTTGGAACGTCATTTTGTTTCCATTACATACATTCATGTTCCGAGAAGTTTTAATCATGTATCTGATGCGTATGCTAACTATGTCCTAGATTGGAATTTGTCACATTCATAATGAAGCACACAAATAAACATACATTCATACATTTGTACATACACATATAGTAGAACCGGAGAACCATAGTTTTTTATAAATAACGTGTCCAAAAAGGTAGTATCAGAATACAAAACTAGAGCCCGTAGCTCTCAAAAATATACATAATCGATACAAAATATGGGACTCTGAGATTTCTAAGCCCCACGACGAGGCCTAACCGCCTCGGTAGGATGAGTCTGATAGTAGTAGTGAACTGATTGGGCTATGCGCCTTAGTAGTTGCACCCATGGACCTGGTACTCCCACTACGTGTCGTTGCATCGCCTCTGGTAGATGCTCCACCTCTATCATCGGTACCCTGGTGGTCATGCGGGACAGGTTGACCCGCACGGTCTCTAATGTGCGCTCTACTGCAACACTGGCTACCTCTCCACCCCTGCCCCATCGACGATGTCTCGGGAAACCATCTGGTGTTCGCGGACCCGTATCTGCGAGCAAACAGTGAAATGTTAATATGTGATACTACACCAAAAATATTTTTTGCATTTTCATATATAATAAAAAATCCCAAAAAATTTAATATACAAAACATAAAAAGAGTCACATACCAATGTCTCCGAACGTGCCTCTTGGAGGAAGCAGCATGTCACGATCACCACGGAAGTCTATCCCTGCATAGGGGTAGTCGTCAATGGCTATGACCTGTCGGTCCCACCAGTGAAAGAACTCATCTATGGATGGTGATTCCTATCAGCCACCACTGTGTCGCGTCAATACCTCTTCCCACCGGGTCAGGGCTGGGTCACAGAGATTATGAGGAGGGACTTCAACCCTTGGGCTGAGCCCCGAAACTCTCTCGAAGAAAAAGCTGCATAGTATACTATCGTATCCAAAGTTCTTTGCCTCCCCACGCTTGCACTTCGTTAATTGGGTCTTCATAGACACCAGTAACGTTGTGCACCAGTCATATATCATGGGCCGCATACACTTTGCGGCGTAGAACATCACCGACCTTGAAGCCTGGTGTAGAGTTGCCGAACCTGTAATCCTAACAAGAGTGGACATTATAATATTCATAGTCAGACTGACTATGGCTTCAATGGGTACCTGACTCCCCACCTTCCGGGTGTTGGGAAGACAATACCGCTCTATGTAGTCGGGAATGGTGATCCCACCACCCACAGTACGAGATCGAAGATTAGCCACTTCCCCTCAACGGGACAATCCTGTAATGAAATATATGTCATCCACCTCCAAGGAGAGTGTTTGACCATCCAGTTTGAAATTTTGTGCGTATACATCCTAGTAGTCTATCAAGCGACGGAGCAATTGGTTTTGGGCTCTCAAACACCCAATGCTCCAGAATTTGAAAATCCCACACGCTTGTAATGCTTTTTGTGCAGGCAAATCTTGACGGACAACCTCATCCACAAGGTCATGCTCCCTTTCCCTCCACTCTAGAACCATCCTAGAGGAAGAAACACAAGAATTTTATCTTTTTACATTTAAAAAATGAAATTCACGGTCGTACCCGTGGTCTATTGAGCAAACAGAGACGTCTACTCGCGACCCGTATTGCTGTATCCTGCATACGATGCCGTAGAGAAGTAGGGCTTTCCAAATGCAAAAATTGGACTACTAAAAAATGAAATAAAAGCAACCAAATGAAAGAGGAGGATGAGATAGCTAACCTGCTCCAGATGGCTCGACGAACGAATGCTCGTAGCTCCCAGAATCAATGACTGAAGTTTCAGGTGAAAAACTAACCAAATCACTATTTGGGGTAAATTGTAAAAATGAATTGTAAATTGTAATTTCTTATTACTATTTATAGTTTTCAAAACCCACTTTTCTATAGTTTTCGCCGTTTTAAGCTGTTTTGGACTAATGTGATGTCTTGGAGTAGCATTTTGAACATATTTTTTCGACAAGAGTTGGTTTTTTGACCGTTTTGCACCTACGACATGTATATTTCACACCTGGCATATAGGTTAGATGTCATTTTCATATGCATTATGCATTTGACCTTTTGACCGTTTCCATTAACCCTAGGTGCGACCCCGCTTCTTAACCGACACGAAGCCTTCACACTATTATAGAAGTATCGTTATTTGGCGGTAGGGCCTATCCGACCATGGGTGCCCTAGTGAGAGCCCCTTTTTGCCTTTTAGTGCCCATGTTGTTGTCTCTCTTTAGGATTGGGAGTCCTTTGTAGTTACGCCATGACTTTGCGATAAAGTCTCATACTCTACTTTGTCTTATGTTGGCCATTTCTCGTAAGGACTCCCCCCATTTTTATCAAGTTGTGATTGCATGGCATCATCCTGCTTGCCGCTTGAGCCTTGTGCCGGCTCTCGCTTACTCGATTATTAGCCTGATGCCCGAGCACTTCCCCTGTCGAGCCTTGCAGAGCTTTCATTTTCCTTTCACAGTTTGATGACCCTTGACCCTGAGGGAACACCCCCCCGAGTGTCCGCATCCTGCACATGCTTCCTTGCATTGATCATAGGAATGTTCCACTGCTTGGGACTAGTTTGCTCGCTACTTGACACTCGTTCCCTTATTTGTTGTACTATAAGAAATTTTATTCTTTTTCAAGCTTTCCAAATATGAAAAAGACCAAAAAAAAATCAAATATTCCAAAAATCTAGACGGGAGAATATTTACTTCTTTTTGTTGGCAACTGTTGTGTCGCCTTTGAACAGAGAATTCATTCCACTCCATCCATTATGAGTCAGGACTATAGTAGGACCTTAGGAGCTATACTCGTTTCTCGGAGTTTACTCCATAGATTAGTTAAGCTTCTAGTCATTATGGAGCCCTTTGTCGATGCCTCATGCATCGCACAGTGTCGTTATTTGATTCCATGCTGCCTGAATCTATCCATCTGCTCATGCTCTTGTTCAAAGGAAGTCTTGAAACTAGATTCGGCCACTCCTCAGATCTCTTGACTATTGCATGTCGGTCATCCTTATTGCGTCAGTCCGTTTCATCTGATTTCTTCCAAATCTTTCAGCATAGCTGTTACCTCGTGTTGGTTGATGGGGGATGTCTTAATGCACTCCTTCTAGCGATTTTTGTTCCGTCGACATCAACTCATTTATTCTGGAATTTGAGACTTAGAGTTCGGTTGAGTACCTTGAGGCTTGCAGTCATTAGTGGTAGGTTCTCTCGCCATTGATAGTTTTGGGAATACATCAATGTCCCCTGATCGATGGATTCATCCTAGTGTTCGACTTCAACACATCTATTCGAACTTTGCCGACTTCAACACATCTATTCGAACTTTGCCGATTGTACTCTGTGCCTTGATGCCCATTTTCATTATTGGTGGATTATCTTGCGTCTGTTAACGGTATACATCATTGACCGGTAATCAGACGATGTCACATCAGGTTCAACCTCAACACCTTTCTTCACTTGATGGGACTTGCACCATAGATGATTTGTGTAGAAGACCCCAGGAGATAGTGGCATTCAATATGCTACTTATGATCATGACTGTACATCTGAGATATCACCTCTCAGACATCAGTAGTTTGTACCTCCAGTATTGCACAAGTTGTTTCCTTTTCAACGGGAGACCATATCTTACTGTATGGATCATGGCTATGATCGCCTCTGACATGTATTCACTATGTACTGCCTATCATGGCCATTGTATCAAATTGTTGTATTATACCAACATGTACCCAGAAATTTTATTGTATTATGACGAGTGAGCTACTCTCTCTAGTTGTGTCCCCATCACTCCACTTTGAGATTTTTAATGTATTTCGTCGATCGTAGTACCTTCTCTGACCTCACACATTAGGGGGCATTTGTTACAGCGTAATTGTCCACCTTATGAGCATCAGCATTCTTTGGCCTTCAGGATCCATTTCACTGACTCAGATTCACTTTATGTCCTCCAAAAAACACAATTTTTCCCTATTTTTCTTCTTGTACGCTTGTTGTCCCATTATAGCCAACGTACATGCCGGCTGTTCCACTATAGCCCACGAGTACTAAGTAAAATGGTAAAAATCATTAGAAAATTACTTTTTACTCCCAAAAAGCGGTCTTAGGGTGACCTTTGGCCCTCCATATACCCCGAAACACCTCGATGTGTCCTTTCAATTACCTTTGGAAGGCTATATATTGAGCTCTTATGGTATATGGAAGGGAGGAGAATGAGAGAGCAAGATAACTCTAGTGGATTTTTTCCGTGACTTGAGTCTACACTCATTGATCCTTGTTGTTGTGAACTCCTTATGTTCACCTACCAAACTCCTTTCATTGTTTGATTTTGCCATCGCATGGGGGATTGAAGTGGTGGAGGCACAAGTGGAGAGACCCAGTTCTTGGTTCAGATTGGTTGCCGACAAGAGGTCGTATATTGTACTTCTTGTTATTCATTAATGGAAATACTCATTTTATCATCCAATTGATGTTGTGAATATTGTTAAATTACATTGGGTTATATTCGCTTATGATATCATGAATCATGCTATTGATTATGCTAATGTCTTTCATACATTATATGCACTTGCTTGTACTTGTTGTTGAGACTAATCTGCAGGTTCAAGTGTAGAGGTTGAAAGCTCAATGGGGATCTACTTTGAGCATCCAGTTGAAGGTTGGTCTTTTCTCCATTATCTTAGCATTGTCATTTATATAGCATTGCATTGGGAATTGAGTCATTTTCTGGTATTCAGCTGTCTGTTGTGGTCTGCCCCAAGCCATAGGAAGTTTTCTCCGTAACGCTTGGATTCTTATTTCGGTATCAATGGTTTAAAAGAAGAGTAGGTGTCCTTCTTTGTATCCAGAGGCTTAAACACCTTTCTTCTCTAATATTGCTTCTCTTCCATCTTACCTCTCCAAACCTTTTTCACTTCCTTCCTATGCTGGCCTTGCTCATACAAGCACCTAGCCTTTCGGAAGCAATCCTTCAAGGTGCGAGGTTCATCATAAGTCAGTCTATCCTTATAATACACAGGAAAGCCACTGATAAAACTTTGTACCTTCACCTTTTCCTCCTTGATAAAATCCACATAATCCAGCAACTCCAAGAATTTATTTTCATAGTTGTCCATGGACATATTTCCCGATTTATGCTCAAAGAATTCTTGAGTCTTTTTATCATAGTATTGCCGTGAAAGATATTCTTTCTTGAAGAGTTTTTGGAATTTCCTCCAAGAAATCTGCTTCTCATCCAATTCTTCCACTTGTTTAAGTTGTTTCCAGCATTTATAAGCCCTTCCTTGCAAATTATATATTGCAATTCGTGCTTCTTGGTTTTCTGAGTAGTCATGTAAATGAAAATACTTGTTCATTTCCATAAGCCATAGCTCTGCATCATCACCATACTTTTCTCCATCAAAGTTCGGAGGTTTTAGTTTTCTGAGTTCGCCTTCAAGCATTACATCATGCTTTCTCTTTCTCTGCCTTCTAGGATATTTAATCCGCTGGTTATTTTTACACCCATGAGAACTTTCATCCATTTTATGATGTGAATGTGATTTCATTCTACTGTCTTCTCTTTCCTGAGAGAAGCAATACCTGTTCATGGATTCTTCACCTCTTTCCACATTGGAAGTGACCTGCTGCATCCAATTTTGCAGCTGAACCAAATTCTGTAGTAATTGTTGGTTAATTTGGTTATGTTGTTCCAAACTTTGCAAAATTATTTTGTTTCCAAACTGCAAACCCCTCACATTTTGTACAACATCCATGGTCCCCAACCCACTTTGGTGAACATGGTCCCCGACCCACTTTGGTGAACATTGGATTCGTTACGTTGTTCTTCACTGTCGATTCCTTCCCCAAAATCAGAGAATTCATGATCCTCTGCCATCTCTTCAATTCTGATTGCCTATCTTTACTGACAGTATGCAATTCCAATGACCGAATATTCCTGTATAATGCTAGCAATCTGAATTTTTCAAGGATTATTAGTCTCGTAATTAACTACAACATATATTCGAATATCTCTTTAGGAAAATAATTTCAATTCCAGAGGCCTGAGAGCTGCAACCGACGCTCTGATACCAAGCTGTAATGTACCCCACGCTACACATATACATATCTACGATGAATGAGACTATAAAAATGAGATTTTCTCTACACATACACATAATTACAGTGTAAAGCTATGCAATTAAAGCAATTTCCTTTACACACCCAATTAACAGCTTCATTATTCTCTCTAGTTTCCCATAAACATAATTCAAACACAGGAAGCTAGAAACATAACAGAGTTTAATTCTATCTTTTCGTAAGTCTCGGAGAAGACTAACAATCCCTTAGCATGGTGAAGGATAATTTATAAGCAAACATTGGAAAGAATTAGAGTTAGAAAGACATATCAAGATTGCTGAGTCAACAACGTAAAACAACCTTATTCATGGGAAAACATCCAATCATGCATTCTATCATTATACCTAGATTTATGTCTATATTTCTATGAGCAAGACATGAACTTTCCATTCATAAAAAGGGTTATGACAACATAAGCAAACAGGAGGTGCATAATTAAGTATAACCAACTCATCATTCACATACCAAACTAATACAGTAGATAGCTTATGCAATTGAAAGAAAACTCATTCATGAATACAACCTTCTAACAAGCTTAACATAGCATATTCATGGCTTACATTTAATTATACATTCATTCCACAGATTGAACATATCAAGCATAATTAAACACCTGAATATTATAATTCATACATAGATACATATCTGAAATTCACATGAATGTGGCAATTGGCTGTAGGTGAGCCATGCTCCACCCAACCTTAGAACTTGTCTAGCTTGTACTATTTCAGCTCCCAAGTTCACCCCCGAGCCGAGATCCAGACATTAACCAAAGATATCTCACCAATTTTCCCCAACTCACTCTCAGAGTCTCGGGTGGAAATAACAGGGATAAAGATATACACAGGGTTTAGCAAACAACAGTTTGGAAACCAATTTCTTGTCAAATCCGCAATTGACCCACCTGAGTTCCTTCCCAAAACGCACAACGACACACTTCACTGCAAACGTCGGTAATCCCTCTGGGGTCTCACGCTTCATTTCCAATTGACTAGTTAATTCAAGCAAGGAATTCATGGCCTGTTCGGGTTATCTCAGCATAACAAAGTTCAATTTATCTCTGCAATTCGGTTCAAGTTCGTCACAGGAAATCTCTCCTAGTTGTCTTCACTCTCCGAGAACTCCATACACACAGTGATACACTTCACTATCCCTGTCTGAAACTCCTCTCAGATTTCTCGCACTGTTCTTGCACTCAGCAGACACTTCCCCGTGCTCTGCGTGCATTCTCCAGACCACATCCAGACTTATGTCCCCCTCCCCCCAGGCTCAACGAAGCATTCCCCATGCCCCACTAATGCCTGGATCAACGAGGAAACCCCGTGTCCTCCTTTGGGCACCCATGTGGCGGTTCCAAAGGAACACGTTTCCTTCTCCAACCTTAATCACGATTAACCGCTTAATCATAACATTAAACAATATTTAATAATATTTAAGTATTAAATACCCCCATTGAGTTTAAGGATTAGAAGTATGGGTTTTGGGTTTATCATAAGGTTTATAGAACAAGGGTTTAGGGATCATGGTACATAAGTCAACCTTACCCCCTCACAACACTTGGTTAATATCTATATCCCCTCTTTAGCATATTGCTCCTCATGCAGCCAGCTGGTGTTTTTATTAAAATATTATCATGCTATGTACATACTCATAGCCTCAATGTTCAATTATAATAACAACTCTAACCTAGGCCAGGGGATGTTACAAAAGGGAACTCAATTATTTCTCAACTCAATCAACTATGTACAATAAGGACACATGTCATTTTCATAGAGTAGATACTCCCATCCTAACTGCTCACTTAATTTCAATTCATTAAACCACAACTCAATTGGTTATTCCTAAAATAGATGGATGTTTCAAGTTAAGCTTAACTGAACTTGGAATCTATTTATCCACGATGGTAAAATCAAGATATGTTAATTAATTTAACATAATCTTGATAACTCTATTACTCTATTTTTTATAATTACAAAGCTATTTATTATGCATTTTTTAGATGTTCACAAATAATAACATCCCTTTCCACCTAGCATAGTAGAGCCATGTGTTGAGGGAGAATACCAAAATCAAGTAGGGATGAGAAAGTAGGGATGAGAGGGTCTCTCCCTCATTCTACATGCTTTAGTACATGGAATTAGAGAAAAATAATGAAGAGGAGGAAAACAACCCGTTTTCTTTTGGAAATAAATATCATACATTGTAGAAAATTGCATAAGGAGAGGAGTTAGGATGGGAACATTTACTGTATGAGCAATTAGAGCATCGATACAATGTGATGCTAGTTAACCAATACACCATCACAATGTATCACTGGTATTTTATACATTGCATAAATAATAATAAACCTTATTTTTATTTTCTCAATATTGATGCACATGAGATTTATTAATGCATTGCTAATACAGAAACACCATTTCAATACATATACCTACCCATAGTGCATGTCATAGATAACTATGATCCTAAGAAGGCCTACCAATGGTGTATGTCTCTATACATAGAGAACTATGATCGTGAGAAGGCCAAACTATGGATTCCACCGTAAAACATACAATGCACTCATTTATCAATATCAATACAAATAATGAGATTTATCGGCACACCATTCCAAGCCCCATTTTATCATGTTTTTAAGTGTTTGGTGCACATGAGATCTATTGACACACTATTAATGTGAAAATACCATTAAAACACATCTCCACATCACTTGTACATATTTTTATACAAGGAAAATCATGATTATGTAAAGGCTATACTATGTGTTGGATCATAAAATATATAATCTGCTCATTTGCAAATCATGCATTGTACCATGCTTTATGTAGAGCAAAGCACGTTGATTTTAATGTAATATAAGAGAGTACTAGTGCACTTAGAGTTTAAAAGAGCATTGATGCACCTGTCTAGTATGAGAAAGTCAATGTTATAAAAGTGCTTTAGCACAATAGCATAACACACATGGCAATGTTATTTAGTATGGAAAAACTTTGATGCTTCAGCACAATAACATACACACGTGATGTTTTTGGACATCATGGTTTATGTTTTTTTTTAATAGTTTATATGACTTTATTAATTTAATAATTAATGAATTTTTTTGTTATGAGTTTGTTTTTCAATCATCCTGCAAAGTTTTGTAAATAGTAGTTTATGCTTTTTAAGTAACAAAAAGTTACACTACTAACCAAAAAAAGTTACACTATTAACAAAAGATGGCACTCACATAAAAGGGCACAAGAGGTCATCTATTTCAAGGAGTATGTTTTCTCTTTTCACATTGATGGCATCCTTAAAATTGTTGAAAATGTAATATCATTGAAGTTGAAGAATAAATTCATATAATTCTTATATCATTAATGGATTTTTATGAGTTAAATGATATTTTTTATGAGTTTGTTTTTTCAATCATTATGTAGAGTTACATTGCTACATGGACAAAACATGACACTCACATAAAAGGGCACAAGAGGTCATCTATCTCAAGAAACATGTTTTCTCTTTAAAATCATTGAGAATGTAATATCATTGAAAGTGAAGAATAAATTCATACAACTCATTATTCATTAATGATATAAGGCATGCCATATATGGTTATCTAGACACATGACATGATTTCTTAATGTAGCTGGGACATGGTTAGAGCATGGGCATATAAGTATTTGGGGAACAACTAGATCCTTCCAATTTTTCACGAGAAAGTTAGGGAGGTTAGCTCTATCATCATTCCATTGAGAATTGAACGTACTAATGGGGATTGCACAAATCACTATAGAACATTGTATTAACATTGCCCACATTATATTGTAATGCACCCTTTGTAGGTGGAGTACAATTTTTTTTAAATATGTTTGTCATGCATTAAACCTTGCATGTTATTTTTGGCTATGGTGGGAGGGAAAGATTCCGTTATGATCATGAGTTATATTGTATACATTTTGAGATATTTTTTAGTACTTACCCTGATGTTGATGACCCACTTCCTCCCTTGCCTTCAACTATTTCCCATATGTGGAGATTGGGTATGTTGATGACTAAAGTGGGCTAATTGGGTTAGACATGCTTGACTGTACCTTAGTAGATGATTGTTATGCTTGCACATCTAAAGGTTTTTGAGTTGGATATATATGCATGGATTGGTGATTGGTCTATAACTTGCAATTTATTCATTGAACCACAAGATGAGAGAGGTAATAAAACTATATTGATTGTAGTTAGGGTAATTTAATTTATATCATATCTCATTTGCATATGTATGTAGAAATGTTTCCCTTAGATTTTGGTAATTTTGTTTGCATTTGATTACTATGTAGATATTGGTGTAATGGGGGATGTAGAGCTACCCCAACTTGATCTTGACTAGCTATATATATTTTTTCATTAGTGGTGGAAGATCCAATAAGCATCATGTAGACTGTTCACTTGGGTTTTGACATGGTGTTCTTGGCCACATTTGCAACCTACTCATAATGTTTGGTATAGATACAATAGTACCATCATCACCTCCATGCTAAATATGATTATGAAGATATCCTCACTAGCATGCACCCATGGGATAAAATGTGGTTGTTTTGGAATATTCTTTGGGTGGAGAACCTCATAAAGGTTATTCTATGTGAATTAGTTCGATAGGAAACATGCTATGAGACATGAGGAGTTGTCAACACATTGTGGGTGGTCATGATGAGGCTCAAGAGGGTGGTGATGGACATTAGGTTCATGAAGGTGGTAGCAACAAAGGTGGTGATTTGTACACTATTGGCACTGATATTAATGTAAATCCTAGTACTATGTCTTTTAGTGTCATGGAAACTAATTGATACACATTTCCTTTTTTTTTATATTATTGCCAATGTATATTTTTTTCTATTAAAAAAATTCATATGTATTTTAATTTCAAGAAGAAATAGTTAAGTATACATTCAATAATAGCATATAAAGACCTTGAAATTGCTTAAAACACATAAAACTCTATAGAAATCTTAGTCAAAATCTAGTTAAATTCCAAGCATTTACTCATATGGATCAAAGCATCAAGCATTGCAACAAAATAACCTAACAACCTTTATATGGTTTAGAATTCAAAAAAATAAACCAACTTTGGAAAAGTCCAAAAAGTATCCCAACATTATCTAAATATCTATTTTAAAGGGAGGCATATGACCTCTTTTTCCGCCACTTCAGTCACATTCAACAAGCCAAACTAAGGCTCCACATTAATGGGAAAATATGATCAAAATTTGCCAAGTGTTTATTCCATGTTGGACATGGGTACCAAGAGATTATTAAAATTTACATATTTACTACTGTCATTCAATCCCACTAAATCCCACTAGAATTTAACTATATACAACATATATGTAGAATTATTTAATTTCCACCATAAAACATGAAATCTAAAATAAACATTTTTTCCACTATCTACTATAATGCATATTCTAGCTATAGTAATTGTTTTTAACATTCTACACAATAAAATAAAAATTTACCATAAAGATGTGAACAATAGATTTCAAATAACAAGTGTTATGTGGTTTCCACTTACCTATTCCTGGACATAATGGATGTTAAATGTGTTCTAGTGGATAGAAGTGACTAGTGAGCAACTAGTGGAGGATAAAAAACTCCTTACTCAACCAAACCCTTGAACTAGGAATGTTGAGGACGCTTGAGCCTACTCAACCCTTCCCTTTCATTTAAATGCTTAGCTAAATATCATTAACATCTCTACCTTGGAACCTCTCCCCTTCTCATCTAGTTAGTCATTAAAAACTACATGGATTCAGTACACAAACATGCAATACAAAGTAATCCCCTTCTCGGGTACACTTAGCATACAAAATGAATTATTTCCCTAAACAGTGACACCAAACTAGCCATCAAGGCTAGATTAGAGAAGGAAGGAGGTCTCTCAACTTAGCTCCCTTCCCTTTTTATTTTCCATTAATTATATTTTTAATTTATTTAATATATAATTTCCTCGCATGTCAATTGGCCTACATGCCTTAATGCTAATCATTTCTAATTAATCTATAGTATCTTGCATTATTTGCTTATATTTATTTTCAGTTACTTATTTCATATTTATTAATGTTTTATTTTATATATATCCTAATTTAAATCCCCTAAGGTAAGCTCAAGCAACATCTCTTCTCCCAAGTTAGGGAGGTCACACGCTTAACTTTCTTGATCCCCTTGGGGTTAGACTTTGTAATAAGGGTCAACGGTTTACCCTGTTTACCATCCATGGATAATGGGAAAGTACTAGGAGGGTTTTCTAAAATAAATATCCTAGAAAAAAAATCCTAATTTAAAAACTATAATTCCTTATTTTATTTTTTCAAACTACACTTAATCACCCCATTCAACATATGGTTTTTACCACACAACATACAACATTAACTTTAGACTACATATACATATTTAACTATTATTATAATGGCATACATGTGAAGACATACAAGCTTATCTATCATGGATATGTTCTTAAATGCATTGATATTGATCAACCAATTAAACCTAGTCTATATGATTTTCATAATGCCAAAATGTTTATGTAACAACACTATCAACACATACAAACTTCAAATTCAACAATAATCAAACAAGAGCATTAATATCATTAGTTGGTATTCATTAAATCTCTTATAAGTCATAGCCCATGTATCCCCCTCCCAGTGCTTGGATGATATATCCAATCTCCCATCATTTGTAGCCCCCAGTCATCTCCCTCCTATTGCTCAAATGATATCATTCGCAAGCCCTAATTATCCATGCCTAGTGTTCAAATCGTTTATCCAATATCTCATCATTTGCAACCCCAAGTTATCCCCACTTTGGCGCTTTAATTATCCTACTTATTGTGGCATGGGTCCCTTTATTGATACTAGTCTTTATATTGCATGCATTATGAGATGGTGTTATAAGTGATCACGTGGTGACTACAATAGGCATCAAAAGTTGCAACACTACTCAAAGACTTTACTCAACTTTTGGCATCTCATAAGGCTATATAGCCCTAGGAATTTGAAAGGCTCTTTGGCCCCAAGTAATAAATACAATTCTAGGATAGTTCGTATAAGTTTTGTGAGAGTATTATAATGTCCAAAACCCATAATTATAAATCCTCATGAAAATCCTTTGGGGGTTTTGGCTCTCACAAGGTACATATCATCACTAGTTATACAATCTAAATTGTATCAAATAACTTGTTCTTCTAGCACATCACATAACCATAAAATTATATAAATATACATTAATATTTTATTAAAATTGTCGGCACTAAAAAAACATACCTAGGATGACTAACAAGCATTATATGGACAAATTCATATAATAAAGAAACATGCATTGCATATATAAGACACATCTCATAAAATTTTAAGAAGGGGAAGCTAGTATGCAATTCACTCCATCTCCAAACAATGGATTATATGCATGCATACCTCCTTATATATTCCTCATATACTATCTTATATATCATACAAACCAGTGCTCATTTCCTCAACATAACACTACTTTCCCTTAGCACTCCTTGTAATTGACCCCCATTACCCCTATTTATACATAGTCAAGTCAGTTACATTCATATAAAGCCATTACACACTAATAGATTTGAACCCAAAAACCGACGAGCAAATCCGACGACCTCCGATGAAATGGACCGTGTCGTTGGATTTTTCTTTCAAAATTAATTTTTTTGTTTTTTTGTTTTTAATTTCGTGAGGCGTCCGTCGGATATCCGACGTAATTTTGAATATCCAATGAGGCTTGTAGGATAGACAACGGATCTGCGAATATCCGATGCCTATTTGGGTATCCGACGCTTTGGATGTCGGATAACCGACTCCATTTCTAACCCGAAAAAGTCGGATATCCGACGGATTTTTCCCAATGGTAACTAGATTAGAGTCGTCGGATATCTGACGTCGGTTTGACTTTTTGACTTTTAAAATTTATAAATATCCAACCATTCCGACATGTTTTCCATTCCAACGACGGTTTGCAGATGTTTTTTTTGTTCGGCGGACTGTTTTTCGTTGTTTTTGTTATTCAAGTGAGGAAAGTACTGTGGAGCTTCATTTTCTAAGATCGATAATCTTCATTTAAGCTCTTTACAAGAAAATGTCAACTACAAATATTTCTGATCCAGACGAACAAAATCGACAATTGCTTGCTAGATTGTGGGAAGGAGTTGAAAGAAGGGGTGATGGTAAATGCTATTGTCCATGTAATCAATGCAGGGGCTTTAAGAGGAGAAGAATTTTGATCACAACAGCCACAAAACATTGTAGGGAGCATGGGCACGCTGAGGGGGGACATGAATACCATCCATTTGTAAGTTTTTCATTATATATGTTTTTATTTTGATTGCTTTTGTAAATTTATGTATTATTATAATATTTCTTATGTATTATTATAATATTTCTTATTTTTGACCAACAGTACAATTGGTCGTTGTTCTTTTCATCCCAACAATACAAAATTTGTTAAATTTTTAATGTATCACATAAATTTTTACATTTTGCGTTTGAATTTCTTATATTAACTTTTATCTATTGATTGTTTCATGTAATTATAAAGGAAAGACATCCTACGGCATATCATCCGGATCAACAAGTGCTTCCAGAACAAGTACCGGAGGAACATGGAGCTATGAATATTAATGGAGAACAAGTTAATGATCACATTGAAGAAGATGATCATACTGATAACATAGTTGAAGATGATGTTACAAATACTTTGATCCATGATTCATTTAATGTTGGAATGGATGATGATGATGATCATGAAAATGATGAACATTTTGATGATATTCATGATATACCTCTTCTTGACAAGGTATACGAACCCATTTATGACGGCTCCAAGACAAATCTTCTCTCTGCTATATTGTTGGTAATGAACTTGAAGGTTATGAATGGTCTTTCAAACATATCAGTCACACGGATGTTAAGGTATGTAATATATTCCATCACAAAATATATATGATTGTCATGTATTTTATTGTTAATTCATATATAAGTCAAATTACTACGGATGAAATTTGTTTCATTAATATTATTTCTATATTATATTAACTAGATTTTTATTTTACTTTGTTGTAGCATGATAGGTGAATATTTGTTACCACCGTCAAATACTTTACCTCGCACATATTGAGATTTATCTGCCATCATGAAAGAAATTGGAATGCAGTATGAAGCAATTCATGCATGCCCCGATGATCATGTTCTTTATTACAACCAACATGAATTTGCAACATAATGTCCTGAATGTCATATTAGTAGATATCACACAGATCAAGTAACTAAAAAGGTGCCTCGCAAGGTTCTACGTTATATTCCCATTATTCCTTGTTTGCAACGACTGTTCAGGTGCAAAAACATAGCGCAGTTTATGGATTACCATGCACGGAACAGAAGTCAAGATGACATTATTTGGATGCCTGTAGATGGGTCTGCATTTAGAGATATGGAGGAAAAATGGCCTCACTTTAAAGACGAACCTCGTAATCTTAGGATTTCTTTGGCAACGAATGGTGTCAATCCTTTTGCAGAGATGAGATCTGTTTACTCGGTGTGAGCTATTTTTGTTATCAACAACAACATTCCTCCATGGTTGACAATAAAGAGGGAGCATATAATGTTGTCGATGATTATTCCAAGTACGAACACTGCAGTTTTTTTTTAATGCAGTGGTATATTCTCATTTGTCATTTTTTGTCTCATAATGTTATATATATATATTTAAAGTTTTTCTATTGTGAAATATGGTTTATATATCTAAATGGTACGTCTCAGAATCATAATATTTATTTTATATGTTCAAATCAATCAGGTAAGTACCGGGTCAAAGATATGAATGTAAATATCGAACCTCTTATTGACGAGCTACTGAAGTTATGGAATGGCATCAATATGTATGACTTATCTAGACCAATACGACAAAGGAAATTCCAATTCCATGCAATGCTTGTATGGACAATACATGATGCCCTAGGTTTAACCCATTTTTTTGGTATGTAATTATAAGTTCCATTTTAGTTGCATTTAATTTTACGAATTACTAGTTAATATAATACGCATGCATGTTTTTCTAAATAATCCAGTCATTTTTTATATAATTATAATAGACAATATTGATATCCCATCTTTTTATTTAGGTCTTCAGATAAAGGGGAAATTTGCAATATAATAGAAATCGTCAAGGTACGTATAATCAATCATTGTATATGATCATATTGTATTTTATTATATTGTGTGTTGTTTAGTGTAATTGACATTGATTTAATATTTAATTTCATCATTTTCGTTCATGTGATCATCATGAAGGCATTAATGGGATTCTGCGAGGAATGAAAAGTTATCCTAGACAATTTAGTAGGTTGCCCTACTATGAGCACCTACAAATTGCTCATCTATTTGATACAATGCATATCAGAAAGAATGTGATTAAAACATTATGGCGAATATTGGATGGAAGGAGTGACAAAGAAAAAATTGTCAAAATTTGCAAAGACATTCAAGATAACAACCATGCAATGAAAGACGCCATTCAATTTCATAGCAACGGAGAGCAAATTAATATAAACTGACTTCCATGGATGTTAACGGACCAGCAAAGTAATGTTGTAAAATAAGTCATTCGAAAAATTAAATTTCCCACTGGATTTTGTGCGAACATGAAGAATATCATAACAAAGAAAGGTGATTTCACGGGGGTGAAAACTCACGATTGGCATGTCTTCATGAAGGTAATAATTAATATGGTATGCATTTAATAATTTTTTTTTCTTTTTCCAGTGAATATGGTTGGTATTGTTGTTTGTCTAGTACTATTTTTTGATATACTGAAACTATTTGTATATTATTGTTACAATATGTTCTATCTCTCTCTATCTAAGACAACTTCAACAACAATGTCAAGCAAATAATATATAGTCTCGGGAAATACATGAGGTAAGTGGTGATTTTTCCATGTGCTTACTGTTTGTTTAATTCAACATAGAACTTATTCTTAATTTGATTTTCATTCTCTACTTCATGTTACGTAATATAATGACTTTTTTCTTTAATCTCTTGATTGGGTTGTCATGTCACTTGTAGATGGTTGTCATCTAAAGAATTCAATAAAGAAGACATAAAGTATTGGAGGAGAGAAATTCCTCGTCTCATGTGTGAGATGCAGAAGCATCTACCTTCAGCATTTTTCAATGCACAGGAACATTACCTCAGACACCAAGTTGAGGAGATTGAACTGTGTGGACCTGCGCACTCAAGGTCCATGTGGATGGTTGAGAGGCACTTGAAATTTATGAAGGGTTTGGTCAAACAACGAGCATATGCTGAGGGTTATATGATGGAGGGATATATGGTATACCGAAACATGTTGTACATTAGTGAATATCTTCCTATATTGGCGTCAAAGCTCAATTTACGTCGCATTTGTGATCCAGACTCCAAAAACGATTTCGAAGGGGAGTACCCGAAGGGGAAAGGTAGATCGAGGAAGGTGAAAGGTAATATAACACATTTCACTAGTGATTTTTATGTTTATATATCATACATATTCTATTTTTTTATTTAGTATTTTGCATCATTTTATACTGTAATTATATACTTTTTTAAGTGACTAATATACATTTTCATTGTTTTTAATTTTATTGTCATCAAACAGTTGGTCGAGAGTGGGATGCAATTCATTTATACATCGCAAACAATCTTGACTGGATGAAGGTATGGATCGAAAAATGTGAACAATCTGGTCATGGAATATCATGGGAAGGTGTGGCTTCATTGGTTAAAGCTACACATTGCAATGGAGACACCAATCTAACACAAAGGGAAATCGATTTAGCAAGAGGTTTAAAAGATAAGCAGGTAAGCATATTAATCAACGACACTATTTATTTATTTTTTAAAATATTGTCGTTGTACGTCACACTGATTATTTTCCTTTTATGGCATTATAATAAACATGCACTACTTTATCATAAATATGATGTCATTATGTAATCTTTTCCTGTATGGCTTGTTGTACTAGGTAAAACACCATAAGGCTATGTGGTCCAATGGATGTAGATATCGCATCAAAAAGTTGGATGAAACAAAGAAAACATTTGATTGTGGGATATCTGCAGTCTTTGAGGTGACCAATGTTTCTTCTAGAAGTGACAGACATCCAAAACTATCTGAAAATTGATATTATGGGTATCTGGAAGACATTCTTCAATGTGACTTTAACTCCTTCAAGGTATTTCTGTTCGTTGTCAAATGGTACAGGTGTCGATTGAATCAACATGATCCCGATAAAAAAATTATTGAACATGATAATGGTTTTACCATGGTAAATACAAGGTTGTTTGAGCCAAGAATGGAACCCTATGTTCTTCCGAACCAATGCGAACAGGTATTTTACTCTGAGGTTCCAGGTAGAGCGGGTTGGTCATTTTCTATGAGACACGATCCAAGGGGAAGGCCGGTAAATTATAATGTAGATGAAGGTAAGGAAGACGTTCTCGAAGAAGAAGATGTCGTTGAAGATGATCATGATCAACATGGGTTAGATGATATTCCTGTTCTAGAAGAAGATGTCGAAGAGCTTCTTGAATCAGATCATGATGTATATTCAGACAATGTCCATGAAGATGATATAGACGATGACAGGATGATCGTAATTGACATCGACGACAATGATGATATGGCCAATCCTTACAATGTTGAATCTGGATCATCGGATGATAGTACAGACGATCACTCAGATGAAGAAGATGATGAATACCATTGAATTTTATGATCATCTATGCATTACTAATAATAAATTATTAACTGTTTCTTAGCTAATTTCCATTTTCCTGTATGTTTAAATTAGAAACCTTTCTTGTTATTTAGTATGAATGAGAAAAGACATTTAATTTTTTTGTACATAGATATTTTTTTTTGGGTTATATTGGGGAATTGAGAGTGATGAGAGGGGGGGGGAGAGGGGACATAAGAGCTTCCACCTTCATGTGGTTGGCCCTGTTTAGTAGAGAATATTAAACGATTCTCGAAACAGAGAGAAGCTTATAATTAAGGAAATGCAATACAATTATCATGCTACCCCAAATGGCGTACTGCTTGATCATCAATATCATCTTCATCATGGTCACCATTCTTTGTCATCATGATCATCATCGTCATTTGAAATCTTCATCTTCATCATCATCGTCGTCGTCTTCATCATCATCATCATCGTCGTCGTCTTCATCATCATCATCATCATCATCGTCCCCATCTTGGTCATCATCATCGTAATCATCTTCATCTTCATCATCATTGTTGCTGTCATCACCACCAACATCATCATCGTCATCATCATCATCACCATCATCTTCATCATCGTCATCATCATCATCATCATCACATTCATCATGATCATCATCATCATCGTCATCATCAATCTGCATCATGATCATCTTCATCATCATGATCATGATCATCTTCGTCTTCATCATTGTCACCATTCTTCGTCATCATGATCATCATCGTCATTTGAAATCTTCATCTTCATCATCGTCGTCATCATCATCGTCATCGTTGTCTTCATCATCATCATCATCATCGTCCCCATCTTGATCATCATCATTGTCATCATCATGATCATCGTAATCATCTTCGTCTTCATCATCATTGTCGTTGTCATCACCACCAACATCATCATCACCATCATCATCATCACCATCATCATCATCATCATCATTATCATCACATTCATCATGATCATCATCATCGTCATCATCAATCTGCATCATGATCATCTTCGTCTTCATCATTGTCACCATTCTTCGTCATCATGATCATCATCGTCATTTGAAATATTCATCTTCATCATCGTCATCATCATCATTGTCATCATTGTCTTCATCATCATCATGATCATTGTCCCCATCTTGATCATCATCATCGTCATCATCATGATAATCGTTAATACATGTTATTTTGGTATTAGATGTTTCCATGTAAATAAAAAATCATCCTTGGTGTGCCAAGACTCAAAACAATAAAGATATCTCACTCACATGTTAAAGATTCCCAATTCCATGCTTGTGTGGTGGTTTGAGGAACTTATGAACCTAATTCACATTCACAACCATAACCTATGGTTAGTGTTCCACTAACCATAGGACATGAATCTACTAGTATCCTAAAACACTAACATAGTAGCCCTTAAATAACAATTAATGTCCTATTATAACAATTAACCCACTAGTGGGCCTAACTACTTCCGCACCTAACCTTGTGCATGGATACAGACAATACATCTTGTTACCCATGTGACCCATATTGTAGGCATTCTTATCACATCGCTAGTGCCAAGAATATTTTTTAGTTAGAGATACAACATAATGAAAAAAAATATAAATTCATAACTCACACACTAAATTTAACTGATGTAACTAACATATGCACCTTACCTATCATGCACATAAGTAATGTGCCTAACTAACAAAAATCATGCATATAAGCAATGCAAATAAGAGATGCACCTAGTCCACAAATCTCATTGGTAAACATTATCCTTTTAATAAAAGGTTAGTTCATGCATTAGTCAAATGGGCAAGGCATATTCCATATGTAGCCTAGTGTGGTTATTTGAGGCACTATATACAAGACATGATCCCCATAGGTGGTTGTATGGTTTAACATCCTAGTTTTTGACCTCAAACCATCGTATGGTTCTAAATAACCTTCCATGGCGTTCTAAATAGAAAAATGGACAACATAACATACTCATAGGCCAAAAATTCCTTATGTAGTCCCATGATCCCTAGAGGCAATTGTACTTTCCTAAGACTCTATATTTTAACCTAGGACCATATGTCTTTTCCAAAACCTAAAAATAGATGCCCCCAATAAATGATTCTGAAAAGGGTGATGTCAAATACATCCATCATATTTACATCAAGTGATACCGATGATATTGTACTTTAAGGATGGCATGCTCTTCTGACAATGACCCGATCATGGACATGTCTTTAGTGGAGGAAAGATTTCATCCTTTCCAATTGTAGTGCCCTTGGTGTAATGGACATAAGATAAGGATATGTTGTTGTTTTTGAAGAAGAAGAAGAAGATGATGATGATAATTATGATCATCTCTATGACAAAGATGATGGTTGTGATGACAACAATGATGACGATGATCTAGTTATCAACATCATCATCATCATCATCTTAGTCACTGATATTGTCATTGTTATCACTACTGACATTGTCATCATCGTTATCACTGACTTCATCATTAAAATTTTAATTTTTTTTTTAATAAAAAAATATTTTTAAACTTTAAACCTTATTTTTATTTTTATATTAAATCTTTTTTTATTTTATTTTTTTATATAAAAAAAATACATACATAACTATTAAAATTAATAAATAAAAATTATACAAATTAATAAATAAAAATTACAAATTAATAAATATTAAAATTAAATATATAAAATTAAAATTAAATATATAAAAATTAAAATTAATGTGTAGCAATATAAAAAATATAAAAAAATAACAAAAACTGCAAATATAACATTAAAAAACTTTAAAAAAAACAAAACTTACCTTGCTCCTCCCGACGAGCTCGAACCCTCCCGACAAGCGCGAACTTGCATTGAACACCCGCGAACCATTACGGCCAGCCTAGTGTTGATAGCCAGTGCCGGTTGATAGCCCGCTTGTTGATAGCTAGTCTGTTGATAGCCATTCTCTGAGTGAGGCCGCAGAGGATCAGGTCGAGGAGGTTGAGGAGCTGAAGGTGGTTGAGGAGGTCGAGGAGGTTAAAAAGCTGAGCGTTGCAATGCCTACCAAATCGGTAAGATTCGACTCTATATCTATGTTTGCTGAGCTTTTGAGGATGCCACGAATACCCAAAATGCTAAGGGGTTTGGCCTTGGAGCCCCGTGTTTGTATAAATGTTGATCTGTGTATAAAATTTAAGGGTTGGGCATCCGAATGTGCTTCTGCATTTTCCTTTTTAAACGATGGATGACTGTATTGGTTTCTATTCTAATGTTTTAATGGAACGAACCGTTTTGCATTTCTATCTTATGGCTAATTGCTTTTGCACTTTGCTTTTATCACTGAAATTGTTAATGGCTGTGTAAAATTCTTATGCACGAGATGACCCTAATACTTGGGGTTTATGAGACTCGAACCCTGGATGGAAATCGTATTTGAACAGGGTTTATGAGACTCAAACCAATTTATAAAAGGCTGTTGAAAGAGGTAAATCTAGAATCCTCCCATCCTGAAGAGATTTTTCCATAACTTGTCTGAGAAGACGAAAATAATTTATTACCTTGGAAAATTGACTTCCCTACAAAGAATCTCCATTAGGTGGCCATGGGCGAGGAAATAACCCCTGAGGACCCTGCACAAACTCTTCAGTTTCAACTGTAGGGATTGTACTAACTTTGTTTGTATGCAAAAATACTCCATGGTGTTCAACATCCTGCATCTCAACATTTTCTACCACAGAACTTCCTTAGAACAAGAACCTGACCTCCACATTCCAAGCACTTTCTTTTGTAATTCATGGCTAAGAAGAGTGTAGAACTCCAAAGTTGGACCTAGACCTGTGCCAACCTCTCCAAAGTACTCCACTTCAAGAACCGCCTTATTACTAGCATACATCTCCATTACCTTCATAGCTCAATCCAGTATACGGTGCCTATAAACATGAACCTTTTGATGTTGCACCCTACCAACTCGTACTTCTATATTATTATTGAAGTTTGAAGTTTCAGCACTCTGTTGCTGTTGCAAGCGCTGTAGGGCATGAGATAACCCAAATGAAAGTGAATAAAAGTATTTCCTTCTTGTCTCAAATGGAAACAAGAATGGGCATGCTTTGGTTAATTGGTGACACCAAGAAGGCAGACCTCCACTGAATAGTGCCAGAGGATCTTGCATTTGCCGTGCTAAGTTTCCATGTTCTCATCAGAAGTTTGCATCAGAGTAATGTTCGTAGAAATGGAACAAATGCAGAAGATTGGTTGTCTTTATATGAACCTAATTCCTATTTAGGACTGGAACATAAGTTTCCATGTGACAGGCCAGAAGTTGGTGCTAACTAGTCGCTTATCACTAGATAAACCCAATTCTGAGTACAAATGCTCAAATCTGTGTGAAGATTGCAAATATGTGTACTTGCATCTAAAAATAAATGAATTGAAAACACTTCGAATAATGAAATTAATCTTTTTGAATGTAGATTTGACCAGTACCTTAAAGTATTAATAAAATGGGGTTGAAAAAAAGAGAGAAAGTTGATAAGAGGAGCAATATATTAAATCTTATCAACTCAACAACTATCATTATAACAAATGAAAGAGTACCCATGAAACATCAATTGGCTACTAAGAGAGTATTCTTCATTAACATAGCTGTAGACAAGTACAAGGTAATTTGTAGGTAGAAAAACATTACTCTAAGAGAGCTTGAGGTGATTTGTCCCAACACTACCCAAGACTCTCTTAATCCAACTATTTAGAAGTCAATACAAACCATGTCGATAGCAAGGGAGGTGATGGGAAATAGGACAACACCCATTTTATAGGTGATCCTGGTAGCTCATATATGTGAATGTTGGTAGCAACCATGTTTAAGGATTATGTTGGCATGCAATGTCTCACAACTTAACACTATCTTCATTTTCCTTTTGAGGAATTTGAGAACAAAGGTTTTAGTTCTTAATTTGACCCGGCCCATCCATTGAAACGCTTGTCATTTCGTGCTCGACAGGGATTAGCCACTGCGTAGCTTATCTATTTCTATTTTGTTTTCATAAATATTTTTCATATTATCAAAGAAGGTCATTAATCATGAAAAATAACCAAATTTTTAGGCATTTAAAATAAAGAGGATACACCTAATGAAGACCCCTTCCTCCTTTTCTTTTTTCCTTTTTAATCCTTCCCATGCATTTGATCTCAAGAAAATGGTAACCATAATTTAGGTATGCATAGTTATTTAGAGGTCGTCACTAGAATACCATTAGGCTTGATGGAATGGTGCAATGATACATATGGTGGGGTGGGGGCTTATAGGTCATGGGGTCCATTAATGTGGGGGGCCTAAGCTACCCTTGATTCCTAGGGGAAATAGTAGGGTAGTATAAACAAATTTAAGAAAACATGTGATGTACCATTAATGTCATCAAACATCATCAACATCTACTTCAAGAAATTGGCAAGTGGAATCTCGTTTCATTGCTCAATTTAGGAGATATCATTAGTATAAGCAATAACACTAAAGGTTTTTACATTGGGTTTCAACAATCAATATCTCACTCCACAAGCCATGGAGGGATGAATTCCATATACGACTAGAAATATATCTTAAACATCTAACATGGATATCTAATTGAATCTGATTGCTTCGCTTATAGTAAAAATTATGAACAGATTTGCAACAAGAGGTCTATTACTATTAGAATCACTATTTTTCATTGTGATTTTTTACTATTATATCAAATCCACTTTTTCCCTGTAAAAATAAACTATCACATTAGAATTCAATGTCAAGGTCAATCTTTCGTTACCAAGTTAGTTATGTGTCATCCACAAAACCATGGTTACAATTTAGCCACAAAAATCCCTCTTCATTGGCAATCAACAAATTGTAAACATCTTCCTTCCATACACATTATGTGGTTTTTTTGTAACATCTTTAAAATTAATAGGACCATCATTTTGTAAAGGGGGATGGATTGATTTGAATCTTGGGGGATTTATAGTCCATGTTTCGGATCCATAAGTTATCAAGACATATTTTTATTAAATATAAAAAGGAATATGACATGTTAAATGTAATTGTTCAATGTGTACTTAATCAAAGTTGACTTAGTAAACATATTACAATTATAAAATGTCAAAAAAGAAAGAGTTAAGATTTGGAAGAGAGGTCCAAAAATTTACCTCATTACCTTTCATTGTTCATCTTAATAGAATACGAGTCTACCCAATTTCTCTCGCTCTCTCTCATGTTGTCATGCTTATTTATTTATTTATTCATTATCGTGCATCATCTTTAATGGTTTTCGTCATTGTTCCTTCACTTGTAAAATTGAAAGATCTTGTGATTTTTCTTTGCGTTGTATATTATATCTCCTACTTTATTCAACATTAAAGCCTTACCAGATCTCAAATCTCAAGATTCATATCAAAATATGCCTACATTACATGGGTTTTAAATTGAAATAATGTGTCCTAGCATACATGGTTATTCACATTATCACAATGTCATGCTTATGTTTGCTAATTAGGTTTAAACATTGTCATGCATTTTAGTCATTAGAAGTAGAAGAAAGTTATTGTTGGATTCATTTAATTTGAAAGAGTAGTTATAGTTTGACAGAACTCTCTCCTTACCTTAGCTATCATTCATTGAAAGGAAAGGATTATTTTATTCATATGCATTTGCATGGTTTGAGTTAGTCATCACACCACTAGTTTCACTTCCATCACCCGACTGAGTAATGCAACCATTAAAATTTAACTCGTTAACTCAACACACTTTAACCTTGCTTGAGGATAAAAATAATTTGTTAGTTAGGTAGGACACCGGGGATAGGCATCCAAATAATTACCCTTTGTCATTATCATCCGAGACATAGTTGTTGTCCTCTAGGGTGCTAAAATCCTCTTGTACTTGTTGACACGGTCATCGACCAGTTTGTGGAGGAGCCTCCTGTTGTTTCAGGGGTTAAACCACCGCGAGATCGAAAACCAGATGGACTATGTGGAATGCCGCACTCCACTTAGCCCTAAGGCAACATCGATCATTGTCTTCCTTGTATTCTCCGGCCACCATACTGGTGATACAAGGGTGATAGGTAGAAGCACCGAAAACCTTTTCCAACATGTCATCAACGAGGTAGCTTAGTGACTTTTCTACTAGGGCTCTTTTACCTAGGATCCCTTTCGGAAGAGGGATATCCTTCAAATTCGGTCTCTCACTTCGTATTGTTTGACTTGGATTTCATCACCTTGCGAAGGATACGATTTGTCGAGGTCTCCAGCTCCTAGTTAGGAAGTTTGCTTGCATTTTCACCTTTTTAGAGGGTCCTTTTCTTTTTAGTGCTACTTGTTGGCATTCTGGCCACTTTTGTTTCAGCTTGCTTATTGTGACATCGGTCCCAGTACAGTTTTATGAGCTTGTTTTTTTGGCCTGCGAGCCTTGTCTTTTCATAGCTCCCCTTCTGCCCGCTCGGTTTCTTTAGGGTTTTTGAGTTCATACACGGTACTTACCAATACTTATTTGATGATGTGTGATGTCCTCTTATCCTAGGTCTTCGAGATGGTTGAGTTAGATGGTCTTCTGAAGGGACTGAACACCCCTTCATGGAGCCACTAATGCTTGACCATAGGAGTAGTCTAGAGGACCATGTGATCACATCACCCGTGTGGAATTTTTCGTTTACTGTGATGATGGTATTTCAATTTATATGGAACAATGGTACATTTGAGAGAGAGATGAATGGTTGTACCCCACTTTGGGCGATTGTCTTATGGTCCTTTCATTTTGTCGATAATATTTTTGTGGTACCTTGCCTTTTACCTTTTGGGTGTTTTACTGATATTGGGATATCTTGTGATTTGTACCACCTTTTATGTTATAGGTCTTGTGGGTACTATGGTAGTTTGTCCACATTTGAGGTACACCCACTTTCTCCAAATTGTTATGAGTCTTTATACCCACTTCATACCACCTTCCTGACCTTAGTTACAAGGAGCTATTGCATATATGAGGTAGTTACAAGGAGATATTGCATATAAGAGGTAGTTACAAGGAGCTATTGCATATATGAGGTAGCTACAAGGAGATATTGCATATATGAGGTATTTACATGGAGATATTGCATATATTGATTTGTACCACCTTTTATGTTTTTGGTCTTGTGGTTATAACTATGGTAGTTTGTCCACGTTTGAGGTAGTGTACAACCCCTTAGTCCCAAGGGTTATGAGTCTTTATACCCATTCTTTTTTTTTGACTTATACCTTACTGGTTGGTCTTTGTACTGAGCCTTTTTACTGTCATTGAATTTCTTTGATTGACTGTACCATAGCCCAGTCATCTCTCTCTCTCTAGTTTGTACTAGCCCTATCATAGGGTCACTTGGTTCCTAGAGTTGACTGGCCTCTAAGAGGCACAGTCATTTCTAAAAGTAACTCTTCTGAGTATATTACAGGAAACGTCTACACTAATGTAATCAAATATGTGGTAAATAGTTTTCATTAAGTAGCCAGGACTTGTAGCATTAGAGGAGATCCTGTAATGTGTATGTGTAGTGTTTCATGTGTGATGTAGCGTTAAATCAAATAGTAAAAACAACTCATAAATATTGCATGACTTTATACTCTTAAGAAAGATAAATTGGTCGTCTTCCGATCATCACTTGAATGCCTACATGTTGACAAAGGGAATGAGGATCAAGTAAAATTATAAAAGGCGATACATGTCAACTTTTAAGAAGCGCTATGCCTTGCAATCAAATCTAAACTTTTTTCCAATGGTGCAGGTAGAACCAAACAGGTATTTGTCTGATCTGTCTTCCTCGAGCGAGGGTAGTTTAGGAAGGCTAGAGGAAAGTGAGACATCCAGTAAGTCTAGAAGAATTGTATCAACTAGATGTCAAAAAACCAAAAGAAGATTCCATAGACGCAATGAATTTTTTCATGGTCAAGGGGGGCATGTTCCTATGGTGATGAGACAAAAGATGACGAAGAGGTGCCCTTGAGGTACAGACATTTAGTGAAACAATGGGTACCGAAGGATCTTCCTCCACTGAACACTGATTTTTGTGTGAACGAGAGGAGATATCGAATTGCACCATCGTCGATACATGGTTTCGGGTTGTTTTCCATGGATTGCATCTTGATCGGTTACGGGACATGTACAAAATTGATGGAGTTTGTTGGACCCATATACAACTACAACGATTGGATGCGCCTTGTCCGATATACAAAAAGTATGCGTAGTTATGGATTGTCAACAAACTATTTACAATTGAAAGACAAAAATAAAAATAAAGGAGGAACTTTGTACAAAGACGGAAGGCCAAAGGCCACAGGGAATATTGTGGGGTTTATAAACAGTTCACAACCAGGGTCTACAATTAAGCAACCAAACTGCGAATTTGAGGGGTGTGAAGGAAACCGTGTTTTTGTAGTTGCTATTAAAACAATATCTGCAGGGGACGAGTTGCTTATTAATTACCTTGTGAACCGAGTAGATACAGACAAGGTTACTATAAAACATTTTACCCAACCTTTTAGTAATAAATTAATCATAAGGATTTTTTGTTAGTTTATTTCATTTAAATTTCCCATATTTACTTCGCAGGCCAGTCATCAAGATAAATCCCTGCCAACAAATGGTCGGAGGAGTACTTCTTCCTCGACGGAGCAGGTATACATCTTTCTAATAATACAAATATAATAAGAAAAAAGAGTTTTTATTTGCTTTGTTTTTCCATTATTAATAACTTGGTTTGTTTTATATAATGTTATTTATATTTGATGTAGAACATTGATCGGGAAATACACCCGTCGAATGTTGATGAGACGACAACACCCTCGGGGTAATAGGTAGACCTGATTTGAATTGTACAATTAAAATATGTCAAAATGTTTTAGTATTATATTAATGTTTCAATGAATATTTTGGTTTCGTTTACGTAATTTTCTAGTCTATGTTTTTGATGCAAGCCGGTTCCGTAAGGTCGACACACCAGGGTCCACGCAACGGGTATACATCTTTGTAATATTAAAAATATAATATGAATAATAATTTTTTTGATGTGTTTTTTCATGAATAGTTTTGGATTCGCTTAGGTGACTTTCACTATGTTTTTTTATTAGGGTGGTGTTAGGGGCAACTCCCAGATATTAGCAGATCGGGGCAAGTCGCCTATAACCATTGATCCAATGAGTGGATCGTGATCCTTGAGGTCACAGGTATAATTCATTTCAATTGTACCAATATAATACGTAGCATAATGTTAATTTTTTTATATATTTTTCGTGTGTATACTGGTTTCGTTATGACAATGTAAACTGTGTTGTAATTTCACGAATCTATCATGATAGATATGTTACGTTAATATAAAATTTGGAATCTATCAATAGAGAACTCAGTAGTGCTTTATATATGTTTGTTGCATCCCACTAGTGAATCGCAGTATGAATCAGCATCGCAAGATTTTCCGTTAGAACCTGAAGTGGCAGAGGTGCTTCACGATTGCGAAAAAATTGGTGAAGCCATAGACCCGCTAAAGATGGTAGAGAAATTGTTGAATAGATATAGTGCAGAAATCCTTACTCTACTAATCCAGGTTCCGCAAACAAGCGCAATTACAGAAAGGATTGCATTGTTGGAACATAGATCTAATACCTCGCGTGTAAGTTGAGGAATCTTGAATCATAGAATAATTTGTTTAAATATTTATAATATTCTCTTTTATATGATAGTATTGAACGTATAAGATGTGGTTTGTATTTACATAATTATAAGGGACCACACAATAGTGGTCAAGGTGGTGTTGGCCCCAACGAGGCTCGTGGAGAGACTTTGCATCACGACCAAATGACTCCACGTAGTTCGAATCCTTCTCCATTGTTGTCAACTGAACAGTCGACAACACGTTCCGAAACACCACGGACCCCCGCTGTAAGCGCAGTAGCCGCTACTGACCAACACACAACGGATTGTCCACAATAAGGGGTCGACACCAAGTCCCCTACTAATTTTGATGTCGAAGAAGCTGCATTTCCAGGATCTTCCCGTGTCAAAAGCACGGGAACACTGGAGACAACACTTTTTGTGGACGAAGATCTCGTCCCAATAAAGATAGCGAAGATCCCAGGTAATTAATCATAGTTGATCAGGTTAATTAGTGTTTATAATTTCATTGTAATATACCGATAATTTTTTTTTTATCAAATAATTGTGATCATGGCATGATCGTTGTACATGAAACGATGTTTTCTATAAACATATGAATGACTTTTGCTTGGAGATATTCGGGCCCACCATTCGAAAAAGGTGGGATAGACAACCGAAACATTTAAAAGATGAACTCACTAATCGATTGGTTGGCCTGTTCGGGGACAAAACCTTTAGTCATGCCAATGTCCTGAAAAAAGGCTTGTCAACATGTGAAGGTTGTCCGAGACCAATATAGGACACACCTCGAAAAAAACCATAGGTATGAGCGCCCACCAATGATTCCAGCAATGGAGTGGAGAGCTCTAGTGGAAGATGGAAAGGAGAGGGCTCTGAGAAGAGAAGGCAAGCTAACACCAGGCACAGGGAGGTATGCAATAATTTCCGCAATGTAATTCTAAACTTTATTATCCTTGATTTCTATATCAAACTTGGAACATCTAACGTATTTCAACACTTGCATAGGCTGCCAGACACATCAAAGGCCACAAAGGCAAGACTAGAAAAAATAGGTCAGCACAAGCTTGGCCCTGGTGGTTATTTGAATTTGGCGGCACGGATTGTAAGTTTCGAGAAACCAACAATGAATACACATAATAAATTGAAAATTATTTTTCGTTTTATTGCACCGTAAAATGTTAATTAATGACGATAAGCAAATATGCAGGCCAATCGATTCAATGAAGTACCCACATAGGAAGACATGAAGCTTGGCTTCCAGGAAGGCTTTGGAGCTGTTGTTGAACACCGAAGAAGCTTATCTGGGAAAACACAGTCTTGTGGTACCAATCCATCCGGTGCACAGGTATATAGAATCTATATAGCTTAATGAAGATTTGTCGCTTGTGGAATATTTTCGTTACAAATACTTGATGTAAAATATTGACTCTATTTTTAACAGGAAAGCAATGATCCCATTAGTATCGAGGAGGGACAACAACAAATCGATGATCAAGCTTCCAATCCTGGTAATGAATTTATTCATATGCTACAATTTTATGTATAACATTGCAAATGGTGACCATTAATTGTAGTTCACCGTATTTCAACTGCAGAGCATGTAGAGGGTGAAACTGTACAGGTTGAGACTGGACAAGAACATCAAAAACATGATTTGGTCACACCAGGTAAAAAAACACCTTCATAATGATTTTTTTAAATGAAAAACTTGTCATTACAATAGAAAAATATAATGATGTAACATTTTCACATCGTTGCAGCAAATCCGAACCCCTTGCCTCAAAATCCACGTCTAGAACAACAATCAGCTAGGATATTGCATACATCACCAAAAGTGCCTGGCACTAAAGAACCAAGAATTGGAGGAGAAAGTCCAGATGTAGATGGTACTCTTATAGATTATATACCATTGAAGAGAAGAAAAAATTATAAAAAGAAGTGACGGGAAAAACGACGTCTAAATATTTTTGATAACAATATATCGTCCACGATTTTTGGTCGAATGAATGAATGAATGGTTTAATGAATGTTCTAATGTTTTAATGATTCAGTGTAGTAAACTGTTACCTTCATTGAATTTCAACTTTTATTGAATGAATGTGTTGATTGAATGATTAATGAATGGTTTATTGAATGTTATCTTTTATTGAATGAATGTGTTGATCGACTGAAACGATGGTTTAGTGAATGCTACCATTTATTGAATGAATAATGGATGAAAGTTCATGATGAAATATGGATGAATTTGCACATATTTGTTTTTTTCAAGTACATGCATTGGGTATGGGGAATTGAGAGTGGTGTGAGGGGGGGGGGGCATAAGAGCTTCCGCCTTCACGTGTTTGGCCCTGTTCAGTAGAGAATATGAAATTATTCTCGAAACAGAGAGGAGCTCAATGAATGGCTACGATGCCGGCTTTCTACAACCCACTCGCGTGTCGTCTAAATTTTGTCAATTTCTTGGAGCTTGTTGTGATTTTTGGTTGCTCCTCATAACCAATTTCGAGTTTCCACATGATGAAATATGGATGAATTTGCACATATATGGATGGAAGTTCATGATGAAATATGGATGAATTTGCACATATTTGTTTTTTTCAAGTACATGCATTGGGTATGGGGAATTGAGAGTGATGTGAGGGGGGGGGGGGCATAAGAGATTCCACCTTCACATGGTTGGCCCTGTTCAGTAGAGAATATGAAATTATTCTTGAAATAGAGAGGATCTCAATGAATGGCTACAATGCTGGCTTTCTACAACCCACTCGCGTGTTGTCTAAATTTTGACAATTTCTAGGAGCTTGTTGTGATTTTTGGTTGCTCCTCATAACCAATTTCCAGTTTCCACAACTTCAAAGGTTGAGTAAATGATGCACTGGAATCAATATCCTTAACCTTCTCTTTAATTTACTTGGAATAAATATCCTTAACCTCACATTAAACCCTTCCAAATTGGTATATTTACCATTCAAGGCTGGCTTCTTCTGAAGCATGATATTTGCAACTAAGCTAGCATACATCGACAAGAATTAGAGACATGCTGCTTGTTGTCAATGTTCATCTATTTTTTAGGAATGCAACTTGACCATAATGGATCCTCTTATGCTAGGGAATTAAAGTCAACAACAAATTAAAGAAAACATATAGTTTGCATCGAAAAAATAACAGGGTACGAACTGAACTGAGGAGATTCAAACCTGCGACCTATGTCTAGTCCCAAGGCTACCACCTTCAAGCTTGAAGTGCAGCTGGAAATGGGAGACCACCTTCAAGATCGATTCATTCTGCATGCATTTCACAATGGGAGATGGCGGGCTACCACATTCAACCTTGATTCATTTTGTCTGCATTTCACTATGCAATCATCTCAGATTCTCGTTGCGTTTTCCCTCTATTAGTTTATCAATTCGGTATGACCCATGCCCGCCGTCTGAGGAGTGTTTCCGCGGTCTTGAGTTCTAGCCTGAAAACGGTGACGATTCATTCTATTACGTTTCGCTTAAGCTGCAATATGGAAAACTCATAGTTCACTATCAATATTTCTCTGACCGTCACATTTGTCAGACAAACCTTCATAGTGAACTATGAGTTTGTCATTTGCAGCCGAAGGGAAACGTAATACCATGAATCGTCAACCATTGCCAGGATGAAACTGAAGACCGCAGAAACACTCATTGGACGACGGACATGGGTCATACTGAATTGATAAACTAATTGATGGAAAACGCAATGGGAATCTGAGACGGTTGCATAGTGAAATGCATGCAGAATAAATGAAGAGTGGGTGTCGAGAGAAATGGTTTTGGGATGTCGTATGAGAGGAAATGGAAATGGGAATTGATTGATAAGGTCAAGCTTGAAGGTGGTATCCTTGGGACTAGACATAGGTCGCAGGTTCAAATCTCGTCTAAATATTTTTGATAACAATATATCGTCCACGATTTTTGGCCTAATTAATGAATGAATGGTTTAATGAATTTTCTAATGTTTTAATGATTCAGTGTAGTAAACTGTTACCTTTATTGAATTTCAGCTTTTATTGAATGAATGTGTTGACTAAATGATTAATGAATGGTTTATTGAATGTTATCTTTTATTGAATGAATGTGTGGATCGACAGAAACAATGGTTTAGTGAATGTTAGCATTTATTGAATGAATAATGGATGAAAGTTCATGATAAAATATGGATGAATTTGCACATATTTTTTTTTCAAGTGCATGCATTGGGTATGGGGAATTGAGAGTGATGTGAGGGGGGGGAGGGTCCATAAGAGCTTCCAACTTCACGTGGTTGGCCCTGTTCAGTAGAGAATACGAAATTATTCTCGAAACATAGAGGAGCTCAATGAATGGCTACGATGCTGGCTTTCTACAACCCACTCGCATGTCGTTTAAATTTTGACAATTTCTTGGAGCTTGTTGTGATTTTTGGTTGCTCCTCATAACCAATTTCGAGTTTCCATAACTTCAAAGGTTGAGTAAATGATGCACTGGAATCAATATCCTTAACCTTATCTTTAATTTCCTTGGAATCAATATCCTTAACCTCAAATAAATATAAGTGAACAAAAGAAAATGCAAGAAAGAGATTAAACTTGCAAAATATAACACTTGTATTAATAAATTCAAAAAGAGAGAGTAATGTTCATGGGCCTCTTTGAGAGGATGAGCTCCTTTGAGAAAAGCTTCAATACAATACCAATCTTTGACAAAACAATATACATCCTTCTAGCGCTATAAATAGTTTCTTAATAAACAAAACCCTAACTACATGCAATCTCAAAATTAATGACTACCAACCACCTACTGGTTCTTATTTAATAAAAATGAGCCTTTTACATTAAGTAACTACCCATTAACTATCTAATGATCCTTATTCAAAGAATATGATCTCATACATGAATATACAAACTCCCCAGTATACCAAATTAGAGAAGATAGGTAAGAGTGCCTTGACACAATGGAAGCACACTACCAACCATCTCTTTGTGACGAATATGCCACAATATTACATAAGCATAGGGATTAGAGAACATGTATTCAATATGAAAAGTTTTATTTCAAAAATGTTATTTAAAAAAAAAAATGTATTGGGTAGTCGCTTAACCGACGAATTAACCGACGACCTCAGGGTAATATCCGATGCCTTTGCCATACTTCTGACGGCTCAGAACGTCGGATCCACATTTTTTTGTATGGCATAGACGTCACTTAACCGACGACTTAATTGATGACTGCAGTGTAATATCTGATGCCTTTGCCACACTTCCGACGGCTCGGAACGTCAGATCCGCCTTTTTTTGTATGGTATAGACATCGCTTAACCGACGACTGCAGTGTAATATCCGACGCCTTTTCCATACTTATGATGGCTCAGAACGTCGGATCCGCCTTTTTTGTATAGTATGGGAGTTGCGTAACCGATGAATGAATCGATGCCATCAAGGCAGGGACGTAGAAATGTGCACCGCATATTCGACGACAAAAGGATGATATCCGACCAATATTGGAAGTTAAAGCTGTCGGTTATCAGACTACCTGTCAAGCTGGAGGAAGTCAGATCATCGACGAGGTAGGGGCGTCGCATATCCGACGTCTTCAACTTTGTCGGATTTTAGCCGATATGCCACCGACGGTAAAAAAAGACTGGCCTTGTCTGATGAGCGACCATAGGTTGTAGAAAATTTGACTTTTTCGCCGTCGGATTTTGGGTCAAAAAAACTTAGTGACATATCCCTTTTCTTGCTAGGCATGCAAGAAACCCTTCTCACGATACATAACAATCATGCATGATAAACATTATTACAAGGTGATGCATAGAAAAACACCTTCATGCACAACAAAACCTAGGCGCATGCCCTTCCTAATTTTTACAACAATATTCAAAAAGGAAAAACAGGGCACCAACAACCCCACAACACAAGTATTTGTCTCGTCCCTAAGACAATCTAACTTACTCGAGAAAAACAAGGCCTAATTAGAGAAGTTCTTGATTCACTTGAGCATGCAAGTCTATGATTCTCTTGGTTTCCACATTACACGAGTATTCAATATTATGTATGCACTCATTGTATTTCTCAACAACTTCCTTAGTAGTTTGCACAGGTTCAGGTCTCAACTTCTTAGTTGTTCTGACAGATTTCCCTACAAGTTCTTGACATTCCAGTATATCAATATATTTCTTTGCACCATATCCTAGAATGGCATACTTTATTGATCAATTGTTGTTTCTCTGCTCAATTTTTTGCGATCTACTTGCTTAACTCTGTAATTTCAACCATACTGGATGCTCAATCACTTGGAGCTAGCTTGTTTAGGGTATTTTGATTTTCTACAACTTGGATTGAAACCAATGCATTAACATTATTCCCCCATTTTTCAACTTCTCACAAATGTCGTAATTAATTCCATAATTGAAAACTTGAATCTACAATCTCATAAAATTTTGCAGCCTCAATCTTCATTCTTTGCAACCTTTCATCAACTTTCTTGAGGTGTTGGTTTAGCTCCACTTGATATTTTGTAGGAAAGTTTTGTACCACTTCTCCCAACTATTAATTATTGTCACATAGAGTTTGGTAGGATTCTAGGACTCTTGCGATTTCCTAAACTCGGTGATGGAGTGGTTTATGGAGTATGAACTTGATTTTCCATTTTTTGAGTAGATTATCCTCCTTCAGGTGGTGGAGAAGTCTCAAAATACTGTGGGAGAGAGAGCACCTGATGTGAGGCATATCAATTTAACATATGTTCTACTTCCAAGTGTGGGTGAAATATATCCACAATCTATTGAATTTTAATAGAAATAGAGAATTTTGACTCTTCTCTTATTTTGTGCAATAGTGGTCTTGTATCCTTCATGCCTGGAATCTTTATTGAGTGCTTCGAAAAAATATACTTCTTTTTATTAGTTTTTTTCCTTTTTCCACTACATTCATAGTACTTTGTTTTGTTGGTGTGATATGAAAATGCACACTGGTTCATTTTCCCTCGGTAGCAACTACCTATTGGTGAGATTCTGCTGGTGGATATGCTCCACGTGAAATATTTATTCTAAACCATTTTATTCGAACTAGTCCTACCTCTTTTTGTCATTCCTCTTCTCCTTTTTACAAAGGCATTACCCCTCTATTTCTTCATGTCTCAAATTCTATGAAAAATGAAGAGATTCTCAAATTGTTGATGGTATAGATCCTTCCTCTTAATAGTGATTGGTTTGTGGCTCAGTCACGCAAACAATTTCTACCACATAATGTAAAAGTTTGATGATTTCACCTAGAGAGGACATATTTTTTGGTACAAAATTCAACGAAATTTTAGAAGAAATTTTTAAAATCCCACAGAACAGTGTTAAAATTGCATAATCTGAGTGCCCTCAAGGTTTTTGAGGGGCCTTAATCCATCTATGCATTCAAAAAAACGAATTGAGCAACACAAATTTCAGATTTATTGGAAAAATTCATCGCATTCTTGCCAAAAACTCTCGACCAAGCGAAATCGTCAAATGCTTAGACTTATTCAATTTCTACTTCTGGATCTGACTTCGGGCACAATAATCCAGGTCACCACTTAATGTTTGAATGTACATCTTCTTTGATAATATGTAATGTTATAATATTTGCTTCAACTCGTGGATCTACACACGATATCAAGAAGATATTATGTGATTCAATATGAAACAAAATATGTTCATCATACTTATCTACCAGATGGTGGGGAATTAGAAAGGATTCTGCAATAGTTTTGATCATTGTTGTGCACCATCATTGGAACACTTCATTGGTGAACTTTGGAATCTTCTTTCCTAGGAAAAATTTCCAAATGTTAAACTTGGGTGCTAAGATTTTTTTTTTTGCAACCGTGCCAGTCTCTTTGCCTTTAGGTGCTCTTCAATAAATTATAGCAATCAGCAAAATAACCCATTTGCAATGAAATTTTTTACCATGGTCTTGTGATTCTAAACAATCTGTAACAAATTGATTTAAGAATTTAAAGAGCCTAAGAAATTTTAATACCCTTCACGCACCTCTCGTAGCATGTATTGTTAGGATATTCCTATACTCCATCCTAGTCCTACCAGCATTTTCATCCTTTGCATTTTCAGTCTTACATGCATTCCTGCATGCATTCCTGCATGCATCCGCATGCTGCCTAGTCATCAGGTTGACACCTCCAGCACCTAGTCCCTAGTCTTCCAGCACTCGGGAGCTTATTTCCACTCAGATTGAGCCCTCCTAGCCAATGATGCGCCCACATCTCACCATCCAATTGACAAAGGCGCCCTTCTTCACCTACCAGTCCAGTTGTCTTCAGTTAACTAAGTTATCTCCTTGATTTTAGGCTTGACTCACTCTTAACTGACCTTACCACTCCGATGGACCTCCAGTGTGACTAGACTGCTCATTCTGACTTTAGTTAGCTCCTCATGCGCCCTCCACTGAGCCTCCTTCATTTAGTTAGTTCCAGTTACACCCACCGCACTCAGTTAGACTCAGTTTGACTGATGGTTGACAGTTACTTGAGCATTGATGACTCCACTGATGATGAGATAGACTACTAGTTGTTCGCCGATGACACTCCAGTGATCTTTTGATCACTCCATGAAGGCTAATTCCAATTGCCACCTTGGAATTCGAATCCTCATGAATTGTACTACTTATTTGTCCATATTGTGATTAATTAATTAGTGTGTGTGAAGTTATTTTGCTTCTATCTGAGTTCTACTGTATTATTCTGTTGTTCTCTCACTGCATTATTCACTCTTAATCTTATTCCTAAATTCTTTCATTGTGAGGTATACATCAGCTCTTAGATATGCTATGAGGATTTTCACATGGTATCAGAGCATGTTGAGAGTATTGTTTATCTCCATTCCTGAGAGTTTTTTGTAGGTTATTATCAAGATTTCGAGTGCAGCAGTTTCTGCATTTTTTGCAGCAGTAGCAGTTGCGGAATTTTCTATTGTTTTTGAAGGTCTTCTACAGCTTCCATGTATTCAGAAGAAATCCCTCCTCTTTCTCCATGCAACTATGATGAATGGAAACAAAAAATGATAGCACATTTGAAGAGAAAAGGTCTCTTTGATTATTGTTTTGAAAGAGAGTTCGAATCCTCTGAAGAAGAGATTGATTGGTTAAATAAAGGTGACCATGTCCGTGCAACCATGATGTTTGCTATGCCTCGATGCATGGTACACCAATACATTGATGTTGAATCTCCAAAATAGCTATGGGCCCACTGCATGAAAGATTTGGCAAGCAGAATGAAGGGATTGGTCCAAACCCTTTCGAGAGCAAGAAAAGTGATGCATTCTCCCTCCTTGATGATCTCATTGATCATGAACCAGTATCAAACATATCTCATATTGAATTTGTCCACAAAGAAGAAGAACTTGCAGATTCTACACTCATGCTCCAAATTTCTTCTATTTCAAATTATGTGCCAGCTCACACTCTAGAAATTGCAGAAGGTCCTAAATCCTCTCTTACACCAGAGTTTGTTGGTTTGCATAATGATCTATTGAATGTTTCGGAGGTAAAATCAACCATTGGAGGTAATGCATTCGCTCTCCTTGATCACTCACCTCTTATGTACTACCATATGATCATTATCTCATGCTTTCAGAAGGTTATTGAAGATTATGGCCATTGCCATTTGCTTGGGATAATTTCTCATGCACTTACTGGTTTTGATATCACCTCTAATGGTTCAAAGGAGATCTCAAGAAACCATGATTCAATTCTTGGATCTAATTTGGATTCTAAGCAATCACTACTTGGGATAATTTATCTGATGGTTTTGATCTCACCCCTGCTGGTTCAAAGGAGATCTCAAGAAACTATTCTTCAAGTCTTCAATCTGATTTGGATTTCAAGCAATCATGTGATGGTTCTTTTTGGCATAATCTCACCCATGATGGTTCGAAGGAGAAGACAAAAGACTATTTGCATATTCATAGATTTGATCCTACCTTAGATGATTCAAATCACAGGTTCAAGGATCATCCTCATACTTTTGGATTTGTTCTCATCACATTCGATCTGAAGAGCAAGTACAACACATGATTTTTGAGCATGATCCACTTCTTCCCAAGAAGAAGATACCTCTAGACATATGACTAAGCATCACACTTGCTTGAGTTTGGAGCATTTATTTTTGTGTGTGCCTTACAGTCTATTTTGAGGGGGGGTATTTTTCCCATGAGGTTTTCCCCATTTCCTCTGTTTATTGACTGTTATTATTATTCATTTGTATTGGGTTACCTTTGGTCTCAGTTACTAGGGCCCATTATGAATTAAGGGGGGGTGTTAGGATATTCCTATACTCCATCCTAGTCCTACCAGCATTTTCATCCTTTGCATTTTCAGTCTTGCATGCATTCCTGCGTGCAATATGCATTCTGCATGCATCCGCATGCTGCCCAGTCATCAGGTTGACACCTCCAGCACCTTGTCCCTAGTTTTCCAGCACTCGGGAGCTTATTTCCACTCAGATTGATCTCTCCTAGCCAATGATGCGCCCACATCTCACCATCCACTTGACAAAGGCTCCCTTCTTCACCTACCAGTCCAGTTGTCTTCAGTTAACTGAGTTCTCTCCTTGATTTTAGGCTTAAATCACTCTTAACTGACCTTTACCACTTTGATGGACCTCCAGTGTGACTAGACTGCTCATTCTGACTCCAGTTATCTCCTCATGCGCCCTCCATTGAGCCTCCTTCATTCAGTCAGTTCCAGTTACACTCAGTTACACCTACCACACTCAATTAGACTCAGTTTGACTGATGGTTGAAAGTTACTTGAGCATTAATGACTCCAATGATGATGAGATAGACTAGTAGTTGTGCTACGATGACACTCCAGTGATCTTTTGATCACTCCATGAATTCTAATTCTAATTTCCACCTTGGCATTCGAATCCTCATGCATTGTACTACTTATTTGTCCATATTGTGATTAATTAATTAGTGTGTGTGAAGTTATTTTGCTTCTATCTGAGTTCTATTATATTATTATGTTGCTCTCTTACTGCATTATTCACTCTTAATCTTATTCCTAAATTCTTTCATTGTGAGGTATACATCAGCTCTTAGATCTATTGTGAGGATTTTCACATGTATAACCCCTACAGGACATTCATCTTTGCAACAATTTTGGACAAGTTTATAGGCTGACAAATGGGTGGTAAATATAACTACCAAACTATTAATTCAATATATAACCACACCATGGGAACTGCAATGGGTAGCATACCTGGTATAAATTTCCTTAGGAGCTAGTTCTTTGGCCAAAATTACGTCTGCAAAATTTCCCCCTACTTTAGGTAAACCTAAGACACAGTGCATGGTATCTTGGTCTACTAGATAGGTTCTATCTAACCACATGAAACCACAATGGAGATAGCTCTAGAAAAACCTAACACAAGTTGAAATAACTAGTGTATGACCAAAATTTGGAACATATACAAGGGTCATTATACCAGTTTTATACAAGTTGTTGCACCAAGGTTTCGAGATAACATATTCCTATCCATCATGTATGACCTTCACTTCAACATAATTATGGAATTGTTTCTCAAGGAAGTGGTTCTCATTCTACAAATCAAAATCAACAAACCTATGATGGGAACCGTAAATACAATTGGCTAGTGAATATGTACTTTCTCATATACCTATAATAAAGGCATATGTGCTTCTTTATGTGCTTCCAACTAGCTTCTGGCCTTTGGCTTTGCGACAAATGCCATTCCTTGTCAACACTTCATCTTTCTATACAGAACTTCTTTGCTCACTTCAAGAACTTTGTAACTCGATCAAGTTTTCAACTCTCAATGCTTTCTTTAAGTTCACCTAGGGTTCCTTTATAATACCCATGCCCCAATTCACATTTACCATAGATCACTATTAGTCGGTTGTTGTTATGATGATTCAAATTTGGAAACAATTAGAATTCCCATCTCCATTTTATATTATCCTTTGGTGTCCCATTCGATGTTAAATTATCCTTACTTTCATAGTAGTTTCTTTGATATTCGTCATCATTGCATTTATTTCTAAATATGTTCAAGCAAGTCTTACTTCAAATCAGTCTTCAAGGGAATGTTACTAAAAGCAAAAACAACTTCATAATTCAAATTTACAAACTACCAATTTACTACACTATAAATCCTCTAGGTTTTAATCAAATCACCATAAATATGGGTCTACTACCTTGACCACTACTACTGTACATACCCATTTCGAGTTGGTATACTTCATTGAGCCCCATTGGAACTGCAGTATGGTTTCAGCTGACTAACATTAGCAAACCTTTTCATCGATTTCCCACCCAGTTACATTAACTTGATTTCACTGAACTATGTAATGTAGGGAATGTGAAAGGGTTCCAACCACCAAACCTTTAGCTTCCCATGATTCTTTAGGTACTTACTATCATAGACCATTGCTAGAGTTCCAAACTCTAGTGTCTTACTCCTTAGGTTCTAATCATGCCATGGTTTCTATATCTGCTTCTCCATTGTCTATATAAAACCTACAATGAATTGATACTCTTCCAATGCCATCGGTGTGTTTAGTTTGGCCTCTAGTGACTCCTCACCTGAAATGATTGTAGAAACAACAATCCTTAAGCTAGGATCAATGAAATCCAAGGGCCTGATAACTTCCTTTCCATATACTAGCTTAAAAGGGGTATGTTAGAGCATTTAACTGTCTCCATAGAATTAATCTCTCACCTAGGTACTTTAGAGCTTGGTCTCATGATCCTAATGGTGTAAGTTTGACTCAAAATGACCAAGTGATCCACTGTAGTGCTTCATCCCTATATTTAAGGGAGACATGTGTCATTTCTAGCCAATGGGGGCCCATTCCCTTATTTTAGGGTTATTTATAGCTAGTAAGGGTACATTCCTTGAATTTTGGAGCTTTTCACTAATTTTAGGGTCCTACCTTGCATGTTTGAGGAGTGATTCTATAAACTTAATTCAATGAATCAAGGAAGGTTAGAACCCCCCTTTACTATTCTTATCATATTGCTATCATTCATTACTTATGCATGGATTAGATCCCGGATTCTAGGAAACTAGGTTTCCACTTGTCATCCTTGTTAGGTTAAGCTTGACTTGGTTAAAGAGTGATTTAAGATAAAATTGATTTGGTCAATAATGAGTTTATAGTTGGTGGTCTACATGCCCATGGTTTTGGTAACCCATGGTATTTTCCCATTGTTTTATCATGTGATGAATCCTATTTAAAGGCTTGGGTAACTCTATTGTAAGATGCCAAAAGTGGTTGATGTCCTTGTTTTCCCTATATAGGATTTCCAAGGCAAAAATACTCATTCCTCTTATGTGCTTGTTTTGTTCATTACTATTATTTCTAGCATGTGGTATCCAAGCTAGTAATCCTGGACTCCTCACAAGAGTGGCTAGGTTTCTAATGCCGAAGAAGTTTATGGGGTATATGGAGCATTGATGGAAGAAGCACATGGAAGATAATGGATTAAGAAGTACCCAGTTAAAGAGTCTTGATTCAATTCACTATAGTAGAAATGGATGTAATTGAAGAAGAATGTGGATGTTTCTTGCATCACATACTCTTGTAAGCATTTTTTGTGGAGTTGGAACGAATCACAATGTAAAAGGGAATACACCTATAATACCTATTTAGGCATGCATACCCCTTACTTAGTGGGTCACTAATGTAAATTCTAAATGTATATATAGGTAGACTAAATGGGGGAAGGCATGTTGTCTTCCCGATACCTCACTAAAACTTTGAGAAAGGGTTTATGTTTATCCTAAGTCAAGTTTAAAGGGGGGACGTTAGGTTAATATTGACTTGGTTAAAGAAAGATTTAAGGTAACCTTGATTCGGTCAATAATGGGTTTATTGTTGGTGGTTTACATGCCCATGGTTTTGGGTAACCCATGGTATTTTCCCATGGTTTTAGCATGTGATGGAGCCAATTTAAAGGATTGAGTAACTCTATTATAAGATGCCAAAAGTGGTTGATGTTGGATGGAGTGGCCAAGACTAATAGATATCTAATTGTTGTTGGTTTTCCCTATATTCAGTTTACTTGGTAAAAATATTTGTTCCTCTTATGTGCTTGTTTTGTTCATTATTATTATTTCTAACAATCATAGGTTAGTTATGAGCCAATTAAATCATATTTGGGAGATTGCATGGCTAACTTGGGCATCTGAGCTCTGAGTTATGCCCAAATAGGCCTTCATGCATCATAACACAATTCAATTTTTCTCCTTTAGTAATTCAAATTGCTTTTTGTATCACAATGGTTCATTCTTTGTAGTATGGAATAAGAATTTAGTGTTTTCTTCTAAGATTTTTCTCTTCACTCTCTATGTTCTATTCTCCTTTTAAAATTGCTTAAAGTATTGTTGTCCACTAGTTTTCTAGATCTAGTTTGGATCTCTTACAAGTGATCACAAGATTTTACATGGTATCAAAGCCATATGGAATCTAGGAAGAGCATACTTTATTTTGTCGGAAGAAGACACATCAAGAGAGCCAAAATAGATCAAATGGATAAGCCCCAACATGTGATTCTTACTCCATTCAATTACCATGAGTGGAAATTTGAGTCCGGTTTGTGCCTCAGGAGTAAAGGTATTTATAGGATTACTATGGGAATTAAAATTGAATGAATTTTTGCAATGGAGAAAGAAAAGTAGTTTAACATGATGGATGAGGTATTTGGGTTGTTGTACCTTTCAATTTCTCTGTATCTTTGGTTTCATATCAAATCTACTTCAAAGCTGGATGGAGTATGGACCATATTAGAATGTCTTTTCAAGAAGAAAGATATGCTATGGGGACACCAATTGGAGAACGAGCTCATTACTTTGAGCCCAGATAACTTCAAAACTATTTATGATTTTTTCACTAATTTTAAAGACTTTTTGTTGAAGCTCAAGTTGTGTAGGATTGAGAATACAAAAGAGCATATTATGTTAGAATATTGATGAATATGTAGTAAACGTACAACAATATATTTTATAACATGCAAATCAATAGCAAGAATCTACTAGTCTAGCCTTATATCTATACAAGCACCATATAATCAAAATAGTAAATAAGAGACAAGAGAAAATAAAAGATACACAAGATATACGTGGTTAAACGCTAAATGGGGAAACATCCATGGGAAGGTATGTTTAAAATTGTTATTGATGTCAAATATAGATCGTGAATCTACTGGAAATATGCGTAGATGAAGTCCAATGCAAACAAAGAAGAATACCCAAAGTGGAAGAGGTGAAGCCCATTGTAGGATGAAGGATATTTTGAAGTTCGAGAAGAAAAATATTTGAAGTGCCCAAAGTAGATTGAAAGCCCTTGATTTATGGAATATTACCCATGGGTTGGGGCTCTCACCATTCATGAATAGTCGGACTAGTCAACTCCAAAAATCCCAAGCTAAAATAAGTTGTCCCCCAAAATGTAAATACAAGTGTATAAATACAAATTGATTCAATTTTTTTGTGTGTGAAAAATGTGAATAAAAATGGAGAGCTAAGGCATGAAGAGGGGACGAAGATGAAATCAATCCAAGACGAATTTAAACCTTCATTTTCTGGGCTTTTAATTTTCTTTGTGCATGATATAAATCAGTTAAGTTCTAGGCTCAATTTGAGGTTGCAGAATGCGATTATTCGGCTAAATAAATTTTGGGTTGATAGGTGAACACGTAGAGGTAGCATAGCACAGTAAGGTGAATGTGCATAAATACTAGAGTGAACCCGTGAAAGAATTTTGGGTTAATTGGATAAATCAGCAACTCCATATCAAAGAAATAGAAGTTGACAAGAGTTTTAGACCCAAAGTGAATCATAAAATTAGGAAATCTATATCGAAGTCGGATATCAGAAGAAGATTGAAAAAGTGAAAGTTGAATTTTTGATATCTTGTACCCGAGGTGGTTATTAACTAAATTGGACAGATCAGGCAGTCCAAGTCAAAAGTGTATAAGACATTGTTGAGTGGTATTGAAGTGTCAAACCTGAGGAAATTAAAACTGATAATGTCGGAGGATCAACATATGGATAGGTTCTGAAAAGTCTTATTAAATAGTGTCAAAGTGTCAAACCTGAGGAAATTTGGACTAATAATGTCGGAGGATCAACATCAGGACAAGTTCTGAAAAGTTCAGTTAAACAGTGTCAAAGTGTTGAACCCAAGGAAAGTCGGACTGATAACAGCGGAGGATCAACATCGGGATAGGTTTTGAAAATTTTGTGAAATAGTTTCAAAGTAACAAACACAACAAAAATCAGACATCGAACATCAGATATTGGACATCAGAATAGAGGCATCAGTATATAAACATCGAAACAAAGGCATCGAAATAGAAACATAAAAAAAGAGGCATCAAAATAGAAACATCAGGACATTGGCATCGGACCACATACATATAACATTGGAATAGCCACATCAGAACAAAGACATTGGAATGGAGACATCGGACGTTGGATAGGTACATCGGAATAGCGGAAAAAATATTTGTGAATTCAAAGAAGCTACAGAATCAGGGCGGTAGGGTCGAGCAAGGTAGAGGATTGGTATCTTCAATAGATCTTCAAGTTGGTGCTTGAATAATTGTAAGTATGCGCTTACACTAGGGATTGGTGCCTCCCTTAAGTTGGTGCTTGAAAAATTTAAGTGTGTGCTTACTGCAAGGATCGGTGTCCCTCACAGGTTGAAGCTTGTAAAATAATGTAACTTTTTATTCATGCAAGAAATATTTCCATGGTTTTCTCCCCTATTAGGTTTCCACGTAAAATATATGTGCAGTGTGCCTTTGTGTTGATCTCTATTGTTATGATTGATTGTGTGATGATGATTTAAAGTTGTCAAAGTGAAAAAGTGGTAAAATATGATGTATATTGATTCACCCGCCTTCTCAATATACCTAAAATTTGCAACAATTGGTATCAAAACAGGTTCCCTCTGAAACAACTTAACCACTGGAGGGAACGGAAAATTTTAAGAACCCCCCCCTAAATTTCTATCTATAATAAATGGGTGAATCTCCATGATATATAGGAAAATATGAAGGCTATTTTATCAATGTTATATTATGTATATATAATTTTTTGGCGAATCTCTCATTGAATTATATAATCTTGTAAAATATTGGTGAATCTTTCACTAAATTATAAAACCTTGTAAAATCTTGGTGAATCTTTCACTAAATTATAAAACCTTGTCAAGTCCCGGTGAATCTTTTGGCAAGTTTCTCCTTGGAAATCCATGCCCCCTGCATGCCCAAATACGCGGCAATGAATAAAGTTCCATTCCCCAGGCATGATGTTGAAAACCCCACAAACAAGTTATTGCCACATCATCGATCACAAGAATCACAATCCCCATGTTTATTGGGAATCTTTTGTTGATGTATATGTAACTTCGGAATGTATTTCACATATATGTATGTTGTATTCCTATAGAGATGGTATTATTCCTCTATAAGGAAGTGTCGTCATTTATATTGTAAGTGTCGTAACTTATACTTGATGGGTTATTAGACCACCTTGTTTGGGGTCGGCCCTGTATAAGTCATGCGGGACAAAGGGTTATTAGACCACCCTATTGGGGGTCGGACATGTGGGTCAAAGGGTTATTAGACCACCCTATTGGGGGTCTGCCCACTCAGCATTATGTTATGTGGTTAAGTTCGAGCCTACATGAGTTAGGTAAAAAGGCAAGTCAAGTCAAGTATAAATAGAGTGCGGGAGGCACTCTATTTACTCACTCACTTCTCACACATGCACTCAAGGAGGAGTGGCGCACTTATGGAGGAGAAGGATCTGCTTCTAGGTTATGTCTATCTCTCATGGTTGGTTGTATCATTTCTCTATCTATTTCTGAGGAAGTTATTGGGGTTTTTCACCTTTATGGTTTTCCCCAAGTAAATCTTTGTGTCTCTTGTGTGCTTGCATTATTGTCTCCATGATTGATATGTTGTACATGTTGTTCTCTCAGTTAATATCCTAGATCAGATTGAAGTAAATTCAGAAAATTTAACATGGTATCAGAGCTAGCCTGAAAGAAGGCATGATATGGCATGTATGACACTTGTTGCACTTACGATGCTAGGGCTTGATATAGAAAAAACCAGTCATCGTAGCACTTTCACTATAAATCCGTTTTGGCGAAGTTTTAGGATCTGAAATTGTTACAGGACGAAGCTAAGATCGCCATGTACCTTGTGTCCAAAGGAAAACCTCTAAATAGTTGTACTTTGTGATTTATGATCTGTACAATATAGGGTTTCTACCTCTTCTAGATCTGAGTCAAAATCAGGTGACCTTGGGAAAAAGGTCATAACTTGGGCTAGGAAGCTCCAAATGAAATTTCGTCAAAAGTGATAGGTAGTACACAGACGGTACTATCTCAGGAAACTTTTTCAGAGGCTGAAGTTGAACCGGTGACACGTGTCACTCCGTACAAGTTCGATCTCCTGTATTATCCCATAAACAGGTCACGTTGCGACACTTGGCATAACTCTCTCTTAGAGAATCCAATTGAGGTCAGAACTATCAGGATGGAAAGATAACAGGTCAGGCTATCTCAGGAAACGTTTTTAGACCCTGTGGATCAAAAAATTCGGAGGTACACCAGAAACAATCAGGTACATATTTCTTTCAAAACAGAATTATTTTTGAGTACCTTCATTCATGGCTTCCGGAATTTAGGGCTTCGTAGAAAGTTGGAATTTTTGTAATCGGAGACCACGACTGGATGCTACTCATAAAAATAGAAATTTAGAGACCAAGATCAGTATTTTTGGTTAGGCAGAAGGCCGGGCTTGATCAAACCCTAGTTCGGGACTTTGATCAGAAAAGTGGAAAATTAGGGCTTCTGTAAAAATGGGAATTTTTCGAAATCTGTGACCACGGCTGGAAGCTCCTCAGAAAAATAGAAGCTTAGAGATTTGGATCAAACCTTTTGATTGGGTAGAAGAGTGGGCTTCATCAAACCCCATTTTAGGGTCACGTCCAGTGAATCCGAAAGTTTCAAAGGCAAAATTGAGGAGTGAAACTTTGAAGTTTTCAAATTCTAAATATACTAGCTTGATCAGCTCATCAAGGCGCATATTTCTATCCTTTCGGAAATTTGAAATTCAAAGTTTGAATTTTTGGGGTTTCTCTGACAAACCCATATCTAGCTCCACTCCCAGTTCTTGTAATTCAAGTGGATTGGGTTAATCCTAGAAGAAGATGGATTGATCATCTGCATGAGTGAAGAAGTTCCTGTTTCAGAGGGAGATGAGGCTAAGGCCTTACATAAGAAGATTACAAGCGATCTCGACAGGTATGACTCATCGAGGTATGTTTCGATATTTGTCCATGATTAAGTTTATGGTATGTTTGTCTTCATGTTATTACGGTTAGTACAATTTTGATTTTAGATTTGTCGTATCACCTTAACAAAATTATGAATGCATGATAGAAGATATTCATTGGTTAGGGTGTTGACACTTATGATTGTACTAATGCATTATGGTGTTGTATGAGATTTATGTTGTCTACTAACATGAAAGGTACACCAAGAAAGACAAATCATGTTCTGGTCCAAGAACATATGATCATGATAACATGAGGACAAAGATTCATCCATTGTCATGGATCTCATAGAAGATCCATTTACGAGGTATGTATAACTTGATTTTGTAATAGTTAACCTATGAGATATACAGGTTACTAGCACAAGTCATTGAAGAAGAACAAGAAGACATCATGTGAGTATGTTAGACATAAATAGCTAGCATGCTAATCCAGGTATGTTTTTCCTATATCAAGATAGAATCCTACCTTGTGTTAGGATCTTATACTGTTGTGTTGTTTGATAATGATTATTCATGAAGTCGTAGGTTTGAATAAGTCATGGCTGTATGCATATTATATTTCTTACCATAATTGATGATATGACTAACCAGAAGAATCATGAAGGTATAGGTTTGAATAATCACAGGTTTTATGCATATTATATCTCTTATCTTGATTGATGATTCAACTAACCTGAAGAGTCATAGGTTTGAGTAATTATAGGTTTAGACATGTTATGCTTCTTATGATTTGACTAACCATAAGAATCCTACATAAACCTTGAATGATAATGCTTATTATTTCTGTTTGAAATGATCATAACTATACATGCTTGAGATTATTGTGTTTTAATAGTATACTAATGAATGTATGATTTTATATGAGATCACAAGGATAACTCAATCATGATACTAATAAGCATGCATAGGGACCAAGGATGAATATGAGTTGAAGAACAGGTAATCTAGGAAGCAAAGATCAAGAGGGAGTACACTCCAGTGGTTTATGAAAGGATGCAGATATTCAGAGGGAGTTGACCATCTCTCTACATTCCACAACAGAAAGTTGTAGAAGAAGCTACTGCAGATTAGGACTCCAGCAACTCCTGCAAGAAAGCGAAGACTCAGAGGGAGTCCACTCAACGAACCAACAAAGATAAGTATTTTAATTATCATTTCTTGCATATATGTTTGTTTAAATAAAATTGTTCAATGATGTATATGCTCATGTTCCTAGACTTAGGATATGTATTGTGCATATTATAATAGTTGCATTGATGAACAATATACTACTAATATACATGGGTAAGTGGCCTATGGCACTGTACAACATTCCATTGCTACTTATCTAGAATGAAACCTCTTTGATGACATGTTGGGAGTTGTGCACACTCTTAACAATGTTCTGGTAGAGATTGGAAGGCATCTAGAAAGTTACAGGATATGGATAAATGTTGTATTAAAGCATTGGCTAAGATAATTGCATGACTGTATGACATATTTCTTTATGTGTAAGAATTTGTTCTGAAAATTATGAGATGTTTCTAATCATGCAATTTAACCTGTTTTGTAGGAAAGACCGTATATCTTCACCTACAAAAGGACTACAACATTTGTTCCAGCAACAAAGATATCTATTGAAGATATTGAAGTTCCCAGGATCTGGGATGAAGAAATGGAATGCCATGATCCGTCGATCATGAAGAATGATGTTTGGGATGCGATCCCAAGAGCTAAAGGGAAGTCTGTTGTGACTTCCAAATAGAACTATCAGATCAAGCATGTTGCAGATGGCAGCATTGAGAAATACAAAAGTGATGAAATAGAAGATGCACCAGATGGATTTCAAGATAGCATGGTGTAGTCATATATGTGTGCAGAACTTGATATGGTAGGATAGACAACTTTCTATCCAGCTTGGGCTTTACCAAGAATAAAGTGGATTCCAACCTTTTCTACAAGGTTGGGGAAGGCAATCCAGCGATACTACTATTTGGATGACCTGTTTGTATCAGGTGAGGATAGATTGATTGCCGACACATAGCGGAAGCTTGTTGCCGAGTTCGAGTTGAGGAACTTGGGGATGATGCACTATTTGTTTTTGGCATGTGGCAGAGTGATGGAATCTTCCTTGGACAAGGGAAGTTTGCAGTAGAGATCCTGAAGAGGTTCGGGATGATGGATTGCAAGGCCATGTCCACACCTATGGCATCAAATCTGAAGCTTCTATGTGATGCTTCATCTGAGCCGGTTGATGTCTCTTTGTATCATCAGATGATTGGGTCCTTGATGTACCTAACGAACACGAGAACAGACATTTGCTTTGCTGTGAACAACTTGAGCCAGTTCCTGACGGATCCGAGGAGTGTTCACCTAGTTGCTGTAAAGCATGTTCTGAGGTACCTGAAAGGTACAGTGGATTATGGACTCAGGTATGAGGCGGATCAAAAGTTTAACCTACAGGGTTATGTTGATTCAGATTGGGCTGGCAGTGCTGCAGATAGGAAGAGCACATCTGGGTGCTGCGCTGAGGCAGAGTATGTTGCAGCCTTTTCAGCTAGTTGTGAGGCAGTATGGCTACGGAAGCTACTGTCTGAGTTATTTGATCTCCCGTTGGAGGCTACTGGTATCTTCTGTGATAACCAGAGTTGTGTGAAGCTGTCCGAGAACCCAGTGTTTCATGACAGGTCGAAACACATAGAGATCAAATATCACTATATCAGGGATATGGTGCAGAGAGGAGCTGTGAAGCTTCTGTATGTTGCGGCGGACGAGCAGATTGCAAATGTGCTGACAAAGCCACTAGCTAGAGTGAAGTTCGAGTACTTCAGAGAGAGGCTTGGCGTTCTTCAAATCGAGGACACTTTGAGGAAGAAGTGATGGACACATTTGCTGAATCCATTCCAAGCATGTTGGAAGGAGGATCCTTCACATGGCTGTGGATGTAAGCGCTGGATAATGGGCATCAGGATGATGTTCTGGTTTCTGCTTGGATATGATCAGTTGGATCATTTATGTATGTACGCATCATGTTGGATGCTGGATATGATCAGTTGGATCATTTATGTATGTATGCATCATGTTGGATGCTGGATATGATCAGTTGGATCACGTGTATGTATTTTGTATATGCATCATGTTGGATGCTTGGACCATGTATCTGTATATGTATTAGGTGGATACATTGTATGATCAGGTGGATCATGTATGGTGATATGTATCATGTATCAGGTGGATACATTGTATGATCAGGAGGATCATGTATGATGATATGTATCAGGTAGATACTTGGTATGCATCAGGTGGATGCATTGATGATCAAGTGGATCATGCAGCAGGATGTTGCAGTGATGATCAGGATGATCATGGATGATGAACTTCAAGATGTTGCTCCATATGATATGCAGCAGGACGTTGCAGTGATGATGATCAGGATGATCATGGATGATGAGCTTCAGGATGTTGCTCCAGATGACATGCAGCAGGACGTTGTAGTGATGATGATCAGGACGATCATGAGTACATCAGGATGATGTATGGTGAGTATCAGGTTGATACTCTGTGGTCGTGGATTAGGTTGTGCAGATGAGCATGTCTGGGAGATCCTATAGGTCGAAGTTGTGTACCCGTAACAGCCTGGGATGCTCTTTCGAGACATTGCTCTGGGAGGACATGTAATTTGTGCCCTGGGAGATTTCAGGTCGGAGTTGTGTACCTGTAACATCCTGAGATGCTCTTGCGAGGTTTTTTCCTATGGCATGTAATTTGGGCCCTAGGATATTTCAGGTCGGAGTTGTGTACCCGTAACATCCTGAGATGCTCTTTCGAGGTTTTTCCATGACCACATGTAATTTGTGCCCTGGGAGATTTCAGGTCGGAGTTGTGTACCCGTAACATCCTGAGATGATCTTGCTAGGTTTTGTGGTGGACCACATGTAATTTGTGCCCTGGGAGATTTCAGGTCGGATTTGTGTACCCGTAACATCCTGAGATGCCCTTTCGAGGTTTTGTGGTGGGGTCACATGTAATAGCGCCCTGGGAGATCCTATAGGTCGGAGTTGTGTACCTGTAACATCCTGGGATGCTCTTTCGAGGTTTTGTGATGCACGTAATAAGTCCCGAGGATTCCACAGTATGGCCAGTGATGACGAAGACTTGCAGGTGGTGGGCCTACATCCAGTATGAAAAAGTACTGGCTCTGTAGAACTTCCTATGACGAGTAGATTCAGAGATTGATTGAGATAGCAACAGCAGTGATGATGATGATGACTCGATGATGATTATCCAGTGACGATGATCCAGAGAAGATGACTTGTGCTAGAAGAACTATGCTGAGAAATACCTTCCTAGTTAAGAGGGAGTGTTGATGTATATGTAACTTTGGAATGTATTTCACTTATATGTATGTTGTATTCCTATAGAGATGGTATTATTCCTCTATAAGGAAGTGTCGTCATTTATATTGTAAGTGTCGTAACTTATACTTGATGGGTTATTAGACCACCTTGTTTGGGGTCGGCCCTGTATAAGTCATGTGGGACAAAGGGTTATTAGACCACCCTATTGGGGGTCGGCCATGTGGGTCAAAGGGTTATTAGACCACCCTATTGGGGGTCGTCCCACTCAGCATTATGTTATGTGGTTAAGTTCGAGCCTACATGAGTTAGGTAAAAAGGCAAGTCAAGTCAAGTATAAATAGAGTGCGGGAGGCACTCTATTTACTCACTCACTTCTCACACATGCACTCAAGGAGGAGTGGCGCACTTATGGAGGAGGAGGATCTGCTGCTAGGTTATGTCTATCTCTCATGGTTGGTTGTATCATTGCTCTATCTATCTCTGAGGAAGTTATTGGGGTTTTTCACTTTTATGGTTTTCCCCAAGTAAATCTTTGTGTCTCTTGTGTGCTTGCATTATTGTCTCCATGATTGATATGTTGTAGATATGTTGTACATGTTGTTCTCTCAGTTAAGATCCTAGATCAGATTGAAGTAAATTCAGAAAATTTAACATCTTTGGATCTGAGGTGATGGGATTTAGAACTCTCCTAGATGCAGATGGGTCTCTATAAGACTTGATAGTAAATATCAACTACCTTGCTCATGTGGACATTAAGTAACTTGAAAAACAAGATTCAACCCATTAAATATAAACAAATGTAACTCTCACTTCGATTTCCATGATCGATAGGAGGTGAAAGAGCCCTTGGCAACTGCCATTTCTGGATATCGGGGGAAAATGGGAGTTTCCTAGAGATTTTTGTGGGAGAACATAGGTTTAAATCCATTTCTAGAGGGGCAAAATTGCTTTATCTTGGATCACCTTTTTAAATTCAATGGGGCTAACCTCCTATTCAATAAAAATAAATAAATAAAATGTGGGCTAATCATACCTAACAGGTTTTTAATAAAAAATTAGCCTACTAAAAATTTAAAACCCCTAAATTTATCCCATGGGCTAAGATTAGCCCCTAAATTTTCTATGCTGGAGGGAAAATTATTGAGCCACATGGATCAACAGGAAGGGTTCTCTTCACATAGAGCCCCATTAATTGATGGATCTAATTATTCTTTTTGGAGCATAAGGGTGAAGACGTACCTGATGGATCTTGGATTTGACATTTGGTAGGCAGTTAAAAATGGTTACAGAACTCTAAAAAATCCACATATACATGCACATGGAAAGAATCTCAATGAGAATAACATTACATCCTTGAATGCAATTCTGAATGGATTAACAAAATCAGAATTTGTCAAATTCATGCATTGTGAGTCAGCAAAAGAAATGTGGGACAAGTTATAGAACATCTATGAAGGAGATGACAAAGTGAATAAGGCAAAGTTACAAACCCATAGAGGACAATTTTAAAGTATTAAGATGAATGAAGAAGAAGAAATTGTTGCATACTTTCTTTGTGTGGATGAGATCATCAACACCATCAGAGGATTGGGTAAACCAGTTGATGAAAAATTCATTGTACAAAAGGTACTCAGGTATTTTCCTATGAGATTCGATCCTAAGGTATCTGCTATTGAAGAAGAAAAGGATATAGAAAAGATAACAATGGATGAGTTACATTGAATCCTCACTTCATATGATATGAGGATAGACAAGAACAAATATTCATCTAAGAGATAAGCAACATTCAAAGCATCAAAGAAGATAAGGTCTAAAGAATACAAGTCAAATAGCATCTCATATAGTGAATCCGACACATAAGAGGTCGATTTTGTTAGAAAGCTCAAAAGAGGATCAGTAAAATACAAAGGTAAACTTCCTTTTAAATGTTTTGATTGTTGAGAAGTAGGACATTTTGATTCTAAATGAACTTATGCAAAGAATAAAAAGGATGATGAAGACAAAGATTCCAGATTCAAAGGAAATAAGAAAAATTACAAGAAGGATAGCATTGAAAATAAAACAAAATTCAACAGATATAAGAAGAATCTGTATGCTAATGAAGATAGCAGTTCTTCTTATGACAGTGAAACAAAAGAGATCCTCTTCATGGCATTAGAGAAGGAGACTTTTGTTGTGGAAAATAAAACCAAAAATTTATAAGAAGAAAACAATCCAAGAATTGATGGATAGGTAAATCTTGAAGATGAACTTATTTGTGCTCTAGATGAAATAGATAGACCGAGGAAAAATAAGTGGTTACAGAAAGAACAACTAAACAAGTACATAAAGGAATTACTCGGTACAAAAGAGAAATTTGATGAAATAAAAAAAATCATCATCAATTTAGAAAATCAAGTCGAAGAGGCTGAGATAATTGAAGAAACTTTGAAATCTCAGTTAGAAGAAAAGGAAATTTCCTGCAACAATCCAGAACTTGAAATAGTCAGTTTAAGAAACAAGCTTGAAAAATCAAATGACAATTTGAAATTTAAAAAGGGATCAAAAAATTTGAATGAAATCCTAAGCTTTTAAAGGCTTCCATCTGACAAAATTGGTCTTGGCTACAATAAAGAGAAGGCAATTATGAAAGAAGAATCATCCTCCTCCCAACATCTGGGTGAAAGAAAATCCAAGAGTTATGTTGATGTACTCAAGAACACGATCAATGTTGAAGGTGATGCTTCTCAAAAGGAAAATAATCCTCACAGTGATAGAATCAAGAAGACTTTTCACTCAAGTTGGAATCACGTAACCAGGTACCAAAATTACTTTGTTGTTTATTGTTATGCTTGTAATGGTTTTGGGCACAAGCCTATAGATTGTAGAAGAAATGTAAGGAATAATTTTGGATCTTCATGGAGAAATCAAAACTCTTTTGCTCCCTTGACGAATTATAATATTATATTTTATAATGGAAACAACTATGGGAATATAGCAAATTTTTGCAGAAGCAATTTCAAAAAGGTTGAAAAAGAAGAAAACCCAACAGCCGTGGAAAGATTTCAGAAATCAAAGGAACAAAAGAAAGAAGAATCCTTATTCATTCATGTTGCATTACAAGCACAAAATAAAAAAGATGAGTGGTATATTGACAATGGCTGTTCAAGCCACATGACAGAGAAAAACACAATTTATAACCTTAAATAAAAACGAGGTGGTGTTACCTTTGATGACAATGGTACCTTCAAAATAATTGGAAGAGGTACTCTCAGCCTAGAAAAAAGAATTGCTAAAGTAGAAAGTGTTCTATGTGTTGAAGACTTAAAACACAATCTTCTTAGTGTCGACCAAAAGTGTGATCAAGGACACACTCTCACATTTGACTCTAATGAATGCGGGATTAGAAGGGAAAATTTAGGAAAACTTATTGGAAGAGAAGTAAAAAATCCAAACAATGTTTATATTCTTTATGAATTCAACGAAGAAAATTGCATCATATGGCAGACTGATGAAAGTTGGTTATGGCATAAAAGAATGGGTAATATGAATTTGATAACTTGGTAAAGATCAGTAGCGGTCAAGTAGTAAGGGACATGCCAAAGATCACAGTGTAAGTTTTAAACCTTAACAGTGAAGTACAAACTTATACGATTCTTAAGCATTAACAGAAAATACACAATGGCACACACATTGCACAGAGATTTTCACCTGGAAACCCTTAACCGGGAAAAAACCAGCAAAACTTAGAGCCGCATAGCTCCTTTTTCATTATATTATTTTATTTAACCATGTACAATACAATAAATGGTATTCCGCAGCATCTAAAACCCTAATTCGTTTTCCCGAAATTAGGTTACAACCCTAATCCCTTTTACCGGGATTAGATAGAGTACAATGGGTCAAAAATTGCGAAAAAGCAAACCAGGATATAACATACACGCAGCGACCATGTGAAGAGATATAACATACCCAACACACAGAACCCTCGAACATTATTTGTAAGAAGTGTCAACATGGAAAGCAAACCAGGATGAACTTCAAGACAAAATAATACACTACATCCAATCCATTAGAACTTGTGCTTACATACCTATGTGGATCCACAAGAACTCAAATTTTGCAAGGAGAAAATTATTTCAAGTTACTCATCGATGATTGTACAAGGATGGCTTGGGTTGCATTTATCATACATAAATTTGACGCATCTAAAAAATTCAAAGCCTACACAACTTTAGTTGAGAATAAGACTGATATGAAAACCAAATGCTTAAGGTCAAATAATAGAGGATAATTTACATCAAATGACTTTGAAGAATTCTATGAAACTCATGGAATAAGAAAACAATATTCCACTACAAAAACTTGTCGGCGGAATGGAGTGGCTGAAAGGAAAATTAAACATGTGTAAGAGATTGCAACAACATGTTAAATGAAGCTGGGTTATTGGGCATATTTTGGAGAGAGGATGTCTACACCACAGTTTACATCTAAACAGAGGGAATATTAGAGTTAACAACAATAAGACACCCTATGAATTATGGAGAGACAAACCAACATCTATTAAACATTTAAAAATATTTGGAAGCAAATGTTATATCAAAAGAGATGAAGAGAATCCAAGGAATTTTGATTCAAGTGCCGATGGAGTATTTTTTCTTGGTTAGTAAGCCTACATATGTTACAATGAAAGGCTACAAAATATTGTTGAAAGTATTAATGTAAAGGTGGATGAAGCAAGACCTAAAATTAGAGGAAATTTGGATGAAAAATGGGCCTTTCAACCCTAATTCAAATTCCATGTCATTATGTATTAACCAATCAAAATGCTTTAAAATTCAAAAGAGGTGCATGTCTGAGGAAACTTTTTATTATATAATTTGGGGATACGTGGAATTTTTTAATAATATAATTTGCCTAACCGTTGCCCAAGCTTCCTGAAATTATCTTGGATATTGATAATGAAATTAATATTCTAACCAATTTTAAGTAATACGTGAACCATATATAATATATAATAGTAATAGCAATTAATATTATAACTAGTATATAATAATATTAATTTAAGTTGGGCGGAGGAAAGGAGATCTGATTCTCTGCGGCAACAAGGTGTGAGAGAGTGTTTAGGAACCAACGGTATTTGAGGATGGGATCGACTGGAGGGGTGTCCTCCCCCTCCATCATGAATCACAAAGATGGAATTGGGAAGGGAGCAACAAAGAACTCAACGGAGGACTGGTCTAAGTGCATCAATGGGGAAGAGGCAAGAGAACGGGAGATGAGGGGGACGGGACGCAGGAAAGGGGGTTGTATGCCAAAATCCACTAAGATCCCGTTAGTTCAAATCCGATCCGAGAAGCTGCGAGAACGTGTCGAACTGTGGAAGTAAAATCCCTAATTGGGAATTTTATCGAGGTTTTTCCTAAGGAAAGAGATCTCCTCAGATGGATCAAGGCCACTTGGAACCCTAAGAGCCATTATGACCTACACTTGGGTTTGAAGGGATTCTTTACAATCATATTCTTCAATCAGGAAGACATGGATAGGATTCTGGAGGGGGGGGCTACTTCTTCTTCTCAGCAGGGTCGTATCTCCAACCACAGAAAGAATGGTTTAACCTGGATAAGGAGGACATGAGCATTGCCCTAGTTTGGATCTGCTTATATTCACTTCCGTGTGAATACTGGGAACTTGAAATTCTGCAAGATATTGGAAATACCCTGGGAGAATTCATGAAGGTATCATAACAGACCAAACAACTAAGGCACATCTCTTATGCTCAAATATTCGTTTATATGGATCTATCCCTTGATTTTCTTGAGGCAATTAATCTGACATGGGAGGACGAGGATTGGATCCAACCTATTGATTATGAACACCTCCCTTTCAGATGCAAGCAATGTCATGAATATGGACATCTCAATAGATACTGCTCCCAAAACAACACTGCTTCTCCTTCTTCCCAGGAAACCCAGGAGAATGGGGGAGAGGATGAGGGTTTCACTCAGGTTAGTAGTATATAGAGACATGGGAGAAAACAAAGTAACCAAACACATAACAAGCATACAACAGGGAGGCATACAACCAATGCAAATAGTTTTTAAACCCTAAATAAAGTGGGAGAAGAACTAGGGGATTCAATCCAGGTTGATCCAAAGACAACTTCCGAGGAAGGGAAAATTATTCTGGAAATGGGTTAGAAACCCTTGGAATTCTAGGAAAAACAAACAAAAGAGATGAAAAAATACAAATGAGAGGAAGTGGAAGACATGGATATGGGGGAACTTGACCTCGATGCAATTTGAAAAGAGTGCAACAAGAAAGGGAGGGGTTACGTCTCAAGTTTATAGATCGAGCTTTTGCAAGAGGCCATACTGAGGACAAAGGCTACCACGCAGTTGGGTATTGCAAAGGAACATCATAAGGGTAGCAAGAGAAAGCTACCAGAAGAGGGATAAAAGAGAGGAAGGAATAACAACAAATAAAGAATAACAGAGGTAGGCACCAAATTAGTAGAATTGGGCCAGTATCCTACAATCAAGGTGGCCTTTTCTGAAGTTAACAGAGTTTTTGAATGAAATTGATAACTTGGAACATTCGTGGGGTGAGTCACCCACATAAAATTAAGATGCTGAAAAATAAGTTGAGAATGGAGAAACCAATGATTTTTTTTCTGCAAGAAACAAAATGTGGAGCATACATTATGAAGGAAATAGGAAATAGATTATGGAAAGGCAGTGAAACAATGGCAATTGATGCGAATAGAATGGAGGGAGGTCTGGCAATATTATGGCACCCAGAATAATTCAACCTCTCAAACTTTTGGGCCACGATATTCTTCCTCTCAATTGACTTCCAGATCTGCAATACCTCTGTCAGAGGAGTTCTCACAAATATCTATGGCCCAAGTGTCATTCCCCAAAAGGCTCTCTTTTTGGAAACCATGATGTGGGCGGCTAGGTGTATAGGAGACAAGCAATGGATTATTGGTGGAGACTTCAACCTAATAACTTCTTTGGGGGGAAAGGAGGTAGACGGGTTTTGGGATCCTCAAATGAAGCCTTTAAGGAATTCACTGAGGAAACTTGGATGGCGGATGTGGAAATAGGGAATGGATGGTTCACCTGGAACAATAGGAGAGGGGGTGATCACCATGTGGCTTCTAGTTTGGATAGGTTCCTAATATCAGAAGGGATAGTCAACAGAGGTGGATATTTGAATGCAATGGTCCTTCCATCTGCAGGATCAGACCACTGGCATGTCAACCTTATTTAGGATGGGATGGGGCCCCTGAATAAGAAACCCTTCATATTTGAACATTTCTTGTTATAACACAAGTACTTTAAATCATTTGTCCATCATTGGTGGGAGGACCCGGAAACCCCAAGGGGAACACAGATGTATCAATTCCAACAAAAACTAAAGGCTCTAAAAGAAAGGATCTGTACCTAGAATAAAGAGGAGTTTGGAAATATATTCCAAGACAAAAATTACTTGATGGAACATATAAAGTAAATTCAAAAAGAGGGGACGAATAATGGATATGATAAGGAGCTAAAATAGAGGGAAAAATTAACCCTTGAACAACTTAATTCCCGAGAATGCCAAGAGGAAATATATTGGAAACAAAATTCTAGGAATCAATGCCTCCAGGAGGGAGAAAACAACACCAAATTATTCCACCAATCAGTGATCCAAAATAGGAAAAGGAATAAAATCAATAGACTGAAAAAAGAAGATGTGAAAATATCTAGAAAGCAAGATATGGAAGAATAAATGGTAAACTATTTTGGATCAATTTTGGAAGAGGATAGAGCTGATAGATCAGGGGACATATTAAAGATCACTCAGCATATCCCTTCCTTGATTACCCATAGGAAGAACGCAATTCTTAATAGGCCGGTTGAGATGAGAGAGGTGGAGGAAAATGTTCATCATATGGCAGAAGGAAAATCCCCAGGCCCTCATGGTTTCATAATGAATTTCTTTCACCACTTCTAGGATCTCATTAAGCAGTACATATGGAAAATTGTAGAATATTCTAGACAAGCTAGAGGAGTTCTGAAAGATTTGAATGCTACATTTTTTATTCTCATCCCCAAAAGCGAGGGAGTTGAATCTCCAGGTAAATTCAAACCCATATCCTTTTATAAAATCATTACCAAAGTCATGGCAAATCGGTTAAAGCCTATCCTACCCAACTTGATGTCCCTGGAGCAATCGAGATTTGTGGAAGGCCGCTAGATTCTAGATGGATTCATACTGGTTCATGAATTGATCCACTCCCTGAAGATAACAAAGAATCCATGAATGTTTCTCAAGCTTGACATCTCAAAATCCAATGACAAGCTAAGATGGAAATTTATGACAGAAATGCTCAAGGCCTATGGTTTCAATCAAGATTGGATTGAATGGATTATGAATATGAATTCCTCAATATTTTTCTCAATCTTTCTCAATGGATCTCCTACGAAAACCTTTAGTCCATCCAGGGGGATCCCTTATCACCCTTTCTTTTTATCCTAATGGTTGAAGGTCTAAGCAGGAAAATTAAATCCATGACTGAAAGAAATGAAATCAAAGGGTTAAGTCTACACACGAGAGCTGATAATCAAACCCACCAACAATTCATCGATGACATAATGCACATGGGCCAACCATTAGTCCAAGAGGCCAAAACTTTCAAAAAATGCCTAAATTCTTTCTCGAAATCCTCGGGTATGGAAATCAACAAAGATAAGTCTTAGGTGTTCTTATTCAACACTTTCAGGGTATCTCAAAGAAATATAATCCGAATTCTGGGATTCCAATGGAGCTCCCTTCCATCCAAATACTTATGTGCCCCTATGGAAGAAGGTGTAATTAGGAAAGTTTTGTGGGACTATTTACTCAACCGAATGAGAATAAAGTTGTCTAATTGGGCTCTGCGACCTCTTAATATGGTAAGCAAAATCAACCTCATCAAATTTATGCTCCAAGCGATGCCTATTTATTTGTTTTCAGTCATGGTTTCTCCTAATGTTATCCTAAAACAAATGATAAGTATTTAGTGCCAGTTTTTGTGGGATGGTAGCCCCGAAAAACATAGATGGGATTTACTAAGCTGGGAAAAGCTATGTAAGCTGAAACCCCAGCGAGGTTTGGACCTTAGAGACCCGAAAAAAATAATGAGGTATTGGGAGCTAAAATATGGTGGGGATGGGTGATCCATACTTTGGAGCCATGGGAAAAAATTTGACACATAAAGTATGCCCAAGAACTCCTGGAAAGGGATATAAGTCAGTTCAATAAAGAAAAACAAGGATCACACATTTGTCTGACTTCCCTCCATAGTAGAAGCAGTATCCAAGACCATAGTTTCTCGGAAATCAGAGATGGAGAGGCAACAAAATTCTGGGATGACTCGTGGAAACATATTCCCAAGATGTAAACTCATATTAATGCTTGGAAAAGCCAGGATATATGTGTGGAATTGGGACTTACCAAGGTCAATCAATTTTGGAAGGCGGAGTCAGATGAAGGGGAATAACAAGAATGGAACCCGCGTGAATGGTGGCACTAGAGATTCTCATAAGAAGAAGTGCCCAGGATTAGGGACATCATTCAAGAAATATTCATGAGAATACAACGAGGTCCAGACAAACTGAGGTGGGGGTACTAAACAAAGGGAATATTTAACACAAAGGAAGCATATGATCTCTAGACTGGTCAAAGGGAGGCTCCAACGCAGGAAATGTGGAAGGAATTATGGAAGACAAACCCTTGGCCCAAAGTTTCCACCTTCATATGGATGGTAATGAAACGAAGAATCCTCACTAGAGAGAACCTTAAAAAACAAGGAATGACTGGTCCTTCGCAGTGCCCCATGTCCACAAATGAGGAAGAAACCATAGACTATCTTCTGGATGCATGTTCTTTTGTGTCATCCATCTGGGATAGGAGGGCAGAGATCTTTCTCCGTTCCAATCACAAAGAAATCCCAGGACCAAACCATCAGATACTGGGATATGAAAGCCTTCCAAAATCCCATCGTCAACTATATATGGCTCATATTCCTAGGGTTCCTTGTATGGGAAATTTGGAAAGAGCGAAACCGAAGGATTTTTCAGTATATGAACACCACCCTCAAGTATGTTTGGACCAAGGTAGAAAATCATATACATGAGACAATTAAAATCACTCAATGGGAGGAAAATGAATGGGAGCTGGGAGAAACAAAAAAAATAAAATTATAAGAATGGAGCATTTTCAAATCTAACTAAGGCTGGATCCACAAGAAAACCAAAGCCTCCCCTCCTGCTAGCTCGGACTTTTGGTATTCTCCCCTGACGGGCTCCTTTAAGTTAAACTTCGATGGTGCTTCCAAAGGTAACCCGATATCTGTAGGGTTTGGTGGGGTGGTAAGGAACCATGAAGGAAAAATTCTGCAAAACTATTTTGGCTACATCAGCGACGATACCAACAATGTTGTAGAACTTGAGGGGCTCCTCTTTGGGCTCAATTTGGTTTCCCGTGAAGGATGGGATCCAACCATTATTGAGGGGGATTCTAGGATCATCATCCAAATGGAAAAAAAGCTTCAGAATGGACAACAATTGTTCAAGTTGGCCGAGAGTTGGAGGCTGGATTACAGGATGGAAAAATTGGATTCCATACTAAGCATACCTCATGCGTGGACCTTTGTCCACATCAAACGGGACATAAACAAGGTTGCAGACCACCTGGAAAATTTGGGGAAAAAAAAGAAGCACAAACTCAATGAGGGACAACTGGCTTGCTTTGAGACTCAAGTCTAGGCTGATCAATGCTCCCAGCTGGCCATCCAGGACACTCATTCTTCGAGGAGGGAAGGTGGTGACACAACACATTCTCATGATATCTGAGCAATGCCCCATGCGGTAGGTAGGATAGCTAGCTAGAACAATAATGGCCCAACTCCTGTCAGTGATACTAGTACTAATGGAAAAAGTGCCCAAACGAATGATCAGTTAAACCCCTATGTGAGCGATGAAGATGAAGGGATATGACAACGTCCTCGACTAGAGGATGAAATATTCTAATCTGATGCGAAGTGATGTAATAAATGAAGGGATAATCCCGTGACTTGACAAGAAGGATAGAATCATGATGAGAGCAATTAAGGAATGGCGTGATGGAAGGGATATAAATGCGGTGGGAAATTTCTAGCTAGAATGAAATTTCCCTAGCATATTCATCCTTTTAGAGCTTTTACAGAGTTTAGTAGGGAAGAATCTGTGTGAGGAATACCAGCCATCCCCTTGGAAAAAATTCATGGCACCCAGGGGGAATAAAACAAAGAGGATGGTGAGGAATGAAAAGGAAGTTAAGACCCCAAGGGTGACCCGTGAACATAGGCGGGCCTGTCATGCGACTCTTTTCTTCTGACATAGAATTCCTCCGACCATTCGAGGAGAAATTAAGCAAGTAGAAAATAATTTATGGGAGCAAGTGAAGACCCTAAAGATGGAGGAGGCCAGAGAGGATGTGGTTGAATGGGTGCAGGACCCTAGTTCTACTGCAGGCCGAATGTCTTCCTATGAATGGATCATGGTTACTTATTGGGTGATGAAGGGACTTCTTTCCCATGTCTTAATGGAACGTGTGAAAAATGAAATTGGGGATGAAGAACCTGCTTGGGCCTGGAAGGAACACAACCAGGACTGTCGATTGATGCATTGAAAGATTGATATAATGGCTAGAAAGATGGGTATCCAATTCTACACTCCCAGTCCTGAGTTCTGGTGCTTGGCACTTCAAATCTGGGTGTAAATGGTTCGAGGCTAGTTATTAGCAAGGGAGGTTTTGTTGTAGTTTTGGATACTTTTGGATATGGTGGAGGTGATGTTGGCACCAGTTCGAAGCACCTGAGCAGGCCTTTTCCCTCCTCTGGCGCGGGTTCGTGCAAGGCTCTCTGATTTCCTTCCTTGGTACTTTGGTTTTATTATAGTATGCATCTTGTATTTCCATGTATCTGTTGTATATAGGTTGATAGTATCTTATAGCCCAGTTTAAGGGAAGATGATAGAAATCGATGTATGATGAACAAGACTTGTTTTGTATGGTTCTGAATGGTATCAAGTTCAAATCCAGTCCTTTTGATTAGGATGATGGGTTGTAGGGGAAGATCAGTTGTTGAAAACCAGGCTATCGTGTTGTCTATTTTTCGGCAAGGCCCTTTGTTATGATGTCATGTACTCTTTTTTGAAATAGCAATATAATATCTTATTTACAAAAAATAATATTATACACTTTGAAAATTTGGGTCCAATAACTTTTATGAATATCACTACTAATATATCCATCCATATTTTAGATAATACGTGACCAATATATAATATATAATAGTAATAATAATTAATATTATAACTAATATATAATAATATTATATTATAATTAAGGTTTTGAATATGATATGAGTTGAGGAGGATCCGACTTTATCGATGCGTAAACTTTGTTCACAATTTTCCTAGGGTTTGGTGCAGTTCTTGCCCCACCCTGACAAGATCGGTGGGAATATTGAGGCATATCTAATCCGACCCTTAATGGCCTCGCTACGGGGGTGACAACAAACCTCCCATCCAGATGCTAAAATGATGAAAGCAATTGATCAAGCTAGTCCAACATGCACACAGGAAAAGAAAAAGGGCCCATCAGATTCAACAGAGCCTAAAAATAATGAGGATATGGGAGCATCTACTAACACAGGTACAAATGGGACCACAAGGGACCAAGAGTAGAAAGGAACCGGAACCTGCATCCTGAAATCAGCTACAATACCAAGGTATGAAATAACCTCTGCACGAGTCTCTGAATACATTCAATATATGCATGATCACGCAATCATTTGTAAGTTCATGGGGTTATGGCCATTAGATTGTGCCCTAGCAGGATGGTTCAAGCACAAATGGAATCCTAAAGGCCACTATGACCTTAATCTTGGCTCAAAAGGCTTCTTAACGGTTATCTTTAACCATCCAGATGACTATATCGCAGCCTTCGAAGGAGGCCCTTATTTTTTCAATGTTGTCGAGTTGTACATGAGACCTTGGAAGGAAACTTCAGTCCATAAAGAGAATACTTCAAAGAATCCATGGTATGGATAAGACTCTTCTCGCTCCCACAGGAATACTAGGATCTTGACACCCTTGAAGGAATAGGCAACACCTTGGGACATTTTGTCAAATTTTCGGAAGCTACTCTAACTAGTAGATATACTTCCTTTTCCAAAATTTGTGTCTATATTAACATCTTGAAACCCATCTTGGAAGCCATATTCCTTGACTACAGAGACTCAGGATGGATTCAAACTCTCGACTATGAGCACATACCTTTTCGCTACAGAAAATGTCATGAGCACGGACATCTTTTAGAGACTACCCGGTTAACAAATCAACCCAAAACTTAGATCCCTTAGGAAACAAAGATCATGATGGATTTACTAAGGTAACTAACATAAGACGAAATACTAAAAAATCCAACCCCCTCCAGTGGACAAAGCAATCCCAAACCACAATCAATATGATTTCCTGGCCACCTCCTCGAAAGGAAAATACTCTCCCAATCCTGCACCTGCTGACATTCATCTACATAACAAAGATGATGATCCAAGTCACTCAAACACGGATATGCTAGAATCCCAGAAGATATGGATGACTCGGATCTAGGGGACCTGGATCTGCAAGAAATAGAGGAATCCTAGCAACAAAAAATCCCAATCTCGGAGACACAACTGGAAATTTTCAAGAAAGCAGTAATCAAAGCACGAACTGCCCCAACTAAAAACCCAAAAGCAATATCCAAGGATCCTGGTTTGGGGGTAAAAGCAAGTGGGAAAAGAGATCTCAAAAGAAGGCATCAAGATGATAAAAAGAAAGGGATAAGAGAAAACAGACAATGACTAGATGAGGTGGGAAACCTGATGCTTGAATCTTACCAACACAGTCAGTTAACGGAGTTCTTCTCTGATCCCCCCCTCATCATAAATGAAGACAATTTCCTGGAATATAGGAGGGTTGAACAACCCCTCCAAGAAAATTCTTCTCAAGAATAAAATTGCAATGGAAAAGACGACTATACTTATGCTTCAAGAAACTAAGTGCTCTACCCAAACTTTGGACAAGATAGCAAAAAAAATACAGAACATCTCTAATACCATTGCATTGGATGCAATGGGGGATTTTGGAGGTCTTTCAATACTTTGGAACCCGAATGAGATACTATTGAGTAACATTATGGCAACTGCTAGAACACTCTATGCTACTTTCCACCTGATAGACACAAACAAAAAAGGTCTTGTAACTAATATATATGCCCCCCAATTTACGAATTAAAAGAAAGAACTTCTCAATCACCTCCAATGGTTCATAGATTCCCATCAGGATGATCATTGGATCCTTGGAGGGGATTTCAATATGGTTATTGACTTGCTGGAAAAAAAAGGTGGCATCAGACGTCTGGATAGAGACAGTGAAGATTTCAAAAGATTCATAGAAAACAACAGATTGATCGATCTTGAGATGGCCAATGGAATTCACACTTGGAAAAATAGAAGAGGTAAAAAACACAAAATTGCTTCATGCTTGGATCGTTTCCTTTTGTCAATTGATCTCTACACCAGAGGTGACGAATGGTATGCCTCCATACTTCAAGCCAATGGTTTTGATCATTGGTCGATCTATCTCCAATGGAAAATGGACATAGCACCCCAAAAAAAAACCTTTCACTTTGAAATTTTTTGGCTCAATGATCCTAACTTCAAAGAAAACATCAAGATTTGGTCGCAGGAAGCTGAAATTCCAGCAGGCTCTCTTATGTACAAGTTTCAACAAAAACTGAAAAATTTGAAGCGAAAACTCAAAGAATGGAACATAACCACCTTTGTGAACATTTTTTAGGACAAAACACGCATAGAAGACAAAATGGCCAAGCTTCAACATGAAATCATTCTCCTGGGGTGTTCAGAAACTATGGCTCAAGAGGAATATCTCCTCAACTACCAGTTGGATGAAAGATTGAAGCAAGAGGAAATCCTCTGGAGAAAAAAATCGAGAGTTAATTGGCTAAAGGAATGAGAAAATTTGGGGTCTAAAATGGGCCTCCTAAGGAAACAAAAAACAAAAAAAAAGCCACGCCACATTACCAATATGCCATGTCACACTAATTTAAAGGCGTTATCTAGTGATGGTCAACCTATAATATTTCATTAATGGTAGTGGACAAGTATGTTGGGTCAGTGTAAAGTTAAGAGATGATGGTTGAAAATAATACTGAAATGTTTAGATTCTTGTGCATACACAATAAATGATATAGTGGTAATTTTTTTAAATTTAAATTATAATTTATTTAATTTTTTAATAAATGTACCACTACTTCTTTTTATATATTTAATAAAATCTAAAACTTGAAAAAAACTAAAATTACAATGAAAAAATATAATTACAATAATACTAAAAATAAACAATCATTATTTTTATTTTATTTTATATCATCACTACTTCCAAGTCCTTTAAAATACAAATATCATATTAAATAAGATGATAGTGGAGTAATTTTGAAATAATAAAAACATTTATATTTAAATAAATATATTTATTAAAGTATCATAAAAATAAAATATGAGAGAGATAAAATATGCTTTCGCTATTTTTTGCGATAACTTTCTCATCCAAGCTCAGAATTTGACTCTTTTAGTACTGTTGGAAAGGTATCGACGAGAGATACAACTTGCATATTTTTAGTTTTTCTAGATTCTACACCCATTTTTGGGGGCGTACATTTTAGTAACCGGTTACTAAAATGTCGATACTGAAAAATCGGTCCAGAATATCGAAAAAACACAAAACATGAAAGTTGTATTTCTCGTCGAGACCTTTCCAACGGTACAAAGGAATCAAATTCCAATCTAGAAGGAGAAATTTATCGCAAAAATAGAAAAAACTTATTTTATCTTTTCAATTTTTTATGATATTTTTTTAAATTTTTTTATTTTTATTTACAAGAGATTAATTATATAATTGTTTTTATTATTTTAAAATTACTCCACTATCATCTTAATTCATGTGATATTTGTATATTAAAGGACATAGAAGTAGTGATAATATAAAATACTCTATATTTATTATTTCAAAATTACTCCACTATCATCTTAATTAATGTGAGATTTATATTTTAAAGAAATTAGAAGTAATGATAATATAAAATACTCTATATTTATTATTTCAAGTATATTTATGATATTTCGAGATGAACTTTTCAAAATCTTAACCAAGATAAGGTTTATATGAAGTTAGCTATTGTCAAATAAAATTATGACACATAAACATCTTTGACTTCTATATGTCCAACTCAACCATAATGGTTGACCAAAGTTATTGAAATTCTATTGGTTTGAGAGACCTAACTCCTCCTTTGAGAAATCTAACTCATCCATGGCACATTTTTTTATAAGGCCCATTTTAGAACCCAAATTTCCTCTAATCGGAAATACCAAATTCTTCCACAACTCAATGCTCCAATTCCGTCAGCACAATAACATTGTTATGCTCAAGATAGAAATGGAAGTAGCATGCATCGGCATGAGGATATCTCCACTGAACTCAATTATTTCTTCAAAAATATTATCTCGAAGCCACAGATGGATCAAAGGGAGGATGTTGAAGAAATAACCAATAAAATCCCTTATCTTCTCATAAGGGAACACAATGAGGGTTTGATGAGTTCGATCAGCATGCAAGAAGTGGAATCATCCATCCACTCCATGCAAGCCAAAAACCCACCAGGGATAGATGGCTTCACCACATAATTTTCTCGTGCCTGTTGGGACACAATAAAAAATGAAGTCCTGGAAATTATTGAAAAGTCCCATCAAACCAAGGGAATCCTCTTAGCCTTCAATGCTACCTTTCTCACCCTCATCCCAAAGGTTCCAAACTTCCAACCCCTCCACCCTTGATAAATTCAGAACTATTGCCCTGTGTAATGTGATCTACAAAATAATCACCAAATTCATTGCCAATCGTCTTAAACCCCTCCTCCCCATTTTGATCTCTTTGGAGAAGCCATGATATGTGGAAGGTAGACAGATTTTGGATGGTGTCATTCTATCCCACGAGGTCAACCAATCCCTTAAAACCACCAAAAAACCAGGGATGATTATCAAACTGGACATGTCTAAGGCTTTCGATAGACTAAATTGGACCTATATTGCTAGAGTTCTCTAAGCCTTTGGCTTCAGTCAGGTTTGGATTGACTATATACTCGCTATAATCTCCTTCAATTTCTTCTCCATCCTTGTTAATGGTGCTCTAGCCACCCCTTTTGTTCCCTCCAGAGGCATCAGGTAGGGCACCTCGTTTTCCCCCTTCTTTCATATCCCAATGGTTGAGGGCCTCAGAAGAACTATTAAAGTTGAACTCCAGATTCTCAATCTTAAATGCCTCAAGATATATAGAAATTCTCCCACCCATTCCCATCAACAATTTGTGGATGACACACTTCTAATGGGCTATCCCTCTTGCAAGGAAGCCAAAATATTCAAAGCCATTATCAAATGTTTTGAAAAATATTCAGGAGCCAACATAAATCTTGATAAATCCTAACTCTTCTTCTTCAACACAGGTCCTCTAGTCCAAAGACAAATCTCGGGCTATCTTGGTCTCACCATAAACAACCTGGTGTCTAAGCAATTGGGATTCCTGCTAAAGGAAAAACCTCTTAGAAAAGCTAATTCAGAATATCTTCTGACCCTTCTCAACAATTGACTTGCAAGCTGTGCCTTTCGCTCGCTCAACCTAGTGGGAATATTAACCCTTGTGAAATTTAGTCTCTGGAAATGCCTCTTTACCTTTTCTCAGTCTCGACATCCCTTAAAAGCATCATCAAAAGGATCAGAAATATCCGAAGGAATTTTCTCCAGGGAAGCAATGACCATCAATGAAAATGGGCGTTATTCAAGTGGGATAAAGCATGTAGACCCAAGCTCAAAGGAGGACTCAAGATCAGAGACTCGGACCTTATCAATCAAGTGAAGGGATCCAAACTTTGGTGGAATTGAATCACCCACAACCAAGAACCTTAGTCTCTTCTTTGGAATGCCAAATATAGCCCACACTAGCAGCAATAAGATCTCATTCGTTTTAACAACTAGGCTCAAGGATCCACCATTTGGAATCTAGCTTGGAAAAACCACAAGCTGGTCCAAAGTCACAACTTTTCGGAAATAAGAAATGGAAAAAGTGTTGTTTTCTGGGATGAATCCTAGAAACAAGCTCCTAAACTCCAAAAACTTCTTAATGATCCCCTCTTCAAAGAATATCTGAAGAGAAGGAAGTCCTACAAGGTTCACCACTTTTGGGATAACAATATTAATCATCAAGATTGGAAAAAATGGACACCCTTAAATCAGTGGCCCCTCCAACCTCAAGAAAAGGTAGGGATCGCCATTTCTAGAGGGATGGATAATAGAAGAATCAAATAAAGGATTGATAATGAGAAGCTGAGATGGGGCTACTTATCCACAAGATGCTTCACCATCAAAGAAGGTTATAGCATCCTAGCTGCGCATAAGGATCTCTCAAATGACCCTATCTGGTCCCAAATTTGGAAAATAAATCTTTGGCCAAAAGTGGCTACCTTTCTCTGGCTCTTGACAAAAAGAAAAAACTCTTACATGGGACAATCTAGAAAAAAGAGGATCCTTAGGACTATCCTACTGCCATCTTTGCAAGCACGCAGGGGAGGGTATTGTACACCTCTTCAACTCATGTGCTTTTATCGACATGCTCTAAGACAAAGGGGTAGATATATTCAGGATAACCAAAAGAAATCGGGAAAGCATTAGCAACACGCTCCTCAACTGGAATCATTGCAAATTCAACAGTCCTTCCCTCCTTCCTTCTCTGGAATCTAAAACCTCTTTCCCTCCTTCCTTCTCTGGGAAACATGGAAAGAAAGAAACAAAAGAATCTTAAAAGCTCAAGCCATGACCCCAAAGGATATTTGGATCAAAATCAAAGCCAACCTAAGGGAAACAATCAACCTGCAACTGTGGTCAGAACAGGACAAACAACTGAATGGTAGGGAGGCCAACATTTTCAGCTCTTGGGATCTGAATCATCAATTCAGGACTTTCCCTCAGCAAAATCTCAAGCATAGAATCTCAAGTCCCAACAATTGAATCCCTCAATTAGAGGAAATTTGGGGTCTAAAATGGGCCTCCTAAGGAAAGTAATAAAAAAATCCACGTCACACTACAAATATACCATGTCACACTAAGTTAAAGGTGTTATCTAGTGAAGGTCAACCTATAATATCTCATTAATAGTAGTTGACAAGTATGTTGGATTAGTGTAGAGTTAAGTGAAGATGGTTGAAATAATAATGAAAGGTTTAGATTCTTTTGCATACACAATAAATGATATAGTGGTAAAAAAAGTTAATTTATATTAGAATTTATTTAATTTTTTAATAAATTCAGCACTACTTTTTATATATTGAATAAAATCTAAAATTTAAAGAAAAAAAACTAAAATTACAGTGAAAAAATATAATTACAATAATACTAAAAATATACAATCATTATTTTTATTTTATTTTATATTATCAATAATTCTAAATTCTATAAAATACAAATATCACATTAATTAAGATGGTAGTGGAGTAATTTTGAAATAATAAAAACATTTATATAATTAATCTCTTAAAAATAAAAATAAATAATATTTAAAAAAAGTATGATAAATTTAAAAAAATGGGAGAGAGATAAAATAAACGTTCTCCATTTTTGTGATAACTTTCTCCTCATAACTCGGAATTTTACGTTTTTGGATTTCCAATGGTACCAAAAACATCAAATTCCTAGTTTGGAGGAGAAAGTTATCACAAAAATAGAGAACGTTTATTTTATCTCTCTACCATTTTTTAAAATTTATGATACTTTTGTAAATATTTTTATTTTTATTTTTAAGAGATTAATTATATAAATGTTTTTATTATTTCAAAATTACTCCACTATCATCTTAATTAATGTGAGGTTTATATTTAAAAAAACATAGAAGTAGTGATAATATAAAATACTCTATATTTATTATTTCAAAATTACTCCACTATCATCTTAATTAATGCAAGATTTATATTTTAAAGAAATTATAAGTAGTAATAATATAAAATACTCTATATTTATTATTTCAAGTATATTTATCATATTTCGAGGTGAACTTTTAAAAATCTTAACCAAGGTGAGGTTTATATGAAGTTAGCTATTGTCAAATAAAATTATGACACATAAGCATCTTTGACTTCTATTTGTCCAACTCAACCATAATGGTTGACCAAAGTTATTGAAATTCTATTGATTTGAGAAATCCAACTCATCCATGGCACATTTTTTTATAAGGCCCATTTTGGACCCCAAATTTCCTCTAATCGATCTACGATTAATTTTGTCAAGCTTAATTTTAATGGAGCCTCGAAAGGAAACCCTGAGAAATATGGCTATGGGGGAGTCTTAAGGGATAGTCAAGGCATATTGAGGCTCTTCAAGTGTTACATTAGCATCACCAGCAACGCTGCTGTAGAAATAGCAACCTTAATTGAAGGGTTGAATATAACTAAGCTTCAAAACTATAACCAACTCATAGACCATGGTGGAAGGTAACTCTCAAATACGTATCCGCCTCATCGAAAAAATCCTACATGGCTCGTCTACTAGGAACCTTGGCAGCAGTTGGCGTTTAGAAGAAGACCTTAAATTTATGGCTGACCTTGTTTGTGAATTCTCAACCCTGATCTCCCTACACATCAGACGAGATGTCAACAAAGTGGCATACCTCTTGGTCAACACGGGGACCCAGCTAGGCACCAAAACCATTAATAAATCTATGTTGAACTTATAAAATGAGCCTTTTCTTTCTACATGCCTCCGACTTTCCAGCAAATACATGACAGCCTTCACCACCTACCAAAATTCCCTACACCGGAGACATCTGGAGCCTTTGCATGGTGAAAGGGGAGTGGATGATACTGCAGTCATCACCTCAAATACCATTAGTATGTGGCGAAGAGACATCAGCCCCAGATTGACCACTCGTAGCCTTGAAAAGCACATGGCACATGAAACGGTGATTAATGTAGAGAATCCTCATCCTTAATTTTGTTACGGAGAATTGAAGCATTGGATTTGAGGGGAGGCGTGGGATTTGGTTGCAATACTCTAAAATCATGAATAAAGGAGGAAGGATGGTAGGGAGAATAATTATGGTAAGGATATTAAAAAATATTTGTGGGGTGGCATGCAAGGTACTTTTTCCATTCTAGGTAGCTTGGAAAAGAAATAGTTCCCCCCTCTGTCACCCCAACCATGTTTCCAACAGAATGGATAGACCAAGGAAATGTCGTTTGGTGGGTCAAGAGCAACGCTCCATGACCATGAATCAATTGAAGACAGCCAAGGAAACCATTCGTTACAAAAATTTGGTATCCCAAGGTGTAAGGAGACGTACAGAAGAGAAAGAACAAGATGTGTGGAACAACTACCAAACCCTACGCCACCTTCATCCCATGGAGGCTTTCAACTTATGGGAGGTTGATCCAAGCTCAATGAGGGGGAGGATAGCTCTTTATGATATAAATCTAGTGGCGTTTTGGATAGGGAAAATAAACCTGGGGCAAATTCTGACGGAGAAATCCAACCCAGAACAAAACTCAAGAAATTATTAGCAATCTGCACCACAAGGTAGAACTTCTCAATGACAATCTTACCCGGCTGGCAAGATGCATCGGAATTGAATTCGTCCAGCAGCATTCATAGATGATTTTAGGGGCGAATTTTAAGGGGTTTTGAAAAAATTTAGGGAGAATTTTTTATATTAAACCTTTTTTTTATTGTTAAAATTTATCCCACCATTTATTTATCAAAAAAATATTAAATGGAGGTTAGCCAATTCGTTTTTACTAACCAAAATGGAGAAAAATGGTGTTCTCCCTCTCCAAAATCGAATGGTAGTTCTCCAAGATGGAATTCATCCCCCAATTTCCAGGAATGGTGGTTTTTGGGGGCAATTTCGCCCTGTCTGGTTCCTTGAAATCTATGATGGAGTTAAATTCACCCCTTGATTTCTGGGAATGGTGGTTGTTGGGTAAATTTCTCCCTTTCTTCTCCTTGAAATCGATGTTGGAGTTGAATTCGTTTTGAATTTATGGTTTGAGTAGGTTTTATAGTTAGATTCGTCCCCCAAAATTTGGTTTGAAGCTAGTATAATTTTATTTATTTATTTATTTTTATTTTTTATTTTTTATTTTTTTAATTTTATTTTTTTAATTTTTTTCTTTTTTTGGGTTTTTATCAAACATCCGAACGATCGATATTCTGAAAGAACATTAGCACACAGTGTAGTTTCACACCAGAGGATGGGTCACAACTGTTATGAAAGCACAGACCAGAGGATGGGTCATGGCAGTTTGAGGTTAGTGTTCTACATCTTACTGGCTTTGAAGGTTATATTGTTGTGGTTAATGAAATAGGGTTATGTTTATGGAAAATTTTCTATGAATAATTACAATCACCCAGGAAGGCCTAGTCTGCATTAACGCCTTTCATTCCCCATTCAGTACTTCGCATTCCGTTCAAACTTCAATCCGTATTACCCCAATACGCCATTCAATTCCACATTCCACATTACCCAGCTGGCAGTAACATATTCCCATTCAGTTCGCATGAATTAAATATGCATGCATGGCGTTCAATATGCATTCCCCATTATTGCTTTCCCAGTTCAATCCACATTCTCCTAGTCGAACATTCTCAACATTCCCCAACTACCTGTTAACATAAATTATCTAGGGCTTGGTTGTGCAATAATACCTTGGGTAACTATTTTTTACTACTACTTATTTTTACCTAAAGGAAAACGAAAATAACTGATTTTACTTGAGATACTTTGGGATTAAAAAGTGGCTAGGGTTTTATTGGGGATGGACCTGCCTTGCTGCTACTGGTGATTGTGCTTGTTTCATGGGGGTTTTATGAAGTAGGAATCCTCTAAGAATAAGAGTGGTTGCATTATGAAGTAGGAATCCTCTATGAAGTAGGGTTATGTTTATGGAAAATTTTCTATGAAGGATATATTGTTGTAGGATTGTTGAAGTTTAGAGTGGGGAAGGTGAAACATTGGAGAGAAGATTGAACTTTTGGGGACCAACGAATTTGTGTAGCTTCATATTTTTATTCGTGTTTTAGGATGCATGCCTTTGATGCTGAAAATATATGGTGGTCTTAATTACTATATAGATACATTCCTCTTTAACTACATTGTCTTGCAGACAATTCAGATATATTTTCCCTGTCATCGGTCTTCTTCATTTTTGTGAAGATGTGTGTTGAAATTTTTCATCAATTTCATAAACAGTAGATAGTACCCACATGGATTTGAACTTGTGACCTCCCATTTACAAAGTCTCATCTCATTTACTCATTACCAATTGCTCTGACCCCCGCGGGCATTTTGTGCTTTATTAAACACACACTTATAAGACATTTGTTGCACCACCTAAGCACACATTTACATTTTAGGCACATTTTTATTGTGTATATTTTTTTCACTTCACTAATCCTTTGAATTATGACTTCATCATTCAATTATTTTTAATATGCACTTAATATGCTAGGAAATATAGTCAACCCTTAATTACTAAGCCATTTTCTTAGGCTAAAGGGATCTCCATTATAATGAGCGGTTCCTACTCTTTCTATTTCTTCAATATAGTGGGTTAGATTTCCCTTTAGTGCTCCATTATAATGAGTGGTTCCTACTCTTTCTATTTATTCAAGATAGTGGGTTAGATTGCCTTCTAGTGCTCCTTTGAATCCACCTACAATGAGCTCATCTTCAACTAGCCCATAGACATTGAGTGTTAGTTCATCTACCTCATCCCTCATTCCACCATCCACAATGGTTGCAACTAACCAAAACCAAAACCTCCCTTACATGGTTAGCATGAATCTTCTATATTAGATAAGCTTATCAATTACTCTATTTGACATTATCCTTCTCTTCCAACGATGCCAACCAAGCTACCCTCTAACATTCCCAAATTTGAGGGGCATGCTAGAGAAGATCCATCCAACCATATCATGCCTTTGAATCCATGGTTCTCCTATAATAACATCATAGAAGGTAATTTTAGGCTTAGGTTATTTCAACGCACTCTCATTGGGGTTGTTCTGAGATGGTATATTGATGAACTAGTGGACACTCATGCCACCTTTGATTCCATAGCCAAAATTTTCCTCGTGTTCTTTCAATCACCTGTCCATCATGATGTGGGAGTTAATATTATTATTATTTCCTATCAATCTACTTACACCCATATCATGGACCACATCCATGAGTGGAATAGAAGACATAGCTTGCGTAAGATAGACCTTAAAATCATCATCCTCGTTGACTGGTTTTTGAATTACCATATGCCTATTATTTCCAAAGACATAGCCACCAATATGTCTCAAATAGAAAAGGAATTTATCCTTAATGCCCAACATTTTGATCCCATTTTTCCTTAGCTAGAGAATTTATACACAATCATCCCCAACGCTCCCCATAATAATTCTTTTGATCAACCCATGTCAGGGTATCCCATGCCACTAATGGTTTTATAGGGTCTATCACACAAACCTCCAACTAGTTTGGTAAAATGAATTTCCATATCATTACTATCATGTATGGTGACCATCATGGTGGTGCTAACACCTCATATAGCCAACCGTCATATGGGAATCCAACTATGTTTAATGCTAACCCACATGTTCCCTATGATGGGTCATGCACTTCTTATTTAGGTGTTATCATGTCATATTATGGGTCTTAGGTGCCCCCACCTATGCATATCCATATAAGTAATGGCCAAGCCTCTTTTAGTGGTGTTTCCACATCATATGGTCCTAGGGGAAAGAGAGTTGAATTGAGTGACATTGGTATCTGGTCATAAACTTAATTAGAAAGAATATGAAACTAACCTAGGATTAGATAAAACCATATCCAAGTTGCATGGGAAATCATTTATTATTTATAGAAAGTTGTTTCTCAAAACATTTATCAACACTAATATCATGATGATGAACCCAACCAGTAGCTTGAAACGTTGACCACAAAATAATCCTATCATGCAGTTTTCCTTTCATTAAAAAAAACACCCCAAATCTTTTGTATGATGGGTCATGAACTTCTCAGTTGGGTTTTGGCATGTCTTATTATAGGTATGAGGTTACCTCACATATGCATAACCATTTAAGTCATGGTTAAACATCTTATAGTGGTGGTTCCACATAATATGGTCCTAGCACATTCTATGGTGGCCACCATCATCAAAATCCATATTATCATTTTCCTAGTTCTTCACCAAGATCCCTAGTATCTCAACCCTCATTTCATCCATCTCAAATCAATCTAGTTCAACTCTCTCCTCCTCGACAAAATTAATTTCCCCCCCAACAAAGCACAACTAATCCCAAAAATTCATAGCAAAGGGGAAGACTAATAAAATTAATAAGAACTAGAATCAACATCAAGGGGATGGAGACAATCCTAAAGCTACAAATTATAATTAAGATTCCAATACTTTTCCAATGAAAGGAAATTATACCCAATTTAGAATAAACCAATATCATTGTACTCTTTGCAATCAATATGCATTATAGTCATCATTTCCTTGAGATAGCTAAGCACCATTACTTGGAGAAAGTAGCATATAGTTTTAGTGTTAATCCCCCATAAGAAAATAATAATCCCCAACGAGGACATCCTCCTACTTTACAATAGGAAAGGATGTGAAATCCCTTCCTTCCGCAAGGGTTAATATCCACTCACAAAGAGGCACTCTCTATCCCTCAATCATCTATCTCTTCACAACATAGAGATAATTCCTTCCAAAACATTTACATGAACTTGAAAAATATTCACCTTTAGACTTGCAATCAACGGTATGAAATGTTTGAGCCTTCTCCACTAGGAAAGTTCCTGCTGCAACTCTACCACTATTGAACTTTGACATTGTAAGCTTCCAAGTAAAGATCAAAGGAAGGTCTTCAAAAATCCACTTGGTCTATGCAATTTGAAAACACAAATCTTAGCAAAACCTTAGGTGCTTATATCCTCTAGTAAATCTTGGGAACAATATTTGTTCATCACTTAAAAGGAGACATTTTAGTCCATGTCTTTCATGATTATGCGATGGATTCTAATGTATGGAATATATTCTTCTCTTAAAACAAGGAGAGAAAATAGGAAATAACTTTCAGTCATAAATAGCCATGAAGTTTTATGTTGATTGTCTCATATTCAACCCCTTTTTCATAAAGTACAACAAATTACTTGTCTCTTACAAATCATGTAGAGGAAGTCCCTTTTTAAATCAACAATGGCTTTTCAAATAAGTTGCCAATGGATTATCCTACATGGCATTTGGGTGCAACCATTTCCCACCTAAACATGATTGTTTCCTTTAGATGTGTCATTATGTACAAACCTAGCAATGCTTAGTTTGCAACCAATTCTTTGCTTGTGTTTGGTGGGTGTGTTATCAATGACAACAGGTGCTATTTTGGAAACCAACAAGTAGTACTGAGATGGCCCATAGTCGGTTTGAGATTACCAATGACTCCCTTTGTAAGAGTTATGGTGGTTTTTTAGAATTTCAAGCCACTTTCTTAATGGGGGTCTAAGCTCTCAACTAGACTTGATGTTAAGGTGTCTAAAATCTATAAACTTATGTATGAAGCCTATTATATTGTATTTGCATCCAAAACCATTTTTCTCTTCAATGGACAAAACCTTCCATAGTGATTTTGGCTAAAATAGCATGCAAAAGTTTTACAACTACTAGGTATATTTTGTCTTATGGTGGCATCTTCCACTGCACTGCAAGAAGTCCTTCTAGGCCATGACCATGCCTCTGCCTATTCTATCAATGTTTGCAACTAATGAAACATGGATTCAACCTTCATATTAACTTCTTTCAAAACCATTTGGTGGCATTGAACAACATCCATGACCTCCTTAACCCACTATCCAAAAGACACAATATATCTCACTTCTCCAATCCATTCTTCGTCAACACCCCACATGAATCTCCTCATGTCCCAAACCAAAAAAAAACCATAGCTCCTTGGCACATCCAAATACTTATGTCACATCTACTAAGAAACTTGAACTATCTAATTATTTCAAGACTCGGTTCTTACTCTTTACAATTTTCAAGTTAGCCACACCAAGTCTTTGTTCCAAGAATTCCTCCTTCACCCAAAGTTCCTGCTGCAACTCTACCACTATTGAACTTTGGCATTGTAGTCTTCCAAGAAAAGATCAAAGAAAGGTATTCAAGAATCCACTTAGTCTATGCAATTTTAAAACACAAATAATAGTTGAGCAAAACCTTAGGTGCTTGGCTCCTCTAGTAAATCCTGGGAACTATTTTGTTCATCACTTAAAAGGAGACATTTCAGTCCATGTCTTTCATGATTAGGTGTTGAATTCTGAACTATGGCATTGGAGTATAAAGTAATAAGCACTTGATTCTATTGAAGTTATAAGAAACTTGTCTCTTGACAATCCAAGGTAAGCTATTACCACAAGAACCATGGCTACACCTTGGTTGACTTATCTTTGTAAGTCATTGACTATTAATATTGTCTATGGAGATCCTTATGATATACTAGATAAGGCCATGAAAAACCTTCCTATGTTTTAGGTAAAAGTACAATCACATCAAAGGCTCATTTGAAGGAATTCACTAGAATGCTCACTATGTTTGAATTATCCAATGCACAAACATTATGTAACAAGCATTGGAGTATAAGGTAATACGCACTTGATTCTATTGAAGTTATAAGAAACTTGTATGGAAAAGATAATGAAATATCTTATTTGAAACTTTCTGTGAGGTTAGCCTATTAGTTGAGGTTTTATACTAGAGAATTGAATCATCGCTGGAACTTAATGTATTAGTGTCACTATTACTATCTTATCTCAGTTCATGCATGTTCTAATTCAAAAAAATTTGCTAGACCTATTCCCTAAAATTGAAGCATTAAGGAATCCAAATAAATAGCTTATAATACCCGTATTTTTGTCAAGGTTTGGATTTTGCATTTCAAGATGGTTAAATGGATGGATTGAACACTAGATAAGTAGTATATGGAGGCCTTTTTGCTGCAAAAGTGTAACATGTGTGTTGTTGCATGTTCTATATGACTAGAAACAAAGTATGAGGGTACTCATGCCCAAGCCTTCACTGGTGATAACGTATGTACCTAATTGTTGGTTAGGTTGCAAAATATATATATCCTATTACATACATGCATATTTTTTTCACTATATCTTTATTGTTATGAGTTAATATCAAGTTAGCCTATTATTTGAGGTTTTATACTAGAGAATTGAATCATGGCTAGAACTTAATGTATTTATGTCACTATTACTAGCTTATCTCAGTTCATGCATGTTCTAATTCAACATTTTTTGCTAGACCTGTTTCCTAAAATTGAAGCATTGAGAAATCCAAATAAATGGATTATAATACCTGTATTTCTGTCAAAGTTTGGCTTTTGCATTACAAGATGGTTAAATGGATGGATTGAACACTAGATAAGTAGTATATGGAGGCCTTTTGGCTGCAAAAGTGTAACATGCATGTTGTTGCATGTTCTATATGACTAGAAACAAAGTTTGAGCCTGAGGGTACTCGTGCCCATGCCTTCACTGGTGACAATGTATGTACCTAGTTGTTGGTTAGGTTGCACATACATGTTAAGAAATGATCATTAAAGACATGTCAGAGTAGGGAGCAGGGAATTGCTTGATTGTAAATGCTAGCTTGGTTCATTGTTCTTGAAATGATGACCTTCACATTCATTATTGCTATATGTTGTAAATTAGGTTTATTATAAACATCCCCAAGTTTAAATGCTTGTAGAGTAGAGGTCATTACTTACTTTGGAATTCATCGAATTTCTTTGTCAACCAGGCTCACAAGTAGTAATGGCTAGCATATTTTCTTTCAAGAGGTTGAGAAAAGGTTAAATGACTGGTCAACTTGGATTCTAAATCTATTAGGCTTGGCATGTTCCCAAGCTCAAGTCAACTCTTATCCATATCCAAACCTATATTTGGTGGTGGATGTGTATGTTAAAAGATGGTGATTCACCATCAACATTTGACAAAATGTTTCCTTGCATGACAAATTGTTCCAAACTCTTTGACATAATGATTTCCGAATTGTTTGACATAATGCTTTCTCATTCAAAGTAGCTAATAAGAATTTTGTATCCATCTCTTTCCATCACTCAAGGACAAGACAAGACACTTCAAAAAATAGTGACAAAACAAGACAAATAAACAACTTTAAAGCAAGAGCATGTTGAACCTTCAACATAGTGACAAGAAAAACAACTTTAAAACAAGAACATGTTGAACCTTCAACATAGTGAGCATTCTAGTGAATTCCTTCAAATTAACCTTTCATATGATTGTATTTTTACCTAAAACATAGGAAGGTTTTTCATGGTCATATCCAGTAGATCATAAGGAATGAAAATCAATATTAAATTAAACAAGTTGCTTTAATTAACAGAGTTTTTCCTTAATCTTGTATCTTTTAAGGGGAATCCAGATCCTCAATGGAATGCAACACCTTTAGGAAAGATTCATTTTATCATTATTTTGATATTTTTGATAAAGTGGATTTGACCAATTTGTTAAGAAAGGTAAGAAAAAGGGGATCTAACCACTTTGGTTAGGATTGAGGAGATTAAAATAAAAGGGGATCTAACCCATAGTGCACAACCATTGCATTCTCTTCAAAACACCATTGATGCAACTCTAACACTCGATCCACAAAGCACTAATTTAAGGAAGATCAATTATTAGAGCTAAGCTAAAAGAAGATTAATTATTGAAAAGGATTTTGTATAAGGATTTTACAAAACTTCTATTTGATCATTATAGTCAGGATAATAGGGAGTTTGTTTTAATTTATTGCACTAGTTATAATGATCATTTCAAATTTTATAGAGAAAAAACCTCATTTGATCATTGCAATAACAGTAATAGGGAGTTGGTTTTGATGGATTTCATGTCTGCTTGTAATTGGTTGAATGAGATTCTTCATGAACTACATTGTTGCATTAGAATAGCCTTCTTGTAATGTATCATGGATTCATGACAATGACTTTTTTTTTGTTGGCAAGTGGTAGTACCCCTGACTAGCAAGGTTTGCCATTGGCCGAGATACCACGAACCAAGGGAATCTAAGCTATCAAAATCATACGAGGATCGCACCCGGCCTAGACCGCACCAACCCTCAGCATGGTTGGATTTTAGTATCCATGGGGTTTAGAACCAGTGACCTTTCCGCTTAGGGGTGTCTTAACCATCACCCGCCAGTGACTATTCTACATCTCACAGATCATGGATTCATGACATTGACTTTACTATAGCCTTTGTGTACTAATTTAAGAATAGTCTTCTTGTATTGATTTTATATTATTTTTCTCATGTAGGTTTCACTTTTGGTTTTTGGATTGTTGAAATTTTAGTTTTGGAATATTTTGTGCGATGTCAAACAATGATCATGGAAAGAAAATATCAAAACAGAGGGATGTATTATCATACTTTCAAAAGCCTTAATCCAAGAATCCAAATTCTCTTCATGATTCAAGATATTTTGAGCAACCCATCAGTGAAAGAGATGTCAACTCCTTTGAGAATGCATCGAATATCCATATAATGGATGATAAAATAGGTTCATCTATCGATCAGAGTGAGATAAATGCAATTTCAAAAGAAATTTTCAATAACAATGTTGAAGGCTTTTCCTTGGAAGGAAACACAAACCATTCACATTCACGGAAAAAGAAAAAGGGCCCATGGGACATAGGGAGACAATTCCAACTGGAATGGGTCTCAAAATATCCATTTATTGAACCGATATCTCCAACAAATGAGAAAGATCCTCCAAGAGAAGTTAAATGCACTATGTGTAGTTAGAAACTTGGCAAGATAATAAAATTACAGATGAAGTTAGATACAATAGAGAAGCATGCAGGAAAGGTGTATGCTAAAAAAAATGTAGATGGTGAGGATAAATCTATTCCCAAGTGGAAATATTATGAGGAATGTCGACATGTCAAATATCAAGATGAATATAATAAATATTTAATAAGTAAGAGACCATCAAATATCTATTTGGAAATAAATTTGGTATCCAAGACGATGCAATTAAGAATTGCATTTTACATCTTATCTAAAGGTCGTCCTATGACATATTATCCATATCATAAGATCTATTTGTCTTTTTTTGAAGTGCCGAATTTTCCATCTTCTCATTGGTCTTTAATGAGTGGTTTGGAATGGGAAAGATATCTAGCTCAAGTAGAAAAGAATGATTTGAAAGAGAGATTTCAAATGCTAGGTTTATTTCATTGTCTTTGGATGAAGTTACAACTATTAATAATACTTCATGGATTTGTATGAGCATTTATATGGTCAATGATCATATTAGACATTCATATCTACTTGGGATTCATAAAATGAGGGAGAATTCTACAACTGGAAATATTTATGAACTTGTTATTAAGACATTGAAGGAAATTGGTGGTATGGATGATTTAATGATCGCAAAAAAGTTGGTATGTGTGGGAGCAGATGGAGCATCAGTCATGCAAGGACAAAGGAATGGATTTTGTGTCAAACTACAACTATTAACTTCACCATATATGATAAGTATTCATTGTATGGCTCATAGGATGAATCTTGCATTTAAAATAGTAAGTAAGTTTCCATTGGTTTCAAAAGTTGAAGATATTGTACGTGAGACTCGTGCTTACTTTTGTTGTAGTCCCAAGCAATTTATAGAGTTTCAACAATTTGCGGAGGGTGTTACCGATGGAAAAAATATATATTAAAAGATGTTGATACAAGATGGATTTCATTGAATGGACCAGCTCAAAGACTATTTAGTGAGTAGAAATCCTTGGTAGGGGTGACGTATGCCAACATCGCTTCAATGTAGACAAAGCACAAGATCTTCTCTTTCGACTAACTAATATAGAGACATTATTAACATTGGTTGGGATTCTTTCTATGCCTGCTGAAATGAATGCCCCTGTGAAATTATCTCAAAGTCGCACAATGTATTTTGTAGAATACACAAATGCAAGAAATTAGCATGTTGTGCATTAGACAATTTGTATATGATGCCAGAGTCTTTTACAGGTCCAACATTTAAAAGTTGGACTATTATCATTGATATAGAAAACATTGAAAATTATTTGAAGTTTGATGAAGAAGGGATACTATGTATGGAAGTGCGTGCTTATATGGTTCCCTTTCATTATATTTGTAAAACGAGACGAAACACCAAAGATTGCCATGTATCAAGAAACCAATTCAATGATATTGCGATCACAGTGAGACGTAATTTGATAGAGATTCCAATATCACTAGAATCAGAGATAAGAGAACGATTTCCTTGAGATGATTTATTGGAGGCCATGTCTATGGTATACCCTCAGTATTGGAACTCTAAAAAAGGTCTTGATATAAGCACTACAAATCCTGACCTTTTAGAAAAACTATAAATTTTATTGCAGCACTTTGGAAGGAAGGCCAAGGTACAAGGAGAAGAGGTTGAAGGTATGTTAGATTCATCAAAATTGTATGAACAAGCCATCCACTTTGCTGAAACAATGTCGGATCAATGTTGTGTTTTGGATAAACCTCTAGAACATGGTGCGATAACAAGATTATGGACTATTTTAGGTCAAATCCAATATCTACAAGAAAACATGTCATGATATTTCAAATTAGCAGATTTATGTCAAACCATGATTTTGGGATCAATGGAGGATAAGAGAATGTTTAGTGCACTATCATTCTTGAATTCAAAGTTGAGGAACAAGCTTGATAAACATGTGGATACATGTTTAATATTATACGTAACAAAGTATGACATTACCAATTTTCCATTTTATACAAGACTAGCTCTTTGGCGATCAGATTGTGATAGAAGGAGAGAAAACAATATAATCAATATCTCTAATGAAATGATGTGGAACATAATGTTTTGGCGGCTCAGAATGACAATTCATCTAGAGAAGTTCATGTTCAGGACGTAGAAAATGAGGATCGACATGAGAGATGAGAATTTAATATACCCCAAGATAGTATCTAAATTGATATACATGAGGGATTCTTATTTTTGGAGTAGGTTGCAAAAATGAAATTCTCTATGGGAGCAAGATTACGATATGTAAAATTGAGGTTGCATTTCAGGTAAAAATATGTTCTAGATTTTGCATTAAACATTGTAACATTGGAGCTACATTTCCTTTATGCGAGCTATTTTAAGTTTGATGTTTTGATAGTTAACTAACACATTGTCTTTTTCTTATCCATGATAGGAAATGAAGCCGACATTTGATGAATTTGGTGCCTAACTCTTGACATAGATATCTTCCTAGAATTAAAGGTTAAATAAATAATTTGACAAGACTTTCACTAAGAAATAATGGGGCTCATTGAAGACTCAAGTACATGAAACTGCTTGGATTTCTAGCTTTGAATCTTTGATATTTTGGAAAATTTTAATGGTTTGTTTGTTGCTTGTATTTGCAACATTTTTTCAATTTTGGAAGCTTGGGTTTATTTTGGTGAAAGATTGTGTGATTCCCTCTAATGATTCTTGTTCTCATTTGATGCTTGACTAAGGCTTGATCCATTTGTATTAGCTTGATTGGTTTCTTCTAACTTCCATTCATTCATGGGATTTGGGTTAAAGTTAAAGACCTTTGTTGATTAACAAAATATTTTGTTCATATTTTATCATGCTTATTGGAGAAACATATTTATTAGGCTTAATATATGGGCCACAAATTTGGTTATGCTCTAGAAATTCAATGTGTTTTTCATCATTTTTTTTTAATATTGGATGGTTCAAGGAAAGATGTTTCTATTTCCTTTAGGCTTTGTATAGTGCCTTAGGTACCTTCACCATTTGGAATCTATTATGTTTATTCTATATTTTCTTTGAAAATGTGTTGGTATTCAAAAAGGGAAATGAGCTCTAAGTTGCTAAGCGAAGAGAAAAATGGTCTATGCAATAGCCTACTAGGTTCCTATGCATTCATCATAGAATACTTATTCCCAATGAGACCGGGATTCCTCTTATGCAATTATACTTTTGATGTCATGAATAAAAGAGAATTACGTGTAGCCTATATGATTATAGATATATTTATTAATTCTTTGATGAACTTTAATCTTTGATCACATAAAAATGTCAATTTTTCTAGTGATATTGGTCACTAACACACCCTTGATTGTAAGGCATGCGAAGCAGAACTTGGAAGAATATGTTGAGATGTGTGTTTCTACAATTTTCCATACTATGAATCATAATTAGATAAAGAAGAGCATTAATACTATATGGAAATTTTGTAAAATCGAAAATGGTGTTTATTTCATTTTAATGTTCTATTAGAGGTAGCTTATTATATTTCTCTTACGCAAATTATTCACTTTGATTGTATGTCTTTCTAGAAAATAGAGATATCCATGCTAAGAATATGCTAGTGCTAATGTGGATTGCACTACAACCATCCACTTAAGTTATTGAGAGCATTGAGGTAAAGATTGTCATACCTGCTATTGATTCTATTTTTTGTGTTTTTCGTTGTAAAATTGATGATTGGGACTACATTTCCTTGATTTAAGTTATTTAAGATTGATGTTTTGATATTTAAATATACATTCTTTTTCTTGTTTGTGACAGGAAATGGAGTTGGAATTTGACGAAGTTGGGGCCTATCTCTTCACATAGATAGTGTCCTAGTATTAAAGGATAAATAAATAATTTAACAAGACTTCTGCTAAGAAAGAATGGGTTCATTCTAGTACATGAAATTGTGTTAATGTCTAGCTCTAATACCTTGGAAAATTTATATGGTTTGTTTACTACTTATGTTTATAGTATTATCTTATCTGCTTTGTTATGGATAGGGTGAATTCTAGTTTAGAGGGAAGGTGATGAGAATATTTGTGGAGGAGAGGTGCTTCCATCTTATCTTCCCGATGTTCATGTTAGATCTCATTCATTTTAAACAAATGCTGTCGATACATGTTTGCCTTTATTTTGCATATTTAAAGTTTGAACTGGACATATGAATGTACACATTGTAATAAAATGAAATGAATTTTTTAATGCCATTTATGTTTTCTTTAGCAGATTACAAGATATGGATTGGATGGTATCATTATGTTCCTCTAGAGCCTACTTGGATCGGGTGAATTTGTGCGAAGGAGATGTGTAGAACATGCAGTTGAAGTTGGGACTCCTTTCTATTGTAGTTAAATATCTGATGCATCAACCAAATTTCAGTACAGTGTTTTGTAAAGCTGTAAAGAATACTCATACAGGTGAAACTATCCTTGGGAATTTGTCAAAGACCTTGAATTTGTCATTACCTGAGCAGATTGGATTGGGACTAGTCTAATTGGAAGACTCGGATGATACAAATCAAAGCCAAGAAGGTAGGTATAGTTGTGTCTATTTATTATGAACATCTCACTATTCATTCTTGGAGACGGGGGTTTCTGAAATACATATTTGGCTTGTTTTTCTTTATTCGCGGTTTTAAACTTTTCCCCTTTATGAGGATGTAACAACTTACCACAGGTATTTATGTCATTAGGTCAAAAATTCTATGAGTCTAAAATAATGGAACTGTACCAGAACCCAACAACCAGTATTTCTGAAGATCTCATTGAGCAGATTTCATTCCTTCATCAGAGTGAAGGAATATCAAAGCATGTGCCCGCTTTCCTCGAGGCATTGTCTTTGTTGCAACCCAAAGCCCAAACATCACTGTTACTGACTCCATTATTTACAAATGAAGTAAATGTTGTTACTTCCTTGAGGTATGCACATGCTTTAAATAGTTGTTCATCCAATGCTGTGTTAATAGTTATGACTTAACAATTTACCAAAATGGTAGGATCATGGCCTTGATGGGAATGAAGTTGTATTTTTTGCTTTTATCAGAATTTTATGCATGTTTCTTCATTTTCCATGCAATTTTGTGTTGCAGGAGTTATAAATATCTGATGATATTCTGGGCTAGTCTCTGATGATATTATGACCCAGTTAGAAGAGGCAACTGATGTTGCAAACATAATGGAGGATCTTGGATATGGATGTACAATTGATGTTTCACACTGCAAAGATATTTTGTCATTTTTTTCTCCATTGAGGGAGGAGACTGTGTCCAAGATAATTAGCATGGTTGTGCACACTCATACAAGCCTTGAGGATTGCCATGGCACACATGCAACATTTAATTATACTTCAATGTTTAATAGTTCCATAACTGACTCTTCATGGTTATCCTCTTGGAATATTGATGTTCTTTTGGATTCTATCAAACGATTGGTGAGTGATCTGCCATTCACCTCATCTTAGAAAGGCAATATTCACTCCCATTGGTATATCCTTATTGCAGAAGAGAGTACTCAGAAGAGCTAGAAGAGCCAAAAGTGCTTTTAAACATCCCGAGCCTGATGCTTTGAATATGCTTCATAATTTACAGGGGAATCTAAGTGCTTCCAATTCAAAGCCTCTCTTGACAGCTGATAACATCTCCATATTGGGGACTCCTATGTGTACTAGCACCATGAAAACTAGGTTATGGGTAATGGGGATGATGAAGACCAAAAGGCAATCCCCCAGTTGCATTGCTCTAAGAGAACTAGATCTCAGGCCTTTCCATCTAAGTATTGTGACTCTGTTATGAATCCATGGAAGAGAGGTCTTAGATCAAATCTGTGTCTCTGTTGATTTCCACCATAGGGTTGAAATCATGATATGATTTGTCCAAGTTACTGCATAATTATTTCTTCTATGCAAGAGCATTTGGAGGCTGCTTTCTGAAATACTTAGTAACTTAGAGGGAGAAAGGAAATGTTTTCTCCAGTCAATGTTTGTAGATGATCGGAGAAGGCCATTCATGATCTTTTTTTGTTCTCTTGCTCTGTATTACTCCATTTTGTATTGAGTGTACATAACGAAAAAATTTCATTTACTTTTCTTGCAGTCTTGCTTCTTGTATCCATTCATTTCTTTTTAAGCTTGTTACACTGATGAGTTGATGTAGACACTACCTGCAATTTCATATATATAAAAAAAACCCTTTTTATAATACCCTGTGGGTTATGGTCCCATAATTTCTTTCAAAATCCAATTTCTCAATCTGAATGTACAGATGTCTTTTAAAATGTAATTCAAAGATGAACCACGATATTAGAAAACATTTACTTACAGGTTTTGATTTACCTCAACCTGAATAACATTCCCACAATTTGATCAAGATTTGACCACAACTTCTTCAATGATCCAGTTGGGCATTCACTATGCATTCACGCTTTCAACACAAATGGTTAAAATCCCATATTTCTCATGAGAACAAAATAAATGTTCAGAAATGAATGCTATGCCCTGAGAGTCATTTCCACATATCTTAGGTTCTGGGCGCTTAAGATTGTATGTAAGGACGACTTTCCATTAAATCTCTTCCAGGTAAATGTCAATTATGACTATGCCCTCTCCTCAGCAATTCAAGACTCTGATTAGGATGAAGGAAGTTGTTATTAACGGGGATAGCTTGTAATTTCCCTACTTGTCAAGCTTAAGGGGGAATGTTAGTGCAATTAATGCTCCATTGTGTGTATGACTTAGTGGACATTATGTATTTGTGATGAAAGGCCTTAATGGTCTATCAAACATGTGGTTAGAAATTGGCTTACTGGTTCCTTATCAATATGGTAGTTAGAAGGTGGCTTAATGGACCACATCTAATGCAGTGTTTAGCCTTTGAGATAATTTCTATATATAGGACTCTTGATCCTCATGGTATCATCATGTGTGGCACAACAACAAATCCTAATATTTGTGAGAGTGGAGTTTTCACTCAAGGGTTTTATTTATTTAAACTGTGTTGATGTGATTTGTGGATAGTGACACTACTTTGCTATGTATTGTTGGTTTATTAATTTAACATGGTATCAGAGCAACAGGATTGCAGCTCCCCAAATTCTAACTATTGTTCACTTAAGTTTACTGCATGAATATACAGTTTCATCCATCCGAAGGGGAGGTGAAGCTTTGTTTGGAAACAATGTGTTCATGTGATCTATGGACGATGATTCTACTTTCTTGTGCATTGTTGGTGAAGAGGAGGTGAGGCATTGTTTCATCCAATAGATACCATAGACTCTAGAAGATACTTTACCTGAGGATTTGATTAAACAAATATTTCCATGGAAGGGGAAGGGGTGGTGAAGCTGTGTTTCATCTAGTAGATACCCGCAATGCAGGGGAAGAGGAGGTGAAGTGTTGTCTCATCCAATAGATACAAAGCTTCGTCTCCTCTTTCTCTTGACTGAAAAGCTGCATTGAGGATTGGAGAGCTAGGTAAGGGTAACTATGATGCCATGAGAGAGAGACCAACATGCAACAAAACCTATGATGCCATGAGCGAGAGACCAACACGCAACAAAACCTATGTTGCACGGTCACAACATGGATAATCATGGATGTGAGGAGAGGGGCACATCAAACTTGGCTAAAATCTGGTACCCCAAGAGTACCGATGAGTCCATCCTTCAAGCACATGTAGTGGTGTAAGTCTGATGAAGTTTTGGAATTAGGGATTCTTTTGGCTTAGTCCATGAGGCTTTCAAGTAGGGTTTGTGGACCTCTATTAAGATACCTTTGTTAATATTATTTTTAGGGAGTTGGGGGGCATTAATGGGGAGATATATGGGGTTGGATTTTCAATATCCAAGTTTGAATGTTGGAGAGAGAAGAAGGTATAGAGTACCAACAATTCAGAAGCCCTGACCCGGCAAGCTGTATCGAGGATTGGAGAGTGATTGGACAACAGAACAATTGTCAAAGGTGAGATTGCTATTGGACAAAAGCACATTTGTCAAACACGATTGCAAGCCAGAAAATACAGTCGATCAAGTGAAAGAAATGATGGGAAACAAGAAAAAAACAACTGAAGAAGAGCCTACTAGATATGCAAACAAATGAAAGCAGAAAATGAACAGCATGAGTTTCTAGAAATATCGAGCACAGATTCCAGAACATTATCTCAAAAACATATTGCATAGTGTACCTAATGCACAGAGAAGACAAAATGAGTATAGCATACAACATCTTGTGACATATATCATTAAAATATGACTGTAAAAAATATATACCAAAATATGCACATCTCTCATAACACTAAATTGGTATCACTATGCGCTAAGTTATTCGAGTCCTTAAATGTTATCAAGTTGGTTTTGTTTTCGGTGTTAATGACTTTATCATGATATTAATTCTTACATTAATGGTGCTTGAAATTCATTTACTCCAAGACTATTTGTGAACAAGTGTGACATTTTATGGAAGTTATCTGTCACGTTCTCAATGACTTCTAATTATTTTGGTTGACAAAGTTAGATATAGGTTGTCGTTTCCATATTTATTTTCTATTTCATTGAATACTTTGTTTGCAGTTGGGACTCTGTACTCTAAACAAAGCATCTGAAATGTTCAATAAAGCACAACTGATGTACATTCGCATGCTTCCTGACTGAAGCAAGGAGGTGTTAAACTTCACTTCTTATTTTATCCTTAATCTTTATGAATTCCTTTTCCCCTCAGATTCCAACTTGCAGTCAGGAAATACAAGAAACCCGAGCAAAGAACGGTTATTTACAAAATAAATGGATTTAAAAATATTTACAAACCTGATATTCAAGATCATCGGCTGCAAAGAACAATGGTAGTTGATAACCATCACTCTTTCTGAGTAAACCACCAGACCTCTCCTCAGCAACTCAACGCAAATACCAATATCCAAAATACAAAACAACGAGATCTTTGCAGAGATAAATTATCCATCAAATTTTCAAACGCAAACGAAAATATTCCAACACACCTTCAGTCAAGAACGTTTGACTTAGCTTGCACCTTGATGTCGATTCCTCTAATCTCAAATTCTCAGATTGACTTGGACTGTCTTCCCAAAGACTTGCAAAGAGGAGGTTGGAGTGCTTTATGGGGTAGAACTACATCCTATGCTCCATCCTTAGGATTAAGTTTCATGCCAATGAATTAGATGATGGAAAGAGTGAGCCATTCCGTAGTGCTTGCATAACTCCATCCTTGAATTCCCAATTTGAAAATACCAAATGTTCTCCACATTATCTTCTTCCTAGAATCAAAAGATTGAATCAATTGAGACAATGATATGTGTGAATACTAGGTGGAGTTGAATGCCATGTCCTTTCACATAAAGGATTGTTTACTGCACCTACTATGTATCCCCTCCACCATGATTAATATTAAGTGGATTAAAGCCTTTGGGGATGGTTTGGAGAGCCAACACACCATTTTTTATCATTTCCTTCTTCGAGCCTTGAGCCTTGGTTTACTAGGTGATTTAGGATTCAAGTCCCTTAGGATGTGGAGAAATTGCACATCCATAAATGCTTGGATTTCTCCCATTATTCTTTTAATGATATGAGTGAAGGCGTCATCTACTGAAAGAAATTTTTGCTTAAGGTTTTCTACAATGATCGGGGAATCTCCAAACAAAAGAAAGGTCTCTATTTTAGCAAACATTTCCATCCTAACACCTTGAAAAAGAGCATAGGCCTTCCCTTGATTATTTCTTTTTGTTCTTATCCCCCAAGGATCGTTACTTTCATGATTTCCTAGAGGATCAAGAATGATCCCCTCGTGCATACCACCCCTGGGTTCCATTTAGAAACTCCATTGGAAATAAGATTGTATTTTCCTTGCTATGCAAGCCAATCTTGGAATTCTTGCTACAATTTCCTAATTGTCTAGTTATGAGGTTTGTGGTGTTTGATTGGCATGTTTTTAGAAGATTTTTTTCCTAATAAAACATATGACGGCCAATATCTTTCTTCCATGTCGAGAAGGTGAGGAAAATGACCATCTAATCCCCTATTTATGATTTCCTTAGACATGAGCCCCTTGTCTTTGGTTGTAGTTAGACGAGGATGATCTAGCTCTTGTTGGAAAATGGTCGTGTTCCTAGCTATCTTCCAACAGACATAGTTGGGCATGGTTATCAAAGATATTTTGAAAGATGGTTTTTGGGAGAAGGTTACTCTATAGTTCTTCTCCCATTCCAGAAAATGTCTCTCTGCGATTTAGTTTCAGTCTACCACATTTGCAATTCAAAGAAGGACATGTGACAATCCTGCTTTACATGTTTGCAGTTTATAAACAAATGTTTTTAAGTTTCCAAGTTTTCTTGGCACATCACACATCTATAAGGTTCACTTACGCCATTTTTGTTGGGATTTTCAGTGGTTAGCAATTTTTTATGACCCAAAACTATACAAAATGCAGTCACTTTAGCAATTTCATTCAATTGCAATACTCTCTTCCAAAGGGTCTATTTAGGATGAATATTATGGTCATAGAGAAGATGCAAGTAACCTTATTTTACTATATAAATAGATTTTCCCCATCCCCATTGGTATTTCTCCTAAGGATCAATAGGGGTGCATCCTTTGAGATTAGTGAGGAGTTGCTTCTCTAAGAAATATAGATAGGGAGTGGATTGATTATGTTCCTAATCTCCCATGCTCTATTGGAGCTTTGACCATGTTCCAATTAATGAGATGGAATTTTTTTTCATTGGTCTTCCCTCCTTTCCAAAGAAACCTACTATTTTCACATGCAATTTTCTTCATAACCCTCATTGAAGCTAGCATCATTGAGCACCGATAGAATCCAAGGGAGAAGAAAATTGTTTTGATGAGAACAATTCTACCTACTAGATTGAGCCAGTGGGTGCCCCACTAATGGAATTTTTTTCATCATGCTTATAATATTTTTCCACATTAATGTTGTTGGGTTTCCAAGCGATAGGGGCATGCCATTGTATTTAAAAGAAGTATAATCCTCAATGCCTAGAAACTTTAGAAATCTGGCTATAGAGTGAAGGAGCTAAGGTTTTGATTTCCAAGCATATATTTGACTCTTCTTCTTGTTGACTTTTCGTCTTGCTGCACATAAGTATTTTTTCAGGATTGTTTGAAATCTCTCAACAATAATGGTGGAAGCACACCCAACTAGCATCATGGCATCAATCAACTATGAATAGTTGATTCATCTAACCCCCTTGCCTATGCTTATCCCTTGAATATTCTTTGCAATTATCTCTTTATACAAGTTCCTATTAATGAATCTACCATACTGAGAAAGCGCAGGCAATAATTGATAAGATATATTGGATAATTACAAACCAAGCTACTCTCATTCTGAATTGTGTTGGGACAGAATCAAGGAATTCTTTAAAATGATTTAGAGTGTGGAAAGGGGAATTTTGCATGATTTTTTTGGTTACAATAGAAAGGGACAATAGAACACTTGTGAGTGGTAAGTGCTTGCAACTAATGTACTGGGTCTATAATGTGTGAAAATGAATAAGGATTGATTATGTTCCTAATCTCCCATGCTCTATTGGAGCTTTGACCATGTTCCAATTAATGAGATGGAATATTTTTCATTGGCCTTCCCTCCTTTCCAAAGAAACCTACTATTTTCACATGCAATTTTCTTCATAACCCCCATTAAAGTTAGCATCGTTGAGCACCGATAGAATGCAAGGGAGGAGAAAATTGTTTTGATGAGAACAATTCTACCTACTAGATTGAGCAAGTGGGTGCCCCACTAATGGAATTTTTTTCATCATGCTTATAATATTTTTCCACATTGACTGTTGTTGGGTTTCCAAGCGATAGGGGCATGCGGTATTTAAAATAAGTCTAATCCTCAATGCCTAGAAACTTTAGAAATATGGCTATAGATTGAAGGAGCTAAGGTTTTAATTTCCAAGCATATATTTGACTCTTCTTGTTTTTTACTTTCCCTCCTGCTGCACATAAGTATTTTTTCAGGATTGTTTGAAATCTCTCAACAATAATGGTAGAAGCACCCCCAAATAGCATCATGGAATCAATAAACTATGAATAGTTGATCTTCCAACCCCCTTGGCTATGCTTATCCCTTGAATATTCTTTACAATTATCTCTTTATACAAGTTCCTATTAATGAATCTACCATACTGAGAAACACATACAATAATTGATAATATATATAATGAATATATTGGATAATTACAAACCAAGTTACTCTCATTCTGAATTATGTTGGGACAGAATTAAGGACTTCTTTAAAATGATTTAGAGTATGGAAAGGGAAGTTTTGCATGATTTTTTTGGTTACAATATAAAGGGACAATATAGCACTTGTGAGTGGTAAGTGTTTGCAACTAATGTACTAGGTCTATAGAATTGAGATCAAGATGCATAACATAAATTCCATTGAGAAGGAAAGACCTAAGGATAAATGTGTGAAAATGAATCTTGCATGTCATTTCCAAGTATCCTTTATGTAAAATGAATGGAATTTTGCAAGCATACGACAAGCTAAACTTTAACCAAATGAATGAAGTGTTGTGAGGCAACATTAAGATTATGACTATTAATATTTTTGCCATGCTAGATGCAAAAAGGGATAACCCAAGTATCCGTGTTGCAAAGAAAAATGCACACTCAACCATAGGTGTAGAACCAAAGAACTATATAATTGCAAGGGATACCAAATGGGGTATATTTTCCATTGGAGACCAAATGGGGTATATTAGTTCCTAATTTTTACCATCGGAGACCAAATGGAGTATATTTTCCAACATGATTTGTGTTGATTCAATATCTGGCTCTTCTTCTTCCATGTAAAGGGATTCAAAATGTGCATTGGCATCTTTTTTAATGGTTGCAAAATACTTTAAACTTGATCCAATTTTTCAAGTTAATGTACGATTCGCTAAGATTTCACAAGATTTTCTAATTCAGTGAAAGATTCACCAAAAATTTCACAACTTTTTATAATTTTGTGAAAGATTCGCCCAAAATTTACAAGGTTTTATCATTCTGTGAAATATTCGCCAAAAAATTATATATACATATTATATTATTGATAAAATAGCCTTCACACTTTTCTGTCTATCATGGGGATTTGCCCATTTTTTATACATATAAATTTGGGGGGGTTCTTAAAATCATCCCTAGTGGCATTCATCCCATAACTCGGAGCAGGAGACAACAACTAGAGGAAAACGAAAACATAACCAAAGTGAAACATGAGTGCCATCGAAAGAAAGCCTGCATCCAGCCTTGGCGGTTCAGGTTAATCCCATTAATCCCTTGGAACCTTGGATACAAAATCCAGGCGGGATCAAGCAAACTGCAAAGCACTATGACCGTTCAGTGGCACTCCACTGGGTTCTACGCAATCTCACGTAGTCTTTGTTGAAGGAAGAATATGTGACTGAACGAGTCAATTCCGATTTCTATCTACTTGTGGATGATCACAAGCGCTTGAAAAAACTCATGGTAACCAAGATGCAAATTATGGCGGATCACCCTGAAGAAGGCCATACCAGGGCCTCATCTTCCCCCGGTGCTTCTAGCGACTCTTCCATCCTCATTGAAGATGATACCACTCCGGCGCACGACTAACCAGGGGTTCCTTTGCTCTATTTTGAAGATGACCTCTAGTCCCCTTGTCAAACCGGCTTGCGAATATATGTGCCTTATCAATTTTTTTGATATTTTTGTAAAAAATACTCTTTGTACAACAACAAACTTTGACAATCACAGGAGTATGCAGGATATTATAGGCAGTCTCATTAGAAATTTTGTGGACAAACTCAGGCTCCAAGATTTTTTTATTTACTCTGGTTTCTCCTTGTGGGAGGATGACCATTTTTCATATCATGATATTTGTAACTCTATTTCTTACGATATAATAGTAAAGTCTTTTTCTTATTTACAAAAAAAAAGATATTATATTATAATTAATATATTATAATATTACTATACACTCTGAAAATTTGGGTCCAATAACGTTTAACTAATATCTTAACTAACATATAATAGTAACTAATATCCTGATTAATATACCCATCCATCTTTTAAGTAATGCATGACCAATATATAATATATAATTGTAATTGTAATTAATATTATAACTAATATATAATTATATTACACTATAATCAATATATTATAGCAATTGTGAAAAGCTAGGTCCTATAACTTTTCACTAATATCATAACTAATATATAATTAATATATAATAGTAAATAATATCATAACTAATAAACCCATCCATCTTTTAGGTAATACGTGGTCAATATATAATATATAATAGTAATAATAATTAATACTGTAACTAATATATAATAATATTACACTATAATTAATATATAATAATAGCTAATATTATAAGTAATATATAATAGTAATTAAATATATAGTAATATTATATTATAATTAATATATTATAATAATATTATACACAGTGAAAAGTTGAGTCCAATAACTTTTAAGATGGCACTGTGTATTTAATTTTCTTTCCTTATTTTTGGTGAAAACACTACATTGAACTTCGTCGTCATAAATTGGTTTTAAGATAAATATATATCTAAGGTAGACTAATATACCATCCATATTTGTTTAGGTAATACATGACCCATATATAATATATATATATATATATATATATATATTCAATGGAACACATCATGGGAAACCCTCAGGTACTTCCCCTAATTTCAGGGATGGTACCCAAGGTAAACCACCGGCCCTGATTACGGGGCCTAACCCGTGGGGACATCAAATGAGGCCCTACATAGCCAACCGGGGATTTGACCCCGAGACCTTATGCTTGTGATTACAGCACTCAACCACTTGAGCTAACCCATCGAGCTAATATTATAACTAATATATAATAATATTACACTATAATTAATATATAATAGTAGCTAATATTATAAGTAATATATAATAGTAATTAAATATATAGTGATATTGTATTATAATTAATATATTATACATCGTGAAAAGTTGGGTCCAATAACTTTTAATATGGCACTGTGTATTTAATTTTCTTTCCTGATTTTGGGTGAAAACACTACAACGAACTTCATCATTATAAATTGATTTTAATATAAAATATATATCTAAGGTAGCTTTGTTAAAAGTGAAATAACCATGGGCATCTTCGATAAAAGTGAAATAAAATATAAAAAATTGTCTACATGGCATTATTTTTAATTTTCCTTAGGAGGGCCATTTTTAATGCGTAGTCTAAAAGTTCTACGATTTCAAATGGAAAAAAAATTGATTTTTCCGGCATGAATTTGAAAAAATCCAACAGAAATTTTTTAAAATTCTAGTTGCAACTCTCAAACTCTAAAATTTTGGGTATCCCAGGGGTTTTTTATGGTGTTGAATCCATTTCTACCATCAAAATCGCCATTAAAACACAATTAAATTCATATTTTGAAAAATAAAGAAAAAATGACAGATTCTGGTGAAAAGCCCTCGTCTGAGCCAAATCGTCGAATTTTTAGACAACTCCCATTTCAAATCCAAAATTCCTCTAATTTGAAGGTACCACTCGCAAATAGAAGAAATAGACAATGACAAGGAAGAAAAAGAAAAAGAGGATAAAAAAAAGAAACGTAAGATGAAGAAGCGGAATGCAATAGAGAGGAAGATGAATCAGAAAGGAAATATACAAATACTCCATAAAGATTCATAAAAAAACATCATCCAGAGAACCTAATTCTTGGTGAAAAAAGAGCACAAATACAAACTAGAAGAAGAATTGCAAGTAATACTGAACAGATAAAATTGTCTTTGTTGTCCAAAATAGAACCTAAGTGTTTTATGGAAGCTAGTAATGGAAACCATTGGGTTTATGCTATGAATAAAGAACTAGATTAGATTGAGAAAAATCAAACATGAGAGCTTGCACCAAGGCCCAAGGACAAAAATGTAATTGGTACAAAGTGGGTGTTCATAAATAAGTTAAATGAAGAAGGAAAAATAGTCAGAAACAAGGCAAGAATGGTTTGTAAAAGATATGCTCAAGTGGACGGTATAGATTTCGAAGAAACCTTTTCTCCCATTGCACAATTGGAAGCCATTCAAATGTTTTTGGCATATTCAATTTTTAAAGGTTTTAAATCCTGTATCATATGGATGCCAAGTCAGCTTTCCTTAATGGAAATTTAGAAGAAGTGAACATTGAACATCTAGAAGGATTCATTTTGTCTGAAAATGAGGATTATATTTCTAAATTGAAGAAAGTTCTCTATGGATTAAAACAGGCCCGTAGAGCTTGGTATTCACGACTTGATAGGTACTTGCACCGACAAGGCTTCAAAGGAGGAATTGCATACAACAATCTATATATCAAAACCGAAGGTGAAGATTAATTAATTGTTGTTGTTTATGTGGATGATATTATATTTGGTGGCAGTAAAAATAACATGTGAAAAATAATTTTCCAAAGAAATGCAAGAAGAGTTTGAGATGTCCATGATTGGGGAATTGACATTTTTCCTTGGGCTCCAAATTACACAAACCAGCAAAGGCGTATCTATTTCACAAACAAAACACATTAATGAGATGCTAAAGAAGTTTGAAATAGAAGACTGTAAACTTGTCAATACACCCATGATTAGTAGTTGTAAATTGAGTAAAGAGGATGAATCAAAGGATGTAAACCAGACTTTCTATAGATCAATAATTGGCAGCCTATTATATGTGACAACTTCAAGACTAGACATAATGCAAGCTGTCAGATTAATAGAAATATTTCAAGTTGCTCCGAAGGAAACACATGTGCAAGCAGTAAAAATAATCTTCATATATCTAAAAGGAACCTTGAATTTTGGCTTATGGTATCCAACATGTAACAATTTTACTCTTGCAGCATACACAGATGCAGATTGGGTAGGAAGTGGATGATAGAAAGAGCACAAGTGGAGGGGGCTTATTTCTAGGAAACATATTAGTTTCATAGTTGAGTAAGAAACAATCTCCAGTTTCCTTATCCACTACAGAAGCATAGTATATTGTAGCATCAACATGTTTTAGTCAAGTGTTATGGATGAAGCAAACTTTGAAGGATATCAAGGTAGAATTTAATCATCCAATCTTGATATTGTGTGACAATACTAGTGCAATCAACATCTCAAGGAATCTAGTCATGCATTTAAAGACAAAGCACATTCTAATCAAATATCACTTTTTGAGAGAGCAAGTTATAGAACAACAGGTCAGACTGGACTATGCGGACACAAAGGAATAGATTTTTGATATTTTCACAAAACCACTTCATAGAGAAACGTTTGAGTATCTTAGACAAAATCTTGGAGTGGTATCTATATCACTCATCATTAAATCAAGGTGGAGAATCCCCTTGTCATTACTATCAAAAGAGAAAATAAAAAGGAGAGGATGAGAATGGAGAAGCATGAAGAACAACCACAGCAATGAGAAGAAAGCACAGTCTGAAGGGGAGCAGCCACAAAAGAAGCATAAGTCTAGATGAAGCCCTTTCTGTCATTAATGGAAAAGGGGGAGAATCTGTATAGAGGAGGAATGATTGATAGGGGGAGCAGATACAAAAGTGTTGGCAAAAGGGGGATATTGTAGAAAATTGTCATTAATTTCAAAGAGAGATTGTGAATCTGTTGGAAATATGCATAGATAAATCCCGACGGAGACAAAGTGGAAGCCCCAAAGTGGAAAAGGTGATTTCCATTATAGGATGAAGGATATTTTGTAAGTATAAGAATAAAAATATTGGAAGCACCGAAAGTACATTTAAATCCCATGATTTATGGAATATTACCCATGGGTTGGGGCTCTCGTCGTTCATGAACACTTGGACCACTCAAATCTAAAAACCCCAAGCTAAAATCAATCGGCCTGCAAAATGAAAATACAAATGTATAAATACAAATTGATTCAATGCTTTTTGTGTGTGAAAAATGTGAATAAAAATGGAGCTCGGAGGCATGAAGAGGGGATGAAGATGAAATCAATCCAAGATGAGTTTACAACTTGATTTTCTAGATTTGTAATTTTCTTTGTGCAGGCTATAAATCAGTTAAGTTATGGGATCAATTTGAGGTTGCAGAATGCGATTATGGAGCTAAAACAATTATGGGTTGACAAGTGAACACACAGAGGTAGCAGGGGCATAATAAGGTGAATGTGTAGAAAGATTGGAGAAAAATCGTGAAATATTTTTGGGTAAACAAGATAAGTAGGAAATTCCATATTGAAGAAACAGGGGTTAAAAAAAGTTTCGTACATGAAGTGAATCATAAAATCATGACATCTATATCAAAAGTCAAATATCAGAAGTAGATCGAAAAAGTGGAAGTTGACTTTTGACAGGACAAATACGAGGTGGTTATTAACTAAATTAGATAGATCAGGAAGTCCAAGTCAGAAGTGTAGAAGTCGTTGTTGAGTGGTGTCAAATTGTTGAACCCAAGGAAATTCGGATTGATAACGTCAAAGGATCAACATCAAGACAGGTTCTAAAAAGTCTTGTTAAACGGTGTCGAAGTGTCGAACCCAAGGAAAGTCGAACTGATAACATTGGAGGATCAACATCGGGATAGGTTCTGAAAAGTATTTTTTAAAAGTATTGAAGTGTCGAACCCAAGGAAATTCGGATCAATAACATTGGAGGATAAACATCAGGACATGTTTTGAAAAAAAAAATTGAATAGTGATGAAGTAACAAACACAAGAAGATCATTGCTTCCCACAAGGAATACCTATCTGCATTTGGTGGGGGTGTTGGCACGAGTACGCGGACATTGAGAAATCGTATGACTCCTCCTATTCTTGTCTTTCCTTGTGGTTTTTTTGACGGGGCTGCTGTTCGTTTGAATGGCACTGGGGGTGTCGGAGCAACCATTCACATCACCAATACTATCTCTGTTCATTATTGGCTGAATCTGGGTAATGGTTCAAACACACGAAGTGAGATTTGTGCCCTATGGCTCTTATTATTTTGTGCCCGGAAACGGTTGATTTCCTCCCTGGTTATTTTTGGTGACTCACGGGCCATTATCGACTGGGCTAAAGGTATTGCCTCTCTGAATGTTCTCCTGCTCAAACACTGGTTGGAGGAGGCTAGAAAGCTCATGCTTGAATTTGAGCACATTCACTTTGAACATATCTTCCGGGAGGTCAATATGGAGGCGGATATGCTCTCGAAACGAGGCCTCAACTCTCAGCCTGGGGTCATCATGAGGCAGGAATGGCAGGATGATTTGCTTTTTTCTCATGGTTCCTACTTATTACACTGGTCTTGAGGGAGTCTGGCATATATTTCTCTTATATTTTTCTTTCCATAGGTTTTTATGCGGCTGGATACTTATATGTTTTGTAGTTTACTTGTGCAGATACTTGATACGCCCAATATCTTGTTGGGCAAATATATATTATCTCTCATATATTTTTGCGGCCTTATCTCATCCACTTGCAGATGCTGACTCAGATAGGGTGTAATATTAGTATTACACTCCATTCCCTGCAGGGGTGATTTCGATTGTTATGTTTTTATGGACAGCTATATTTTGGACTTTTTATGGGATGCCTATATTTATGATGTTATGGCATTTTGCTTATCTGATATTATTGGTCACATAGCAGACTGACTATGGGTTATGGCAGCTTTTGATGTCTGTTTTAGACATACCACTTGATTTTCATATTGATGATATAACCGGTTTGTTCCGGGGACTACATATTGGTAGATATGCATGTATTTGAACAGTGACTTGACAGTTGGACATATTTTACTATTTCGCATATTAATAGTAAGTTATATTTTTCTATGAAAACACAAGAAAAATCGGACATCTATCATCGAATATTGGACATCATAATATAAACAACAAAACAAAGTCATCACAATAGAAACATTGAAATAGAGGCATCAGAATAGAAACATCAGAACAAAGGCATCATAATAGAAACATCAAAATAGAGGCATCAGAATAGAAGCATCGGGATAGTGGCATCAGACCACAAACATATGACATTGGAACAACCACATCGGAACAAAGACATCGAACCAGAGACATCAAACATCGGACAGGTAATATCATAATAGCATAAAAAGTATTTGTGAATTAAAATAAGTTACAAAACCAGGGTACCAGGGTGGATCAAAGTAGAGGATTGGTGTCTTCAACAGATCTTCAAGTTGGTGCTTGAAAATTTGTAACTAGGTTCTTACACTAGGGGTTGTTGCTTCCCTCAAGTTGGTGCTTAAAAAATTGTAAGTAGGTGCTTACACTGGGGTTGGTGCCTCCTGCAAGTTGGTGCTTGAAAAATTGTAAGTGGCTGCTTAGTGCAGGGATCGGTGTCCCTCATAGGTTGGAGCTTGTAAAAGAATGTAATATTTGATTCATATTGAAGAAATATTTCCATGGTTGTCTCCCTTATTGGGTTTCCACATAAAATATATGAGTATTATTCCTTTTTGTTGATCTATGTTGATGTGATTGATTATGTGATGCTAATTTAAAGTTGACAAAGTGAAAAAGTAACAAAATATGGTGTATATTGATTCACACCCCCCCCCACTCAGTATAACTAAAATTTCCAACAAGGTATGGTCTTCTTTATTCCTTATAAATATCCAATCTTACACTTGAGCTCTAGTCACATAAGAATCACATCACACTCCATCTTCACATCATGTCACAATGATGTTTTTCCAATATATGATGTCTCAATGTCATGCACTAAAAGGGTATCCTTCACCTCTATTATATAATTAGAGGTATGGAAGAATAATATCCAATAATACATGTGGGATAAATTCTTTACCACTTCTCTTATATAAATAAATGTAATAAGAGAATTTATTACATGAAGCATGTGGGATAACTCCATTTTATAATTTTAGATTTATTTATGCCTTCTTTAATATATATGATCATTACACAACCAACAACACCGCACAAGTCATCATTGCATATTCTAACACTCCCCCTAAATGATGACTAGGGAGAAAGAATACAAATGGAGGATGATGGATTTACAGTAACATCCCCCTTGACAACAACTTCTAGAATTCCCCATAAGATGAGAATATGAACACACTTTGCTTCATGGATTTGATGAATATAAAAACTACTTCTCATTGATCATGAAATTGCACCTGAACCAAGTTGTACAATGAAATCTTGTAGAATGCCACAATAGTGTACAAAAACCTCAAATGACCAATACAACAAAAAATGTGGCTAGTATATAATCATCACAACCATAGCCCAGTTGATAGTTGAAAGGACTCTGCAATAGACCTCATCACAAATACAAGAACCCCAATGGCCTATGCATCAGAAATGTGGTGCATAGGAAGTCTTCACAACCAAAAAACTCTATGAAGATTACATCACAAATACAAGACCCCAAATAGTTTGTCCATTGAAAAATGTGTCCAAGAAATAATCATGACTTTACAGAAGAAGATGGATATTCATTTCATTACATTAGAATTGGAAAAAGGTGACATTATATGGTATTTTATTAAATTACATTCCTTATTAATTACAACTTCAAACATCTCAGATAAAGGAAAAAAGTTTCAACTTTGTTATTGTCAAGGATATGTTGTAGAGACGAGCAATTTTGAATTACCATAGATGTTAGGGTCCTACCCTAACCCCCTGCATTATCTAGGTACAAGGCCATAAGGCCCATTAGTTAGTTAGTGGGTAATTGTTTAATGTAAAAGGGACTTACTTACTGGTTAAAGGTCCTTAGGTGGTTAGGCCTCATTAATAGAGGGACCACAATTAGTTAGAATTGGGCTATTGAAGTACTATATATAGAGTAGCAAGATTTGTAATGTGAAGTCAAGAATTGTCATTGTATTTGGAGCTAGTGCTCTTAGAGGTTTCCCCCTTGAAGAGGCAAGTGAAAATTGTCTCTATATCATCTATTATTCTTTTATTTTCTATATTTCCTACGAATTTTTTTGTTTAAGCTTGTTACAAGTGATATCAGAGCTCTTTCTTGGGCCAAAAGGGAATAATTTTATGGGGTTTAAGTCATCTTGGAATTCGTGCTATATCTTTTTTTATAGGAGGTTTCAGATAGCAAAATTGGAGGTAAAGTAGAATATTGACCGACCTATTTGTGGTAGAAGTTTTAGATCTTAAATCATTACAAGTTTGGATTTATATATTGTGGAAGTTAGGGTTCCTGACTAGTCCAAAAACTAGTCTAAAACAAGTGTTTTAAGGAAAACTATTATATATAGAGCATGTGAGATTCAAATTGAGTGAGACCTATTTTATCAGAAAGAATATGGAATCTAGTGTCTGTGGTATCAATTTATATCCAGGTCCAAAATATTGGACATGTGGCAGTTCGTAAACTTTCACCTTCTTGAAAGGGACAAAAATAAAAAGTGGTGGGAAACTTGATATAACTTTTTTATTGGCACATCAAAATTAGGTCAGACTTGTGGCATTGCAGAGAATACATATAAGGCTACTACATGAAAAATTTCCATACTCAAAGGGGCATTAATTACAAATATACCTCAGTTGGAGGGTCGACCATCAAAAAAATCTCCAAATTCGGGTCATAAAAGGTATGTTATTTTAATTTGCATAAACTTTTGATTGGAAGGTCTAATTTACATGATTCGAAAGCCATTGGAAAGAGGAAATAAGGAGAATATGTTGGAATAATAATATATTATAATTTTTTGATACTACTATCAATATATTGGGGTTGGAAGTACACACCATAAGTGTAAAAATTCACAGTTGTGGAAGTCTCATCCTTAGGATCTAACAAATCCCACCCATGGTGGAACCCTATAAACCACCTCACACCAACAATATGGCCTCTCGTTATACTACTAAAAGGTTCGACAACCTAGAATCTCAATACACAGATCTTAGTGGATAGATTCAACATATTCAACAAACCATCAACAATTGGTATTAGACATGGGAGAAAAATTTGGATACAAAATTAGACCGTTGGGAGAAGAAGTTGGATGATAAGTTGACAAATTTGAAAGTTAGTTCCACACATGTAGAAGAACATGGGAATTGATAGCATAGTGAGATACACCATGAAGAAACTTCTCAGTTGGGACTATTTAGCCATCATCAACCTCCATTTGGTCCTCATAGCAATAAACCACACTCTATGGATAACAACACCTAGAATTGTTTTCCTAAAGTAGACTTAAACAAGTTTGACGGTTCTAACCCATCAGGATGGGTTACTCAAATGGAACATTGCTTTTGTCTTCATGGTATTATAGATGACAAGATGAAACTTAAGGTGGGGGTCTTGTATTTGGATCTAGAAAGATGGCAATGGTGGGAGTGGCATAAAAATTCATATGGGCTCCACATTATTTAGAGTTTATTTTTGAAAGCTCTCCATGAGCATTATGAGCGATATCCTCACTATTTAGGGTGACTTACCAAGTTACAACAAATAGGGTCAGTCACAAACTTTATTTCAGACTTTGAGCAATTATCCATCCGTACAGAGAACTTAACATATTTTTTCCATAAATAATGTTTCATTAGTGGTCTCAAGGAGGCAATTAAAGCACAAGTCAAAATGCAACGTCCTACTACTTGATTAGAGGCATCGTAGAGGTCTCAAGAAGCATAGATAGTGATCAATGCACAAACCAACAAACCCTCTTTCATTCCTCACTCATTCCCTACACAAGTCAATTCCTGAAGCACAATTCCTTCTCCTTCCTAGAAGGTACAAAAGTTGTTTCCATCAGAAATAGCAAATCGACAAATATGAGGACTCTACTATAATTGTGATGAAAAGTATGCTCCATATCATAAATGGAAAGAACAAAAGTTATTCCACATTAATGTGACATATCCTACCAATTCTGAAGACATCATTACGAAATATATCTCTATGCTTGAGGCTATTGAAGAAACTCCCCCATGCAAGAAGAAGTGGAAAATGAGTTCCATTAAGAAGAACCACTCATCTCCCTTCATGCTTTATCTAGTATTTCATCCCCATAAACCTTGAAACTTTGGGGTTACATCAAGCATTGCAAAGTGGTAGTTTTGGTTGATAGTGGCAACACCCACAAATTTATTCACCAATGATTGGTTGAGGAACTCCATTGTTATATACACATGATGCCTAGCTTTAAAATTATGATAGCTAATGGAGGGATGATCAAATGTTAGGGGTGTTATGAAAATATAAAACTCCAATTGGATGATTATCATATCAAAACTGATATGTTGGCCCTAGATATGGGTGGTTGTGATCTAGTTTTGGGGGCAGAATGGCTATGTACATTGGGTCCAGTTACCATGGACTTCAAGGAATTATACTTGATATTTAGTCAAGACTCTCATACTCACACCCTCAAAGGCCTCCAAGCAGTATACCCTGAAATCATAAGTTCTCATCAGATGGAAAAGTTATTGAAGAAAGGTCACTCCGGAATTATTTCTCACTTCCATGCCATCCAGGCTCCGGATAACACCACACCTAAAATCCATCTTGACCTGCAAAGGGTTTTGGAAAAACATAAACATGTCTTTGAGACACCAAAGGGCTTACCCCCATCTTGAGGAGAGCACGATCATGGTATTCCATTGATTCTGAGAAGTCAACCACCAAATTTAAGACCATATAGGAATCCATTTACACAAAAGAATAAAATTGAAAAGGTAATTCATGAGCTACTAGAGGTAGGAGTTATACATGCCAGCACTGGCCCATATTCATCCCCAATGGTCATAATTTTAAAGAAAGAAGGCGATGGGCGCATGTGTCCTAATTTTCGTGCCCTCATTAAGTTGACCATCAAAGATAAATTTCCCGTCCCAAAAAGTGATGATATTTTGGATGAGCTTCATGGGGATAAATTGTTCACCAAACTTGACCTTCGTTCAGGATACCACCAAATAAAGATGAAAGAGGCCAAAATTCCAAAGACAACTTTCTAGACACATGAAGGCCATTATGAGTTCTTCATAATTCCCTTTGGACTTTGTAATGCTCCTTCTAATTTTGAAAGCCTCATGAATAAAATTTTGAGGCCATATCTTCATCATTTTATGCTGGTTTTATTTGATGACATTTGAATTTACAATTAAACTTAGGATTCCCATGTACAACATGTTGATAAAGCCTTGCAACTCCTTCGGGACCATCAATTATTCATCAAATGCTCCAAATATGCTTTTGGGATCTCATAGGTCGAATACTTGGGTCACATTGTTGGACACGATGGATTGAAATTGGACCCCAAGAAGATTACAACAATGTAAGAATGGACCCACCTTAAAACCTTAACGAGCTTGATGAATAATTGACGGTCTTTTGGATGTGCTTCATGGGGATAAATTTTTCGCCAAACTTGATCTTCATTCAGGATACCACCAAATAAGGATGAAATAGGCCAACATTCCAAAGACAACCTTCTAGAGACATGAAGTCCATTATGAGTTCTTCGTAATGGCCTTTGGACTTTGCAATGCCCCTTCTACTTTTCAAAGCCTCATGAATAAAATTTTGAGGCCATATCTTCATCATTTTGTGTTGGTTTTATTTGACGACATTTTAATTTATAGTTAAACTTGGGATGCCCATGTACAACATGTTGATAAATATTTGCAACTCCTTCGGTACCATCAATTATTCATCAAACTCTCCAAATGTGTTTTTGGAGTCTCAGAGGTCGAATACTTGGGTCACATTGTTGGACGAGATGGAGTGAAAATGGAACCCAAGAAGATTGCAGAAATGTAAGAATGGCCCCACCCTAAAATCTTAAATAGCTTATGTGTATTTTTAGGCCTTAAAGATACTATAGGAAGTTTGTGAAGAACTATGGTAAAATTGCATCCCCATTGAAAACCCTGCTCAAGAAAAATGCCTTTGCATGGAATGAAATGCCAGAACAATCATTCTCATTTCTAAAGAAATCCATGTGCACCACACTAGTCTTAGTTATGCCTGATTTAATAATACTTTTGTATTGGAATGTGATGCTTCTGGAAAAGGATTGGGTACAGTTTTAATGCAAGAAGGAATACCCTTAGCATTCACAAGTAAGAAATTGTGTGACAAGAACTTGGGGAAGTCCACCTATGAGAAAGAAATGATGGACATCCTACATGCAATTGAAACATAGTGACTATATATAATAAGGAGACTTTTCTAGATCAAGGTAGAATACCATATCCTAAAATATTTTTTGGAGCAAAGGTTGTCATCCCCAGAACAACAAAAATGGGTCACCAAAATGCTTGGCTATGATTATGATATCATCTAAAAAAAGGGAAAAGACAATGTTGTGGAAACATGAGGAAGAGGGATTACTCTTTGCCTTATCCTCTCTAGTACGTGAATGGTTAAAGGAAGCATGGAAAGAATAGCTAACAAATGCTACTACATCTATACTAATTAAGCGCTCAAAGCATTCATTTGCAGAATATGACCAGGTGTTCCTTCTCCTCCAACCTTACAATAAAATCTCTCTCAAAGTTAAAGGCCATTAGAGGCTCACACCTATTTTTTACGGACCATATTAGATTGTTCAACGAATTGGTCAGGTGGCCTACAAATTATCTCTCCCATCACATTCCAAGATTCACCTAGTATTTCACGTCTCTTGTTTGAAGAAGATATTGGGTCAGAATTATCGATTTCAAACTACCTTACTTGAACTAGATGAAGAAGGATCCATTTGGCTCCAACCAAAAGCAGTTTTGGACTCTAGGTATCATCAACTACGTCAGTGCACTATCAATGAATTTTTGATTCAGCAAAAGGATACCTAACTAGAAGATGCTACTTGGGAACCATCAACAATTTTGCAGCAATTTCCCCATCTCCAACATTGAGGACAATGTTTTTTTTGAAGGGGGAGGACATGTTAGGGTCCTACCCTAACTCGCCTATTATTTATGTACAAGTCCATAAGGCCCATTAGTTATTTATGTGAAAATCCTCACAGCAGATCTAAGAGCTGATGTATACCTCACAAGAAAGATTAAGATTAAGCAGGAAAATAGAAGAAGAGTGGCCAATGCAGTGTAAAGGAGCAACAGAATTATGATACAATAGAACTCAGATAGAAGCAGAATAACATCACACACTAATTCATTAATCATAATATGAACAATAAATAATACAATGGTGGAGAGGATTCGAATGCCGAGGTGGCAATTTGAATTAGCCTACATGCACTGATCATTTAGATCAGTAGAGTGTCATCAAAGCACAACTAGGAGTCATGATCATCATCAGTGGAGTCATCAATGCACAAGTAACTATCAACCAGGTGTCAAACTGAGTCTAACTGAGTGTGGTAGGTGTAACTGGCACATGGAAGCACTAATGTAGTGAAGGAGGCTCAGTGGAGGGCGCATGAGGAGCTAGATGGAGTCAAAATAGGAAGTCTAGTCTCATTGGAGTTCCATCAGAGTGATACAGTCAATTGAGGAATCAATCTAACCTTAAATCAAGTAAAGATCTAAAGATAACTCAACTAACTGAAGTGCAACTGAGTGGTAGGTGAGAGAGGGCGCCTTTCGCAAGTGGTAGGTGAAAGGAGGGCGCACTAAGCACTAGGAGGGATAAAACTGATCAGAAGAAGCTCTCGGGGCTAGCTAAATGAGGACTAGGTGCTAGGACTGATGACTGGGATGCATGCAATTTCATGACTGCTTGCAAAAATGCATGCATGACTGAAATGAAAGATAATGGAAATGTTGTTAGGACTAGGATGGAGTATAGGAATATCCCAACACCCCCCTTTAATCCATCCTGGGCCCTGGTAACTGAGACCAAAGGTCACCCAATACAATCAAATAAATGATAAAGAACAGTCCATGAAACAAAGAAATGGGGAAAAATAACCCCCCCTCAAAATAGACTGTAGGGCACACCAAAATAAATGCTCCAAACTCAAGCAGGTGTGATGCTTGGTCATATGTCTGGAGATATCTTCTTCTTGGGAAGAAGTGGATCATCCTCAAAAAGCATGTGCTTATACTTGCTCTTCAGATCGGATGTGATGAGAACAAATCTAGAGGTATGAGGATTATCCTAGAACCTGTGATTCGAATCAGCTGAGGTAGGATCAAATCCATGAATGTGTAGATAGTATTTTGTTTTCTCCTTTGAACCATCATAGGTGAGATCATTCCCAAAAGAACCATCATATGTCAGTGATTGCTTGGAATCCAAATCAGATCCAAGACTTGAAAAATGGTTTCATGAGATCTCCTTTGAACCATTAGAGGTGAGATCAAAATCATGAAATGTATGAGAAATTATCCAAAGCGAATGGCAATGCTCTACATCTTCAATAAGCTTCTGAGAGCATGTACAAATGATCATATAGTAGTACATAAGAGGAGTGATCAAGGAGAGCGAATGCATTACCTCCAATTGCTAATTTAACCTATGAAACATTCAATAGATCATCATGATGCAAACCAACAGACTCTTGTGCAAGAGAGGATTTAAGAACCTTTGCAGTTTCTAGAGTGTGAGCTGGAACAAAATTCGAAATAGAAGAAATTTGGAGCATGAGTGTAGAATCTGCAAGTTCTTCTTCTTTGTGGACAAATTCATTATGAGATATGTTTGATATTGATTCATGATCAGAGAGACCATCAAGGAGGGTGAATACAATAGTGGGCTTTCTCTCGAAATGGTTTGGACCAATACCTTCATTCTGTTTTCCAAGTCTTTCATCCAGATGGGCCCATAGCTCTTTTGGAGATTCAGCAGAATCATAGAAGTGGGATAACATACAAAGAGACATAGCCATCAACATTGCTCCAGAGGCTCTGTCACCTTCATTTAACAAATCATTCTCCTCTTCAGAGGATTCGAACTCTCTTTCAAAACAATAATCAAAGAGACCATGTCTCTTCAAATGTGTTATCATTTGTGGTTTCCATTCATCATAGTTGAATGGAGAAAGAGGATTAATTCCTTCTGAATTCATGGAAGATGTAGAAGACCTGCAAAAAATAATAGAACATGTCTGCAACTGCTACTGCTGCAAAAGTGCAGAAACTGTTGCAACTGCTGCACTCAAAATCTTGATAATAACCTACAAAAAACTCTCAGGAATGGAGATAGACTATACTCTCAACATGCTCTGATAGCATGTCAAAATCCTCACAACAGATCTAAGAGCTGATGTATACCTCACAAGAAAGATTAAGATTAAGCAGGAAAATAGAAGAAGAGTGGTCAATGTAGTGTAAAGGAGCAAAAGAATTATGATACAATAGAACTCGGATAGAAGCAGAATAACATCACACACTAATTTATTAATAATAATATGAACAATAAATAATACAATGGTGGAGAGGATTCGAATGCCAAGGTGGAAATTTGAATTACCATGCATGCACTAATCATTTAGATCAGTAGAGTGTCATCAAAGCACAACTAGGAGTCTTGATCATCATCAGTGGAGTCATCATTGCACAAGTAATTGTTAACCAGGTGTCAAACTGAGTCTAACTGAGTGTGGTAGGTGTAACTGGCACATGGAAGCACTAATGTAGTGAAGGAGGCTCAGTGGAGGGCGCATGAGGAGCTACTTGGAGTCAGAATAAGCATCCTAGTCTCACTGGAGGTCCATCGGAGTGATACAGTTAGTTGAGGAGTCAATCTAGCCTTAAATCAAGGAAAGATCTAAAGATAACTCAACTAACTGAAGTGCAACTGAGTGGTAGGTGAGAGAGGGCGCCTTTCACAAGTGGTAGGTGAAAGGAGGGCGCACTAAGCACTAGGAGGGATAAAACTGATCAAAAGAAGCTCCCGGGGCTAGCTAAATGAGGGCTAGGTGTTGGGACTGATGACTAGGATGCATGCAATTTCATGACTGAAATGCAAGATAATGGAAATGTTGTTAGGACTAGGATGGAGTATAGGAATATCCCAACAATTTAGTGGTTAGTTGTTTAATGTAAAAGGGTTGTCCTTATTGATTAAAGGACCTTAGGTAGTCATCCCTTATTACGTCGAAGGCGTTCTTTAAGGGGTTGGCTCCTCTTAGGCCTTCGTCGTCTGTCGACAGCCTATGAGGAGTTGCCACCTGTAACAACCATTCTACGCCAGATAGGCAAAGACAGGTGTGGGAGATATGGTTTATCCATGGCTTTGCATAACCCCCCAATTGTTAGGGAGTAGATTATACATGTTTTCCCTTGGCCTCCCCTTGACCGTGAGCGATTCCAACCTGGTGAATCTGCGGGTGAGGTCCCTGGCGTGTATCGAGTAGCAGAAAGACACAATCACGTGCTTCCTCATGAAGGCATCCACATCATACCACTTCTTGCAGACTAGAGAGATCGAGCCGCGGTCTCTCGGGTCCTCCAGCTTACCCATGACGAGCTCCAGAGCCTCGTCTGATATGCATCCATAGCTCACTCGCTTCATGGCCATCACATTTAAAACAAAGAGATGATATACCCAATATGCAAATATTCACATCAACTTCAAGGTTATAAATCCAGATCTCATCATCGACCTCGGCCTCTGATCTTGTTGGTTCGTTGATTACCTTATCTCTATTTTCAATTTGGGATATTCCCATCGCTCATTGCTTACTCACTCATTGCTTACTTACTCATCACATCTTACAGTAAATCTAAATCTTCTTGTAGCTCGGAAATCCGTCAGATGACAACAGTGAAAGCAAACCCAATCGTGGTCATCGGGGACTGGATCCGACGGGGGACAATAGAATATTGCATCAGTGTCGCGTGATGAGGTTCGATCTCTCGCCCTCTCCCCTGTATGCAGATGGGCAAGCCCCTGAGATTCTCCAAGAGAAATATTTTGCCTACGAGCCCAGCTCAGGTGCTACCTACCTGGACCATGAAGAAGATCGGCCAAGCTACCTTTGGGCATGTAATCATAGTCCAACAAATTTTATCCTCTTTCACCCTCATAAAATTCCCTCAAAGGCACCAAATTATCATGTCAGAGACGGCGCAAATCAGTAATTGCAGGCAAGAATGATTCCCTACCGCTAATAGTACATTATTTAAGCAATCAAAGCACAATCGTACCTACAAGCAAGAACTACGCCACCACAAACTCTACAAGCAACGTTCCTAGTTGTTGTACAGGGAATCCATTCAAAGTTTTGCACTTTTTCATCTAGGAACCTGGCTTCCATGAATCTCTCTGGATTGAAACTTCCAGCATCTTCCCACGACTTCGGGTGCCTTCCAATTGGCCATAAGTTAATCAGAAGGAGAGAACCCTGGGGAATTTCATAGCACAACACAGTGCAATCCACCAAAGATGCATGGGGAATGGAAAGCGGCACCAATGGGTGGATCCTAAGCGTTTATTTCACCATCTTACCCAGAACGGGAATGGCGATGATGCGAAGCCTTTGGTGGTAGAGAATCCCAAGAATTCAGAGAGTGTTGAGAAGTTTGTGAGATACACAGAATTCCAGAAGAATCATGCGACCAACATTGGCAGCCATGCGTTGGATGGATGCGGGGAATTCATGGCCAGCGGGTTAGAAGGCACAGTAGATGCTCTCAAATTCCAGGCCTGTGGTTTCCATCGTAACTTCCACAGGCGAGAAATTGAAGGTGAGGGAGGGTCAAGTAACTCGTCCTTCCAGGATGGGTGGTATCTCGACGGCTCTTCTATCACGCGCCTATCAGGCGCCGCCCCGTGTTAGTAAACCATTAGAAGTGACAGACCTGGATTGGATTGTTGTGCAAGTTTCAACTTGATAAAGTTATAAGATTCTCGCGTGTACCTCTAGATTTTCACATTGCTTAACCACTTCTTGCAATCCTACATAGAACATAAAGCCTGCAAGCAAGTAAAAACCAAAAGTATCGTTGCAGCTACCAGAGATAGCAATTGCCACGATCGGAATACATGTTCATTCACGAACTCCACCACGGAAACATTCCATTTTCTATTATAATATCTATTCACATCCTCTATAACATATTGAATGTCTTCCACGTTATTCAGAATCGAGGGAGCAGGAGGCGCTACTCCGGTGAGAACGTGAACTTTTCCTTGCAATGGCTGCGGGTTTGGGTGGTAAAGGAGGATGTTGAAAACAATAGGTGCACAACACAAATGAGTGACATGATGTTGCATTATGGCTCTATATATCTCCTCGGCAGAGGTGTTGCGAATATAGACATTAGTTCCACCTCTGGTTGCGACTTCCCATGGGAATGTCCAACCATTGCAGTGGAACATGGGAAGCGTCCACAGGTAAACCGTCTCTCTCCCCATCTCCTAGAGCAGCAAAATAGACATGCTTCTCAGATATGCTCCTATGTGGTTATACAACACTCCTTTCGGTGTCGAAGTCATTCCGGATGTGTAGTTCAGGCAGATCAAGTCCCACTCGTCTGCAGGATTTACAGTATCGAAACACGGATCTCCACCTCGAACGAGCTCCTCGTAGGTGTCATTGATTTCCACACCAACTTGATTGCATAGACCGGCAATGTGAGAAGCGGCAAGGCCATCGTCATGATCATGTATGTGAATCAAAATAGGAATGATCAGAGACAATTCGAGGAGGGAACCGCCTATCAGAAGATCATGGACTCAATCCCTACCAAGAACGCAGCTGGATGTTCAAGGAGAAGAGCCCTGGGAGCCCAAGATGAAATTGGCGGAGATATGGAGGGATATCCAAGGCACCAACGACTGAGAAATGTTGTTGGATCCCATAGATGATATATTGCGGAAGGATATCATCAGGTCTTCAGGGACTGGATCCGATGGGGGACGATAGAATCTTGCACCAGCGTCGCGTGATGAGGTTCTATCTCTCTCCCTCTCCCCTGTATGCAGATGGGTCCCCCGAGCTGCTCCAAGAGAAATATTTTTCCTGCGAGCCCAACTCAGGTGCTTCCTTCCTGAACCATGAAGAAGATTGTCCAAGCTACCTTTGGGCATGTAATATATTATCACCGGACAACATATCCTTCCAACAAAAGAAAGCCAAAAAAAAATGTCAATATTATCACCATATCCTATTTGATTAATTAGGCCACTGAAATCAAATTACTGGATAAAGAATCTATACATAGATGGCAGATTTTATATTGTCTTGTGTAATTTGGAACCCCATATGTTCATCCATAGCGGATGTAAGTAAAACATCCACAAGATCTGGCCTAACGTTGGGGTTATTCTGCGGCTAAACTTGTTCCTCTACTATTTTCTCTAGCAGGGTATCTTGTATCTTGTGTATGTTGTTCATCTTTTTCATTTTCATCTTGATCAAGGAGCGGTGTTCTGAATAATAACCATAGGAGGCTAAACAATAACCAAAAACAATGAGCCCTCACAATGACAGAGAAAATGCTTAATTTCTCTTCGACACACACATATGCAAAGCTTTAAATTAAAGGATTGTCCAAAATATTGACACATTTTTACAATTTCGTACATGTCTCAGCCCATAATCGAATTTGGCCAAGGCTCTAACTGGCTTAGAAGGACACGCGTCCAAGGAAATGGCAGAAGTGCTTTTTAACTGTTGAAAGAAACCAGAGTCCTTTCTTCGTTGCAAGATACTTTAAAGTTTTAATACCTTCATATAGAAACTTCAAAGTTTTAATACCTTCATAACTTTATAATTCAATTCATTTTATTTTAGTGTGTTTTCTTTTAAAATTATTTTAAGAATTTACTTTTATTTCAAAAATATTTTTATACCAATATTCAATTTTGACTGATCAAAACTGAACATAACTTCTAGAAACATTCTTCAAATCGGTTGTACCCATTTTTGTAATGGTGGCTCAGTTTACGGGAACAAGCAGTCCTTAATCCAAAAAAACATCATTGATTGTTTAGGTAATCTAAAGAGCACAGGTTTGAATCCTTTGGTGATAAGCCATACTAAAGACCAACTGAACCCATTTGAGTAATGGTGGTTAATTTTAGGGAACCAAATAGTTCTTAATCCAAAAAAATGATCATCGACTTTATACATTCAGGTGATGGTGGTTTGATTGAATTGTTGGCTAGGCTTAGTTTAGTTCTTAGGTCTTTGGCCTATTCTTTTGTCGATTATGGCTTTAACACCCAATTGTTTCTCTTCAATCTCCTTGCTTTTAGACTCTTCATGTTTGAAAATTTCCACCTTCAATTAGATGCACATATATAGGATGCAGATTCTGCCATTTGGAGGCTTGGCTTTTCCATGTATCAGCAACATACATCTTTGACACTTTCAACGATTTTTATTTCCATGTGGTTATCTCCATACTCTAAATAGAAATTACATTCGTTGGAAGTTCATTTCTATATTTAGTATTGCAGTGTATATGTGTTATGGTTTATTGTTGGATAGTCATCTTCAATACTTCTTTGGATGGATTATAGGGTAATAGTAGACTTATCAACATCATTAGCATTAAGAAAAATTAAATAACATTAGGAAGAATAGACACACTAAAGTCTTATTCTTATCCCGATTTAGAAAAGTTTCTTCCAGGATGATAAGCTTAAAAAGAATATCACTTGTTACAAGAAAAAAATATCCTTCAACCTTCCTTTATATGAATCCTAGGGATCAATAGACTTATAAACAAAATGAACATTAAGAAACTATTTATCATCATGAAGAAAAACCATAAACCGAATCCAACATATAAATACAAATTGCAGAGGAAATATCCACTAAACAAGAAAATGTTAAAATGAAATATTATGACCATCAACTAGAAAACAAATATTGCTATGTACGCTATGCAAAGATGAAAGACACTTCATATCTCTCACTTCAAAAAAAGAAAGAGGCATGCCTTCAAAATACCAAATATATTTATTTTACTACGCCTTCATTTTGGTATGAAAAATTAATATACAATTCATTTTATTTTCCATCTATTACATTGGTTTCTATTTATTGCTAATTAGTACTTGCAACATAGTTTTCCTTTCAATTTCATCGACTACAATCCCTACCATATATTAGCTAGACTTGCTTTCAAACACACAAAATTATATTTTCTAAGTACACACAACTTTCTCTCATTTTACAACATATTGGAATTCTTCTCGGTGTTTCATTTCCCCCGTTTTGGGGGTATGCTAGTTAATAGATGAACCACAATTAGTTAAAATTGGGCTATTGAGGTACTATATAGAAAGTAGTAAGATATGTAATGTGAAGTCAAGAATTGTCATTGTATTTGGAACTAGTGTTCTTGGAGATTTCCCCCTTGAAGAGGCAAGTGAACATTGTCATCTATTTCATCTATTCTTATTTTATTTTCTATATTTCCTATGGATTTATGGGTTTACGCATATTACAAGAGATCATCAAAATCAATATGCTTAAGATAGGCAGGAACAATGAAACCAAGATGTCCCACAACTCTTTATAAATACCCATGTGGAGAAAGTGAAGTAAATAGAGAGCTAATATACACAAAATAACTTCCAAGGGTAAAGCATATAATGAAATATGACATGATATATGAAAGATAGAGGAAATATGAAATTGCTTTTACACAAACAAGGGTTAGCAACAAAATATTGAGCAAAATATGATACCATGTTAGAATTTTAAGCAAAAATATGTTCAAATAAAATGATATCACTTAGGGATTAGAAAATATTTCCAGTAAAAAACTAATTCTTAGGCATCGATTGGTTTCTTGTTGTCGCCATGATAAAAATTCTCAAGATACATGCCCTGAAAATGTCAACATGTCTTCCACACAAGAAGGTTAGAGACAATTTAAACAGGAATAAGAGACAACCTCTAGAAACATGATGATTAAAATGAAAACTAAACCCTAATGCAAACAAGACAAAAATATAATGACAAGAATTAGAGAATAAAACTGAAATTTCTTACCAAATACAAAACCCTATAGCACCTAACCGGAAGATCTGCAAACCCTTTGTATGAAAAACAAAAAGAATGAACTTACAACGATGATTTCACTTCAAAATTGGTTGTGCATGCCTTCTACAAAGGCTAGTTGCAGGGGCACTCACCTTCTGTGAATTCAATTCATGTATGTACGCACATTTTCTCTCTACAATCAGTGTACCTATCTGTTAAATCCTTGTAATTGTGGATCCACAAAAGTCGAATCCTTATGGATGGAAACTTGCAAAAAACACAAACCAAAAACAGGAAAACAACCAGATCGATGATTATAGAGATAGATCCTTAATACTAGGTTAGTATACAATGGATTTCAACTCAAATCTACAGAAAAACCAAATAAAACTTGAAAATTTTATGAAAAATAAATGGTGAGGGTTCTGGTTTTGAGAAAAAAAAAATCAAACATGTAGAAAAATTCCCAAATCTAAAGAAAACCCACAAGTGTTTTCTAGATGTGATGGAAAATCTACTAGATATGGAGAGCCCCAAAAAAATTGAAGAAATTGGTGCTTGTAAAAAAAATTAACAAAAAATTACCAAAGAAGGTAGAGCATAGTAACTAGCTCTGATACCATGTTAGAATATTGAGAAATATGCAGTAAACATACAACAATATATTTGTTAGCATGCAAATCAATGGCAAGAATCTACTAGTCTAGTCTTATATCTATACAAGCACCATATAATTGAAATAGTAAGTAAGTGACAAGAGAAAAGAAATGATATACCTGATATACGTGGTAAAACCCCAAATGGGGAAACATCCACGGGAAGGTATGTTCTTCTTTATTGCTAAAAAATATCCAATCTTACACATAAGCATCACATAACACTCCATCTTCACATCATGCCACAATGATGTTTTACCAACATATGATGCCTCAATGACATACACTAAAAGGGTCTGCTTCACCTCTATGATATAGTTAGAGGTATAGAAAAATAACATCCCATAATATATGTGGGATAAATGCTTTACCACTTCTCTTATGTAAAGAATGGTAATAAGAGAATTTATTACATGATGCATGTGGGATAACTCCATTTTATAAGAGTTATTTATGCCTTCTTTGATATATATGATCATTACACAACCAACAGCACCACAAAAGTCAACATTACATATTCCAACATCGTATACTCTCTATTCTCTCAAAACTCGGTCCATAATACTCAGTATTCGTATTTTCCTTCCATGCTACAAAACTAGCTATGGGAAAGACATGGAAAATGCCATAGCTAGATGATTTTTCTATCACACTCACTCAAGAACAAGATAAGATACTTCAAGTTGGTTCCCTCAAGTCCTCACATTCCCATTCCCTTGCAACAAATGATGGAGCAAAGATAGGAAACAAGACATATAAGAAAAATAAGTGTAAGAAAGACCTAGATTGGAAAAAGGGTCTGAATCCTAAATCCAATGGGGAAAAATCCAACCCCAAGTGGGGCAAGAAGAAGGAAAAATAAAAGTGCAGCTACTATAATAGAGGCTTTCATCTTGTGATTTCATGCATGAGGAATACCATAGATTAGATGGCACGAGCTCTTTCGCAAAACAATCTAGCAATGCCAAAAAAACTAGGAAAGGGGATGTTGAAAATCCTCCTAATGATCAAGGCAAAGGATAAGTCCCTGTGCATGCACTTTAGGAGGAACCCATTGTAGGTCCACATGTTCTAGGTTATGTAGATCTTTCATATTCCAATCATACTTTAGATTCATATCATATTTATGGTAATGTTGGAGCAGTAAGTGACTTACATGAGAAGGTAATTGTAGATCCGACACCAAGACCAATTTGTGCCTAGTAGCCTCTACAAGTAGCAATAGATTTAGTGGATGACCAACATATACACGAAGGACTAAATCACAGTTTCAAGCTGCTCCATGAACACTCTCTACTACAAATCCCTTGATGCATATTTATTGTTGCATGGTATCCTCATCATATCCCCAATATTATCTAGAGGATGTAGGAAACACATATTGGGAGGCTTCCATGGATGAGGAATATGATCCCTCATCCACAATCAAACTTGGGAGTTGGTTCCATTCCTCCTAGTAGTAAGCTTGTTTGACATAGGTGGATATATCAGATAAAAGTGGAAATTTAGATGGGCTTGTTATCAAGTAGAAATATTTTCTTATAATCAAGGATTTCTCATAGGATCTTTGGATAGACTACACAAAGACCTTTGCACCAATTGTGAATATGCACTCCATCAAACTAGTTCTAGCAATTGCAGCAACCATACACTGGGAGGTTCACCACATGGATGTGAAGAGTTCGTTTATTCACAAGGATATTGTGGAGGAGATATATATGGAGCATCCATAGGGATATGTCTAGGATTATTCACTTTGTTAGAGGTGCTTGGTAGTTTTGTTTGATAGTTACAACACCCACAACTTTATTCACCAACAATTGGTTGAGGAACTCCATTGTTATATACACCTGATGCCAAAATTTGAAATTATGATAGCTAATAGTGGGATGATGAAATGTCAGGGGCATTGTGAAAATATAAAACTTTAATTGGGTGATTATCATCTCAAAACTCATATGTTGGCCCTAGATATGGGTGGTTGTGATATACTTTTGGGGGAAGAATGACTATGTACATTGGGGCAAGTTACCATGGACTTCAAGGAATTATACTTGAGATTTACTTAGGACTCTCATACTCACACCCTCAAAGGGATCCATGGAGGTTCTCATACTCGCACCCTGTGGGCCATTTGAAGTGCTTGAGAGTATAGGGCCAAATGCATATAGAATTTCATTTCCTACTAAAACTAACTATCATAACGTTTTTCATGTTTCTTTACTTAAGAAATATGTACATGATCCTAAACATGCAATTGATTGGGATGTGATTTGGGTGGAACGAAAGGGATAGTTCCAAATAGAGCCATGATACATCCTCAACATGAAGGTAACATTGCTCTAGAATTAAGCCATCGAGTAGGTAAAGGTGCAATAGAAACACTTTGGTTCCAATGAGGCTACATAGAAGCTAGAGGATATCATGAAATATGCATGCCCATTTATGTTCTATTTTTTTAGCAAACATTGAGGGAGGTGTTATTCCAAAGGGGAGGGGAATGCAATACCCTATTTTTGACCCTTGGCATGTATTAAATCAGATTATATAAAATGTTGTAAATGTCATAGAAATTATTATTGGTGTGGAGCTCAAAGCCAAGGCCCAGCTAGTGAATGGTTAGGAATGTGTGATGTAAATACCTATATATGGGCCATGAAATTCGCTTGTCATGATGAAATTAAAGCTATGAAAATATTTTTTTTGAAATATAATATAATGGTCCAAGATGGTTGTGTAGGGAGAACTAGAGGGGTTATGCCTCCACTAGAGGGGAAGAGGAAAGGGGGGCTAAAGGAAAGTAAATTATATTTTTCCAAGCATCGACCTTAGAAATCATTTATTTTCTACCATGTGTCTTAAATAAGACATCTACCTCATTTGACTTATTAAAACCAACCATTGAATGCATGTGAGGGGTTGGTGGGAAAGTATTCTCATAATTATGGAAGCATGGGTTGAGTATACTTCTTATGAGGATTGTAAGAGTCCTACATTCTATAGTCAAAAGCAATATCAATTATCTTTTCATATGTTCTTTCATTTCCATTTACTCTATCCGTTACTCTTAATGTAGACATATTCATGCTCTAGTGTAGTTAATACAATTATCTCTGTTTACAATAATTACCAAACTAAGAAATTAATCAAAATCAATACTATGAAGATGAAATTGCAGGCATATAGTGAAAAATGATGGTTGAGGTCACAAAATAGGTTGGGAAAGTTAGGAAACCTTCATGTGATATACCTTTGTTTCTCTTTGGATACTTGAGAATCTAGGAATTGATTTTATGTGTAATTTTCTTGAAGCATAAAATAGGTTGGACTCTTTCTATACACACTAAAGAGCATTGTAAGTGAAGGGTTTTTTGAGGTGCTATTGAGAAAAGAAATGGTAGGCATTCCTTGTATTGTGTCAAGTAGTAGAAGAGAGTTGCATGGATGTGATGGTTGAATGAGATGCTTGTAATACTCCGTGGTGAGCAGATGGGATAAGCATGAGAGAAATTGGAATGGGCTTGGAGGGAGAAGCCTATAGTTGTTTCCTTCACCCTGGTGGCATCATAGGGCCAATTTGGGGGTGGCATGGATAGTAGGTACCTATGGTCGGGTCTCAATTGGGTGGAAAAAAACAACAAGTTTCTCAGATCTTATTCATCTAAATGATAAGTGTTTATTGTTGTCTATGAATATGAAAAATTTACATTTTTTTGTTATGAATATTACTATTTTATGCATGTTGTGTATGCGAATCAAGTTATTTTTCCATTGTGTTTTAATATTTTCACCTGAACATGCATGGGGTTTAATTAGTTATGGTTTGAATATTGGCCTCTGTGGGATAAAATTTGGAAGTTGGTATTTGTATCTACCTATCGTATGTTTGGAATGTTGAATGGGGACATTACAAGGAGGCGTAGAATCCTTATACTTTTTTCATCTGAAGATAAAGTAGAGGAAGAATATGAAAGAGTACAACTCACAAATCATTTTCCATCATCCCTCGCCCTCAATAGTAGAATGGGGATACAAAAAATATGATGCATAAATAATGGTATATTATAGGGAAGGCTTGTATATATCTCCTCAAGATTAATTTTATATAGAATCACTCAAGGTCATACTAGCACCACTTTGAAGGCAACCATCAATGTACATAACTAATATATGACTTGGTGATGAACTTTGTGATCTAGTCTTCATGGCATTCTTGGTCAACATGTTTGATCCAACTCATTAGCCTCATCCAACTCTACATTAAGCCAGGGATGCCCCTCACTAACATATTACCAAATACATTTAAAATAACATACAACAATAATCAGACAATCTAAACAAAATATTAAAATCATTTACAAGTGCATTAAATAAGGAAAAATAGATAATCATAATATTTGTTTATACATGTTTTAGGATTCGCTATGTGAGAAGAATTGAAGTCAACGTTTTGGATCCACGATAAATCATCCATCATCAAGACAAAAGAAAAATATAAAGCGAGAAAGACCAAAAAAATATTTAGAAATTGAAAACTCAAATGATTACCACACCTTTATTTAAAAAAAAAAAAAAACTAAAGAATGTAAAATATAAAATAGAGTAGACCATAATAATTATTAAAAACGCAAATTAAATAATAAATCAATAAAATTAAGAGATAAAATATAAAATATAAATTACATTAAAAACGAAAAAACCAAATATGAAGAAAAGAAAAAGCATATAAAGAAAAGAAAGAAAACAATTATTTAATAACACAAACAATTATTTAATAACATAAACAATTTAATATATATATATATATATATAAGATAAATTGATTGGTCTACAACTAGGGTTTGATAGTCGGCTTCCAAAGATGATTTTGGCGGCCATGGATCCTTCCATGGCCGCCCTCCTCCTTCTCCCTTGAGTTTGCTTCCTGTCATTAGCCGACTGAAGGTATTTACATTTCGCTTTGGAACGTTGGCAGCGCTTTGGCGTGGCGACCCATTGGGTAGCAGGCTTCTTCTGTTTCCCAGTGGCGGCGGCGGTGGATTTTGTAATGAAGGAACATATACGGGGCTGGGATTTCTTGATCGAGAGACAACGGTGGCAGCAGAGGTCTATAGAGCATCGGGCTCCAGTTTCATCTTTGCCGACAGTGGAAAACACTGAGGATGTCACACATTGGGGCTTTCCCGATTCCTGGATCGTTAATGGTGGCGGGCGTCTGTTAGAGCACGAGCTCCCACGACGACAGACTCTTGCTCTTCTCGGTGGCGGCTTCTTCCATGCCGAGGGGAGCTGTTTTACCTGTGGGCTATCGAGGAGAGGCATACATACAGCGGTCTGGGGGTTTTTCATTGCAGATGCTAGTGGCTCTGCTCTATTTTCAAGGTTTTTGGAATCATTTTTTTTACCTTATTTCTTTCCCTTTTTTTTCTACGGCATTTTTCTGTTGGTTTTTTCTTTGGTTTTGAGTCATTCATGGATGCCCTGAATAAGGTTTTTAGATGAATTTTTCTGAGGTGCCTTAGTACTTGCTTTTTATCTGTATCTAGCTGAAAAGCTCGTGGAAGACTTCCTGCAATTATTGATACTGCTTTGCAGCGTATACACTCTTCAAGAGTGATAATGATCCAATGTAATTTTATACTCGCAAAATGAAATAAAATTACACTTTTTTTTCAAGAAAAATAAAACACAAACAATTTTTAATTAAATAAAATCATAAACAATAAAATAATCCAGACAAATAACTAAAAAAAAATACATTAAATGAATAAGTTAATAACAAAACACAATAAAATAAAACAAAAGAAACCATATTTAAATAACACAAACAAAACTATAATAATAAAAATCAAAAACATTAAAATATTATAAATTATAATAAAAATTAAATAAAAACATTAAAATATTATAAATATATTATAAATTATAACAAAAATTAAATAAAAACATTAAAATATCATCTTAGTGTGCTTTTTTAAAATCCAAGCGATCTTATATGAGGTACCTTCAACATAGGGAAGAAACACCCTTTTTCCCTTGAGAGGAATCATGTTTTTGGTTACAATATTTTGGGCTATTCTTAGCCTTCATAAAATCCTTCTCAACTTGCCATTTATTATAACCTCTATTAACAAAAGTATTGATTAGATGTTGTTTTTCCTGGTTTAGGTGCTCATCATCAGAGATCCTTAAGGCTCGAGAAGCAAGGGTATTGATGACTCCAACTTTTTTTTGGGAAGGGTGATGATGAGAATGAGCATGGAGGTAAATTTTGGTATGGGTCTTCTTGCGGTAAACCTGATGGGATAAGGTACCATCATATTTTTGAGATATGAGAACATCAAGGAAAGGTATGGAATTGTTTTCTTCTAATTCAATTGTAAATTGAATGTGCTCAAACTATCTATTTAAATGTTCCATGAATTTTTTTAGATTATACATACCATGAGGCCATTTTACATTAGCATCATATACATATCTGACTCATAAATTAGGTTTCAAAGGAGAGGAGTGAAGATCCTTGGATTCAAAGTACTCCATATAAAGGTTGACAACCACTGGGGACAAAGGGGACCCCATAGAAACCCCACAATATTTTTTGTACAACCCTCCTTGGAAGCTAAAGAAGGCAGACCTCAGACATATCTCAACCAATCTTGATGTTTTGGGATCTATCAAATTTTCAATTACACGCATGGCTTCATTAATAGGGATCATGGAAAAAAAGGGTACCACATCAAGGCTCGGGAGGATATCATTATCAGCCAATTTTAGATCCTTTGTCATGTTAACAAAATGAGAAAAGTATTTTACATAGGAATTAGTATTACCAACCAAACATTTCAACCTGATGGTTAGGAATTTGGCCAAAAGGTAAGTTGGGGAGCCAATGGTATTGACGATGGGCCTAAGGAGAATATTGTTCTTGTGAATTTTAGGTAGGCCATATATTCTAGGAACAAGGGGGAAATTAGGTATTGAGTATTTTCTTTGTATCGTATAGGGATGACTATTTGATGACCTTAATCACATTCTTCATGACTTTATTAAGAGGATTCTTGCTTAATTTCTTATAACAACCAATGGAGTCCACGTGTTCATGCATATTCTTTGCGTACACAATATTGTCCATGACCATAGTAGAGCCTCCTTTATCCTCTTTAAGAACCATGATCTTGTCATTGCTCCTTGATTTCTTAAATGCCATATATTCATTTCTACTAATATTTCTCTTTGGGGGCTTGGCTAGTTTTAGGGTTAATTACACCTCTTGTCTAATATCCTCAACTTCGTTTTCAAGGAGATGCTTAATTCCCACTTCTATATTGCATATGATATCTTCTATTGGGATTTTTATGGGGGTAATGGAAAAACCTAAACCTTTCTCCAATACGCACATGGAGTCAAGATCGACTTCTTCACTTGAAATGTTGACCACATTTTCATTATTCATGCTACTGGAATTTATTCTTAGACCATCGTTCTAGTTACTGTTGTTTGGAGGAGAACCGCAACTGAAATGTTGCTCACCTAAGGAATAAGAAGGCAGTTTTATTAAGGTATTTTTTGGGAGGTTGCATTGTTGTTGTTGTTGTTGTTGGAGGTCATGTTGAAGGCCACGATTCTACTATTGTTGTAGGTATTGTTTTTTAAGGTCACATTGTTGTTGTTGTTGTTGTTAGAGTTCGTGTTGGAGGTCAGGAATCTATTGTTCAGAGGAGGAAGCATATCCCTAAGTGGGTTAACAACGATCCGCTATATTAATTTATTGTTGGGATGGTTGTTATTGGTAACAACAACATCATTGTTTAACAAATTCATGGGCTGAATACTGGTGTTGGTTAACTCATTTTGATGAAGGTTAATTAAATCGTTTTGGGAAGGGTTAGTATTATTGTTATTTAAAAACAGGTCATTCCTATTATTTAGTTTTCTAAATTTATTTTGTTGGGAGTTTTTCTAAATTTCTTTTGTTGGGAGTTGGTGGCAGAATTTTGAATTTTCTCAAAATTGCAAAACGAGCTGCTGTCAATCATAACACAAAGTTCCTTATGTAAACATTTGGATAGTTTAGATGGAGAGAAAGACAAGTGCGTAATTTACCCATTTCCATTGGGTCTAGTTAATCTCGATTTTAACCAAGAACAAGCTCCAGCTTTTAAACCTGACATTGTTTTTGTTATTATTCAAAGGGTGTTTTATTTCAACGAACTGGAGAATAAGATTGTTGTCCTTGTAGTGTTTTAAAAAGGTGAGGTGGGTAATCATTTTGGCCAATTTGCATCTATCTTTTCAAACTGGAAAATATCACCATAAATAGTTGCTTCGTACAACTTTTTAATTTGTTCTTGAACGCTTTCACAGTATCTAACTTTTTTTATACAGGTTTTCGGATTCACAGTGTGAGAAGAATTGAGGTCAATGATTCAGATCTACAATATGTGATCCATCATCAGAACAAAATAAAAATATAGAGTGAAAAAGACCAGAAGATTATTTAGAAGTTGAAAACCCAAATGATTACCACACCTTTACTTAGGAAGCAACAAATAGATAGTATAAAACTAAATGACTAAAGGATGTAAAATATAAAGTGGAGACGACATAATAATAATTATTGTAAACACAAATTAAATAAAAATTAATAAAAATAAGGGATGGAAAATAAAATAAGAACAACTACATAAAGACCAAAAAGAAAAAAGATCAAGAAAGAAACCTAATATTGCATATCACATCTTCCAGCTCAATTGTAGTAAATTAGATGTTTAGATATCCTCACCAATCAATCCCTATATATGGATATTATACAAGATTGAGGATGTCATAATCCTCCCTAGATAACAAAGATAAAACCTTTGCACCCATTGGCCCACTTAGGTACTCCAGCAGACCCCTCTTGGGCAACATATGCCCCCTCATGTGCATACACACATCAATCATCAACCTAGAAGCGTGGCAATCAAATGTCAATTGAGTCACAAGAAACCTCTCAAAAATTAAAGTAAATAACTCTAAAGTAAAGGGAAATATACATCTCCCCAAAACATGGTATGCCAGTGATATAGAGCAATAAAAAAATATTATAAAATATGAAACTCTGCGACGTGATCTATAATGGCCTATGAAATAAACTATTTGCATAATACATCCAATGGAAACTAATGCACTACCCATCTAAGCTATGGTGTGTTTGTTCCATGATGATAATGCATAAGTACATAACCTCCTTTGCTATGAAAAAATGCAATCTCAATTAGCCCATAGAAACCTAAAAGTTACTGAAGAATTTTTCTAAACCTGTGAAAATAAAAACAGTATGAAAAGAAATCTAAAGCAAAACAATTAACAATGTCTAACATAAACATTACATGAAGATTTACCTTGGAAATCCAAAACTAGGAAAACCAACATTCTTGAGAGTTTCTCCACTCTCTATCTCGTTGTATTATCTTTTATGTTTACAATGCAATATTATAGCATCCAAATCCCTAATCCATTAAATCAGATTATATTAGAACCACAAATCCTTGACTGGAATTAATTTAAAATGGGACACAAAAACATAAGCCGAAAACAATTCAAAACAGGCCAAAAAATGGACCTAAATTTTTATTTTGGGGGTGTTGGCCCCTCTAGTTGGGCGAGCTTATCAACCGCCTCACAACCCCCTTTCTCTTGGAACCTAAAAAGACTACAACACATGTAACAATAAATAGGGTTAGTGATGTCTACATTGACATATCTATACACATATGTCAACTAACTATCTTTTAGAATTCTAGTTGACAGATAAGGGAAATGCCAAAAATACTCACCCTCCTAGATAGCCATGTGATAAAATAACAATCCACCCCTATGAGCGGTACCATTGATTGGGACCAACCCTAAAGGTTTTCCTTCCATGATCTCAATGGCGGATCAATTACATCAATAAGTTTGTATTCACCTTTAGGGAGTTAGCCTCCTCATAAAACTTGAATAGGCCAATATCCCCTTAAAAGAGACAATTCTAAAGTGTAATAGGATGAGGGAACATATATGCCTCCCTATCTTGTGTCTTTCATGTATGCATGAAGATATATACATTGACTTGCTACTATTGTGACTATCCCTAATTCACATACAAATATTATTAAGAAAAAGTATCAATAAAATAAAAATAAAAAATCTATTTGTAATATTCATCAAATCCTAAATTTTATTTTCATAAAAAGTGTATAAAACTAATCAATGTGTCAATTTTACATAAATACACGTGCTTAGCCGCATACCGATTTATTGGGCACTTCTGGAAAAAATTCCTCAAACGGTTCTGCACAAATTGAAGAGTTTAATGTTTCGGTTTCTATGGTCTAGTAACAAGGATGGGGGTCATTACCATCTAACGAGATGGTATTCACTGTCTTTGCCAAAAAAGTATGGGGGATGGAATATTAAAAACATATTTTGGTTCAATACCGCCCTGTCTATGAAAAGCATGTGGTGTGGCTTAATGGGGATTAATATGTGGTACAGGGTACTTCATAAGAAATACATTAAAATTAACATTTATAAATGGATAAGGAACCCTCCTGTAGTAGTCGGCAATGTTTCTTTTGTTTGGAAAGGTTTTTTAAAAATCTTCCTCTGGATTAGTTCTCAATTGGCATGGAAGGTTGGAGGAGGAACTGAAATTATTGTGGGAGTAGATCCCATAATGGGTGTCAACAGTAACTGCATTTTATCCCAGGATCTGCGTACCTTATTTACTAATTGTGGATTGTTCTCTTTGAATCAATTTAAGAGATCAAAAAATTTGGTACCAGATAGTTCATATTGGTTACCTCTGACTGATCTTGGGCTTATTGGAAGATGGGAAGATGAATGGAAATTTTATGTACAGAATCTCAATCTTGCAGGGATCTGTATTTCCAAAGAAAAAGACAAATTGGTTTGGGCAAAAAATCTTGATACAGGTCAGGTTACTACTGGTTTGGCTTATCAAGCGATTGTGGATTTTCATGCAGGTGGTCAAAGGAAATGGTGGTTCTTAGTTTTGTGGAAATGGAAGCTACCACTTAAAATAAAATGCTTTCTCTAGTTAGTTTTCATCAACAAAGTTTTGACATGGGAGAATTTGCTTCGGCGTGGAAAACATGGCCCGAGCTTGTGTTATATATGCAGAAATGGTGTGGACTCCAGGAATCATCTATATTTCCAATGTAATTATGTTTTGAGTGTTTGGAACCAAATATGATTGAAGCTTAAGGTTAAATTTTTTTGGCCTAACCAGGATTTTGAATCTGCTTATTTGGTTTGGAAACTGAAGCATAAGAATCTTATCACTATTCCAAGTATATTGGCATGGGTTATTTGGAAAACTAGGAATCTGGCTATATTCCAGGATATTAGTCCATCAATGAAGCAGACCCTCTTCTCATTCTGGAAAATATTCCATTTATATGAAAAGGTGGATATTGATAAACAGAATTACAGCAAACTATGCAATTCCATTCATGAAGACGGTGATAATATTATTGGTTTTTTTGATAGGGCATCCTCAACATATAAATGTGGAGCAGGTTTTATTATCAGATGTGGATCAACTCTCTCTCAAATTTAGACTGTCTGGTGGCATGGGTACAAATACAAAGGCGTAATTTTTGGGTCTTTGGAGTATTCTTAAAGTGGCTCTACTTTGTGGATTGGATCATCTTCGAGTCTATGGAGATTCCATTGTGATCATAAAATGGGAAAATAAACTTGTCAATATTGAGAATATATCCCTCCATCATTGGTGTCATAGAACTTCTGAAATGGTAAACAGGTTTCAACACCTTTCTACTGAACATGTCTTTAGAGAAAACAATTCAGTAGTTGATGCATTATCAAAGATAGCTATTGATGGTGATCCAGGCTCTCTCTTTTGGGAGGAATGGGTGAATGATCAGTTGGATTCATCTGGTTTATGCTGCTCCTTTTTTTCAGAATATTTTTAGATAGTTTCTATGTTTTTTTAGGACTGTAAAGATCCTTTTATGATGTAACATGTTGTATGCATATGCTACTCTACCCCGCTAGATGTGCTGCTAATTATGTTTTGGTAGAAACAGAATTGTATAGTTTTTGTCTTGGTTTTTTTCGACATCACATTGGTCCGACTTGAATGGGCCATGTATGCTATGTACTTTTTGATTTCTCAGAAATAACAAAAGTACGTTTTTTTCACTAAAAAAAAAACACCATAGCGATTGTTCCACAATTTTATAAGTGAATCAACACATATATCATGCTCCATTTCTACTAACACACTAATGGTGCTATTATTAAATATTTTACACACCAAATAGTATAATAAGTTTTTTTTAATATTTATTTTCTGTACAATTTTGATATTGATGTACCATGTTCATGTAAACACACTATATTCAACCTGCCATGATTTAATTTAGTTGACTAATAACTACGGTGTGCTAGAAATGATAGAGATCGCCACCATTCCTTCCATTTTTACCAAGGGTTTGTGGTGGGTTGTCTTATAGGGGGCATCACGATTGGTATGCTCATACATTCATTGGCACACTTGAGAGTGCCAAAAATTAGTGTGCACTATATTTTATCTTTATGGTGTTCTTAGAATGTGATTACTGTCAAGCACTCTAATTGCAGATAATTAAATATCAACACACAGAGCGTATGAAATTTATTGTCAACCCGAGAAAGTCTTTTTATTTCAAAGGACAAGTGCACAATATATGCTTAAACACAAACCATCAGAAGTGAATACTTTTATCTTCTATCATCTATGTTCATCCCAAGAATCTACGCAATCCCAATTGCCTTCTAACTGCTGTACTACAATCCTTTTTTATTATGCATCAAGCAAAACGAATATCAGATCTAATCAACGATTGCAGAAAGGAAAACTCAATTGCATTCTAAAGTAATCAACTGTCTAATGAAATCAAGATGAGAATCATGAAGCATAACCTGAACATTACTCTAGAATTTAATAAAGGAGATTGATGCAACTGTTCTAAGATACTGAATTGCAAAATATAAATCAATCAACACATAACAGGAAAGCTAATTCCTAGGAGCTTCTGGGATTACGTTCAGCTGTAGGATGAGCACAACAGTGTGAACAGAAATTGAATTACATAAAACAAACCTGACTCAGTCGACTGTTATTGATACCATTCCCAATCTCACGATTAAATCATTTACTGAGAAATCCACACAATGAATATTGCTGCTGCGTACAAATGAAAGATCAAATCATCACACAACAGAAAGATGAAATCCTAAATTAACACAGCAATCTCTGTGGAAGACGGGCCCAGTCTTCACACAGAGACGCTGGTTGAACAACGCTCTCTTTAACTCAGAAACAACTCTTTATATTAACAGAAGGACGAGTACATAGTTTCAGCTTGACTGCTAATACAAGATGAATTAATTAATTGCTATCCAACCCGTTGATCGAGGTAATACCACATATTTATACATAAAGTTGCAACATCTAAACCTATAATTGGGCGGCCATGAAGATCTATGATCTTCAGGCGCCCTAAATAATCTAGCTGTTACAATGCGTGGCAGAACTGAAATATCCAAATATACGAGGAGTTATCAACTGTCCCAAGAGTGGCGGTCCTTCCAGCTCGCAGCTGGATTTGAGCAGCGACATACTTAAGATAGAACTTTATGTTACAGCTGTCCTGCCACGACTGTGCCTTGATTGACGAATTGAGCCCCAAGGAACCTTCCTTAAGCAATGGACGTCCCTTCCTCCGTGACTCGTTCAGCTCCGATCTTCCTGCAGTCCCTTTATCTTACTACCTTCATAATTTGCATCATGTTAGCACGAATTAAGAGATGCACAGCTTAAATCATCACAATCATAAGTATTAATACAATAAAACAATAATCGGCCATACCTTGGTAAATTGGGGGAATATATAAGGACAATAAATTGAATTGCCAAGGTAATTGGTGTGAGACAAGGTAAGGGACAGTGATAAATGATGGTCAAAAAGGGCCAATTCTGGGCTCAACATCTCCCCCCAACTATCCTGTTGCATGTCCTCATGCAACAACCTGCAGCTGAATATTGTACTGAACCTTGTCCAGGCAAGAGGAAAGAATGTAGATAAATCAGGCATCTTTGAAAAATTTCTGTGAGCAACCCAGCAGTTCCCAACTTTACTGTTCCCCTTCCCCCACTACTTGCTAATATCTGCAGTTCTCTTATGCTTTGCCTGGGGAAGTTGAAAAGACACACTCAATCTGAATCCAATTCAATAATACCTGTAGGAGGTGGAAGCACTGGTTCTTGTGGGACAGTGTCTTCCAGCGCATCTAATCTTATCAAGGGAGTTGCTGGTTCTTGTGTAACAGCAACATCCCTTAAACCTTCTTCAGCAGCTGCCTTTATTGCTTTTGGAGACACTGGTTCTTGTGTAACAGTGTCTTTTTTGTCAATTGGCTGCTGGGATTGGATATCCTTTTCGATTTGCAGCTCCTCCTCCAAGATTTCAGTGTCACCTGAGCAGGGTGTCTGTACCTGTTCATCATCACTCCATTGTATATCAGGAATGATCTCTATTCCCGGGTTATCCTCCAACTGCAGTTCAGGGATTCTTGCTGCAGCATCCAAGGATGTTGGTTCTTGTGTGACAACATCCTGGCTTACATCTTCATCTTTATTTTGCTGCAGCTTCTTTTCCATGAGTTCTGTATCATGAGAGCTTTCTGGGGTCACCACCCAGAGTTCATCGTTGAATGCCAGAATATCCTCTGTCCCAGTTTTTTCTTCTGTCTGCTCAGTCGGTTGGACGGTCAAGTTCAGGATTGCTGGTTCTTGTGTTGCAGCATCCTGTTTCAACTTGTCACAGTCCTGCATTTCCATTTCCCCTTCTAAAATTATTGTGTCCTGGGAACGTTCTGGGGTTACAGCACAAAATTCTTCACTATCCTCCAGGGTATCCTTTGGCTCCATGATTTCTGTGTCATGAGAACATTCTGGGGTCTCACCATACTCTTTTATAAGCTCCAGAGCATTCTTCATCTCCCGTTCTTCTCCCATTTGTTCTGTGATTTCTATGTCGTGGGAGCATTTTGGAATTGCCATACATTCCTTATAAATTTCCAGGGCATCCTCCACTCCCTGTTCTTCTCCCATCCGTTCTATGACTTCTGCATCATGGGAAGTAGCAGCTGCAGCAAGGATGTTTAAAGGTGCTGGTTCTTGTGTTGCAGCATCCTCTTTCTCCACTGCTTTCCCTTCTGTGGCTGCAGGCTGTTGTGCTGAATAGGTGCTAAGTAAAATTTTATGACCTGCTTCCTCAAAGATCTCCCCACAGGTGGGGCAGAGTATTCGCTCATCCTTTTCTCCAGCTTCAGCAGAAGCTGTTTCCTCCACTTGGTCTGCAGCCTCTATTAATGTATACATCTTTCTTCCACCCTGCTTTTGGCAGATTTCCTTCCATGTTTCCAGCTCCTTTCTAAGTGCTTGGAGGTCCTCTTTCAGCATTGCATTCTCATACAAGAGTCCCTCAACTCCCGGCTCTTCTTCTACTGGCCTTTGTGGAGCATCCCTCGGCTTTGGTGTAAGGATTGGGGGTTCAACCTGTGTCTCTAAGGTTGCCCATTTTGTTCTAGCTGCCTCTGCTGCTGTAATTGACCGAGTTCGCTTCCTTCTAATTGGTGCCACTAAATCAAACTCATTGGTGGTCCTCTTCCTTTTCTGCTGCGTTTTCTTTTGTGACTTCCCTTTCTGTAGTGTTTCTTCTCGTGGAGCTGGAACATAGGGAGGCAAAACTGAAGTCAAAGGAACATTTCCCTGCCCCCCATGCTGTTCTTCTTCAATCACAGCTGCTCCTCCTGCCCATTCCGGTGAAGACTCGATTGTGACCAGCTCAATGTCGTCCTCCATTGCTCTAGCTCCGTCATCTTCAGGTTCCATTGTCGCAGCTTTTGATGCTGCTCCAATTTCACCTTCTGCTGTCGGAGCTGCCCTGTTATCTAGGTTTTCCGCGAGGGTTTCATCTACATTGTCCCCTGGCAGCTCTGTTTGAGCTTCCCCTCGCTCTCCTTCAGATGCAGTGTCATCCCCCACTGGTTCTGCTTGTGCTGGGGATTCATATACTTCAAATGGCTCTGCCTGTGCCTCGGGCTGTTCTTCCTCTGTGGTTTTGTCAACCCCTGATGTCCCTGCCTGTGCCCTCTGTTGCTCTTCTTCCGTTTCATCCCTTCCGGATGGTCCTGCCTGTGCCCTCTGTGGTTCTTCTTCCGTTTCATCCCTCCCCCCAACTTCACTGGAGGAACTCCGGTCCTCCTGTTGTGGCGGAACCGGTAATTGCTGTAATGGAATAACCCTCAAGGGAACAGGTTGCTGTGGCCGGGTGATGAATTGCTCCCATGTTATATTATGTTGGGCCAGGGTTCTCATAATAATTAACTTGATGAGGCCATGGTGTGTGAGGGAGGATAATGGGTGTTTTGCAGATTGAACGAATGTTGCCATATGGCGCAAATCATGCAATAGATAAAATGGAATATTTAACAAAATGCCATGACGGAGATGAGAAAGCAAAGGAAGTTCAGAGTTGTACACAGTTTGGTATCTGCCTTCGCAAGTTATGTATTTCTTGAGGAAGATAGCGACCTGGTCCCATGGCTGCGGCAGTGACTTCAATGCAATCCCTCTCCTGGATGCTTCAACTTGCTCCCCTGGAAGTAAAAATTGTTCCCGTGCAGCTGTTGCAGGAACTCGACGGTTAAACCAAGGTTTTCCCACCAATGGGATAGCTGTAACCTCGGATATAATGACCTCCGAAACATCTATACACAGCCCCCACACCGTGGAGTGTGTTTTAGTGAGATTCAATGCAAATTGCAGGGCTGCGTCCCGGTCGAATCCATCCAATCGTTCAAAGAACTCGACCCAGCCAGCGGCTTGAAAAATGGCCAGAACCTGCAAATTCCGTCTAAGTTCCCGGGTATTGAAAGGTTCATGGCGAACTGGAATGCCCATGGTCCTGGCTGCAAGATAGAACTGCTGTTTCGACAGAGTACAGAATCCAGAATAGAAGTTGCAGCGCGGAGAATGCACGAATCGTTGAGCGGAGACGTTGAACAAATGAACTAATTCGGAAAGTTAAGCGCAGAGAGGAGTTTAAAATTTTCATGCCGAATTGGGGAAGGTGGCAGTTATTAGTATTACGTCGTACGAGGGAAAGGTTCAATCGGATATAAATGGTGGTACGAGTGAAGGTACGGCCAATCTCGTTTACATGATATCAATACTTAGTCACGTGATAAATGAAAGCCATACCTCATAAAACTGTGCGTCGGAAGGCTGCGGAAACTGGTGGAGCATGGAGTTGGTGACGTCGTGGAGCCGAACGCGTGTACAATCAGACGTGGAATCATGATGACTCGGATAAGGCACTGATTTCCTTCGCCGGTAAAACACAAGGCGTCGCATCCTCCGGGTTGAAATGATGAGTTCGCCGGCAGGACTGGGCTGAATCAGCGTCATAATTAGCAAGTTTAAACAATCCTTCTGTTAACACGGGAGTTACCACTGCAAATTGCCAAAGAAATGATCACACGGCCGATGAAAAAGCTTGTTGCAGCTGACAAGAAAGAAGTTACAGCCATCGGGAAAGAATTCGTGGCAGCCGGAAAAAGATTCACAATATCCGGGAAAAACTACGGCTGTCGGAAGAGACTTACGGCTGGCGGGAAAGATTTTTCGAATATGGGAAATATGTCGCAGCCGCTGGAAAGAAATGACAGCTGTGGTGTGGAAGTGACTTGGTTAATGAGGTGGCGGCCGGGAAGTGATGTGGCGACTGCGAGAAAAAGATGTTGCAGCCGCCGAAATTACAGCCGCCGGGATTGCAGCTGCCGGAGTTGCAGCTATCGGAAAAGATTTGACGGTGAACGGGAAAAATTTACGGCTACCGGGAAATGGAGAATACGGTTGTGGCTGGTAAATGGAATGGCAGCTGCGGAAAATGAGATGGCAGCCGTGGAAGATGAGGTGGCAGCCGCGGAAACTGGAGTTGCAGCCGCCGATGTTGCAGCCGCCGATGTTGCAACCGCTAAAGTTGCAGCTGTCGAAAAAGATTGACGGCTGCCGGAAAGGGCATTTACGGCTCCCGGGAAATGGAGAATACGGTCTCCGGAAAAATATGTTGCAGCTGCCGGAAAATATGTTGCAGCTGCCGGAAAATATGTTGCAGCTGCCGAAATTTTTTTTTTTTTTTTTTTTTTTTTTTTTTTTTTGTTAACACAAGGACGGCACAGAGAGATTTTCATTATGGGCCCCAAACTGATCATTCTCCTGGCGCTTCCCTGAATTTTTTTTTTTCTTAAAAGACAACAGCAAGCAAAGAGATCAAATGCAGAAAGAAAGAAAACGAAAATTATACGCTACAGCAAGAAATTATTTATGTACAGCAAATATGATTTTCATTTTAAGATTTGGGAAAGGTAGAAAAATGTTCCTGCTCTGGTGCCAATTGGTAGTTTGGATCAGCAGCAATCTGTGAAATGAATGCATCTTTCGAAATGGGCTTCCGATACAGTCGCAGCCTGTGGCCATTAACAAGTAATGGCATACGGTTTTCATCAATGGTGATCAGGCGAACAGTGCCGTTGTCAAATACCCTGTCAACCAAATATGGACCCAGCCATCTTGTGCGTAATTTCCCCTTAAAATCTTTCTTGAATCTAGAGTCGTACAGTAGTGCCCAGTCTCCTTCATGGAAGATTTTCTTCTTGATGAATCGGTCATGCCAGTTAGATCTCTGTTGCTGAAGTAGCACCGTCTGGTCTACCGCAGCTAATCGTTTCTCATCCAGTTCATTCAACTGATTCAATCTTCTTTTCTGAGCTTCTGCTACATCCAGGTTCATTTCAATGGCTGTTTTCAGGGTCTTGATCTCAAATTCAATTGGAAAGATGGCACTCTTACCATACACCAGATCATAGGGAGAAAAGCCCGTGGTATTGCGCCAAGTCGTGCGATATGCCCACAGTGCTTCTGGAAGTCTGTCAGCCCAATCCCTTCGATGGCTTTTAACTGTTTTAGTAAGGATTGCTTCGATAACCTTATTAGTGCTTTCCACCTGACCATTGGCCTGGGGATGATAAGGTGAAGTTATCTTGTGCTGCACATGATATTTCCGGAGCAAGGATTCAAATTGATGTGAAATAAATTGTGGTCCGCCATCAGTAACTACTTCCTTTGGTACTCCAAATCGGGTAAAAACTTCACTGTACAGGAAATCAATCACCGCCTGGTCGTTTGCCTTAGCCAAAGCTACAGCTTCTACCCACTTAGTCATGTAGTCTGTACACACCAAGATGTAAACCTTCTGTTTGGAAGGAGGGTTGATAGGACCAACAAAGTCCAATGCCCATCTATCAAACGGTTCTAGTACCACTTGGGGCTGTAAAGGCATCTGGTCTGTCTTATTAGGTTGGCCCATCCTTTGGCAGCTGTCGCAGGACTGAACATATTTTTTAGCATCTCTGAACAGTGTCGGCCAATAATAGCCCATCCGCAACGCCTTATGTCCTGTTCTTTTATCTGCAAAGTGTCCTCCGCAAGGTTCATCGTGACAGGCCTTCAGTATATGAAAGATCTCATCTTCCCTTACACATCTTCTAATTTCAAGATCAGGTCCTGTGTAAAAGAGATGGCCTTTAAGCCAACAATACCTGGCACTTTGCTGAATAATTTTTCTTTTCTCTCGTTTAGACATATGTGGCGGAAGTTTCCCTGCAGCCAAATAATTAGCAACATCTGCATACCAGGGTGAATGAGCTGAGAGTGCGAATAAATGTTCATCCGGGAAAGCATCCTCAACAGGTGAACTGTCATCACTGTTAGTAAATCGTGATAAAAAATCAGCAACAACATTTTCTTTTCCAGGTTTATCTATAATAGTAATATCAAATTCTTGTAATAATAAAAGCCACCTGGTTACTCTGGCATTAGTGACAGGTTTATTCATTAAATACTTAATGGCAGAGTGATCAGTATGCACAAATGTAGGATACCCAGTAATGTAATGCCGAAACTTATTAATAGAATAAACAATAGCAAGAAATTCTTTTTCAGTAACAGTATAATTTAGTTCAGCAGGGGCTAAGTTTTTACTCACATAATAAATAGCATAAGGTACTTGACCATCCTGCTGTCCTAGTACTGCTCCAATGGCGGTATCAGAAGCATCTGAAGAAATGTGGAAAGGTATGGTCCAATTAGGTCCCCTTAAAATAGGGGCTGTGGACAGTTTCTCTTTAAGCTTATCAAATGCTGTCTGGCATGCTGTACTCCATGCAAACTGCACATCCTTCATTAACAATGAAAACAAAGGAGAAGCCAGTTTGGAGAAGTTTTCTATGAATCTCCTGTAATACCCAGCATGTCCCAGAAAACTTCGCACCTCTTTCTGAGTTGAAGGGGTTGGTATATTCTTTATCACCTTAATTTTTGAAGGATCCACTTGAATACCGTTAGTAGAGATGAAATGTCCTAATACCACCCCCTCACTCATCATCATGTGGCATTTTTCAGTGCTCAGTGAGAGGCGAGCCTGTTCACAGCGAATTAAAACCTTCTTCAAATTTTCCAACGCTTCATCAAAATCCCTGCCATAAGGAGTGAAATCATCCATAAAAATTTCCATGCTATCATTTACCAATTCAGAAAATATGCCAATCACAGCTCTTTGGAACGTTGCAGGTGCATTGCACAACCCAAAGGGAAGCACCCTGTAAGCGAACGTTCCCCAAGGGCAGGTGAAGGTAGTCTTATCCTGATCCTCTGGAGCAATCTGGATTTGATTGTACCCACTGAATCCGTCCAGGAAGGAGAAGAACTTCTTCCCAGATAAGTTATCAAGTACCTGGTCAATAAAGGGCAGAGGAAAGTGATCCTTTTGTGTAGCCTTGTTCAGCTCCCTATAATCGACACAGACTCTCCATTTACCGTTTTTCTTGGGTACAATTACAAGTGGGGAAACCCACTCACTATCTGAAATAGGATAGATGAATCCTGCTTCCAAGAGTTTCTGGATTTCTTCCTTCACTATATCCCTCAGATTGGGGTTCATGCGTCGTTGGGGTTGACATACAGGCCGGGAGTCGTTTTTAATATAGATATGATGAGTGCACAGACTAGAAGGAATACCCTTCATGTCTGTATACTCCCAGGCGAATGCCCCCTTACGTTCCTTCAAAAGATTGGTTAAGCGCTTTTGTTCTTCTGAGGAGAGAGCAGGATTGATGTTCAAAGTTCTTCCAGGCTCTACCTCAATAGGAATACTTCTCGAGCTTTTCAATACTGGGATTATATTTGCGTCATTGGCTAGTGCTTCCTCCGTAAGCTGTTCTTGTTCTTCTTTGCCGAGGGTACTGTTCAGAAGTTGATAAACTTCCTTGTCTACAGAAGCAGGTTCGCTAATGAAATTATTAATGGCATCGTCTTCTGTTTCGTTTTTGAAAGTTAGTGCCTTCCCTATTGTTAGTAATGGCTGAACATCTTCTTCTTCTTCTTGTTCTATCCAAAGGGAGGTTTCAGTTTCTAGACTCGGCCTTGCTGGAGGGTACAGGGTAAGATTTTTGGTTTCCATGCCATCAGATATAGTCATAGATCCTGATCGACAGCTGATGCAAGCATCAGCGGTAGCCAACCAAGGTCTCCCTAAAATCAATGGATGTCCCCCCAGCTGTGATTTTGGCTGTAATACCAGAAAATCGGCAGGGTATTCCCACGAGTCTACTGAAATAACAAGGTCGTCCAAAATCCCTTCAGGTCTGATAGTGGATCTGTCTGCCAGTTCTAAGATAGTAGGGGTCGGTCTAATATTGGTGAATCCGAGTTTTTTTACAGTCTCCATCGTTATAACATTGATCGCAGCTCCTAAATCCACTAGTACGTTGGGTATCTGCGTTTGTCCTATGTGTACAGTGACAGTAGGATTGCCGGGATCCTCATACTTAGTTACAGGGGTTTTTCCAGTCATTAAAGCGGATAAATTCCCTATAACATGAACAGTAGGAGGATCTCTGGGTTTCCTTCCCGGTCTTTTAGTGCACAGGTCCCGAACAGTTCTAGCGTAGATAGGTACATCTTGAAGAGCTTGTAAGAGGGGAATCTTAACATAAAGGTTCTTCAATTCTCCTAAGAGATTGAACTGAGGTTGCCCCCCCCTTTGTGGCAGCATCAATCTCTCAGGGTAAGGTGGTTGCCTTACCAACTGGGCGGGCTGCGTGTTATCCACTTCATCGTTCAATGTTTCAGCCCTCCCATCTGAGGGATGCTCAGCATCTTCAATGATAGGAACCGATTCAACAGGATGCTGGGAACTCTCTCCTTTGTCATACACGGTTGGTGGAATATTTTCTGAAGTTATACGCTCTACTACCTTCCCAGACCGTAAGCGAATGTCATTACAAGGTACAGGTGAGAGAGAGTAGGCTGGCATATTGAGAGTTTCCAGTTGCTGGACTGTTTTATTATTTGGGTTAGGGTTAGGTTGGGCAGGCAGCTGAGGCCGTATTGGTATGTTAGGCACAGGATTATTTTGCAGCTGCAGCTGCGACTGCTGAGGTAGGTATTGAGGATATTGCTGAAATTGAGGATATGGAGGATACGGTAACTGTTGAGGTGGAGGTGGTTGAGGAAACTGATTCCCAGGATGGAAGTTCCTCCATCCAGGAGACCATGAGGTAGGTTGATGAGGTGGCTGTGTCCAAGGACTCCATGAATTATAACCTTGCATCGTAGGTTGAGGAGAATTCCACTGAGCATAATTTGAAGGGAATTGTGTATTCACGTTTTGCATATTAGTATTCCAATTATTCAAATTATTCAGAAATGGAAATGAATCGGGAGACATACCTTGATTCCGGGGCTGCCAGGGTTTCTTCTGTGCAATAAAGTAGGCTGAATCCACCTCTGGAGTTGATGCCTGCAGAACAGCTTTCACTTGGGGCAGCGTGGGGCATTCTTTCATATCATGATTCAGCTCGCACAATTGACATACTTGAACTTTGTCAAGGGGGCATTCTTTCAGTGGATGAGTCTTTCTACATCGGGGACAAAATACCCCTAGTGTGAGATCCTCCACTGCCTGTCTTTGCTTGGCCTTCAAGACGTCAATCTCTGAAGAGATAGAGCTCATCATTTCTGTTTTAAAGTTTTCAAGAAGATTGCCTATCTCTGCACGTGTAGCTCCTCCATTGGATGACTTCTGAGTTCTGTCGAAGACATCACGTTCCAGGTTATTTCGTTTATTCTGCTTATTATGCCTAGAAGATCCCCTGGAATATCTCTTACATAATTCCACAATTGTCTCAAAAGATTCTTTAGAGATATCCCCCTTTCCTAATAAATTGAGCATGTCTAAACAATCGTCCCTGATTCCTCGAAGCAGGATTATCTTAAGCACATCTAGTCCCATGTTCGTCTGTCCAGCTCTCTGCACATTGTACAGCAACCTCTCTACAAAATCTTCCAAGCTTTCGTCCTCCTTCTGTACCATTTTGAATAACTCTTCCCTCTTGTCCCTGGTGTTGCAATATTCTTGATATTTTTCCAGGAACACTTGCTTCATCTTGTTCCAATTAGCAACAGTTCCTCCCCCAAGGCTCATGAACCAACGTAATGCATTGTCCTTCAGGGTGGCAGGAAAAAGCTTCAACTTTTGAGCATCTGTGACATAATCATAGCTGCGACAGAGGATATCGAATTCAAACAGGAATTCGTCTGGATCTTCTGCCGCCCTGCCATGGAAGCGGGGGTAACACCGACGGTGAGATGTTTTTCATAGGAGCTGTCCCCTCGAGCTGCTGTATTGGGAATTGCAATGTAGCCATAGTTTCCGGCGGGGAATTATCTTCATGATGGTATTGTACCACTGCTTCTTCCTCTTCATTCTCATGTCTGTTATTCATCTTTTCTTCTGTATCTTCTCCTTCGTTTGTTCCTTTATCCCTTACCTCAGTTGTAACAGCTGCGTATTGTTCGGATGTAACAGCTGCGTATTGTTCGGTTGCAGCAACTGCGTATTCTTCGGTTGTAGCAGCTGCGTATTCTTCGGTTGTAGCAGCTGCGTATTCTTCAGTTGTAACAACTGAGTACTCTTTAATTGCAACAGCCGAATCAGCTGTTCCTTCTTTATCCGGAGTATATGCAGAAATCACTGCTGCTCCTGTATCTTCCACTGTAGATCCTGATGCTAACGCTCCAGGATCAGTAGGGCCTCTTTTGATAGGAGTCCCCTGTTGACGAGATCTGACAGCTGAATCAGTTTTGTCAACAAGGTCGTCAATGAATGTTCTTCTGCCCAGCGGTGGACCTCGACCACGACCCGAACCACCTGTACTGTTAGTAATTTGTGGGGTTTTGGGGGTCGGGAGGTGATCGCGTTTTACCCCCCTCGTATTCATACGAAGCAGATCATTTCAAAAACAACCAAAAAGACTGACTGAAAGCAATTATCAGATACAACTAATGACTAGTGTTTAATTTTTATCCTTCCCCGGCAACGGCGCCAAAATGTCAAGCACTCTAATTGCAGATAATTAAATATCAACACACAGAGCGTATGAAATTTATTGTCAACCCGAGAAAGTCTTTTTATTTCAAAGGACAAGTGCACAATATATGCTTAAACACAAACCATCAGAAGTGAATACTTTTATCTTCTATCATCTATGTTCATCCCAAGAATCTACGCAATCCCAATTGCCTTCTAACTGCTGTACTACAATCCTTTTTTATTATGCATCAAGCAAAACGAATATCAGATCTAATCAACGATTGCAGAAAGGAAAACTCAATTGCATTCTAAAGTAATCAACTGTCTAATGAAATCAAGCTGAGAATCATGAAGCATAACCTGAACATTACTCTAGAATTTAATAAAGGAGATTGATGCAACTGTTCTAAGATACTGAATTGCAAAATATAAATCAATCAACACATAACAGGAAAGCTAATTCCTAGGAGCTTCTGGGATTACGTTCAGCTGTAGGATGAGCACAACAGTGTGAACAGAAATTGAATTACATAAAACAAACCTGACTCAGTCGACTGTTATTGATACCATTCCCAATCTCACGATTAAATCATTTACTGAGAAATCCACACAATGAATATTGCTGCTGCGTACAAACGAAAGATCAAATCATCACACAACAGAAAGATGAAATCCTAAATTAACACAGCAATCTCTGTGGAAGACGGGCCCAGTCTTCACACAGAGACGCTGGTTGAACAACGCTCTCTTTAACTCAGAAACAACTCTTTATATTAACAGAAGGACGAGTACATAGTTTCAGCTTGACTGCTAATACAAGATGAATTAATTAATTGCTATCCAACCCCTTGATCGAGGTAATACCACATATTTATACATAAAGTTGCAACATCTAAACCTATAATTGGGCGGCCATGAAGATCTATGATCTTCAGGCGCCCTAAATAATCTAGCTGTTACAATGCGTGGCAGAACTGAAATATCCAAATATACGAGGAGTTATCAACTGTCCCAAGAGTGGCGGTCCTTCCAGCTCGCAGCTGGATTTGAGCAGCGACATACTTAAGATAGAACTTTATGTTACAGCTGTCCTGCCACGACTGTGCCTTGATTGACGAATTGAGCCCCAAGGAACCTTCCTTAAGCAATGGACGTCCCTTCCTCCGTGACTCGTTCAGCTCCGATCTTCCTGCAGTCCCTTTATCTTACTACCTTCATAATTTGCATCATGTTAGCACGAATTAAGAGATGCACAGCTTAAATCATCACAATCATAAGTATTAATACAATAAAACAATAATCGGCCATACCTTGGTAAATTGGGGGAATATATAAGGACAATAAATTGAATTGCCAAGGTAATTGGTGTGAGACAAGGTAAGGGACAGTGATAAATGATGGTCAAAAAGGGCCAATTCTGGGCTCAACATCTCCCCCCAACTATCCTGTTGCATGTCCTCATGCAACAACCTGCAGCTGAATATTGTACTGAACCTTGTCCAGGCAAGAGGAAAGAATGTAGATAAATCAGGCATCTTTGAAAAATTTCTGTGAGCAACCCAGCAGTTCCCAACTTTACTGTTCCCCTTCCCCCACTACTTGCTAATATCTGCAGTTCTCTTATGCTTTGCCTGGGGAAGTTGAAAAGACACACTCAATCTGAATCCAATTCAATAATACCTGTAGGAGGTGGAAGCACTGGTTCTTGTGGGACAGTGTCTTCCAGCGCATCTAATCTTATCAAGGGAGTTGCTGGTTCTTGTGTAACAGCAACATCCCTTAAACCTTCTTCAGCAGCTGCCTTTATTGCTTTTGGAGACACTGGTTCTTGTGTAACAGTGTCTTTTTTGTCAATTGGCTGCTGGGATTGGATATCCTTTTCGATTTGCAGCTCCTCCTCCAAGATTTCAGTGTCACCTGAGCAGGGTGTCTGTACCTGTTCATCATCACTCCATTGTATATCAGGAATGATCTCTATTCCCGGGTTATCCTCCAACTGCAGTTCAGGGATTCTTGCTGCAGCATCCAAGGATGTTGGTTCTTGTGTGACAACATCCTGGCTTACATCTTCATCTTTATTTTGCTGCAGCTTCTTTTCCATGAGTTCTGTATCATGAGAGCTTTCTGGGGTCACCACCCAGAGTTCATCGTTGAATGCCAGAATATCCTCTGTCCCAGTTTTTTCTTCTGTCTGCTCAGTCGGTTGGACGGTCAAGTTCAGGATTGCTGGTTCTTGTGTTGCAGCATCCTGTTTCAACTTGTCACAGTCCTGCATTTCCATTTCCCCTTCTAAAATTATTGTGTCCTGGGAACGTTCTGGGGTTACAGCACAAAATTCTTCACTATCCTCCAGGGTATCCTTTGGCTCCATGATTTCTGTGTCATGAGAACATTCTGGGGTCTCACCATACTCTTTTATAAGCTCCAGAGCATTCTTCATCTCCCGTTCTTCTCCCATTTGTTCTGTGATTTCTATGTCGTGGGAGCATTTTGGAATTGCCATACATTCCTTATAAATTTCCAGGGCATCCTCCACTCCCTGTTCTTCTCCCATCCGTTCTATGACTTCTGCATCATGGGAAGTAGCAGCTGCAGCAAGGATGTTTAAAGGTGCTGGTTCTTGTGTTGCAGCATCCTCTTTCTCCACTGCTTTCCCTTCTGTGGCTGCAGGCTGTTGTGCTGAATAGGTGCTAAGTAAAATTTTATGACCTGCTTCCTCAAAGATCTCCCCACAGGTGGGGCAGAGTATTCGCTCATCCTTTTCTCCAGCTTCAGCAGAAGCTGTTTCCTCCACTTGGTCTGCAGCCTCTATTAATGTATACATCTTTCTTCCACCCTGCTTTTGGCAGATTTCCTTCCATGTTTCCAGCTCCTTTCTAAGTGCTTGGAGGTCCTCTTTCAGCATTGCATTCTCATACAAGAGTCCCTCAACTCCCGGCTCTTCTTCTACTGGCCTTTGTGGAGCATCCCTCGGCTTTGGTGTAAGGATTGGGGGTTCAACCTGTGTCTCTAAGGTTGCCCATTTTGTTCTAGCTGCCTCTGCTGCTGTAATTGACCGAGTTCGCTTCCTTCTAATTGGTGCCACTAAATCAAACTCATTGGTGGTCCTCTTCCTTTTCTGCTGCGTTTTCTTTTGTGACTTCCCTTTCTGTAGTGTTTCTTCTCGTGGAGCTGGAACATAGGGAGGCAAAACTGAAGTCAAAGGAACATTTCCCTGCCCCCCATGCTGTTCTTCTTCAATCACAGCTGCTCCTCCTGCCCATTCCGGTGAAGACTCGATTGTGACCAGCTCAATGTCGTCCTCCATTGCTCTAGCTCCGTCATCTTCAGGTTCCATTGTCGCAGCTTTTGATGCTGCTCCAATTTCACCTTCTGCTGTCGGAGCTGCCCTGTTATCTAGGTTTTCCACGAGGGTTTCATCTACATTGTCCCCTGGCAGCTCTGTTTGAGCTTCCCCTCGCTCTCCTTCAGATGCAGTGTCATCCCCCACTGGTTCTGCTTGTGCTGGGGATTCATATACTTCAAATGGCTCTGCCTGTGCCTCGGGCTGTTCTTCCTCTATGGTTTTGTCAACCCCTGATGTCCCTGCCTGTGCCCTCTGTTGCTCTTCTTCCGTTTCATCCCTTCCGGATGGTCCTGCCTGTGCCCTCTGTGGTTCTTCTTCCGTTTCATCCCTCCCCCCAACTTCACTGGAGGAACTCCGGTCCTCCTGTTGTGGCGGAACCGGTAATTGCTGTAATGGAATAACCCTCAAGGGAACAGGTTGCTGTGGCCGGGTGATGAATTGCTCCCATGTTATATTATGTTGGGCCAGGGTTCTCATAATAATTAACTTGATGAGGCCATGGTGTGTGAGGGAGGATAATGGGTGTTTTGCAGATTGAACGAATGTTGCCATATGGCGCAAATCATGCAATAGATAAAATGGAATATTTAACAAAATGCCATGACGGAGATGAGAAAGCAAAGGAAGTTCAGAGTTGTACACAGTTTGGTATCTGCCTTCGCAAGTTATGTATTTCTTGAGGAAGATAGCGACCTGGTCCCATGGCTGCGGCAGTGACTTCAATGCAATCCCTCTCCTGGATGCTTCAACTTGCTCCCCTGGAAGTAAAAATTGTTCCCGTGCAGCTGTTGCAGGAACTCGACGGTTAAACCAAGGTTTTCCCACCAATGGGATAGCTGTAACCTCGGATATAATGACCTCCGAAACATCTATACACAGCCCCCACACCGTGGAGTGTGTTTTAGTGAGATTCAATGCAAATTGCAGGGCTGCGTCCCGGTCGAATCCATCCAATCGTTCAAAGAACTCGACCCAGCCAGCGGCTTGAAAAATGGCCAGAACCTGCAAATTCCGTCTAAGTTCCCGGGTATTGAAAGGTTCATGGCGAACTGGAATGCCCATGGTCCTGGCTGCAAGATAGAACTGCTGTTTCGACAGAGTACAGAATCCAGAATAGAAGTTGCAGCGCGGAGAATGCACGAATCGTTGAGCGGAGACGTTGAACAAATGAACTAATTCGGAAAGTTAAGCGCAGAGAGGAGTTTAAAATTTTCATGCCGAATTGGGGAAGGTGGCAGTTATTAGTATTACGTCGTACGAGGGAAAGGTTCAATCGGATATAAATGGTGGTACGAGTGAAGGTACGGCCAATCTCGTTTACATGATATCAATACTTAGTCACGTGATAAATGAAAGCCATACCTCATAAAACTGTGCGTCGGAAGGCTGCGGAAACTGGTGGAGCATGGAGTTGGTGACGTCGTGGAGCCGAACGCGTGTACAATCAGACGTGGAATCATGATGACTCGGATAAGGCACTGATTTCCTTCGCCGGTAAAACACAAGGCGTCGCATCCTCCGGGTTGAAATGATGAGTTCGCCGGCAGGACTGGGCTGAATCAGCGTCATAATTAGCAAGTTTAAACAATCCTTCTGTTAACACGGGAGTTACCACTGCAAATTGCCAAAGAAATGATCACACGGCCGATGAAAAAGCTTGTTGCAGCTGACAAGAAAGAAGTTACAGCCATCGGGAAAGAATTCGTGGCAGCCGGAAAAAGATTCACAATATCCGGGAAAAACTACGGCTGTCGGAAGAGACTTACGGCTGGCGGGAAAGATTTTTCGAATATGGGAAATATGTCGCAGCCGCTGGAAAGAAATGACAGCTGTGGTGTGGAAGTGACTTGGTTAATGAGGTGGCGGCCGGGAAGTGATGTGGCGACTGCGAGAAAAAGATGTTGCAGCCGCCGAAATTACAGCCGCCGGGATTGCAGCTGCCGGAGTTGCAGCTATCGGAAAAGATTTGACGGTGAACGGGAAAAATTTACGGCTACCGGGAAATGGAGAATACGGTTGTGGCTGGTAAATGGAATGGCAGCTGCGGAAAATGAGATGGCAGCCGTGGAAGATGAGGTGGCAGCCGCGGAAACTGGAGTTGCAGCCGCCGATGTTGCAGCCGCCGATGTTGCAACCGCTAAAGTTGCAGCTGTCGAAAAAGATTGACGGCTGCCGGAAAGGGCATTTACGGCTCCCGGGAAATGGAGAATACGGTCTCCGGAAAAATATGTTGCAGCTGCCGGAAAATATGTTGCAGCTGCCGGAAAATATGTTGCAGCTGCCGAAATTTTTTTTTTTTTTTTTTTTTTTTTTTTTTTTTTGTTAACACAAGGACGGCACAGAGAGATTTTCATTATGGGCCCCAAACTGATCATTCTCCTGGCGCTTCCCTGAATTTTTTTTTTTCTTAAAAGACAACAGCAAGCAAAGAGATCAAATGCAGAAAGAAAGAAAACGAAAATTATACGCTACAGCAAGAAATTATTTATGTACAGCAAATATGATTTTCATTTTAAGATTTGGGAAAGGTAGAAAAATGTTCCTGCTCTGGTGCCAATTGGTAGTTTGGATCAGCAGCAATCTGTGAAATGAATGCATCTTTCGAAATGGGCTTCCGATACAGTCGCAGCCTGTGGCCATTAACAAGTAATGGCATACGGTTTTCATCAATGGTGATCAGGCGAACAGTGCCGTTGTCAAATACCCTGTCAACCAAATATGGACCCAGCCATCTTGTGCGTAATTTCCCCTTAAAATCTTTCTTGAATCTAGAGTCGTACAGTAGTGCCCAGTCTCCTTCATGGAAGATTTTCTTCTTGATGAATCGGTCATGCCAGTTAGATCTCTGTTGCTGAAGTAGCACCGTCTGGTCTACCGCAGCTAATCGTTTCTCATCCAGTTCATTCAACTGATTCAATCTTCTTTTCTGAGCTTCTGCTACATCCAGGTTCATTTCAATGGCTGTTTTCAGGGTCTTGATCTCAAATTCAATTGGAAAGATGGCACTCTTACCATACACCAGATCATAGGGAGAAAAGCCCGTGGTATTGCGCCAAGTCGTGCGATATGCCCACAGTGCTTCTGGAAGTCTGTCAGCCCAATCCCTTCGATGGCTTTTAACTGTTTTAGTAAGGATTGCTTCGATAACCTTATTAGTGCTTTCCACCTGACCATTGGCCTGGGGATGATAAGGTGAAGTTATCTTGTGCTGCACATGATATTTCCGGAGCAAGGATTCAAATTGATGTGAAATAAATTGTGGTCCGCCATCAGTAACTACTTCCTTTGGTACTCCAAATCGGGTAAAAACTTCACTGTACAGGAAATCAATCACCGCCTGGTCGTTTGCCTTAGCCAAAGCTACAGCTTCTACCCACTTAGTCATGTAGTCTGTACACACCAAGATGTAAACCTTCTGTTTGGAAGGAGGGTTGATAGGACCAACAAAGTCCAATGCCCATCTATCAAACGGTTCTAGTACCACTTGGGGCTGTAAAGGCATCTGGTCTGTCTTATTAGGTTGGCCCATCCTTTGGCAGCTGTCGCAGGACTGAACATATTTTTTAGCATCTCTGAACAGTGTCGGCCAATAATAGCCCATCCGCAACGCCTTATGTCCTGTTCTTTTATCTGCAAAGTGTCCTCCGCAAGGTTCATCGTGACAGGCCTTCAGTATATGAAAGATCTCATCTTCCCTTACACATCTTCTAATTTCAAGATCAGGTCCTGTGTAAAAGAGATGGCCTTTAAGCCAACAATACCTGGCACTTTGCTGAATAATTTTTCTTTTCTCTCGTTTAGACATATGTGGCGGAAGTTTCCCTGCAGCCAAATAATTAGCAACATCTGCATACCAGGGTGAATGAGCTGAGAGTGCGAATAAATGTTCATCCGGGAAAGCATCCTCAACAGGTGAACTGTCATCACTGTTAGTAAATCGTGATAAAAAATCAGCAACAACATTTTCTTTTCCAGGTTTATCTATAATAGTAATATCAAATTCTTGTAATAATAAAAGCCACCTGGTTACTCTGGCATTAGTGACAGGTTTATTCATTAAATACTTAATGGCAGAGTGATCAGTATGCACAAATGTAGGATACCCAGTAATGTAATGCCGAAACTTATTAATAGAATAAACAATAGCAAGAAATTCTTTTTCAGTAACAGTATAATTTAGTTCAGCAGGGGCTAAGTTTTTACTCACATAATAAATAGCATAAGGTACTTGACCATCCTGCTGTCCTAGTACTGCTCCAATGGCGGTATCAGAAGCATCTGAAGAAATGTGGAAAGGTATGGTCCAATTAGGTCCCCTTAAAATAGGGGCTGTGGACAGTTTCTCTTTAAGCTTATCAAATGCTGTCTGGCATGCTGTACTCCATGCAAACTGCACATCCTTCATTAACAATGAAAACAAAGGAGAAGCCAGTTTGGAGAAGTTTTCTATGAATCTCCTGTAATACCCAGCATGTCCCAGAAAACTTCGCACCTCTTTCTGAGTTGAAGGGGTTGGTATATTCTTTATCACCTTAATTTTTGAAGGATCCACTTGAATACCGTTAGTAGAGATGAAATGTCCTAATACCACCCCCTCACTCATCATCATGTGGCATTTTTCAGTGCTCAGTGAGAGGCGAGCCTGTTCACAGCGAATTAAAACCTTCTTCAAATTTTCCAACGCTTCATCAAAATCCCTGCCATAAGGAGTGAAATCATCCATAAAAATTTCCATGCTATCATTTACCAATTCAGAAAATATGCCAATCACAGCTCTTTGGAACGTTGCAGGTGCATTGCACAACCCAAAGGGAAGCACCCTGTAAGCGAACGTTCCCCAAGGGCAGGTGAAGGTAGTCTTATCCTGATCCTCTGGAGCAATCTGGATTTGATTGTACCCACTGAATCCGTCCAGGAAGGAGAAGAACTTCTTCCCAGATAAGTTATCAAGTACCTGGTCAATAAAGGGCAGAGGAAAGTGATCCTTTTGTGTAGCCTTGTTCAGCTCCCTATAATCGACACAGACTCTCCATTTACCGTTTTTCTTGGGTACAATTACAAGTGGGGAAACCCACTCACTATCTGAAATAGGATAGATGAATCCTGCTTCCAAGAGTTTCTGGATTTCTTCCTTCACTATATCCCTCAGATTGGGGTTCATGCGTCGTTGGGGTTGACATACAGGCCGGGAGTCGTTTTTAATATAGATATGATGAGTGCACAGACTAGAAGGAATACCCTTCATGTCTGTATACTCCCAGGCGAATGCCCCCTTACGTTCCTTCAAAAGATTGGTTAAGCGCTTTTGTTCTTCTGAGGAGAGAGCAGGATTGATGTTCAAAGTTCTTCCAGGCTCTACCTCAATAGGAATACTTCTCGAGCTTTTCAATACTGGGATTATATTTGCGTCATTGGCTAGTGCTTCCTCCGTAAGCTGTTCTTGTTCTTCTTTGCCGAGGGTACTGTTCAGAAGTTGATAAACTTCCTTGTCTACAGAAGCAGGTTCGCTAATGAAATTATTAATGGCATCGTCTTCTGTTTCGTTTTTGAAAGTTAGTGCCTTCCCTATTGTTAGTAATGGCTGAACATCTTCTTCTTCTTCTTGTTCTATCCAAAGGGAGGTTTCAGTTTCTAGACTCGGCCTTGCTGGAGGGTACAGGGTAAGATTTTTGGTTTCCATGCCATCAGATATAGTCATAGATCCTGATCGACAGCTGATGCAAGCATCAGCGGTAGCCAACCAAGGTCTCCCTAAAATCAATGGATGTCCCCCCAGCTGTGATTTTGGCTGTAATACCAGAAAATCGGCAGGGTATTCCCACGAGTCTACTGAAATAACAAGGTCGTCCAAAATCCCTTCAGGTCTGATAGTGGATCTGTCTGCCAGTTCTAAGATAGTAGGGGTCGGTCTAATATTGGTGAATCCGAGTTTTTTTACAGTCTCCATCGTTATAACATTGATCGCAGCTCCTAAATCCACTAGTACGTTGGGTATCTGCGTTTGTCCTATGTGTACAGTGACAGTAGGATTGCCGGGATCCTCATACTTAGTTACAGGGGTTTTTCCAGTCATTAAAGCGGATAAATTCCCTATAACATGAACAGTAGGAGGATCTCTGGGTTTCCTTCCCGGTCTTTTAGTGCACAGGTCCCGAACAGTTCTAGCGTAGATAGGTACATCTTGAAGAGCTTGTAAGAGGGGAATCTTAACATAAAGGTTCTTCAATTCTCCTAAGAGATTGAACTGAGGTTGCCCCCCCCTTTGTGGCAGCATCAATCTCTCAGGGTAAGGTGGTTGCCTTACCAACTGGGCGGGCTGCGTGTTATCCACTTCATCGTTCAATGTTTCAGCCCTCCCATCTGAGGGATGCTCAGCATCTTCAATGATAGGAACCGATTCAACAGGATGCTGGGAACTCTCTCCTTTGTCATACACGGTTGGTGGAATATTTTCTGAAGTTATACGCTCTACTACCTTCCCAGACCGTAAGCGAATGTCATTACAAGGTACAGGTGAGAGAGAGTAGGCTGGCATATTGAGAGTTTCCAGTTGCTGGACTGTTTTATTATTTGGGTTAGGGTTAGGTTGGGCAGGCAGCTGAGGCCGTATTGGTATGTTAGGCACAGGATTATTTTGCAGCTGCAGCTGCGACTGCTGAGGTAGGTATTGAGGATATTGCTGAAATTGAGGATATGGAGGATACGGTAACTGTTGAGGTGGAGGTGGTTGAGGAAACTGATTCCCAGGATGGAAGTTCCTCCATCCAGGAGACCATGAGGTAGGTTGATGAGGTGGCTGTGTCCAAGGACTCCATGAATTATAACCTTGCATCGTAGGTTGAGGAGAATTCCACTGAGCATAATTTGAAGGGAATTGTGTATTCACGTTTTGCATATTAGTATTCCAATTATTCAAATTATTCAGAAATGGAAATGAATCGGGAGACATACCTTGATTCCGGGGCTGCCAGGGTTTCTTCTGTGCAATAAAGTAGGCTGAATCCACCTCTGGAGTTGATGCCTGCAGAACAGCTTTCACTTGGGGCAGCGTGGGGCATTCTTTCATATCATGATTCAGCTCGCACAATTGACATACTTGAACTTTGTCAAGGGGGCATTCTTTCAGTGGATGAGTCTTTCTACATCGGGGACAAAATACCCCTAGTGTGAGATCCTCCACTGCCTGTCTTTGCTTGGCCTTCAAGACGTCAATCTCTGAAGAGATAGAGCTCATCATTTCTGTTTTAAAGTTTTCAAGAAGATTGCCTATCTCTGCACGTGTAGCTCCTCCATTGGATGACTTCTGAGTTCTGTCGAAGACATCACGTTCCAGGTTATTTCGTTTATTCTGCTTATTATGCCTAGAAGATCCCCTGGAATATCTCTTACATAATTCCACAATTGTCTCAAAAGATTCTTTAGAGATATCCCCCTTTCCTAATAAATTGAGCATGTCTAAACAATCGTCCCTGATTCCTCGAAGCAGGATTATCTTAAGCACATCTAGTCCCATGTTCGTCTGTCCAGCTCTCTGCACATTGTACAGCAACCTCTCTACAAAATCTTCCAAGCTTTCGTCCTCCTTCTGTACCATTTTGAATAACTCTTCCCTCTTGTCCCTGGTGTTGCAATATTCTTGATATTTTTCCAGGAACACTTGCTTCATCTTGTTCCAATTAGCAACAGTTCCTCCCCCAAGGCTCATGAACCAACGTAATGCATTGTCCTTCAGGGTGGCAGGAAAAAGCTTCAACTTTTGAGCATCTGTGACATAATCATAGCTGCGACAGAGGATATCGAATTCAAACAGGAATTCGTCTGGATCTTCTGCCGCCCTGCCATGGAAGCGGGGGTAACACCGACGGTGAGATGTTTTTCATAGGAGCTGTCCCCTCGAGCTGCTGTATTGGGAATTGCAATGTAGCCATAGTTTCCGGCGGGGAATTATCTTCATGATGGTATTGTACCACTGCTTCTTCCTCTTCATTCTCATGTCTGTTATTCATCTTTTCTTCTGTATCTTCTCCTTCGTTTGTTCCTTTATCCCTTACCTCAGTTGTAACAGCTGCGTATTGTTCGGATGTAACAGCTGCGTATTGTTCGGTTGCAGCAACTGCGTATTCTTCGGTTGTAGCAGCTGCGTATTCTTCGGTTGTAGCAGCTGCGTATTCTTCAGTTGTAACAACTGAGTACTCTTTAATTGCAACAGCCGAATCAGCTGTTCCTTCTTTAGCCGGAGTATATGCAGAAATCACTGCTGCTCCTGTATCTTCCACTGTAGATCCTGATGCTAACGCTCCAGGATCAGTAGGGCCTCTTTTGATAGGAGTCCCCTGTTGACGAGATCTGACAGCTGAATCAGTTTTGTCAACAAGGTCGTCAATGAATGTTCTTCTGCCCAGCGGTGGACCTCGACCACGACCCGAACCACCTGTACTGTTAGTAATTTGTGGGGTTTTGGGGGTCGGGAGGTGATCGCGTTTTACCCCCCTCGTATTCATACGAAGCAGATCATTTCAAAAACAACCAAAAAGACTGACTGAAAGCAATTATCAGATACAACTAATGACTAGTGTTTAATTTTTATCCTTCCCCGGCAACGGCGCCAAAATGTCAAGCACTCTAATTGCAGATAATTAAATATCAACACACAGAGCGTATGAAATTTATTGTCAACCCGAGAAAGTCTTTTTATTTCAAAGGACAAGTGCACAATATATGCTTAAACACAAACCATCAGAAGTGAATACTTTTATCTTCTATCATCTATGTTCATCCCAAGAATCTACGCAATCCCAATTGCCTTCTAACTGCTGTACTACAATCCTTTTTTATTATGCATCAAGCAAAACGAATATCAGATCTAATCAACGATTGCAGAAAGGAAAACTCAATTGCATTCTAAAGTAATCAACTGTCTAATGAAATCAAGCTGAGAATCATGAAGCATAACCTGAACATTACTCTAGAATTTAATAAAGGAGATTGATGCAACTGTTCTAAGATACTGAATTGCAAAATATAAATCAATCAACACATAACAGGAAAGCTAATTCCTAGGAGCTTCTGGGATTACGTTCAGCTGTAGGATGAGCACAACAGTGTGAACAGAAATTGAATTACATAAAACAAACCTGACTCAGTCGACTGTTATTGATACCATTCCCAATCTCACGATTAAATCATTTACTGAGAAATCCACACAATGAATATTGCTGCTGCGTACAAACGAAAGATCAAATCATCACACAACAGAAAGATGAAATCCTAAATTAACACAGCAATCTCTGTGGAAGACGGGCCCAGTCTTCACACAGAGACGCTGGTTGAACAACGCTCTCTTTAACTCAGAAACAATTCTTTATATTAACAGAAGGGCGAGTACATAGTTTCAGCTTGACTGCTAATACAAGATGAATTAATTAATTGCTATCCAACCCCTTGATCGAGGTAATACCACATATTTATACATAAAGTTGCAACATCTAAACCTATAATTGGGCGGCCATGAAGATCTATGATCTTCAGGCGCCCTAAATAATCTAGCTGTTACAATGCGTGGCAGAACTGAAATATCCAAATATACGAGGAGTTATCAACTGTCCCAAGAGTGGCGGTCCTTCCAGCTCGCAGCTGGATTTGAGCAGCGACATACTTAAGATAGAACTTTATGTTACAGCTGTCCTGCCACGACTGTGCCTTGATTGACGAATTGAGCCCCAAGGAACCTTCCTTAAGCAATGGACGTCCCTTCCTCCGTGACTCGTTCAGCTCCGATCTTCCTGCAGTCCCTTTATCTTACTACCTTCATAATTTGCATCATGTTAGCACGAATTAAGAGATGCACAGCTTAAATCATCACAATCATAAGTATTAATACAATAAAACAATAATCGGCCATACCTTGGTAAATTGGGGGAATATATAAGGACAATAAATTGAATTGCCAAGGTAATTGGTGTGAGACAAGGTAAGGGACAGTGATAAATGATGGTCAAAAAGGGCCAATTCTGGGCTCAACAATTACACACCATGCATTGGTACAAAGCCTCTAGACACTTTGTGTTGATACAGGATACCACAGTGCATTTTTAGATATACGCTCTATCACTCTTAGTGTTGTTACTAGGGATTGGTAATACACCATATGTTACTAGGATCATCACTCATGATGCATTTGTGCGTTTATTAGCACATTATTAGCACATCAAAGAGTGTATAAAAACTCCACACATTAATTATAACTCTTCAATGTGCTTATGATGCATTGAAGAATCGTAGATGTTGCACTATGTATAGAAATTAATGGACAATGCAGGTCAAAACCAATTGTTACACTGGTGGAAAAAAAATTAAAGATTTTTCAAAACAACCAAATGAAATTCTATTTTTAAATTTAAATCACTTAAAATGTAAATTAAGGAAATTTTATAATCAATTTACCTAGTCTCTTATTTGTTGAGGAGGCATGGTTATAGTGTGGAAAAAAAATGAAAATTTTCCTACCATTTACAAAATTCCAACATGCAAGAGAAGGAATCAATAAATTCAGCAATTCAATAGCGTTGGACAACAGGGAAAATGAAGGGGGGATGAACACTTTTTCTTGTATGGGTGTGAAGGATTGAATGAGAGTTGAAATGAAAAATTGGTTTGGTAAATTTTTATAGTGTTCCTTCTATTATGATGCTTCATTGCATTTATAGGTATATGGAACAACCTTTCTGTAGACTATATTAGTGTGTGTGGTATTGTTATGCATCAGTGTAGTTGAATATATATACAATGCACTAATTATTATTTTTGAAAAAAATAGCTATATTTTTAAAAATATTTATGTGATAGGGTTGCATACTAGTGTGGTTGAATCTACTTGTCTCATTGAACAGAATTTTTTTGAAAAAAATAAAATTGCTAGCACTATGCATGTCGTATGGTTATGCACCATTGTTGTTGAATCTATGTGGTGCACTAACAATAATTTCTTGAAAAAAATAGCTGGCATGTTTTATAAAATATTTTAGCCTACCTCCATACATGTGGTAGGGCTATGGATCAATGAAGTTAAGTCTATCTAGCATACTTAATATAATTTTTCTAATTAAAGATGACTAATATTTTTTATAAAAATATTTTAACCTACCTTAGAGTACATGGTTGGGTTATGCAACACTACAATTAAATATATTTTGCATACCAACATTGTCAGAGTCCTACCCTAACCCCCTCAAATAGATAGATAGGTTGTTATGTATAGAGTACATCTATATTAAATAAGGCCCATGAAGTAGATATAGTGTGAAATAAATATTTGTAAGAAGGTTTACTAGAAGGTGCTTCATACAAGAATGTCCCACCAATAAGAAGGATTATTAGAAAGTTCCACCTACAAGAAACTCCATTCACTAGAAACAATATAAAATAGTAAAAACAATCTAATAAGATGTCTTGTGAAGTATATTGTAATTGGAGCTCTATCCATTTGGATGTTTTCTCCTTGAAGAGTCAGGTGAACATTGCTTTCATCAATAACAGTATTTCTATTATTGTATTTGGTTATTCATGATTGTCTGTTGCTATGGAAATTATGTCCTTTTTATTCGAAAATATTTCTATGTTATGTTATTTTTTCTCTAAATTTCCTATTATGTTATTAAGGTACATAACATTTGGTACCGGAGCACTTTATCTGAGAAAAAAAAATAGAATTTTTTAAGGCTAGAAATGTATTCCCACTTCTATATATAACACAACAATTTATCATTCAATAGGTAAATCTATATCACATAGTTGGACACCCTTGTAACCCCTATTGGGACCACTTTGAGTAGTACCACATTAGATATCACATGTACATAGAATTAACTTCCACGTACCTTGGGGTAAATTGAAATTGCCCTTGGAAAACTAAAACCATCTTAAGATAATCTGATCAATTGTCTTTCTACTATAGTGGCACTGAGGAAAACATATAGGAAGATTACTCTCTAGTAGATGGGTAGTCAGGTAGTAGGGTGAGGGAAGAATTGAGCCTCCTTAGTTAGTTCCTTGAGATATTGGGTCGAGTACTATTATTGAACCCTCCAAGTATATCATAGAGATATAGCCCCTGGAATCCATTTTCCTTACAACATTGGAAACCATGTCCTTTATGACCAATCCATGAAATTCCTACATAATTTTTAGTATTAATAATTTGGGAATTATGTCCAAGCAGTAATATTTGGGTGGGAGTACCACTCCACTAGGAGTAGAAGAAAAATATTAATAACAATAAATAAAATAAAATAAAAATTATGGGTCATGCTTTCTCTCTTATTTCAGACCTACCTCAACGAAATCCTTTCTCTACATTGATCACATTGGTACCACTAGTATGTGATTCTTTTTGTACACCCATTCCTCCTATGGATAACACTCAAGGTGTCGATCTCTCCCACAAATTTACCCACCTAAAAACATTATATGATGAGTTGCAACAGAAGTTAGATCATAACTACCCATCTACTCAACAAAATCTTGATGACATTCCGTCCAATATTACCAAATTGGAGTCACTTTTCGACTAGATGGGCCACTTCATAACACTCTTCCCTTCATCATATTTAGGATACTTAGAGTTGGACCAACATATACACAATGAATGGGTTGAATCAACCAATACCAATGGGCCTCACTCTGCTATGCTTTCCCATGATCCGATGACTCAAATGTGGCACAAACTTTATAAAGTCTCACTAGATTCAATGGGTCATCGCTCAGATGGAACATTACTTTTCCTTACATGGAATCATATATTATATGATGAAACTTTGAGTGGGTGCCTTATATTTGGATCCTAAACATTGGAAATGGTGGCAATGCCACAATAAATATTACAAGGGTTATATTGCTTGGACATAATTTATTTTAGATCTCTATGAATGTTTAGAAACAAACACTATTTTTTTAGGGAAACTAACCAAGCTCAAAGAATATCGCATAGTCAAATATTTTATCTCATGTTTTGAGCAATTGGTTATCCACATCAAAGGACTAATTACTGTTTTGAAAGAAGAGATACGTGTACAAGTATTAATGGCTTGTCCTATACTTGGTTGGATTTCACTCAAAGAGATAGGGAAGCACAAAAAGTGATGAATGCTCAACTAAAAAAGGCCCCATTTAGTCCCCATCCCAATCCATTTACCTTCCCTTCCACTAATCCCTCACAGTACTTTCCACCTCTCAAGGTCAAAAAGTTAACCCAAGATGAAATGGAAGAGTGCCAACTCAAAAACTATGATGAGAAATATTCCTTTGCTCATAAATGCAAGGAGAACAAAAATGTTTATATCCATTTCAAAGAAAATTTATTGTGAGATAGTTGAAATTAGCACCCATCAATACTGATCATTGCAATCCGAAATCCTTTCTAGAACAAAGAAATTCCTCCATTGAGTAACAAAACTGGGTCAAAAAAATGTTTGGATATGACTGTGATATAATTTACAAGGAGGGCAAGGAGAATGTGGTAGCAGATGCTCTCTCTCGAAAGTATGAAGAATAAGGTTCCCTCTTTTCCATCTCATTCATCCTAACAAATTGGTTGAATAACATCCATAAAAAAATGGTTCATAGATACCAAGCACCCTAACATGATCCAACACCTTGAAAAGGAACCCCATACATATATGGGCTACACTTGGCACAATGAAGAGATTCATTATAAAGGGCGTCTATATTTGGACAAAAGTCAAGAATAAAAGCATGAGTGTTATATGAGCTACATTCATCTCCCACAGATAGTAATTTATCATTTCATAAAACTTATTAAAGGATCAAATGATAATTTTTCTAGAAAGGCATGAAGAAATACATTCACTCATTTATGGTAAATGTGACACTTTTCAATAATATAAAGGTGAAATAGTGAAACCTTCAGGTGAACTTCTGACCACTTCCAATTCCATCTATTATATGGACTAACATATCTATGGATTTCATTGTGGGGTTACAATATCTAGAAATAATTCTATATCCATGGTTGTGGTCGATCACATTTCCAAATATGCTCAATTATGTGCCCTACAATGACCTTCCAAGGCCTTTATGGTAGCTCAAGTATCCATGGATAATATCTTCTAACTCCATGGTACGCCGTAGTCACTAGCATGGACTATGACCCCACCTTCACGGAAAAATTATGGAGATAATTGTTTTAGCTCTAGGGCACTCAATTGAATCTCAACACAACCTAGGCACTCTCAAATTAATGGTCAAACTAAAGCTGCTAACAAGTTACTGGAAGTGTATTTGGGGTGCTTTACTTCAAAGCAACAATCCTAATGTGATTAATCGTTACCTCTAGAAAAATGATGGTATAATACAACTTATGATGTTGCCACTCAAATGAATCCCTTTGAAGATGTCTATGGCCGAAATCCATCTTCAACACTATCATACTTATGAGCCATCTCTAAGATATAAGAGGTCGGCAAAACACTCACATATTGAGTGAGCATTCTCCACATTCTCAAGGATAATATGATAATGGTTTAGAATAGGATGAAGCAATATGCTCATAAACATCATTCAGAACACATTTTTATAGAAGGGGATAAGGTATTCCTCTACCTCCAACCCTATAAGAAGACCTTACTTATGGCCAACCACCACCAAAAGATTTCTCCCAAATTTCATGGGCCCTATAAGGTCCTCAAATGTGTTCACCATATGGCTTGGAAAATGGGGCTACCTAGCCACTCTAAGATTTATCCCATCTTCCATGCATCCTTCTTGATGGAAGTGGTTGGATCTCAATGTCGTATTAAAACCAGCCTTCTAGAAGTGGATGAAGAAGGTTCCATTTGGTTACAACTCAAGGTCATCCTTGAAAAATAGGAATGTCATCTCGACTAGTGCACCATCCAATGGGTCCTAATCCAGTGGAAAGATACCTAGCTCGAGGATGCTACATGTGAATCAACAAATATACTTTAGCAATTTTTTCATCTCCAACCTTGAGGACAATGTTGGTTTTTAAGGCAGAGCGTATGTTAGGGTCCTACACTAACCCCATTAAATAGATAGATAGGTTTATATTTATTAAGGTTGTTTATATTAAATAAGGCCCATGAAGTATATATATTGTGAAATCAATATTTGTAAGAAGGATTACTAGAAGGTTTTTCCTACTATAAAGTTCCTCCACTAAGAAGGATTATGAGAAGGTTCCTCCTACTAAAACATTCATTCACTCGAAACTATATAAATGAGTAGAAGCAAATTAGTAGATTTTTGTGAAGTATATTGTAATTGGATCTCTACTTATTTGGAGGTTTCCTCCTTGAAGAGACATGTGAACATTGATTTCAATGCTAAAGGTATTGCTATTGTGGTATTTGGTTATCTATAATTGTCTATTGTTGTGGTAGTTTTGTCCTTTCTATTCTAAAATCTTGCTATATTTCTGCAATGAATTTCTAATTATGTTATCAAGGTACATAACATGCATTATTTTTAAAATAAAAAGGATAGTACTAGCATGGTGCACATAGTATGGTTCCACATTGTGCTATTGAATGTATTTGGTGCACATACAATTTTTTTTTTTATAAAGTGGCTAATATTTTTATAAAACATTTTAACCTATCTTATTGAGTCTGATCTGGTTACACACTGGTGTAGTTTAATATATATGATGCACCAACAAGAATTATTGAAAACAATGACCTTTTTTATAAAATATTTTAGTTCATGTTGGAGTATATCATATGTTTACACATTAGTGTTATTGATATTAAATCACAATGATGTGACAATATGGTTCAATCAAACCAAAAAAATGTCCACTAAAGCCTTTGGTCACCAACTCCACTAAAAATAGAGGAGGGAGCTTCGAGGTTTCACAAAAATCTTTGCTAATTGGCATTTTCCTTGTAGTGTATAGAAACTGACAAGTCCATAACAAACAAAAGGATGGAAATATATTTTCCCAGGTTATAGATGGTCTAATCCCTATCAATTGGGTGTGGCTTAGGTGGATGAGATGAAAAGTTGTTTTCTCCCCTACTTAGGTTCAAATCCCACTTTGTGAAATGTTCCCTATTCTTGAATCATTTTTTGTTGAGATGATGACTTGGCCTTGAGACTAATCTTTAGAAGAAAAAAATTGAAGGAAAATTTAGAGGTGGAACCCATACCAATATAGAAGTTTAGATATAAGGACATCAACGAGCAAGAAAAAAATTATTTTTAACAATGCCATGATGGGTTGAAACCCAAATTACTATGGGAAAATAGACAAGTATAAGATAAAACTGAGAAGAAGGACATCAAAAAACCCCTTAACACGAGTTGTATAATCAAGGAAAGAAAAGGTGCCAAGAAAAGGTCTATCAAGAATCTTTAAAAAGTAATTTTTGAGAATTCCCAAACCCAATGTTCTCGATGTAATATTCAAGAAACAATGGTTGAGAAATATACATTTACAACTGCCATTTCATTCAAAACTCAATGAAAAATATATTTTTAAATATATCGAGCTTATTTTCAAATTGAGCCTAAAAGTACTTAATAGTGCATAGAGTGCATGCCTTCAATGGTCAATAAAGATAAATTAAAATATCCGTTGACCATATAAGTCATCAAATTAGACCTTGTGATGTATACAACATTGGATTTAAAGTGTTTAGCACATAACATTATTAGACCCTTCCTTCTGGCTGGAAGGGATTCTAGTAATCGGCTTGTTTTTTTTTCAATAAAACGGCCCGCAATTCAAAGCAATTTTTTTCCATATAACCTAAGTTTTAAAATCATTTCATAGAATACACTTTATCTTCACCAATCATACAAATTAAACCATCATCTCCTTAAATCAAAAAAATTGAGGTCTTATTTGGCCTCAAATGGGGCAAGGGGGCAATTTTCCATTTAAAACTTATAATCCTTTCGTGTATGTTCCTTCCAAACTTAGACATAATTTACATGTTTATACCCATTTGGGAATAATGCTATCAATATTGTTAGCATTAGTTCCGGACATTAAATGTTTAGTTTAATGTTCAAGTTCACCCACCGCCCTAATCTTCCACCACCCTCCTTTAGAATCTACCTTCCTCATACCACCACCCACAGCCCTAATCTTCCATTTCCCTCCTCATACCACCACCCACCACCCTAATCTTCCATCTCCCTCCTTCATCCACCTCAATAAAAAAACCCTCAAGATTGATCCTACTCTCAGTTGCTTCAACTTGATTCATATTGAGCTTAGTTGAATTGTCCATTAGGAAACACAACCTTCATACATGAAGAGGATTAATCACCTATGTTTCCTTTGAGCTTGGTTCATTGGCATTTGGAAACATAAACTTCATGCATGAAGAAGCTTAATCACTAAGCATTGTTTGCTTGTATACTCAAACCAATATACAATAATTCTCTTACAATGGGTGCTAAAGAAAATATGTTGTCGATGGAAGCTCTCATACATATGCCGTGAGTAATATTTTCTTAATGGTTAATTAGATTATGATAATATCTTGCTTTTAATGCCGATCTCTCTGGAATCTCTATCTCTTGGAATATCACTAATGATAATTATGATGCGATGACAGTGGTTTTTAACTATCCACAAAGTTACCTACCTACCCAACGTTATCCCATTTGTTCTGGTTATAATTATTTGTCAACTCTAAGCAGTAGAGAACACGTCCCTTTGTGTTGAGTATACTTAAGTTCACTTGATTCTATAGTAAAAAATAATGAAATCTAAAGCAAGCGTGACCTATGCAGTATCTATGCATTTGACCTTCCAAGACCCGTATTTTGTACTTCAATATCCACTTTTGAATGTACTATTATTGGTCTCATTCTTGTACTGGTAGATCCCGAAGAGCAGGTTAGTTATTGGTGGAAGGAATAGGTTTGTTGACAACTATGGATGGATGGGCTCTGTTTACATTATCGGAAATAAAATGTAGCTAGTTCTTTTTCCTACAAAGTAGGTTATGAAATCAAATTACAAATGAAAAAAAAAGTATTTTAAACGCTTTAAGATTTGGATGGTCTTAGGTTATTATCATGTTAATAAGCATTCATGTATAGGAACTCACAAAAATTTACAAGTTGGTCTATACCAATCCTCCACCAACTGGCTTCAAATACACATGCATTGATCTTATAGTTGGTGCTAAAGATATGACTTTGATTCACTATCAATTTGGTATGCTTTGGGGCGCATAACTCCCTTATTTATTATATTATTCACCACTTATACAGTAGGCGCATAAATCCCTAATCGAAAAGAGTAATAATTTTATATTAAAAGGTTGAGGAATACAACTGAGAGATTACATGTTGTCCCAATTTACAAAATTGCTCTTGTCCTAGAAGAGCTATATCCCAAAATTTCCCTTTAGCTTAGAAAACTATAACAGAGAGTACATTTAAGATAAAGAATTTAAAACTATAGACTCTTATAAATTATCCTAGAAAAACTATGAAAAAAAAGAACATCAAATAGAGAATTAAGGAGACCTGCAACCGCTGAGAACTTCATCCATATTCTTGTCTTCCACCACCTGATAATGTAAGATTGAAACCTCCACAATTGCCATTGCAGGTGGTTCAACAAAGCCCTCATCTAATGCTCTGGAATCAATGGACATATTTCATTATGAATGACCTCCCTGAGTTACATCCAACAACATATCACGGTGAACTTCAGCATCAAGAACCATCTTTGCTATCATTCCCCCATGCTCCCAAACCTGGATTTCCAAATCATCAAATCGAGCATCCAAATGTGCAATGTGAGAGGATATTCATTCTATTGTTTCAATAATACCATCCAATTGAATGTGAATCCTCCTCATCAAAATTTGAATTTCCATAATTTCTCCCTACACAACTCCAAGCTATGAACCCTATCTTGCACCCGACATGATTTTCCCTACTCCCAAATACTTCACCAGTCCCCAAATTGAGAGCCTGGGAAAAATGAAACAACAGAAAGATAGGAAGCAAAACTTCCCAACATAACCAACCTGAGCAAGTTCCAAACCAAAACAATGATATGTAAAGGGGAAACTAACTTTAATTATTCATTAGAGTGCCTAGATATGTTGTCTGAAGAGACGCCCATAACATAGCAAGATCTCACATAAGTTGAAGCCACGCATACCTTCAACGTTGATATCTCCTAGGAGAGATATATCACAATAAGTACCGAAGAATACAACTAATGCCATAAAATAGGAATGCAAACTGAAAATGCAACAAGGATAGAAAACACATAAGGGTATAAAATTCCCTTGTGGTGGAGTATATCCAGGCCTAACCTTGTACCAAATGCATTTAACATACATCGGGTGTCATGCATTTCCAAGGGGCACCTTTGATGAGATTGTCACCATGCCATTCATGAATCTATGAATTAAAAAAAATTAGGGAAGCCTCCAACGTTGAGGGTGGCCCCCAGTTTTTACAAGAATTCCATGATCAAGGGAAGTAGCATTGTTTGCTATCCTATCATCCAAATGGTTAGTATACCTTCAAATATGAAGGATATTGGGATGAGGATCCCTAATCTAATTGAGAATGTCGATAATTCTATGTTGAACACATCGAGTTATCATTTCCTCCTTAGATATATTTCTCCTTGCTTGTGTAATTACCAACAAGGAGTCTCCAAGGATAAAGACCTTTTGGATCTTGAGAGAAATGATAAATTTCAGGCCCATGTATAAGACATACCTCTCAGCGTTATTGTTGGTTGTTTGTCCCATTTCCAATTCAGAAGTCAACATTGTATTTCCACTAGGATCCAAAAGTATCCCCCCACACATGTTTCCCCTTGCATGACCCTATTATAGTAGTGTTGTATACAAATAAATTTCCAACATAAGTCTTTGGATGCCAGTTCTGATTATATTCCCTCTAAAGTTGAACCAAAATACTATTCACCGCCTTTGTCTACACATTTGTCTAGTTATGAAGGGTTGTATATCTCTTCAATTTAGTACTATATACTACCACAATGAATTCCAAAAAATATTGAGAAATCATGTATCTTTGTTAGATATGTTCCTTGGTATCCAAAATTGTGGCCAAACCCATGCAAAGAACAATATCAATGTTTCTAGTCCTTCAATGGTCTTCTTACCAGGAATCATGTTGCACATTTTACTAAATCTTTCCACTACCAAAAAAAAAGTAGTCATGTCCTTGACTTGTCCTAGTAAACCCCCAATAAAGTGCATCAATATAATTTACCATGGCCATGTAGGCATGGTAAATGTATTATATATTCCTTTCTTATTTTTGCTAGGTTTATTAGTACAATATATTATACAACCCTATGATAAATATAACTACTTCTTATTGCATATTTGACCAATATACATACCTTTATAGGTTGACCACTATTTTCCCAATACAAAATTGTTTTGGAATTTTAGAGGTACGAGCCTCCCTTATCAACTAGAATATTCTACTTTTATAGTGACACATTTCTTATCCAAACTCTAGAGTGAACTAATAAACCTTTTTGTATATGTTTGCCAATGTTTGATAGCTTTGTAATTATTAAAACACATCCTTGAAGTCCTCATCTTCAGTATAGACCTACTTGCATGTCTTGTGAATGGATCCATGTCATAATTGTGCCCGAGGTTTTCATTTAGGTGTTGGTGGTATTAATAGAATATCTACTAACATTTTAGTGATACCCTTATTGTATTTGATGACCAAATGATACTATTGTGAAAATATCATCTATTTGAAAAACGTCACTTGTATAAGATTATTTTGGGATTTGTAAATATTGTAGTAGTTGGGGATCGATATGGGAAATGGCCACCTTACCCAATAGATAATTCTTCCCATTCTTTGTTGCGTGCATCAAATACATATAACTCCTTGTCATATGTGGGGTCTTCCAAGACTAGACCATGTTATAGTCCAAATGGTAGCATATTTATTCCCCTATTTGCATTACAATTGTTCCCATAGAATACCCACTTCCATATGTCTCCACTTAAAATGATTGTTGCAAATTGGGCAATGCCAATATTAGATCTTGATTAATCTTATATGTTAGTTCGTTGAATTCCTTCATTTGTCTCTATCCACACTAGAAACTCTTTCCAGTTGTAATCATTACATGAAGTGGTGATAGCATAATTGAAAATGATACTACAAAATTATGACAATATTGGGGTGCTACCACAAAATCTTAAGGTATGACACATTTGTAAGTGTGGGTGAATTAGTAATGGCCTCTAATTTTGCATGATTAATTCAAATCTCGGCTATTTGAATTGCATGTCCTAACTACACCAAATATTTCTTGGAAAAATCACAATTACTAATGTTTTGTATCAATTCATTTATTTTTACATGTGTCAAATGTGATATATTATCTTCCAAAATATAGATAAAAAATATTTTTCCATCCAAATAGACTATAGAAAATGAATCAATAAATGGGCACGACACATCATTCATCACATGCATGACATTAGTTGGTGAATTACATAATCAAAATGGCCTTACCCAATTTTTTCAAAGTCGGACTTGGAAAAGACTCGACTGGCTTGGGACTCAACCAACTCGGTGACTCGGATAAGACTCGGCAAAGACTCGGAAAATAGAAAAAAAAACTCAAAATATAGTAAATTTTGTGCACAAAATAATATACTAATGACATTTATAATCCATATAAGTTATAAAACCACGTTCTATGCAAAAAATCATTGTATCATCTCATAAAATTGATAATACAACATTTGACACTCCATATTTATATGCAAAATAGTGAACATAAGTAGAAAATCAAAATAGACAATGTCTTCAAGCCCAAACTCAAGTCTGATACATGACTACGAGAAGTAGAACGCCTAGAATAGGGCCTAGAGGAGCTAGTGCCAACATCGCTAGACCAAAGAAACAATTGTGATGTAGGTGTATTGGGTGTTTCCATTTCAGAAAATGGAAACACTATAGGGATCCTCAATATCCTCATCAAGCCAACTCAAATAATCCCTAGGATATTCATACAGAAAGTACAAGTGCATATAACTAAAATCACATAGAGTGCAATCGATATCTAACCCAAAATACATAAACAAAGAGGCTTTAAATTGCCTCTAGAGTCCAAAAAACTTCAAAACTTCATGCTACAACAAATAACTACATATCATCAAACCATTTCCTATATTGGGATTGTATTCATCAATAGCACCCTATGACCCCCACTTCTAGTCTCTAGCCCTTGCCTCTATCTCAAATCTCAAAGTTGATCCTCCAAGGACATTAGATAACACCCTACAATTTTGATGAAACCTCCTAATCAAAGCATTAAAAGAGGTAGAAAAAAATTTGAGTTCCTAATAAGTAATTTTTCTTGAGTGAAGGGTTCATTTTCCTAAGTTCATGGCAAAGGAGTTAAACAATCAACACCACCAACATCACGGTACATAGAGGTGTTGATGTGCTTGATTAAATGCCAATCCCCTACTGCCATACATGATAGAATCCAATGGAAATGTTGCAATCCTGAAACCCTAGATGTCGTTAAGTCTATTGAATTTTGAATGGGATCTAAAATTCTATTTTTTGCATATGAATTACGATGAGGTTGGAACCACTCTCAAACATCCTGAAACAATTAATGGTAATGTTAAAAATTTAAGTAAAAGGATAGAAAATGAAAGATAAGGAGAATGCGACTTTTAATTTAAGAATTTAACATTACCATCTCTGGGAAGTCTCTAGTGAGTTTGGTTATTCACCGGCAAGTTTGGTGAGTCTCTGGCAAGTTTGGCCGAGTCTGGCGATTGGCGAGTTTGCTAGGCAAGTCGTTGTCGAGTACCTATTTCGTAGTAGATTCGTGTAAACTCACCAGACTTGAAGAGTCTAATAACACTGGCCTTACCACCCACTTGTATATACTTTGCCTTGTTTTGAAGTAAATATTCCAGTTATATTCTTATTTAGAATGTGGCATTCATGTTTGAGATCTAGTTTGGGGAAGTATATTGCATGCTATATTTGGTTCAATAAGTCGTCACGCCTAGGCAATGATTGTAGATTCATAAAAATGATTTTGTTAATATTTCTATAGCTAATACACATTCTCCAAGTCTAATCCTTCTTGGTACTAAAATATTAGGGGACTTCCAAGTGAAGTACTTTTCCTTACAAATCCTTGCTCCAAGTCTCATAACTTATTATTCACTTATCATGATTCCAAAAAATATTCTATGTATAGTACAATGTTTATTAAAGGAAATTTAAGTAACAATTGAATCTTGTGTTCCACTTCCCTATTTTGTAGCAATTCTTTATGTAGGCTCTAGTCAGAACACTTCCCTGTAATCCTATTAAAACTCCTCTAATCGATGTTTATACTATTTTGTACACCCCTTTGAGTATTTCTTCACTTCCACTATCTATTTTCATTTTTGGTTCTACCTCAAGAAGAGTGATATATGAAAACTTCTCACTTCGAACTACCAAGGTAGGCACTCACAAGGTAGATCTCAGACTTTTCCTTGTGTGCATTGATGATAAACAATTTTCCATTCTTGTGAGGCAATATTAAATTTCCCTTCCCATGTAGATGTAATCCATCACATATATATATATATATATATATATATATATATATATATATATATATATATATATATATATATATTTCTAGGCACTACATCACATACAAAAGGGGTGCTAAATCTATATCTACTTCATCAATGAAATTAATATTTATAATAACTTTAAGTTTACAATGATTTGTAGCTTTTAACTTTACATCCTTATTCAACCATGCCAGTGGGTATGAATGAGGATGTTTATAAACCTATAAGCCATCTTACTTTCTATATCCTCTAATATGAGTCGGTTGACTTGCAAACTAGAGTCAAATAGAGCATCTACATTAATTGTCTTCTTGGTTTAAATTTCTTGATATGGAGAATCACCATCATCTCCTTCTCCTCAATGTTCTAAAGGTTGCTTGTGTTCACCTTCTTCTTCATTTCCATACATCCTATATTCTTATCCATATAAAATTGTATCTCTATCTCCCGCATCACTTACATGCCTAGAATATTCTTCTTCTTGGGTTGCTCCTAGTTGTGGATCCTAGTATTTAACTCTAGATGTATATTTGAACACTTTTATTTAGTGCAACCATCTATGTTGAAATGGGAATAATGGTTATTATGGTCCTTTTATTGGTGTGCACTTGCAAGAGTATTCTTATACTTCCTTTTTTTTCTTATTTTATTGTTTCTTGGAAATAGCTCTATTGGTCAAGCTACTTCAAACCACTTAGTTTCTCTTTACTCTTATTCATTGTAATGTACTATTCTTGAATACATAAGCCTCATTAGTGGTCATGGGATTGAAAACAATAACTTTCCTCCTTATATGAATATTTAGGTCACCCAAATAATTTATAGCTACATCTAGGGTCTTTAGTGAAATTCCTACTGAATGTGTAATTTCTTAAGCTTTGTATTGTACTCTTGGACACTCTTTCATTGTCATTGTTGGTTGTAGTTCCACTTAATAATTTGTCCCTCTTCATACTCAATAAGATACAATTGGGAATTATTTAGGTGTATAAAAACACCAGTTTTAGAATAACACATGGTATAGGAGTCTACATGAGGAATTGTCAACTACTGTAATCGTATGATTCCATGATACAAAGTGTCTTGATTTTAATTTAGAGCATATAGAGATGCATTAATATACCTAGAGATCCTAAAGGATGATTTTTTGGTACTGTAACAACTACCTAATATTCTAACCATCTTGCAAGAAAATCAAAAGTAGGAGGAAATTCAAAAGAAAGATATCAAACAAGACACAAAAAATCCCCTATAATAAGTCTTGTAGTAGAATCTACTTCAAGATATATTTCAATAGTTGAAGCAAAGCTTAATTATCCTACTACGAAACCAATAACTATAGAAGAAATAGTAAGTGGTCGAACCAATCTTGAATTTCACGAGAATTTGGTTAAAGAACCAGAAGTCTTAGAGTAAGTTGCCTTCTCTAAGGAATCTATAGCTCAACGATGACCAAATATTTATCTTCTTCACAACATGGATGAAGAAGAGGGAACCAATTTCAACAGAGAGGAAATTGTTACCTTTTATTTTCTCATCAAAGATCCAAGAGGCTTGGCACAAATGAAAAACCTCCCTCCATCAACATTACCATATTTTAATGGCATGGCCAATGAAGATACTAACAACTTTTTATTTGAGGTTGATGTCTTGTGTAGAAGTTATGATTATGTAAATAATGCTCATAAGTTCAAACTATTCCCTGCTACATTGAAAAATGAAACACTATGTTGCTTTATGAGATTAGGAGGAAACAATATCTACACATGGGATGACATGAAGCAATATTTACTAAAAAAGTATCAGTATTACTATAAGGCCATAAATCTAGGGGAGGAGATCTTAAAAATGACTCGGAAGGAAGTTGAGAGGCTTGAAGACTATGTGGAAATATTTAAGTATAATTTACAAATGTCAAAACATAGTAAGTTGGATAAAGAAACCTTATGGATTATTCTATTAAGGGGAATAAGAGATGAATGCACTAACCTTTTAAATTTGACGGGACTCGGGGATATTTCCTAATTAAATTATAATGAAATCAATGAATTATATAAGTGTTATTAATAGCAAATTTGAAACAGGGAAAAGGTCTCGGAGACATCGCTACCAAAATTACAAAAAAAATTGGGGGAGGTATCACTTGGGTTGAGATTGGTAATTTGTTGGAGGACTTTCAAAATTATATCCTCAATTATTTAAGTTCATAATTAGATACATTATAATCCAAGAAAAAGTAGGATGAAGTAGAGATAACATTGTCTATATTTTATTATAAGTGCAAAAATAAATTCATGAATTATATAAGTGCTATTAAGGGGAAATTTGAAACATGGAAAAGGTCCCAGAGACATCGCTACCAGAATTACAAAAACTTTTGTGGGAGGTATCACATCTTGGGTTGAGATTGGTAATTTGTTGGAGGACTTTAAACATGAGATCCTCAATTATTTAAGTTCACAATCAAATATATTATAATCTAAGAAAAAGTAGGATGAAGCAGAGCTAGCATTGTCTATATTCTATTATTAGTGCAAAAAGAAACATCCCTTGAAGGACTTCCCACAAACTAGCTTTGAAGTATGTGAAATTTGTGAAAAAACATCATGCAACTAACAACTACCCCTCATTTCCAGAATTGGAAGTAGTTTATCAGGGTGTGAATGAAGAAACCAAACAAATCTTCTTTGTTTCTAAAAAATGACCATGGAAAACTAGACTGCTAGGTATGGATCAAACTTTTTCTCAATTTCATAATACATTTGGGGCTAACTAACCAAATTTGTAGCAAATCCCTCAAATTGGTACTCTACCATTCCTTAGAAGAAATGGACATCCCAACCAACCCAAAATCAATTATGGCACTAGAGCTAGTACAACCCTTCTTTTCAAAATCAAACACAGCCAACTTCACAATTTACATAATCTCAAATGCAATTACCACAACAACATCAATTACAAATGCCTACAAACAAGCCTCCTATAAGACCACAACTTCCTAGACAACCTACTGCTAACCCAAATAATAAAGCAACTCAGCTCGATTAAAATGTTGAGTTACCCAGTTACCTAACCTATTTTATCTCAATATGGATCGTTAAGATATCCACCTATGATCAAGTAAGATTCTTAATAATGAGACTCCTTCAATTATCGCAGAACAATATAAAGAGGATGTCCACAAATTTGTAGAATATCATTCTAGATAAAATCACTTTACGGATCATTCCTCCACAACACCACAAACGTCTCCCTAAAAATTTCAAAATAATCATGTCGATGCCCCGAATATCGCAGCATCAAGCAGAAAGGGATTCTCCCCAGTAAGCAATCTCGATTAGATCGCTCACCGTTTGGTTTGGGGAACTCGTCCGGTTAACGGTTCCAGCTATCGTAAGTTTTTTAAAGATTTGTTGGTTTTACCGGTTGTGGCCCGATCCACCGGTTATGTATTTTGTATTTTAAAATGATGTGCATGTGCCCTAGCCTAAATGCATGCGGTAAACAAATCTGTAATAATCTAAACTAGTCTAATCTATCTATCCTTATAAGGAGCGGGATTAAAATATGGGTAAATCACTAGAAAATACACCAAAACAATCCACAGTTAACTGTTAAATTGAAAGAGGCATTTACAGCAGAAAAGAAAGATTATCTAAGGTAACTCAGATAAATATAAACATTCCATTACCCGTTCAACACAGACATTTTACATAAGAATATGAAACCATCCATAGCAAAGAATTTAATCATAAAAGCCAAGAAAGATCTCACAGGAAATGTATGAGAAATTTGCAGAAATAATTGAGCAGCTTAATCCACAAGACTCCATGTAAAATGACATGCTAGCTTTCACAGGCCAAAACGATTTCCATTCATGTAGCAGAAATAGTTCCTTTACAAAATAGAAAAAGAGTTTCACCTACCAAAATTCCTTTGCTTCTCTTCTTATTAGCTATATATAGCTTTACAAAATGTGCCGAGAATTGACACCTGTACCCTAACCATTTAGATTCCTCTATTTTGTCTTGCAGTGCTTGATATTACATAAGAGAAATATTCTAAATGCTTTACAAAATGGGAGTTACAAAATTACAAATGTTTTATCGTTCCAAACATAAGTACAAAAATGCACATCCACGTGGCACGCTGAAGAGCACGAGCTATCCCTGACTTGGCTCCTTTGGCAGCTCAGGTGCCTCTGGGATTGTTGGGGTTTCCTCTTGCATCACTGCAATGGTTGGGCCAATCTCTGATGTAATAGCTTGACTAGCTGCCAGTGCTTTCTCCACTTCTGATATGTGAATTCCCCAGTGATTAGTGTCTTTCACAATATTTGTTCCAATCAAGGGGCTCATGAATTTGAGGGATATCTTTTGTTTGACCAATTCTTCTTCTAAGGTGGTCACTTCAGCTGCAGTAATCCGGAGGCTTTCTTCCAGGCTATGTTGATGAACAGCAGCTTGGCTGATAAACTGGCATAGATCCTCTGCTGTCAATGTATCCAGCTTTTGCACATATTCACTTTCTGCCTGGAACCCTATACTCAGATTAGCTAAATACTGAGCCTTATCCGAGAAGTATTCTATCCTTGGAGGCATGGCTATTCTGTAGTTTTCCTGTGTGGTCCGGGTCCGGGAATATACAGTCTTGCACTGTTCATAAGTTTCTGCAGTCGCGGAGACCAATTTTACTCTGCAGTCTCTAGAATACTCTAGGGTGCATATCTTTGCCTTGTATTCAGCAACAGCCTTAAGGGAAGGGTTGTTGGGAACCTTGACTTTCCTTCTCTCCATTCGATATGCCTTCTAATATCCTCACTGATGCATGAGTGCTTCCTTCTGATCATGGTGGCTTCAACATTTACTTGCTTGACCTTGGCCACGACTGATTTTAGTCTATATATTTCTTCTGCTTTGAGTTCTCTGACTCCATAGATCTCTTTTAGGATTCCACTGGCCTGCTCATGGAAGGGTCTGATATCTCCCATTTTGTTGTTTGCTAACTCCAATTGTTGTTCCAGTGATTCATTCTCTCCTTGTAATTTTTCAATGCTCTCTTCCAGGTCTTCTATCTCCTCAAGGTTGTCGAAGTTATCTGATTCGAGCTTCAAATTCTTCCCTTTAAGCTCTGCATTTTCATCTTCTAATGTCCTTACTTGCATTGACAGAGCTCTCCTATCTGCCTCTAATCGTTGGATTTCTCTTTGCAAGTCTTCCTTTGGGGATGTGAGGGCATTATTCTTCTCGATCATCAGGTTTGCATAGTTCTGCTCTTTGACCAAGGCTTCCTGAAGCTGCTATTCCTTCTCCTTTTCTTCATGTAACTTGTCTCCCAACATGAAAACATTGTCTGCGGTTGTTGTGACCGTGGCTACAAAGATGGATGTTAGGTGCCTAGCTGCTTCTTCAGTGTTCTTCATGACCGTGGTCTCATGCATGGTGATGATGTCTAGCCGAAAAGTTCTTTTCAATATGGACCCTGTCTCTTTGACAATGGTCTTCCTTTTCTTATTGTAAGCAAAATTCTGCCAGTTAGAAATTGTCCTGCCTTTATAGGGTGTGAAGGGGACAATAGGTAGATCCCTTATAGGAGAGCCCATATCCAAGTTTTGCAAGTCTGGGATTTTGGGTTCGATCTCTTCTTTGGACTTCTCTTCTTCCTCCTCTTTCCTCTTTGCTTCTACTTCTTGCTCCTTCTTTCTTATGTCTTCTTCTTCCAGCTTAGCATTGGTTTCCGGCCTAATTCTTTCTTCCTCTTCTTTCCTTTTCACCTCTGCTTCAACTTCAGCTGCTTGGATTTTCAAATTCTCTTCTTCTCTTAATTTATCTTCTTGGGTCTTCTTTGCGTATTCCAAGAGCCTCAGTTCTTCTTCAGAGAGAGCCTAGGAGCTTGAGCTGGCTCCTTCTTTGCGTACCTGACAGATCTGCAGCTCGGCCATATTACTGATTCCCCTATATGGTTCTTCCTGAGGATCATAAAAATTGGCATATTCACAGGGAGTAGAGTGCTCTTTGCAATGCTGCGCAACTTTTCCTTATCGATCGTTCCTGTGGAAAATCTTTTCTCCAAAGTGGAAGCTTTTCAATTCTGCAACAAACTCTTTTACAGTTGTGATTCCTGTGAACTTGTAGGCTCCAATATAAAAGGGTAAGGAGGGAAAGGTGGCCTTCTTGGTTTTGTACAAGGTGTTACCCATTCCATCAATGAAGACTTGCCTGACTATTTCCTTATGGACTATGTAATATGTGGCATACTTCGGAAGAATATAGGGTGCTTTAGAACCTCCATACATTCTTATGTAGGTACCTTCCGGAGAAAAATAGAAATCGCCATACTTTTCCAAGGCCTCCATGGTGTTCTCCGACAAACAATTTGGTTCTTCATGGAAAATCATTTCATAAAGCGGCATGATAAACTCCTCGCAGATGGGCTTGTAGTCTCTCTTATAATTCTGCGCCCAAAATATTTTATAGGCAAGGAATACTGGACCTTCGGCCGAACTCCACATGCACCCCAACTTGGGAAAAAGACACTTTGCCACAATGCAGTCTATGAGATACGAAGCCATATAGAATTATGCCTTTCTTTCCTCCAACCCTTCTTTAGCTATTGTTACTGTTTATGCCAGGCTGTCTGAGAGAATGTCAGCCCAATTGAAGATTGTGCATTTGAAAGCGACAAAATGAATGATAGGGACCCACTGCAGCATGAACATCGTCCCGTCACGCCTCCCGAAGATCCTGCTTATCATTAGAGCAATTAGTCTAAAGGGAGGCCTTAAATATTGGACTTCATATTCCTCACTGTCTCTTCTTCTAAATTGCTTGCCTATGATTAACATCCTCCTTGCTATGTCTAGATTATCCATATTGACCTCCTGCAACCATGCATCATCTAGTCGTTGCTATGCTTTGGGTAGTTTGTAAGGTGTTGCAATGTAAGATGGGTGGAATGAGGCGAAGGCATTACCCATGTTGTCTTCTACGACTCTGGTTTCAGGGTTGGCATGCTGCAGCACCCACTCGATTACTTCTGAGCACGGGAAGGTTTCTAGGCTTGTGGATGCTTTGGATATACATGAATTCCTGATATTTTGATAGAAGCATTCATCTTCAAGGAGAGCTTCAGGAAAGTCTAGATCCCTTATCATATGATAGATATCACCCCAATTTACTTCCGGAGGCACGTTTGTAGTGCATCTGGTGTCCTGAAATGTTGTCTCCAATCTGGAATTTTCCTCGATTGCTTTTGTCCTTCTCTTGCCACCTTTGGCCATAATGGGAATCCTGTACAATAATTGACGTGAATAAGCATGCATGACATAGTGTTTTACAAAACTAAATCGATACCTGTAGATGGTCTTAAAAAGAATATGTTTCTTTCTCATATACATGCAAAGAAAGAAAACATGAAGACATTAATCAGGTTATCCACGTGGCTTTCTGTGCTGGTTAAGGGAACTAACGGCTACAAGATCAAGGTAGTTCTGGGTACTCTAGTCCCTCGGATACTGTCCAATTCTTAGGGTGGTAAAATTCAACATACTATAGCCAAGACGTCTGTTGATTAGGTGCGGAAAGGCGGACAGGCTCAGCGGTAGCAATGAAAAGACACAGTTTTCAAAAGAGAGAGTCTCGGGACCTCTTACGCCTAAGTTTAGGGTTGCTTAACGCACGTCTTCTTAAGGTCAAACTGTTAACCGGGGCCATGATTGAGGTGGTGATACCGGGAAACATGATACTCTACGATAGCTGCAAGAAGGTTGACAAAGTTCCGAGAAAACTTCGTAATAAAGAGCATCCCAATGAAGCAAAGAAACAAGACTTCAAGCAAGCATATACATCCTATTAAACAGGCGAATGCACTTACTTGTAAACGAAAGGCGTGACGCCGACGATACTCCAGTAGCCGATGAATCTAATCCTTGAGACAACAGTGAACGCACTTGGTTGTTCAAATGGGACGGGCAAGTCCTTTGAGCGATTAAAACAATATGAAATGCCAACGGGGTTTCACCCCTATATATTTGAGTTGGTACATGTGGGCCATCAATTCGGTGGGTGAAAGTCACTAAACAGGTATTGAATCCCCGTACGGTCGGGTCACGTCAAAACCTTTTCAATAAATGTTACCGTCAAACGCGGGAGGCTCATGTTAAAACTTCCGACACACGCGGAAAGAAAAGCTAAAATCGTTCCACCGTTGTGGAAGATTTGAGCGAGCATTTCCGCAAGAGAGCTATGTGCTGCGAGAGACTTAAATGAAAGCTTTCACTTCTGCGGGAAAGTTATGCAAACCTTTTCGAAAAGATTCAAGGCTTGTTGGTACGGGAAAAGGCGAGTTTTTTCGAAAAGGAAGAGTTGAAGAGTTTCCAGCGCTCGCGGAAGAGTTATGCGAAAGCTTTTGCTGTAGCGGAAGGTTTTGACGAGATTGTTCCACTACGGTCCTATTTGATTAAACATTCCGTCCCTTTGAAGACTTAAGCCAACTCTTCCGCCATTTCAGGAGAGTTAGCTGAAAGCTTCCGCCATTGCGGGTCAAAAGGCTAAGTTTTGCTTGGTTAAAAGGAAAAAAATCTAAGGCAAACTTAAGACTGAAGCTACGTAACAGGATGTCCAAAAGGTGCAAAAAACATTTAAAGGCAATCATGAAAAGAAGGAGGGTCCCCAATATTTTTTCAAAATCCAAGGGGAGGTGTTTCCCTAACAACAAATGGCGATTTGCTGGTGAACACAGATCTCTGAAACAAACTCACCTAAAATCTGAAAACTCTCAAAGTGTCGATTGCATGAGAAGCTGAAGGTCTTCATAGTTCAGTTCCGGAAGATGCATTGATAGCTCTTTTTTTTTTTTAATGAAGCAGATAAAGGGGAAAGGTAACTTTGACCCAACTTCCTTTAAAACTCTCTTAGGGCCGAACTGGTGATTTTTTAGAAAAGGTCGTCTTTCAGAAGCTTCATAGTATAGGACTCCACCGGGTAGTGGCAAGATCTCACAAGGACATTCATTTGTTCCTCATTCCCATGCTCTCACATCATTTATATGTTTCTTTAATTCCTGGCTTTAGCCATTTCGAGTCTTCCAGAAATATATTTATTCTACTGTCGTGGTTTAGATATAAGTTCTTCAATCCATAATGTCCTTTTATGTGAATAGAAGCTTTAATTTCGTGATTCACGGACGGAGAAGAACTTTGCTGGGTTGTTTTGTTAGACAGCTTTCTTTGGTTTACTCGAGCTTACTATTATTTTCTCGGCCATGCTTCAATTGAGGCGAGAATTTCTTGAAACCAGACTCTTTGATATGTGCCTTTGGGCTTTACTTGGAGCATGGGATCATTTTAAATACCATGTATCTATGAGACATGCTTCCTCTCCATGGGTCCAACCATAGTCAACTTCTTGAGACCATCATTATTATTAGAGTGAGTAAGCCCTGAGATAGTTAAAATGGAAACGTTGGATCTTAGTTATTTGACAAGGGTTACTTCGACCAATCAGAAGGGAGAACTAATGCATTCCAGGATACTGACCAATGAAGGTGAGGCTACGAATATGCATTCCACTTATTTGTGAGCTTCTGATGATGTCTGAGTTTTCTGGAGTCTCATTCATCTAGCTACACCATGATGAAGTTTTGGCTTCATTGAAAGCAAAAATGAGCAAAAAAATAAACTGACTAGTGACTGAAGGCAACTTAAAGAAAACTAGATCAAAGCAAAAGCAGCGAAGACAAACCAAAATAAAGAAAGCATGTTTTATTTATGTACACAACCTGCAGAGGTTTATGCAAAGTACTGCTTTAGAGCAAGGCTATTGAGAGGAAGGTTTAGTTCCTCTCCTTGTAGGTTTTTCACTTTATAGGTTGATGGGCCCAGCTTCTCAGAAATTTGATAAGGACTGAGCCATAGGTGTTGAAATTTTGTGTGCATTCCCTTACCATCGTGTTGGTGATCCCACTTGAGGACTAAGTCCCCTACATCGAAAGTTCTCTTCCCGGATTTTCTTTTATCAAACCATCGCTTGACAATGTCTTGGTGATGATGAAAACGTTCTTTGGCCCTTTCCCTTGACTCTTCCAGTTTTATCAGAGTATCAATTCTAGACTGTAATGCTTGGCTACAGGTCCCTCGAGAGGATTGGGATAACTTCAAGGAGGGGATTAATACATTCGGCGGGAGAATGGCTTCTTTTCCATAGACCAGGTTGAAAGGAGAGGCTCCTAAGGCATCTTTAGGTGTTACCCTATCATCCCATAGAGCATTAGGGAGGGCTATGTGCCAGCTCCTTTGATTTTCAATCACGATTTTTTTTAAGATACGGATGAGGTTTTTATTGGTTGATTCAGCTAAACCGTTTCCCTGAGGGTAGTAATTGGCTGAATAATCTAATTTGATTCCCCTTTCAAAAGTGAATTCATTAATATTTATTGATGAAAAATAAGGTGCATTATCAAAAACCAAGGAAGTTGGAACCCCAAACCTGGTTATGATATTCTCCTCCAAGAAGTTGATGACCGTGTCTTCATTAGCTTTCTTTAGGTAACAGCTTCCACCCATCTCATTAAATAATCTGTAGCGGCCAGAATGTACCGATGCTGCAGTGAAGAGTTGGGTTTTATTTCCCCAATTATGTCTATGCCCCACTGCTCGAATGGTTCAGTAATGATGACTGGCTGCAGAGGCCCTGCTGCTTTGGGTAGCTTTCCAGTGCTCCTTTGGCATACATCACAATTTCTCGCATAGGCATGGGCATATTTGAAGAGAGTAGGCCAATAATATCCTGCTCTTAAGATTTTATGAGTTGTAGTATCCCCTGAATAATGTCCTCCAGTAGGTCCGTCATGCAATTCTTTGACCACGCTAATAGCATCTTCCTTTTCTAAACATCTGAGATAAATGCCATCATAATTTTTTCTGAAGAGTACTCCTTCAATGATCTGGTAGGCTATTGATTTAAGACGGAGGGATCTTCTTTGTTTTGGGCTCCAGTGTTCTGGTAAGTACCCTGACTGTAAGTAATGTACTAGATCCCTGTACCAAGACTCTGGAGCTGTGAAGATTGAACACACGTCTATCATGTTCAGTTCTGCTTCATTCCTCCAATCCAGCTCTTCGTCAGTTGAGTTTTGAGTGAGTAACTTACACAGGCCTTGACCTTTAATAATGCTAGCAGGCTTGAATTCTAAGTCATATTCCTGGAGGGCAGTGACCTAATTCCCTCTTCTTTCTCCCAATTCCTTTTGAACGAAAAGTGTTCTGACAGCGGAATGAGGGACTATAACCCTTGTCCTATTTTTTAGAATATATGGCCTGAACTGTTTTACTACTTTGAAGACTGCATATGCTTGTTTGTCTACCACAGGATAGTTTAGCTCGGCACCTTGCATACCAGCGCTCATAAAAGATATTGGATATTCATCTCCCGTTTCTGTCTTCTGAATTAGGACAATTGTGAGAGAATCATCAGAGGCAAACGTATACATTATAAAATCTTTGTCAAAGTTGGGGCTTCTTAAACAAGGTGCCTTGGCTATTGCTGCTTTGATCTCTTTGAATGCAACCTTTTCCAAGTCTGTCCATTTAAATTGTACATCCTGCTTAACCATTTGCTGCAATGGTTTAACTATCTAGGCGAAATCCGGGACGAATCTTCGGACAAAATTTAAGGTGCCCATGAATGATTGCATAGATTTCTTGCTGTGAGGCGTGGGGATCTTATTGATAACCTAGACCCTTTCTTGATCTATTGAGATTACTTCCTTAGAGATGATACGACCGAGAATTTTTCCTTCAAGAACTGCAAAAATGCTCTTATTAGGGTTTAGGGAAATACCATACTTCCTGTAACGGTCGAAGATTTGCTTTAGGTGAGAAACGTGATCTTCTCTTCTTTTGGAAAAGACTATAACATCATCCAAGTATACTACTACGCATGGACTGCTCAATCCTTGAAAGGCGATATCCATGGCTCGCTGAAAAGTGGCTCCTGCATTAATTAAACCAAAAGGCATTCTCTAGTATGCAAAAGTTCCCCACTTAGTGCGAAAAGTAGTCTTGAGTCAATCTTCTTCTGATACTAGCACTTGATTGTAACCAGAGAAACCATCTAGTAAGGAGAACAGTTCGGATCCTGATACCAACTGCAATATCTGATCCATCGGGGGAACCGGGTAATTGTCTTTATTGGAAGCCCTATTCAAGTTCCGAAAATCTACGCACAACCTGATTTCTCCTGATTTCTTTCGCACAGGCACCAGATTAGCCACCCATTCAGAATGCCAAACTTTGAAAATGATTTTGGCATCCAGCAACTTTTTTAATTCTCTCTGGATTAGAGGCTCAAGTGTTGGATGCATTCTCCTTAACTGTTGCTGGAAAGGCTTGACTCCTTCTTTCATAGGTATTACATGTTGAATGATACAGGTGTCATATGTTTTCAGATCATCATAGGTCCAAGCGAAGACATCTTTATATTGTTGGAAATGTTTAATGAACCTACTTCTTTCCGCCGGCGTACAACATTTTCCCAAATTGACATACTTTGGTTCAGCTTCTGTGCCTAATTTGATCAACTCATATTGCATGGTCGAACTGTGGGTCTTGGCATTCGCTGGTTTCCTGAATTTGTTTTGCAATTCGAAGAGGGCCTCTAGTGTTCTCACACCTTTGGGCATAAAGTTGCCTTGCACTGCATATTTATTTCGTAGATCTGAGTCATGCTTCTCTTCCTCTATAACGGCTTCTTGAAACGCATCTTCATTGGTTAGGAAACTGATGATCTATTCTTCATCGTCAAATACTTTGAAATTTGTGATATTGTCTAGAACTTAAGGCCTGAAAATCAATTCAATAGAACATTTGTTATTAGTGGGTACCAATATGGAAGCGGAAGTAGCTAACAGATCAGCTGCAGCATTTTGTAATCTTGGGACAACATTAATATTAAAAGCGTCAAAGCGAGAGATTAAATTCCAGACTTCTGCTTGATAACCCTTTAAATGAGGTGAAAGACAATGAATTGTATTTCTTACTTGTCTAACCACAATTTCAAAATCACCAATGACTGTCAAAAATTTAACCTTTAGATCAATGGCCTTTTTCAAACCTTGAATGAGAGCTTCATATTCTGCGGTATTATTAGTACATTCAAACTCTAACCTACATGACAAAATATATTTATTTTTATTAAGATCGATTAAAATGCAACCAGCTCCGGATCCTTCCTGTGTCTTGGAGCCATCAAAGTAAAGCGTCCAAAAGACATTTTCTTTTATAACTAGGTTCGTTTGACTATTGTCTAAGTTAGTGGCTAAGTCTACTATGTTACAGTCAATGTCATCAGCCTGCGAAAACTGAAGGAGATCAGGCTGTCTATCCGAAATATGGCTAACTTCTTCCGACTTGTAGTTTCCAGGTTCAATTTCCAAAAAGTAATTTCCTAAAACTGAAGATGAAAAGGCCACTGCTTCATTTTTTCCATCCAGCTAAGTAACATTTTGTTTCATATGTGGTTCCCTCAATATCTTAATCTGATTTTGATGATTTTGATACGGCAACCATAGATGAGACCAATCTGTTGCAAAATATCCATTAAGTTTCGCAGACCAGTCCCTACTCAATATTAGAACGTATGCCTCGGGAATATCGACCACCATTATATCAATAAACTGACATACTCTGGGATTGGATGACAATCTAATGAGTACATCTTTCATCTCCCTGATAACCTTAACAGCAGTCCTATCTAATTGGATGATTTAAGACGGGGATGGGATAGGCTGTCCATTAATTTTTTTGCAAATTGACAAAGGCATGACATTTGAGCTGGCTCTCGAGTCTACCAAACAGTTGTAGACATTATGATTAAATATTTCAAAGGTCAATAGAAAAGGAAGGGTCTGAGATTTTGATTTTCCGCCAATACTTGCTTCAGTTATCTCTGGGTTTTCCTTAGTGTCTTCTTTTGGGACAGCTATTTGCGGATCTAGTGCTTCCATCAGTTTCTTCTTCTGTTGTGGTAAACTACACATATAAAAAATGGAGACGTTTGCTTTCGTTTTTTTAATATCCTCGATTATATCATAGCTCATGTCACAACCTTTTGAAATCTTTAATTGATTTTCTGTTTTGTTCAAAGAACTTGTGGTTGTTTAGTCATTTCAGGGTTAGGTTCCTTTGTCACTGTAGGAATAGAAACCGTGTTTATTTTGGGTTGGGGAGGTATGACAGTTATGTGTCGCCTCGGTATTTGGTTAGACTTTGTCTTGGGTAGTTCAATTGTTGTTTCGGTCATCGGGCCTTTACTCCTGGTAGCAATGTTAACAGATGATGTGTGCACTTCATCTATGAGCTCTTCACAAGACAGGTCTTGGGCAGGGGTCCAATCCCAAAGGATCATCGTAGTGTCAAGGTTTGGTTCTTCACTGTCAAGAATTTGCTCTTGTTGGGGACTTGTTTGCTCGGGTGTTTGTGCATCTAACATTTGGTTCATCACCAAGCTCATCGAGTTAATCCATTGTGGACAACTTTTCTCCGAATGTTATTCTTGGTGAAAAGTACAAAAGTGATCCATCCCTATTTCATTAAGATTTAAAACAGCAAAATTATTCACTGGTGGGGTTGGCTGCCCATTGTCTTCTTTCCGTTTGTAGAATGGTTTGAATGGGGGTCTGGAAGAACTTATTGCTTTATCCTTTTCTAAATCCATGATTTTATTGGAGAGTTTCTGCATCATTTTCATGACACCTTCTATATCTATTGTGGGTTCTTCTTTATCCCTAGTCAACAAAAAGGGTTTCTTAACAAATGTTGGTTTGCCTTCTAAATCCAAAGCATGTTTAGCAATACTGTCATGTTCTTCTTCTACCTTCTTGGCTTCCTCAAAATTTTCTGTCAAGGTGGGTTTTTTCGTTCTTTTGACGAACATTACGAGTGGAGATTTAAGGGCTATCGTGTAATACTCTACTAGGCATTCCTCCGCCGGCTTGGTTGTGTCACTGAAATTATTTAACAATATTGTGAATCTCTGATTAAACTCTTGAACTTTCTCATTCTTCTCCATTCTCATGGACAGTAATTCTTTCATGAGAGTAGCTACGGTTTTCTGATTACCGTATTTTTTAAGAAAGAATTTTTCAAAGTCTTCCCAACTTGTTATTGAACCAGCCTGCAAACTAAAGTACCAGGAAGATACTTTGGGTTCGAAAGTATACGGAAAGAGATGACAAACCACATCTTCGTGTTTCGCGTTCAAAAGTTTTATGGCTAAATAGAAACTTTTGAGGTGATCTTCAGCAGAGACTCCTTTACTCAGGTCATACTTAGGCAAAACCTTTTTTGGGTTCTTGGGCAAATCATGGAATGGTCCGACCATGTTCAATGCCCCTCTAGCTCTCCATGCGGGTATGGCCATGACTCTCAGAGGAGAGCGTGGTGGTGAGTGCGGTGGTGAGTTAAGAGGAGTGTCTCCTGGAGGTTTATCTCCTGGGCCTGTAGGGGTCTCTGGTATAACTTCGTCGAAAGGTTCGGTGATCTCTTCTAGAGATAAATCTAACAATTCTTCTAAGCTTTGAACAAGGACAGAATCTCTTGTGCACTGGGGATTTTTTCGAGGATCTCTAGTTCTAGGTAATAGAGGAACTATGGTTAATCCTCCAAGACTTCTCACGTATGAGCGGGTATGTCTCATGAATTGATTTACTTCTTCAAAAGGGACAGGATACACTACTTCTGACTGTTTTGTTCCAGGATTAGGATCTTCTTGATTTCTGGATTCCAGATCTGGAAATTCTGGAAAAACTGTTGTGGATGGGTTTTCAGTGGAAATTTTACTAACAAAGGAATCTTTTCTGCTAGCCATGCATTGATGGCCCTCCTTCTAGTGCCAAAAACTGTTGATGCCCCGAATATAATAGCATCAAGCAGAAAGGGATGTTAAATTTTCAGAATTTACTTCAATCTGATCTAGGATCTTAACTGAGAGAACAACATGTACAGCATATCAATCATGGACACAATAATGCAAGCACACAAGAGACACAGATTTTACTTGGGGAAAACCATAAAGGTGAAAAACCCCAATAACTTCCTCAGAGATAGATAGAGCAATGATTCAACCAGAATATAAGAGATAGTCTTCTCCTAGCAGCAGAGCCTCCTCCTCCACAAGTGCACCACTCTCCCAAGTGTGAGTGTGAGAATAGAATGTGTAAAATGAGAGAGAGAGAGACTCTCTATTTATACACTAACTTGACTTGACCTTTACTCAACTACGTCGGCCTCAACTTAACCACTTAACATAATGCTGACTGGGCCGACCCCCACTAGGGTGGTCTAATAACCCTTTGACCCATATGGCCGACCCCCAATAGGGTGGTCTAATAACACTTTGACCCACATGACTTATACAGGGCCGAGCCCAACAAGGTGGTCTAATAACCTATCAAGTATAAGTTACAACACTTACAATATAAATGACGACACTTCTGTATAGAGGAATAATAACATCTCTATAGGAATACAATATACATATATGTGAAATACATTCTGAAGTTACATATACATCAACACTCCCTCTTAACTAGGAAGGTATTTCTCGACACGAGTCTTCTAGCACAAGTCATCTTCTCTGGATCATCGTCACTGGATAATCGTCATCGAGTCATCATCATCGTCACTGTTGCTGCTATCTCAATCAATCTCTTAATCTACTCGTCATAGGAAGTTCTACAGAGCCAGTCCTTTTTCATACTGGATGTAGGCCCACCACCTGCAGGTATTTGTCATCACTGGCCATACTGTGGAATCCTCAGGACTTATTACGTGCGTCACAAAACCTTGCAAGAGCATCCCAGGAATTATTACAGGCACACAGCCCAACCTATCGGATCTCCCAGGGAGCTATTACATGTGACCCTACCACAAAACTTTGAAAGAGAATCCCAGGACTGATTGCGAGCACACAGCTCAACCTATCGAATCTCCCAAGACGCTATTATATGTGGTCACCACAAAACCTTGCAAGAGCATCCCAGGACTTATTACGGGAACACATCCCAACCTATCGGATCTCCCAGGGCGATATTACATGTGGTCATGGCAAAACCTTGCAAGAGCATCCCAGGACTTATTACGAGCACACAACTCAACCTATCGGATCTCCCAAGGGCACATTACATGTGACCCATCACAAAACCTGGCTGAAGCATCCCAAGTTATTACAAGCACATAGCTCTACCTGTCGGATCTCCCAGGAGCACATTACATGTGATCTCACCATAAAACCTGGCTGAAGCATCCCAGGCTGTTACGAGCACACAGCTCTACTTGTCGGATATCCCAGGAGCACATTACATGTGGTCCACCACAAAACCTGGCTGAAGCATCTGAGGCCTTTTTCATCTTGTCCAAATCTCCCAGGAGCAAATTACATGTGGTCATGGCAAAACCTGGTTGAAGCATCTGAGGCCTTTTTCATCCTGTCTAGATCTCCCAGGAGCAAATTACATGCCATAGGACAAAACCTCACAAGAGCATCTCAGGATGTTACAGGTACACAACTCCGACCTGAAGATCTCCCAGGGCACAAATTACATGTCCTCCCAGAGCAATGTCTCAAAAGAGCATCCCAGGCTGTTACGGGTACACAACTCCGACCTATAGAATCTCCCAGACATGCTCATCTACACAACCTAATCCACGGCCACGAAGTATCGTCCTGATACTTACCATGCATCATCCTGATGTACACATGATCATCCTAATCATCATTGCATCGTCCTGATCCATTTCATCTGGAGAAGCTCATCATCCACGATCATCATGATCATACAATGCATCCACCTAATGCATACCAAGTATCTACCTGATACATATCACCATACACGGTGTATCCACCTGGTACATAGATACATGATCCACACAATGTATCCATCAACATACATGATCTACCTGATCATACCTTATATATATCAACATACATGATCTACCTGATCATAGAATGTATCCACCTGACACATATACAGATACATGGTCCAAGCATCCAACATGATGCATATACAAAATACATACAAATGATCCAACCGATCATATCCAACAGAAACTAGAACATCATCTTGATGCTCATCATCCAGCGCTTACATCCACAGCCATGTGAAGGATCCTCCTTCCAACATGCTTGGAATGGCTTCAGCAAATGTGTCCATCACTTCTTCCTCGAAGTGTCCTCGATCTGAAGAATACCAAGCCTCTCCCTGAAGTACTCAAACTTCACCCTGGCTAGTGGCTTCATCAGCACATCTGCAATCTGCTCGTCCATCGCAACATACAGGAGCTTCACAGCTCCTCTCCGCACCATATCCCTGATATAGTGATATTTGATCTCTATGTGTTTCGACCTGTCATGAAACATTGGGTTCTCAAACAGCTTCACACAACTCTAGTTATCGCAGAAGATACCAGTAGCATCCAATGGGAAATCAAATAACTCAGACAGTAGCTTCCATATCCATACTGCCTCACAACTAGCTAAACAAGCTGCAACATACTCTGCCTCATATGTACTCAGTGCTATGCAAGACTGCTTCCTACTAAACGAAGAGATCACACCTGATCCCATACTGAAGCAACACCCAGAAGTGCTCTTCCTATCTGCAGCACTACCTGCCCAATCTGAATCAGCATAACCCTACAGGTTAAACTTTTGATTCGCATCATACTTGAGCCCATAATCAACTGTAACCTTCTGGTACCTCAAAATATGCTTCACAGCAACCAAGTGAACACTCATCGGATCCGTCAGGAACTGGCTCAATGTGTTCAAAGCAAATATCTAGTCTCGTGTTCGTAAGGTACATCAAGGACCCAATCATCTGACGATACATAGTGACATCAACCGGCTCAGTTGAAGCATCACATAGAAGCTTCAAGTTCAATACATAGGTGTGGCCATGTCCTTGCAATCCATCATCCCGAGCCTCTTCAGGATCTTTACTCCATACTTCCCTTGTCCAAGGAAGATTCCATCTGCACTTTGCCACACCTCCATGCCAAAAACAAATAGTGCATCATCCCCAAGTTCTTCATCTCGAACTTGGCAGCAAGCTTCCGCTGCGTGTCGACAATCATCTCCTGTTACAAATAGGTCATCCTCATACAGGAGTAGAATCACATGATTCCCTTCCTCAACCTTGTAGTAAAGGTTGGAATCCGCTTTACTCTTGGTAAAGCCCAAACTAGATAGAAGGCTTTCTATCCTACCATACCAAGTTCTTCACATATATTACTCCCTGTCATGTGTCTCAAAACCAAGTAGCTTCTCCACATACACTTCTTCTTCAACTACACCATTCAAGAAGGCTGTCTTGAAATCCATCTGGTGTATCTTCCCTTTCATCACTGCAGCCAGAGAAAGTACGGATCTAATGGAAGTGTATCTGGCTACAGGAGCAAAAGTCTCTATGCTACCACCTGCAGCATGCTTGATCTTGTAGATCCTCTTGGAAGTCACTACAGACTCTTCTTTAGGTCTTGGGACTGCATCCCAAACATCTTCATGATCGACTGGTACTACTCGATCATGGCATTCTTCCCAGATCTTGGGAACTTCAATATCTTCAATATTTTCGATAGATAACTTTGTTGTTGAACAAATGTTGTAGTCCTTCTTTTGTAGCTGATGGTATACGATCTTTCCTACACAAGAAGTTAAATTGCATGATTAGAAACATCTCATAGTTTTCAAAACAAATTCTTACACATAAAGAAATATGTCATACAGTCATGCAATTATCTTAGCCAATGCTTCAATACAACATTTATCCATATTCTGTAACTTTCTAGATGCCTTCCAATCTCTATTAGAACATTGTTAATAGTGTGCACAACTCCTAACATGTCAGCAAAGAGGTTTCATTCTAGATAAGTAGCAATGGAATGTTGTACAGTGCCATAGGCCACTTGCCCATGTATATTAGTAGTATATTGTTCATCAATGCAACTATTCTAATATGCATAATACACAACCTAATTCTAGGAACATAAGCATATACATCATTGAATAACATTATGTAAGAAATGACAATTCAAATACTTATCTTTGTTTGGTTGTTGGGTGGACTCCCTCTGAATCTTTGCAACTCCATTCTGATGTGGATTGTGAGAAGAGGTCAACTCCCTCTGAATATTTGCATCCTTGCAGAAACTACTAAAGTGTGCTCCTTCTTGATCTTTTCTTCCCCGATTACCTGTCCTTGAACTTACATCCATCCTTAATCACTATGCATGCTTATTAGTATCATCATTGTGTTATCCTTGAGGTCTCATACATAATCACACATTTATTAGTATAATCTTAATACTATCAAAACACAATAATCTTAAACATGTATAGTCATGATCATTCACAGATAATAAACATTAGTATTCAAGGTTTCAAGGAAGTCTTCTTTTACTCATGCATATTCTTATTTGATCATAGGACTCTTCTGATTAGTTAAATCATCAATGCATACACCCGTGATTACTCAAACCTATAGCTTCATGATTCTTCTGGTTAGTCATATCATCAATTATGGTAAGAAACATAATATGCATATAGCCATGACTATTCAAACCTATGACTTCATGAATAATCATTATCAACAACACAACAGTATAAGATCCTAACACAAGGTAGGATTCTAGCTTGATATAGGAAAAACATACCTGGATTAGCATGCTAGCTAGTTATGTCTAACATACCCACATAATGTCTTCTGGTTCTCTTCAATGACTTGTGCTAGTAACCTGGATGACTCATAAGTTATCCATTGTAGAACCAAGTTATACATACCTCGCAAGTAGATTTTCTAAGTGATCCATGACAATGGATGAATCTTTGTCTTCATGTCATCATGATCATATGTTCTTGAACTAGAACATGATTTGTCTTTCTTGGTGTACCTTTCATGTTAGCGAACAACATAAACCTCATACAACACCATAATGCATTAGTACAATCATAAGTATCAACACCCTAATGCATGCATTCATAATTTTGTTAAGGTGATATGACAAGTCTAAAATCAAGATTGTTCTAACCGTAATAACATGAAGACAAACATATCATAAACTTAATCATGAACAAATCTCGAGACATACCTGGATGAGTCATACCTGTCAAGATTGCTTGTAATCTTCTTATGTAAGGCCTTAGCCTCATCTCCCACTGAAACAGGAACTTCTTCACTTATGCAGGTGACCAATCCATCCTCTTCTAGGATTAAACCAATCCACTTTATTTGCAGGAACTGGATCTGGAGCTATATTAGGGTTTGTCTGAGAAACCCCAAAAATTCAAACTTTGAATTTCAAACTTTCGAAAGGATAAAAATATGCGCCTTGATGAGCTGATCAAACTGGTATATTCAGAATTTGAAAACTACAAAGTTTCACTCCTCAATTTTGCCTTTGAAACTTCCGGATTCACTGGACATGACCCTGAACTGGGGTTTGATGAAGCCCACTCTTCTTCCCAATCAAAAGGTTTGATCCAAAGCTCTAAGCTTCTATTTTTTTGAGGAGCTTCCATCCGTGGTCACAGATTTAAAAAATTCCCATTTTTACATAAGCCTAAATTTTCCACTTTTCTGATCAAAGTCACGAACTAAGGTCTGGTCAAGCCCGGCCTTCTTCCCAACCAAAAATTCTGATCTTGGTCTCTAAATTTATATTTTGATGAGTGTCATTCAGCCGTAGTCTTCGATTACAAAAATTCCAACTATCTTCGAAACCCTAAATTCCGGAAGCCATGAATGAAGATGCTCAAAAATAATTCTATTATGACAGAAATATGTACCTGATTGTTTCTAGTGTAACTCCGAACCTTTCAATCCATAGAGTCTAAAAAAGTTTCCTGAGATAGCCCAACCTGTCATCTTTCCATCTCGATAGGTCTGACCTCAATTGGATTCTCTGAGAGAGCGTTATGCCAAGTCTCGCAACGTGACTTGTTTATGGGATAAAATAGGAGAGCGAACTTGTACAACTTTCCACGTGTCACTGGTTCAACTTCGGCCTCTAAAAAGGTTTCTGGAGATAGTAAAGTCTGTTTACTATCTGTCACTTTTTACGAAATTTCATTTGGAGCTTCCTAGCCCAAGTTATGACCTTTTTTCCAAGGTCACCTGTTTTTGACTCAGATCTGGAAGAGGCAGAAACCCTATATTTTACAAATCATAAATCACAAAGTACAACAAATTATAGGTTTTCCTTTGGACACAAGGTACATGGGGATCTGAGCTTCGACCTATAAAAGTTTCAGATCCGAAAAATTCACCAAAATGGATTTATAGTGAAAGTTCTACGATGACTGGTTTTTGCTATATCAAGCCCTAGCATCGTAAGTGCAACAAGTGTCATACATGCCATATCATGCCTTCTTTCAGGCTAGCTCTAATACCATGTTAAATTTTCAGAATTTACTTCAATCTGATCTAGGATCTTAACTGAGAGAACAACATGTACAGCATATCAATCATGGACACAATAATGCAAGCACACAAGAGACACAGATTTTACTTGGGGAAAACCATAAAGGTGAAAAACCCCAATAACTTCCTCAGACATAGATAGAGCAATGATATAACCAAAATACAAGAGATAGTCTTCTCCTAGCAGCAGAGCCTCCTCCTCCACAAGTGCGCCACTCTCCCAAGTGTGAGTGTGAGAATAGAATGTGTAAAATGAGAGAGACACACTCTCTATTTATACACTAACTTGACTTGACCTTAACTCAACTACGTCGGCCTCAACTTAACCACTTAACATAATGCTAACCGAGCCGACCCCCACTAGGGTGGTCTAATAACCCTTTGACCCACATGGCCGACCCCCAATAGGGTGGTCTAATAACCCTTTGTCCCACATGACTTATACAGGGCCGACCCCAACAAGGTGGTCTAATAACCCATCAAGTATAAGTTACGACACTTACAATATAAATGACGACACTTCTGTATAGAGGAATTCTCCCCAGTAAGCAATCCCGATTAGATTGCTCACCGTTTGGTTTGGGGAACCCGTCCGGTTAACGGTTTCGGCTACCGTAAGTTTTTTAAAGATTTGTTGGTTTTACCGGTTGCGGCCCGATCCACCGGTTATGTATTTTGTATTTTAAAATGATGTGCATGTGCCCTAGCCTAAATGCATGCGTAAACAAATCTGTATTAATCTAAACTAGTCTAATCTATCTATCCTTATAAGGAGAGGGATTAGAGGATGAGTAAATCACTAGAAAATACACCAAAACAATCCACAGTTAGCTGTTAAATTGAAAGAGGCATTTACAACATAAAAGAAAGATTATCTAAGGTAACTCAGATAAATATAAACATTCCATTACCCATTCAACACAGACATTTTACATAAGAATATGAAACCATCCATAGCAAAGAATTTATTCATAAAAGCCAGGAAAGATCTCACAGGAAATGTATGAGAAATGTGCAGAAATAATTGAGCAGCTTAATCAACAAGACTCCATGTAAAACGACATGCTAGCTTTCACAGGCCAAAACGATTTCCATTCATGTAGCAGAAATAGTTCCTTTACAAAATAGCAAAAGAGTTTCACCTGCCAAAAGTCCTTTGCTTCTCTTCTTATTAGCTATATATAGCTTTACAAAATGTGCCCAGAATTGACACCTATACCCTAACCGTTTAGATTACTCTATTTTGTCTTGTAGTGCTTGATATTACATAAGTGAAATATTCTAAATGCTTTACAAAATGGGAGTTACAAAATTACAAATGTTTTGTCGTTCCAAACATAAGTAAAAAAATGCACATCCACATGGCACGCTGAAGAGCACGAGCTATCCCTGACTTGGCTCCTTTGGCAGCTCAGGCACCTCTAGGATTGTTGGAGTTTCCTCTTGCATCACTGCAATGGTTGAGCCAATCTCTGATGTAGTAGCTTGACTAGTTGCCAATGCTTTCTCCACTTCTGCTATGTGAATTCCCCATTGATTAGTGTCTTTCACAATATTTGTTCCAATCAAGGGGCTCATGAATCTGAGGGATATCTTTTGTTTGACTAACTCTTCTTCTAAGGTGGTCACTTCAGCTGCAGTAATCCAGAGGCTTTCTTCCAGGCTATGTTGATGAACAGCAGTTTGGCTGATAAACTGGCGTAGATCCTCTGCTGTCAATGTATCCAGCTTCTACACATATTCACTTTCTGCCTGGAACCCTATACTCAGATTACCTAAATACTGAGCCTTATCTGGGAAGTCTTCTATCCTTGGAGGCATGGCTATTCTATAGTTTTCCTGTGTGGTCCGGGTCCGGGAATATACAGTCTTGCACTGTTCATAAGTTTCTGCAGTCACGGAAGCCAATTTTACTCCGCAGTCTCTAGAATACTCTAGGGTGCATATATCTGCCTTACATTCAGCAATAGTCTTAAGGGGAAGGGTTGCTGGGAACCCTGACTTTCCTTCTCTCCATTCGATATGCCTTCTAATCTTCTCACTCATGCGTGAGTGCTTCCTTTTGATCATGGTGGCTTCAACATTTACTTGCTTGACCTTGGCCATGACTGATTTTAGTCTATATATTTATTCTGCTATGAGTTCTCTGACTCCATAGGTCTCTTTTAGGATTCCATTGGCCTGCTCATGGAAGGGTCTGATATCTCCCATTTTGTTGTTTGCTAACTCCAATTGCTATTCCAGTGATTCATTCTCTCCTTGTAATTTTTCAATGCTCTCTTTCAGGTCTTCTATCTCCTCAAGGTTGTCGAATTTATCTGATTCGAGCTTCAAATTCTTCCCTTTAAGCTCTACATTTTCATCTTCTAATGTCCTTACTTGCATTGACAGAGCTCTCCTATCTGCCTCTAATCGTTGGATTTCTCTTTGCAACTCTTCCTTTTGGGATGTGAGGGCATTATTCTTCTCGATCATCAGGTTTGCATAGTTCTGCTCTTTGACCAAGGCTTCCTGAAGCTACTGTGCCTTCTCCTTTTCTTCATGTAACTTGTCTCCCAACATAAAAACATTGTCTGCGGTTGTTGTGACCGTGGCTACAGAGATGGTTGCTAGGTGCCTAGCTGCTTCTTTAGTGTTCTTCATGACCGTGGTCTCATGCGTGATGATGATGTCTAGCCGAAAAGGTCTTTTCAGTATGGACCCTGTCTCTTTGACAATGGTCTTCCTCTTCTTATTGTAAGCAAAAAATTTCCAGTTAGAAATTGTGCTGCCTTTATAGGGTGTGAAGGGGACAATACGTAGATCCCTTATAGGAGAGCCCATATCCAAGTTCTACAAGTCTAGGCTTTTTGGGTCGATCTCTTCTTTGGACTTCTTTTCTTCCTCCTCTTTCCTCTTTGCTTCTGCTTCTTGCTCCTTCTTTCTTCTGTCTTCTTCTTCCAGCTTAGCATTGGTTTCCATCCTAATTCTTTCTTCCTCTTCTTTCCTTTTCACCTCTGCTTCAGCTTCAGGTGCTTGGATTTTCAAATTCTCTTCTTCTCTTAATTTATCTTCTTGGGTCTTCTTTGCATATTCCGAGAGCCTCAGTTCTTCTTCAGAGAGAGCCTGAGAGCTTGAGTTGGCTCCTCCTTTGCTTACCTAATAGATCTGCAGCTCGACCATATTATTGATTCCCCTATATGGTTCTTCCTGAGGATCATAAAAAGTGGCATATTCACAAGGAGTAGAGTGCTCTTTGCAATGTTGCGCGACTTTGCCTTGTCGATCGTTCATGTGGAAAATATTTTCTCCAAAGTGGAAGCTTTTCAATTCTGCAACAAACTCTTTTACAATTGCGATTCCTGCGAACTTGTAGGCTCCAATATAAAAGGGTAAGGGGGGGAAGGTGGCCTTCTTGGCTTTGTACAAGGTGTTACCCATTCCATCAATGAAGACTTGCCTGACTATTTCCTTATGGATTATGTAATCTGTGGCATACTTCGGAAGAATATAAGGTGCTTTAGAACCTCCATACATTCTTATGTAGGTACCTTCCGGAGAAAAAAAGAAATCACCATACTTTTCCAAGGCCTCCATGGCATTCTCCAACAAACAATTTGGTTCTTCATGGAAAATCATTTCATAAAGCAGCATGATAAATTCCTCGCAGATGAGCTTGTAGTCTCTCTTATAATTATGCGCCCAAAAGATTTTATAGGCAAGGAATACTGGACCTTCGGCCGGACTCCACACGCACCCCAACTTGGGAAAAAGACACTTTGCCACAATGCAGTCTATGAGATACGAAGCCATATAGAATTCTGCCTTTCTTTCCTCCAGCCCTTCTTTAGCTATTGTTATTGTTTATGCCAGGCTGTCTAAGAGAATGTCATCCCAATTGAAGATTGTGCCTTTGAAATGACGAAATGTATGATAGGGACCCACTGCAGCATGAACATCATCCCATCAGGCCTCCCGAAGATCCTACTTAGCATTAGAGCAATTAGTCTAAAGGGAGGCCTTAAATATTGGACTTCATATTCCTCACTGTCTCTTCTTCTAAATTTCTTGCCTGTGATTAGCATCCTCCTTGCTATGTCTATATTATCCATATTGACCTCCTGCAACCATGCATCATCTAGTTGTTGATGTGCTTTGGGTAGTTTGTAAGCTATTGCAATGTAAGATGGGTGGAATGAGGCGAAGGCATTATCCGTGTTGTCTACTACGACTCTGGTTTCAGGGTTGGCATGCTGCAGCACCCACCCAATTACTTCTGAGCACGGGAAGGTTTCTAGGCGTGTGGATGCTTTGGATATACATGAATTCCTGATATTTTGATATAAGCATTCCTCTTCAAGGAGAGCTTCAGGAAAGTCTAGATCCCTTATCATACGATATATATCACCCCAATTTACTTCCGGAGGCACGTTTGTAGTGCATCTGGTGTCCTGAAATGTTGTCTCCAATCTGGAATTTTCCTTGATTGCTTTCGTCCTTCTCTTGCCACCTTTGGCCATAATGGGAATCCTGTACAATAATTGACGTGAATAAGCATGCATGACATAGTGTTTTACAAAACTAAATTGATAGCTGTAGATGTTCTTAAAAAGAATATGTTTCTTTCTCATATACATGCAAAGAAAGAAAACATGAAGACATTAATCAGGTTATCCCCGTGGATTTCTGTGTTGGTTAAGGGAACTAACGGCTACAAGATCGAGGTAGGTCTGGGTATTCTAGTCCCTCGAATACTGTCCAATGCCCGGGGTGGGAAAAGTCAACATACTATAGCTGAGACGTCTGTTGATTAGGTGCGGAAAGGCGAACAGGCTCAGCGGTAGCAATGAAAAGACGCAATTTTCAAAAGCGAGAGTATCAGGACCTCTTACGCCTAAGTTTAGGGTTGCTTAACACACGTCTTCGTAAGTTCAAACTGTTAACCAGGGCCGTGATTGAGGTGGTGATACCGGGCAACGTGATACTCTAGGGTAGATGCAGGAAGGTTGACAAAGTTCCGGGAAAACTTCGTAATAAAGAGCATCCCAATGAAGCAAAGAAACAATACTTCAAGCAATCATATATGTCCTATTAAACAGGCGAATGCACTTACTTGTAAACGAAAGGTGTGATGCCGACGATACTCTAGCAACCGGTGAATCTAAGCCTTGAGACAACAGTGAACGCACTTGGTTTTTCAAACGGGACGGGCAAGTACTTTGAGCGATTAAAACAATATGAAATGCCAACAGGGTTTCACCCCTATATATTTGAGTTGGTACGTGTGGGCCATCAATTCGGTGGGTGAAATTCATTAAACAAGTATTGAATCTGCATACAGTCGGGTCACGTCGAAACCTTTTCAATAAATGCGACCATCAAACGCGGGAGACTTATGTTAAAACTTCCGACACATGTGGAAAGAAAAGCTAAAATCATTCCGTTGAACGAGCATTTCCATGAGAGAGCTATGTGTCATGGGAAACTTAAATGAAAGCTTTCACTTCCTTGGGAAAGTTATCCAAACCTTTCCGAAAAGCTTCAAGGCTTGTTGGTATGGGAAAAGACGAGTTTTTTCGAAAAGGAAGAGTTGAAGAGTTTCCGGCGCTCGCGGATGAGTTATGCGAAATCTTCCGCTGTAACGGAAGGTTTTGACGAGCTTGTTCCGCAGCGGTCCTATTTGATTAAACATTCTGTCCCTTCGAAGACTTAAGCCAACTCTTCCACCATTTCGGGAGAGTTAGCTGAAATATTCCGCCATTGCGTGTCAAAAGGCTAAGTTTTGCTTGGTTAAAAGGAAAAAACTCTAAGGCAAACTTAAGACTGAAGCTAAGTAACAGGATGTCCAAAAGGTGCAGAAAACATTTAAAGGCAATCATGAAAAGAAGGAGGGTCCCCAATATTTTTTCAAAATCCAAGGGGAGGTGTTGTCCTAACAACAAATCACAAGTAGCATGACCTACAAACCTTCTTCCCTGGCCTAAGAGGTTAAGTTTGGAAAGACCTCCTCTATAGCTTGAGTTTGATTTCATGGGAGAAATTAGAAATGTGTGTGTAAATATTCGTTTGTTTCAAGCAATAAAAGATCTACCTATCTATGATAAAGTTATTAGAGAATTTTGTTTAAAGAGGGCCAAAAAAGTAAGGACCCACAAATTGTTCAAGTTATTGGACAATTAGTTGATCTAATGATTGGGAAAGTTTTCATGACCAAATGCATTCACCCAAGAAGCTCCATAATTGATGTACACATCAATAGAACCCTTATTTCAAATACCTTTATTGATTTGGGTGCTTCCATAAATGCCATGACAAAGAAAAAAATATCTACACCCAGGATGACCTGAAGTAATATTTCTTTAAAAAGTAACAATATCATTGTCAGGCTAGACATCTAAGGAAGGAGATCTTAAAAATGACTCAGAAGGAAGATGAGAGGTTTGAAGGCTATGTGGAAATATTTAAGTATTATTTAAAGATGCCAGAACATAGTAACTTGGATAAAGAAACTTTATGGGTTATTATATTAAGGGGAATAAGATATGAATGCACTAACCTTTTAAAATTGATAGGATTTGGGGAATTATAGTGAAATTCGTGAATTCTATAAGTGTTATTAAGGGGAAATTTGAAACATGGTAAAGGTCCTAGAGACATCATTGTTATAACCAAATTTGGCACTTCTCCGTCCGTGACGACACTTACATGTTGGGCTCTCATGATGACACTTCATGAGGCTGTTGTGGGTTACAAAAAGGACAATTTGGATGGAAGAGCCATATTTGGGAGCTCAATATGATGACCTTAACTTATTCATGTTTCATTAAACAGTTAGGGATCTTATGAACACATTTGGAGACCAAAACACTTCCTGAAAAACCCTAAAAATGGCAATTTTACCCCTTTTTTCACCCACGCACAGGTTGTAAAAGCCTCACATGCGTGTTGGGAGCACCTTGCTCCATATCCCACCAGTGTGTGCCTCACTAAAAGCCAAAAAAATATCAAAAATTATTTTAAAATGGGTGGTTTGGGTGGTTTTGAAATTGTCTCCTCAGTTTTAATTGCTCCCTCCTCGACCCTATCTTCTTCTTTCACTATACAAGAGAGGGAAAGGGGCCATGAATGGGACTCTTAGCCCATGTAATGATATGATAGATAAATTTTGACTCCCATCCCCATCACATGTTCCCTAGCTGCTCCTAAACCCTATTATATTTTATCAGAGGTTGGGATCCTTGGAGGAGAGAAGCAGGAGACTCTGAATCTTGGTTCCATGAAGTGCTTGGATTGGAGGAAGGTAATCTTATGTATTTGCTTCATTCATTAATGAAAGAACGGATATTATTCCCTTTCCAAACAATTGTGTATGTGTTTATCTTAGATTCGATTGCATCTTGATGTTCATTGTAATACCTTTTTATGCTTCATTTGGATTTCAATAATTTGTTTGTATCCAAATGTGTTTGAGAAGGGTGTTTGATTTGGTTTTTCAGGTCTTGTGATTGAAGAGAAATGGGGAAAGCTCAAGGATAAGGCTAGGATCAACCTTAATAATAAGGTACACATCCCCCTTAACCTTTAAACTCTTGCTTATTTTGATTATTACAAAACTCTAAACCTCTGTTCTTTCCAACCCCGGTACGTTGGTGGCCTCACCCCAGCCATAGGAACTTTTCCCTAACAACAATTTCTACCAAAATTACAAAAAAAATTGGGGATGTATCACTTTGGTTGAGATTGGTAATTTGTTGGAAACTTTTAAGATTGATATGTTGGTTTATCCAACAATACTGAGAGGGGGGGTTGAATTAGTATTGCCTTCTTTTTCTTTTATTAAAACAATTAGTATTAAAAACAAGATAGACAATGAATCAAACAAGTAAGGACACAAAATTTTATCATGAAAAACTCAAAGAGAAAACCACAAAATCAAACTCATTAATAAGATGAATTCTACAAAATTGTTTTTCTGCTACAACATAAAGGATGCACCAACATCCCAGTTTTCTATCTGCACCTACAGATAAGGATGCCACAACACCCCTATTTTCCAGCCACTACTGGAAGGAGGCTACAACCTCCTTAGCAGGCTTCAACCTGCCCCTAGCACCACCCAACCTCCCCTGATATTTTTTAGTTCAAGATCCTTTTCTTAATTCATCAAATCTGCCTCTGGTAATTCTTCATTTTATGGTCTCTTCCTTTCTTGATGCTTGTTTTATCTGCTCAGTAGAGACATCCTTCTTCAATTTCAAATATCTGTTTATATAACATCATGTATCTCATATTTCTCAGGTCGCATCTCTTCATTTTGAAGTTTGTGTCTTTCTAGAAGAATTAGATCTTGTTTATTAATTACTGAATTAGATCTCTGTTTAATTTATTTATGTAGACAAATTGTAAATCTTTCGAGTATATTGTAACCCTTTCGGACATATTGTAACCTGTGATCATATTGTAGAGCCTACGGGCACATACAGGAGCCCTTCGGGCAGATATATGAGCCTGCGGGCATATGTATGAGCCCTGCGGGTATATCTTTAATCCCTGCGGGCATATCCTTAATCCCTTGTGGGTATATCTTCGGGCCCCTTTGCGGGCATAACCTTAAGCCCTTGTGGGCATATTCTTAGGCCCTTGCGGGCATCTCCTTAGGCCCCTTTTGTGCATATTCTTAAGCCCTTGTGGGCATAACCTTAAGCCCTTGCGGACATATTCTTAGGCCCTTGCAAGCATCTCCTTAGGCCCCTTTTGTGAGCATATTGTAGGCCCTCTTGTGACCCTTTTTGTGGGCACCTTATTCTTGTTGACATCAATGCCAACACATTATTCAACATTCTCCCCCTTTGGAATTAATGGCAACACCAAAAACAGTCTCCCTCTTTGACAACAATGAAAAAGGCCTCCTTTTGACAACTCCCCCTGTCAACATGTCTCCCCCTAACAAAATGTATTTTCTTCTTTTTATCTATTGTAGGGAGATTACTCCCAAAATTTTTCTAATATGCTCATATTCTTTTTTGGGTAGTGGCTTAGTGAAGATATCAGCTTGTGTTCCTTTGTATCAACATATTCCAGTTTGACAACCTTTTGTGACAGTTGATATCTTAGAAAGTGATACTTTATTGAAATGTGCTTTGTCTTGGAGTGCATGACAATATTTTTTGATATGTTTATGGCACTGGTATTGTCACAGTTTATCACTATGGTATGCTCATACTTCAAAAGTACGTCTTCCAATGTCTTCTTCATCCAAATGACTTGAGTACAAAATAATGCAACAGCAATATATTCAGCTTTTATTGTAGATAGTGCAATGGAGGGTTGTTTCTTACTTAGCCATGATACCAAACAGTCTCCCAAGTAGAATGTTGCTCCACTGGTACTCTTTCGGTCATCAACACTTCATGCCCAATCTGCATCAGTGAATGCTTTTAAAGTGAAGTCTTGGCCTTTTTGGTACCATAAACCATACTCCATAGTACCTTTCAAATATTTGAGAATTCTTTTTACTACTATTGACATGTGTTTCTTTGGGGGCTGATTGGAATCTAGCAACCAATCCTACAGCTTGCATCACATCCGGTCTTGTAGTTGTCACATATAGCAGGCTACCTATCATAGATCTATACATAGTGTGATCCACTTTCAAAGACTCATCATCCTTGCTTAACTTACAACCAGTGATCATGGGGGTACTAACAGGCTTAGAGTCTTCCATCTTAAATTTTTTTAGCATCTCTTTGATGTACTTGGTTTGAGAAATGAAGATCCCTTTGTCTGATTGAGTGACTTGTAATCCTAAGAAGAATGTTAGTTCTCCCAACAAAGACATTTCAAATTCTTTCTTCATATATGAGGCAAAGTTTACACTCATGATTTGTAGATCACTTCCAAATATGATATCATCTACATAGACAACAACAATGATCATATTCTCATTTTCAAATTTTATGTAGAGATTATTGTCAGTGGCCCCTCTTCTGTATCCTTGTTGCTTCAAGTAGTTGTCAAGTCTTGAGAACCATGCCCTTGGAGCTTGTTTGAGACCATATAGTGCCCTTTTCAATTTGCAAACATAATCCATGTTTTCTGATAAGAGAAATCCTTCAGGTTGTTCAATATAGACTTCTTCTTCAAGATTTCCATTCAGAAATGCAGATTTGACATCCATTTGATATACTTTGAAGTTTTTGTAGCATGCAAAAGCTAAAAACATCTTGATTGTTTCAAGTCTTGCTACAGGGGAAAACGTTTCTTCAAAGTCAATACCTTCCACTTGGGCATATCTCTTGCATACCAGTCTGGCCCTGTTTCTTATTACTTTACCATCTTCATTTAACTTGTTCTTGAAAATCCACTTGGTCCCAATAACATTCTTGCCTTTAGGTCTTGGTACAATTTACCAGGTTTGGTTCTTCTCTATTTGGTCCAACTCCTCATTCATAGCTTTGATCCAATAATTATTTTTGCTAGCTTCTGCACATATTTTAGGATCTACTAGAGAAAGTAGTGCTTGTTCTTGATCATATATTAACCTTCTTCTTGTTTTAACTCCAGTACTTATCTCACCAATAGCTTGACTTTCAGGATTATCTCTTTGAATTCTTCTTGATGGTGCTTTTGTATCAGATCTTGAAGAATATTCTGTGTCATTTTCTTGAGATACCTCATCTTCCTTTTCTTCCTGTTCAATTTCTTCTTCATGTTGTGAATCCTCTTTCCTTTGTGAGTTGTCCTCATCCTTATCATTATTTGCTATCTCATCATCTTGAGTTCTAATTCTTCTTGGCTTCATGTCATCTATTCTTACATCTGCACTTTCTATGATCTTGTGTAGCCTTTGATTGTAACATCTATATGCTTTATTGGTGGATGAATATCCTAGAAATATTCCCTCATTAGTTACGGATTCAAACTTAGCAAGATCATCCTCATTCCTCTTTATATAGCACTTACTACCAAACACTCTAAAATATTTGACAAAGGCAGGTCTTCCATACCATAGTTCATAAGGAGTCTTGTCATTATTTACTCTGAGTTGTCCTCTATTGAGTATATAAACAGTTGTAGATATTGCTTCTTTCCAATATGCATCTAAAATTTTTGCTTCATTAAGCATAGTTCTGGTTGCTTCTTGGACTGTCCTATTCTTTCTTTCCACAATGCCATTTTGCTGAGGAGTCCTTGGAGCTGAAAATTGTCTTTTAATTCCATGGGTTTCACAAAACTCATTGAATTCGTTTGAGGTAAACTCTCCTCCATTATCTAACCTTAAACATTTGATTTGCATATTTGTCTCATTTTCAACCATTGCTTTAAAAATTTTAAACTTCTCAAAATCTTATGATTTCTCTTTGAGGAATGTCACCCAAGTCATCCTTGTATAATCATCAATGAACAACATGAAATAATACTATCCTTGCAAACTTTTAGTTCTAGTTGGTCCACAAAGATCAGTGTGAACTATTTTCAATGGCTGTGAGGTTGTATATTCTTTGACTCTGAAGCTGGCTTTAGTCTGTTTCCCATGTTGACAATGTTTACAAACTGAATTTTGATGCTTCACAATCTTTGGCAAGTCTCTTACATCTTCCTTCTTACTCACCTTTATAATATTGTCAAAATTCAAGTGTCCCATCCTTCTATGCCATTGCCAACTTTCATCAATCAGACTCATGTAGCAATGTTCTTCATTTTCTAGGATGTATACATTGCTTGAATTCCTTACAGCAGTCCCAACAAGTTTTCCTGAGTTTTTCTTTCTGATTTCACATTTCTTGGAATCAAATATGCAGATGTGCCCTTGATCACATGTTTGACTCACACTGAGAAGATTAGGCTTTAAATCTTCTACTAGCAACACATTTTCAGATCTGATTTTGTTATTTTTTATAGCAATTGTACCCTTTCCGATTTTCTTAGTGTAACATCCCGAAATTTCACAAAAATTAAAAAAAAATTAACGTAACATTTAATGCTAAATTTGCAATTTGCGGAAAACAAAACAATTGTTAAACCACTTAATGTTATATGGAAACAACATGCATTGTATATAAGTTATCTATGCGTTTATGAACTATAAAATGGAATGTTATGAAACCATGCAAATGCATAACCCTAGATGTCATACTATGCAATAACGGAGATAACGTTGATAGTATAAGGTTTACACCATGCAAATGCAACACCGATGCATTAACAATGGTTGGTGACTGGTAATTAATTCATTGTAGTTGAAACGATGGCAGGTTTTACATGTTAGGACTGAGCATTTAACTCCCATCTAAATCCCTAGGTGGAATGTCCCGCTGGCTGTCGTTGTAGTAGATTTCACGTGAAGATCCTGTGTAAATTGTCGAGCTGTGCGATGATCCTTGGTAATTTGCCTCCGAGTTGGACTCTACGTTAATGGGGTTATTAATGAGGTTTTAGAATGTACCAATGTTTTGAAATTCATGGTGCTCAACTGGCTCGATCGCATCCGTCAATCTATATTGTCCTCGGGTTTGGGTCTTAACCCTAACTGCTCATGCTACAACTTCGCGTTTTTTGCTCTATTGCATCCATTTGGTGAATACAAGGCTTGGAGTGAAGCCGAACGTCTGCGTAGTTGTAGGGTTTGATGGCTAAACTCTGGAGGACTCCTTCGTCGAGTTCGATGGTGAGATCTTCAGCAAAATATTGATGAGATTTGGTTTTAAAAAAAATATGAATTTAAGTGTTGATTCATACAGTGGTATTTGTTAAGCTTCCAGTGAGGGTTTCACAGGGTTTTCTGATAAGTTCAGAGTTCAGTTTTGGACTAGAGGTCTTGAATGAAAGGTTTTGGTGGAAATTCATGATGTCTGATCACTTCTCTATTGCGGCTGGTAAGTGGTTGTGACCTCATTGCTGTCAACGATTCAATCTTCGAGCTTTCACTGCATAGGTAAGTGCTCGGCTCCAAAAGAAATCATTTGCAATGTTTAGGGTTGAAATCATGTGCATTTTCTTTTAAATAAGTTTTAACCTCTCGACTTTCCCTTGGCAGGTGTTGACTTCGATTGGAGGTTTGAAATGTTGGACGCTCAGTGGGAGGTTTCTTACTCATCCTGTCTGGTAAGCCTCGGTGGTTCACCTTCCTGTAGGTTCTCCTGACATGTGTTGTCGATGCCTGCTGTTTGAGAGCATGATGCTCGGTCCCTTTGGAAATGTTTTGGCCATAATGAAAAGGCTTTAGTGAAATGTTTTGATAGAGAGGATAATCCCTCGGCTCGTTTGATAGCCGGCCTAGCCGTGTCTTTTGTTTCAGCGTTTGTTTTGACTGTAAGGCTAAGGGATAAACCCTCAGATGTTAAAATAATAATACAGTATTGTTAACTAGATTTTGGTGCTAGTGCGGTTTCTGTGTTTAAAATAATATGTGGTTTGACTTGTATTTACTGCGTTGATAATAACCGAGAGCCAATAGGCTATCTCATTTTCAAAATAGAGAAGAAGTTATTAGTGTTGAAATGTGTCTGTGATTCTAATCCCTGCATTATTTTGATGTTTATAGTTGAAGTTTTTAAAATATAACTCAAGTGGCTCGACCACTCATTCAGATAGTTGTTTTGAGTAACGAAAGTTAATGATGGATGTTCTAGTTCTTGAACCGTGTAATAATATGATTTTTGTTTCTGAACACAGAATACTATCATTGAGTATTTAATTCTGCATTCGTGAATTTTAATATGGTTTTCATTTTTTTAAAACAAAGGTCTCAAACCCTAATGAGAGGAATAATATTTGTATCGATTTATTTGAATACTTGCGAAGAATTTTCGCCGAGAGGGTTCTAACCCTTGGTCATTTGACCATAAAACAAATATAATTTCAAATCTTCAATATAGTTTATAGAAATCTATAATAGCTCTGTCATGTAAGAAAAATAAATATTAAAAACAAATAATGGTGAAATAAATGTCAATTGTTTAGGGTTTATGTCAAATGTTTGGAATGTTTTAGCAAGCTGCCTTAAAATATGTTTATGAGGTTCGGATAATGGTACAAGTTATCCAGCTTTTGCTTTCTCCATTAGAATTGTTAGATACTACGAAAAATAAAAGTTTAGTAATTGTATTTATCATTGAAATAAATTATTGTACAGAATAAAATAGAAATTGTTGCAAGATTAGAAAAGAGAAACATGGAAAAGAATAAAACCCTAATTTAATCTATGACTGTCAGAATAGAAATGTAATATAATGCTTGTTGATGCTATTAAATTTGCAACTGTTATGATTTCCTAAATACTGTGTAACAGAAAGATCATTTCAATACTTGGATATGAAAATTGTTTACGATTTCTGAGTCTTTGCATGTATTTTGTAATATGGATTATAACTGATAAGAAATATCAATGAACTTTAGAAGCATTAATCTATTCATTTATTTGGTCATTCTTCCTATCAATCATCAATTATAATTTTACCTCTCTGTACTAGAGTACGATGCAGGTGACTATGTGTGGAAAAATGAAAAGAGTGTATTTAATTCAATCAGAATATGTAATCATTCGACAATCAATAGAATCAATAATAAATCAGAATATCTAATTTCATACTACTGTAATATCGATGCTTAACCTACAGTATATTTAACTTAACATTGCAGAAAATAGAAAATAACTATTTAGACAAAAATAACAAATAGAACCTGTAATTGTAGATAGGGTGGACAAACACCCAAGGAGGTTTGTTCCTCCCAACCTTATCTAGAAGAAGCAGCCAAACTACTTGATTCCTTTGGACCCCCGAGCTTGCTTACTGAACCACTAAGTAGATGGAATCTGTGTAGAAGCAAGGCACTCAGTAATATAATTTCTGCACTCAGTAGTATAACTTATGCACTCAAAATATGCCTTCTACACTCAGCAATGTAACTTCTGCACTCAGTAGTATAATAGGCAAACTTACACCATGATCATAAACTCAACATATCCCCTCATCGAATCTCTTGGGTGCAAGCACAACAAAACCCCAAGGTAAATTTCCTCGTCAGGAAAAGTGATGAACCTAAGTTCATAATTCGATGGCTCTTATATAGACTGCCTAGGTCTTTAGTGGTCAATTTTCAATAAATGAGCCTCAAGCTCCAGTCCCACCTTCCAGGGCATTATGGCCACATTTCAAGGGAGTTGTCCCATACCAACAGCCAGTTTGTTGCATCATGATGTTGCCACTTGTCCATTGCCTTCTACCCCAGATTCCATTCCACCTAGTGGGTCAATAAACACTCTTTCAACAGTCCCCTTAGGTGTTTGTCTCCTATTTAATTTATTAAATAATAAAATATTGTGCAATTACAGTCATCCTTGGACACTTGTCCAATATAAAACTTTACAATAAAAGTTAACATAATGTTTCCAACATAAAATGTTTTTCAGCAAAAAGGGTATGTTACACTTAGAGGATACATTATCTCCAAAAGTGACTTTTCCCTTTTGATCTCTTCTTAGGCTTATGAACTTGTTTGGGTCTCCTGTCATGTGTTTTGAACATCCACTATCAACATGTCATATATTTTTATTTTTTGTCGCACATAGAGCTATCATGGATTATGTCCTCTCTACTAATTCCTTTTTCTTCTAGACCTTTCTCTGCTCTTTGTATCGAAAGCTTATTGCAGTATTCTTTTCTGTAGGAGTCATAAATTTACATTCTCTAGCTATATGTCCATAGTTGTTGCATTTGTAGCATTCTATGTAATGTCCCCTCCTACCATACCAGCATGATAGAGAGGACGCAACACTAAAACCGGGCATCTAGCCCCATGAACTTTTAACTAAGCATTCACGTAATATAAAAGACATATGGAATGTATGATTATAAGAAAAACACAGCGGAAATAATATCAATAACACATCCATCATACATTCAAGATATTCATCAAATAATAATTGCAAAGTTAACAAAGAGAATACTTATCTTAACAAGTAGTCCCAAGCAACCAGCTATGCATCTGCAACATTCCACCCAACCATAGGCCAGTTGTGCTTATCAATCTCTTGATAAAACTGCCACCCCCCGAGCTGGGCATGATTACTACAAGGAACCAGGGAACAACAGACTCACACATAGCCAAGCATACACCAAAATGAGACAAGCCAATCTACAATTGGGTTTATCAAGATGCTAGGAAATGGAAAGGAAGAGTGGCTAAGCTAGTGAGCTCAAGCACAGATCTAGGGGTAACCTTACAAGATCTATATAGCTTGGCACCCACAATACCTACACACCCAGCACAAGGAAGTATTCTTTTCACTGTTGTACAGTCCCTCAAGCCATATCTTCCCCATCTAGTGCTCTCAGGGTGTGCATAGAAGAGTAGCCAAAGCCCTCTTGATCTTATTGAGAGGTTGTCTCCCCCACTAAGTTTATCAAGCCAATTCTGTCCACTACCAGTCCAAATATCTTGCTCACGGATTCAAACCAAAACAAGGATGCTCATGACAGCAGAACCACAATTATTGGGCATGATAAAAATGTTTTTACAGTGAAATGCCCAAAGATGGGGTTTTTCATTAGCTTCAGAAAAATGTGGGAAACCCAAAAACGAAAATGGAAGATGGGGAAACAACCCTAGGAATCCAAATCCGTTTTTAGAAAAATGTCCATGGACATTCTGGGGCAAAAACGACCTCCATAACAGTCCCAAATCGTGGCCCTTCTCTCCCAGTTGCTGTCCAATGCAAAAACGAGCTCCCAGCCATGGAAAATGCAGGAAAAATGGTGAAAAACATTATGGGAAAAGGCCCAGTAGTTCAGACTGCGTGAGAGGGAAAAGACTATGGGTTCAGAATGGCTTTGGGCACCATTTCGTGGGTGTTTTCTTACCCAAGAAGCAGAAATACGAATTCCTAGGTTGATGGCTTGCCCATACACGAAATTGGCTACCATACCTCTTCATTCCCAAGGAATTAACTGCCTCAACCAACTCTTGGAAGAATTAAATGATTGGGTCCATAACCCAAAATGGGTAGTTGAGGGTTTATGGGTTTTCTCATTGACACATGGATTAACACCATTGGCTCAAGGGTTTGAATAATTTCCCTCCCTATTCCTTGTAGAATCATGCCCCATCTCTTTGTTGCATTGCATAGCTAGTTGTGGGTATTTCCATTAAAATTCGTATTTACATGATGTTTTAATTACATTGTGCCTATCTGGAACAATAACCATATGCATCTATTTCTTTAATTGCCGATACATAAAACACTAAATCAATGGTGGGGCCTTGGCCTTGAGCTCCTCACCATGATCAAATAACAATATTTACATCATTTACGATTTAATACAAAGGGGGTCAAAATGGGGACATTACATTCCCCTCCCCTTACATTAGCACCGTCCTCAGTGCTCATCAAAATTGAACAAAAATGGATATGCCACCCTCATGGCATCCTCCGGCTCCCATGTAGCCTCATCGGGACCGTAGTGCTTCCATTGCACCTTTACTTGTCCGATGGCTCGGTTCTGGAGAAATGTTACCTTCTTTTCTAGGATGCACAATGGGTCGGTTTGGAACTCTCCTTCGGGTTCCACCTGGATCACATCCCAATTAATCACATGGTTAGGATCATATACATATTTCTTAAGAAAAGAGACATGAAAAACATTATGAGCTTTAGTGCTAGAAGGAAATGCAAGTCTATATGCAACTGGCCCTATTCTTTCAAGCACTTCAAATGACCCACAATATCTAGGTGATAGCTTGGCACAACTCCCAAGCTTCAAGGAACTCTTCCTTGATCTCACTCTAAGATACACATGATCCCCAACACTGAATTCCCTATGGATCCTATGCTTATCCGCATAGCTTTTCTGTCGATCCTGGGCTACTTTTAAATTTTGCCGGATCTTTGCAACTTCTTGTTCCATTTCCTTAAGCAATTCTGGCCCAAGTACAATTATGTTCATTGGATTGTCCCAAGTCACTGGTGTCCTACACCTTCTTCCGTACAAAGCCTCATAAGGACTCATTCCCAACGATGCTTGTTTCCCATTGTTATATGCAAATTCTACCAAGTGTAGATAATCCTCTCACTTGGATGGTTTGTCCATTACATACATGCGGAGCATGTCTTCAAGCACCCGATTTACTCTTTCTGTTTGCCGATCCGTTTGAGGATGGTATGCGGTACTAAAGCTTAGCTGTGTACCCAAATCTGCAAAGAGACCTTTCCAAAAATTGGAAGTGAACTTGGTATCCCTGTCAGAAATTATTGCCTTAGGCAACCCATGTAATCTGAAAATTTCCTTCATGAAAATATTTGCAATGGCATTAGCTTTGTGTGTGGACTTAACCGGTATAAAATGTGTTTCCTTTGTTAACTTGTCCACCACAACCATGATGGAATCATGTTGTCTCACAGTCATTGGCAATCCTGTAATAAAGTCCATGGATATTACTTCCCATTTCCATTCTGGAATTGGCACTGGGAGCAATAAACCTGCTGGATGTTGGTGTTCACTCTTCACCTGCTGACATTCCATGCACTTAGAAATGTATTCAGCGATGTCCTTCTTCATGCCTGGCCAGAAATAATATTTTCTTGCTGTAGCAATTGTTTTCTGATATCCTGGGTGACCAGAGTATGGAGCTTTATGGATTTCATCCATAACAATCCTCCTCAAATCTGCCGCATTTGGAATATAGACTCTATTCTTATAAGTAAGAAGTCCGCCTTCTTCCAAATGATAGCCTTCATACTTCTTGCCAAGGTCTTGCTGCTGCAATTTGTCCTTTATCTGCATGTACACTTCATCCTCAACCATATGGTTCACAATCTGCTGCCTCAAATCTGGTTGGCAAGTACTAAGCGCTGCCACATGCATTTCATGCACCATCCTGTTGAGTGCATCAGCCACCTTGTTTTCTTTCCCTTTTATGTGTTTGATTTCAAAATCAAATTCACACAAAAATTCCAACCATCTAGCTTGCCTAGCATTTAAAGTTGGTTGATCAAACAAGTATTTCAGACCACAATGGTCTATCATTAACTCAAATTTTCTTCCCATTAAGTAATGCCTCCACATTTTTAAAGCATGTACTATGGCTGCAAGTTCTATATCATGAGTAGCATAGTTCTTCTCATGCTCCTTCAACTTTCTTGCCTCATAGCATATCACGTGGTTGTCTTGCATAAGAACTCCTCCAATTCCTTGATTGCATGCATCGATACACACCACAAAGTCTTTTTCTGGGTCTGCAATTTTCAAAATTGGTGCACTTGTAAGAAGATTCTTCAACCGTTGAAAACTTTCCTCACATCTTGGTGACCATTCAAACCTTATCCCCTTCTTTTGCAAAGAAGTGATCAGGTTTGCAACCTTGGAGAATCCTTCGATAAACCTCCTGTAGTAACCAGCAAGGCCCATAAAAGATCTCACATCAGTCACATTCCTTGGAGTTGGCCAATTCATAATGGTTTCAATCTTCTCAGGGTGTATAGATATTCCTTCGTCGAAGATGATGTGACCCAAATAATGAATTCTATCTTTATAAAAGTCACATTTGCTCAACTTTGCATATAGCTTATGCTCCCTTAGTAATTGCATTGTCATTCTCAAATTTTCTGCATGCTCCTCTTCATTCCTAGAATAGATGAGAATGTCGTCTAGGAATACAAGAACAAACTTGTCCAAATACTTGCTAAAAACATTATTCATGAGACACGTGAATGTATCTGGTGCATTTGTGAGACCGAATGGTACCACTACAAACTCATAGTGTCCATACCTCGTTATAAAGGCTATCTTATGAATATCTTCTTCTTTGATTCTTACCTGATGGTAACCAGACCTCAAGTCAATCTTTGAAAATACCTTTGCTCCTCTCATTTGGTCAAAAAGGTCATCAATTCGGGGCAATGGGTATTTGTTCTTCACAGTGACTTTGTTCAACTGCCTGTAGTCAATACATAACCTGAGTGTTCCATCTTTCTTTTTCACAAATAGAACAGGTTCTCCCCACGGGGACACACTTAGCCTAATATATTTCTTTTCCAACAACTCTTGTAATTGCATCTTCAATTCTAGCAATTCTGGTGTACTCATCCTGTAGGGTGTCTTAAACACTGGTGCCGCTCCTGGCACAAGTTCAATTATAAAGTCAATGTCTCTCTTTGGAGGAAGTCCTGGAATCTCATCAGGAAAAACATCCCTGAATTCTTGCAATACCTGATAGTCCTCCAATTTAAGAGTTTCATCCTCTGCTGCCTCTAAAATGTGGGATGCATACAGTTGACATCCCTTCCTACAGAACTTCTTCAGCTGCATGGTTGAAACCTGTCTGACAGAAGTCACCTTTGGAATGCCTTTTACAACCCTCAGGTTTCCTTCTTCGTCCATGCATTCAAATGTCTTATTGTAGCAGTCAAGTTTAACCCTGTGTGCTTCTAACCAATCCATTCCAATGAGAATATCATAGGAACCCAGTGGCAAAATATTCAGATCTACATGAGTGAATAGCCCATCCATCTCTAGTGGACATTTCTCTACTATTTCACTAACTTTTCTCTTGGTTCCAGTGGCTAGTTGAACTAACCATGATTTACTATGCTTTAATTTCTTGAAAGCCCAAATCTCAACAATTCTAGGAGTGACATAACTGTGAGTAGATCCAGGATCGATCAAAATAGAAACAGATTGCTTAGCAATCTTACCTTCAACTTCAACCACAGTTGACTGATGATCTGCCTGGCGGTCATCTAGTGCTGCATAGATTCTAGGGATTGTCCTCACCACTTGACCCACAGTTCTAGCTCCCTGGATGTTGTGAACTTGATTTGCATTCCCATTCCGATGTGGACAATTCCTAAGCATGTGGTCTCCCCCACAACCCCAACATTGAAGTGGTTCTCTTGGTTCCTTTGGATCTCTTGGCTTGTCTCCCATCATCCTAGTTGGCTTAGTCACAACCTGTGATGGTTGCCTTTGCTGATTCCGGAATTCAGGAGGCTTGAACCCCTTCTTCCTTTGATCAAACTTTTCGTTTTTCTTATCCTTCCATGCCTTATGGAATTCTGGTTTGCTTCTGTTTTGATCAAAGAAATACTTGGCCTTTCTTATGGCCTCCTCTAGAGTTCGAGATTCATCAAACTCAATTCTGTCTTTATATGACTGGGGCAGTCCACTTAGGAAATGCTGAATTTTCACCTTATCATCTCGAATGTACCTGACATATCTTAGCAGCTCCAAGAATTTGTTTGCATATTCTTCCACGGTCAATTGTCCCAATCTCATCTCATGGAACTCTTTGATCTTATCATCATAGTACCTGTCAGAGAGGTACTTCTGCTTGAAGTATTTCTTGAACTGCTTCCACACAATCTTCCTTTCATTGATCTTCTTCACTTGCCTGATGTGTTCCCACCATATAGATGCTCTTCCATTCAAGTTGAAGATGGCTACCCTTGCCTTCATATTTCCCGAGTAGTCTTGGACTTGGAAATACTTTCTCATCCCAAGAAGCCAAGCTTCAGCTTCTTGACCAGACTTTATCTCTCCATCAAATGTAGGAGGTTTCGCCTTCTTAAATTCCCCATTTGAATTGTTCGTGTAGTGCCTCTTCCTCTTACTCCTGCGAGACGAAGAGCTTGAACCCTCAATGGATTCTTCAGAGTCAGATGATTCATTAGAAGATATTTCTGGAGTATATGTTCTGTCTGTAGAAACTCTTCTTGGGATACTGGCCCTCTTGCGGGAATTCCTCCTAGAACTACTCCCACCCCTTTCTAGATTTGATGTCTGATGCCCAGAGTTTATCTGCCTTTGGATGTCTGTTAAACTCTGCAGCATGGCTGCATTCAACTGATTTTGTTCTTCCTGAGCTTTAATCATCCTTTCATTATCTTCTCTGCAACTTTGCAATTCCACCCTTAGGATTCTCATGGTGGCTGCAATACCTAGAGGGGTCTCTTGATTTCTTCTCCCATTAGATTTTGTTTCAGCATTTTCAACATGTATGTTCTCCCCCATGGCATCTATCTTAGGCTCATAGGGATCCTGTGCATCATCCATGATGTTGATTTTCTTGGTCCAGCCAAGATCCAAAACTTCCAACTGTACTATCTAGAGTGCTACCCTGATGTAACTATGATTCTGCAAAATGTGTTTATCCACACAATTGTTAGCTGCATTACATTCTCAGGAATTTATAAATTACTTTCATGCACGTGGGAAAATATTATACTGACAATTTGTCAAATCATCTATTTTTCTCACAATTAACGATATATGAGGGGGGGGAAAAGAGGGTCAAGGGGGCTTTCCCCCTTGTGGCTCGCCATTGCAGGGCAGGTCGAGGGCAGCGCCCTCATTTTTTTTTTTTTTGTAAATCAACTTGCGGTTTCGGGGCAATTCGCTGAACGCTTCCGCAATTGCGGAGCAATTCGCTGAATGCTTCCGCAGTTGCGGAGCAATTCGTCGAATGCTTCCGCAGTTTTGGAGCGATTCGCTAAATGCTTCCGCAATTGCGGGGCGATTCGCGAAACCCTTTCGCAATTTTCGGAAGACATTCCGAAATTCTTTCCGCAGTTACAGAAGAATTTCCGGAATTCTTTCTGCAGTTGCGGGGCGGTTCGCGGAACCCTTCCACAATTTCGGAAGACATTACGGAATTCTTTCCGCAGTTGCGGAAGACTTTCCAGAATTCTTTCCGCAGTTGTGGGGCGGTTCGCGGAACTCTTCCGCAATTTCGGAAGACATTCCGGAATTCTTTCCGCAGTTGCGGAAGACTTTCTGGAATTATTTCCGCAGTTGCGGGGCGGTTCGCGGAACCCTTCCGCAATTTCAGAAGACATTCCGGAATTCTTTTCGCAGTTGCGGAAGACTTTCCGGAATTCTTTCCGCAGTTGTGGGGCGGTTCGTGGAACTCTTCCGCAATTTCGGGCCCACTCGCCGAACTCTTCCGCGTTGCGGAACAATTCACGGAATCCTTCCGCAATTTCAGAAGAGAATTCTTTCCGAAAATTTCATTTCGACGCCGAACACTTAGAAAATTTTTCTGTTGTTTCGGAGCAGTTCGCCGAATTCTTCCGCGTTGCGGAACAACTCGTGGAATCCTTCCGCAGTTTCGAGCCATCTTCCCAAAACAAACTTAAACCAAAAATTTTCAAAAACTCTTAGGAAAATTCAAAATCTTCCCTTCTTTTAGTGATGACTGTAATTGGATTTGGCCCATAGAGGTCCAATGCTGCAACCAGCAGCTTTGATACCAAAATGTAATGTCCCCTCCTACCATACCAGCATGATAGAGAGGACGCGACACTAAAACCGGGCATCTAGCCCCATGAACTTTTAACTAAGCATTCACATAATATAAAAGACATATGGAATGTATGATTATAAGAAAAACACAGCGGAAATAATATCAATAACACATCCATCATACATTCAAGATATTCATCAAATAATAATTGCAAAGTTAACAAAGAGAATACTTATCTTAACAAGTAGTCCCAAGCAACCAGCTATGCATTTGCAACGTTCCACCCAACCATAGGCCAGTTGTCCTTATCAACCTCTTGATAAAACTGCCACCCCCCGAGCTAGGCATGATTACTACAAGGAACCAGGGAACAACAGACTCACACATAGCCAAGCATACACCAAAATGAGCCAAGCCAATCTACAATTGGATTTATCAAGCTGCTAGGAAATTGAAAGGAAGAGTGGCTAAGCTAGTGAGCTCAAGCACAGAGCCAGGGGTAACCTTACAAGATCTATCTAGCTTGGCACCCACAATACCTACACACCCAGCACAAGGAAGTATTCTTCTCACTACTGTACAGTCCCTCAAGCCATACCTTCCCCATCTAGTGCTCTCAGGGTGTGCATAGAAGAGTAGTCAAAGCCCTCTTGATCTTCTTGACAGGTTGTCTCCCCCACTAGGTTTATCAAGCCAATTTTGTCCACTACCACTCCAAATATCTTGCTCACAGATTCAAACCAAAACAAGGATGCTCATGACAGCAGAACCACAATTATTGGGCATGATAAAAACGTTTTTACAGTGAGATGCCCAAAGATGGGGTTTTTCATTAGCTTCAGAAAAACGTGGGAAACCCAAAAACGAAACTGGAAGATGGGGAAACAACCCTAGGAAGCCAAATTCGTTTTTAGAAAAACGTCTATGGACATTCTGGGGCAAAAACGGCCTCCATAACAATCCCAAATCGTGGCCCTTCTCTCCCAGCTGCTGTCCAATGCAAAAACGAGCTCCCAGGCATGGAAAATGCAGGAAAAATGGTGAAAAACATGATGGGAAAAGGCCCAATAGTTCAGACTGCGTGAGAGGGCAAAGACTATGGGTTTAGAATGGCTTTGGGCACCATTTCGTGGGTGTTTTCTTTCCCAAGAAGCAGAAATACGAATTCCCGGGTTGATGGCTTGCCCATACACGAAATTGGCTGCCATACCTCTTCATTCCCAAGGCATTAACTGCCTCAACCAACTCTTGGAAGAATTAAATGATTGGGTCCATAACCCAAAATTGGTAGTTGAGGGTTTATGGGTTTTCTCATTGACACATGGATTAACACCATTGGCTCAAGGGTTTGAATAATTTCCCTCCCTATTCCTTGTAGAATCATGCCCCATCTCTTTGTTGCATTACATAGCTAGTTGTGGATATTTCCATTAAAATTCGTATTTACATGATGTCTTAATTACATTGTGCCTATCTGGAACAAGAACCATAGGCATCTATTTCTTTAATTGCCGATACATAAAACACTAAATCAATGGTGGGGCCTTGGCCTTGAGCTCCTCACCATGATCAAATAACAATATTTACATCATTTACGATTTAATACAAAGGGGGTCAAATGGGGACATTACATTCTATATCATAGCTTTGTAGAGGTGCAAAGGAGTTATGGTTTCTTTTTCTTTCTTTTGGATAGTTGTTAGATGTATTCTTCTTATGGAAATGAACCTTTCCATATGCTTTTCAATTCAGGGCTTTATGTCCAAAATTATTACATGATTAGCAGTGACCCAAAAATATCTGTTGATACTTGCTTGTCATTGATCTTATAGGCACCATATTTCTCTTATGTAAGTGAGGAGTAGATGTCTAACTATCCTCTATTTTAATTGGACTCATAAGTGCAACAACATAACTCCTTTTGTTATATCCTAACCTGGTTTTTTCACTTGATGGTATTTGGCCAGTTTGGATGTCATCTAGAGTCTTCGAGCTATTATCAAACTTTGTTTTAATAGATTTCTCATAAACTTTCCTTTTAAACTGAATAATTTCTGCTTCAAGTCTTTCAGATTCTTGCATTCTTTCTTTGAGCTGGAATTCTAGATTCTCTTCAATCTTCTTAGCCTCTTGGAGCTGGATCTTTATATCAACAATGATTTGGCTTGACTCCTTATCTCTTGTCTTTTGTCCTTCTTCATAATCAGTTAGTTGTGTTCTTAAATATTTAATCTTCATTTTACTTTTTCTCAATTCTTCAAGATTACTTATAAGTTGGGCCTTTAGGTCCACCTCTCCTTCCATATTTGATTCATCATCTGGAGCTTGAGTTTCTATTCCCATGAATAGAATTTGTGTTTCCTCATCTTCTTCATCTTTACTATCTTCCATAGTGTAAAGGATCTTCTTCTTCCCATTAAACTTCTTCTTGTTTGTTGCTTTGTTCTTCTTGAATTTCTTATAGGTTTCTCTATCATCTTGTTTAGGATAAGGACATTTTGATGCAAAATGCCCAATTCTTCCACAGTTAAAGCACTTTAGGGGTATATTTCCTTCGTACTTGCCAATACATTTCTCGAGTTTCTTGATGAAAAGAGCTTCTTCATCATCTGAGTTCTTTGAGTGTCTTTTGGGTAATGCTTCAGATTTATTTGACTCTTTTGTGGCTTTAAATGTTGCCTCTTTTCTTGATGGTCGGTTTTGTTCTGTTCTCATCTCATAGGTAGTGAAGATCCCATGTGAATCATCCACTGTCAGAAATTCAAGATCATCTCGATCTTCTACAGTAGACACTTTTGAGTCATACTTCATTGGTAGGGTTCTTAGTACCTTTTCAACAACTTATTTCTCCTGTATCTCTCCCCCCAGGCCTCTGATAGCATTAACAATTTCATCTACTCTTAGAAGATATTCTACAATGATTTCTTCTTCTTTCATTTTAAACTTTCGAATTTCCCTTTGTATGTTTGAAGTTTGGATTGTTTGACTTTGGTAGCTCCTTCATAAAAAAAAATTAATTTATCCCAAGCATCTTTGGTTGTCTTACATTGTATGACTTTAAGAAACACTAAATTTGCTAATCCATTCAGAATTGCATTCAAGGCTTTTGCATGGGATTCATATTGTTCTTGTCCATCTCTATCTGTAGGTGGGTTGTTTGGTATTGTATAACCCTTTTCAACAGCATTCCAAACTTTTCATCCAAGAGACATTAGATGGCATCCCATTCCTACACTCCATAATGAATAATTATCTCCTATGAATAATGGATGTTCGTTAGTAACTAAACCTTCTTGTTGATCCATAGTGGTTTTTAATAGGATCTTCCTTCCAGTGATTAAACTATAGTGAAGAATCCTGCTCTGATACCAATTGTTGGTTTATCCAGCAATACTGAGAGGGGGGTGAATCAATATTTCCTTCTTTTTCCTTTATTAAAACAATTAGTATTAAAAAAAAGATAGAAAATGAATCAAACAAGTAAGGACACGAAAATTTATTGTGGAAACCTCAAAGCGCAAACCACAAAATCAAACTCATTAATAAGATGAATTCTACAAAATTGTTTTTCTGCTACAACAGAAAGGATGCACCAACATCCCAATTTTCTATCTACACCTACAGATAAGGATGCCACAACACCCCTGTTTTCCAGCCACTACTAGAAGGAGGCTACAACCTCCTTAGCAGGCTTAAACTTGCCCCTAGCACCACCCAACCTCCCTTGATATTTTTGACTTCCATATCCTTTTCTTAATTCATCAAATGTGTCTCTGGTAATTCTTCATTTTCTGGTCTCTTCCTTTCTTGATGCTTGTTTTATCTACTCAGTAGAGACATCCTTCTTCAATTTCAAATATTTGTTTATATAACATCATGTATCTCATATTTTTCAGGTCGCATCTCTTCATTCTAAAGTTCGTGTCTTTTCACGTCGTGTCTTTCCAGAAGAATTAGATCTTGTTTATTAATTATTGAATTAGATCTCTGTTTAATTTATTTCTGTAGACAAATTGCAAATCTTTCAATTATATTGTAAACCTTTCGGACATATTGTAACATGTGATCATATTGTAGATCCTACGAGCACATACAGGAGCCCTGCGGAAAGATATATGAGCCTACATGCATATGTATGAGCCCTGCAGGCATGTATATGAGCCTACAGGTATATCTTTAAGCCCCGCGGGCATATACTTAAGCCCTTGTGGGTATATCTTTGGGACCCTTTTCGTGCATATTCTTAAGCCCTCGTGGGCATATTTTTAGGCCCTTACGGGCATCTCCTTAGGCCCCTTTTGTGCATATTCTTAAGCCCTTGCAAGCATATTCTTAAGCCCTTGCTAGCATCTCCTTAGGCCCCTTTTGTGAGCATATTGTAGGCCCTCTTGTGACCCTTTTTGTGGGCACCTTCTTCTTGTTGACATCAATGCCAACACATTATTCAACATGATATCCTCAATTATTTAAGTTCACACTTAAATACATTACAGTCCAAGAAAAAGTAGGATGAAGTACAGCTAGAATTGTCTATATTATATTATAAGTGAAAATAGAAACATCCCTTAAAGCACTTCCCATAAGTAACATTGAAGTATGTGAAATTTGTGAAAAACATCATGCAACTAACAACTACCCCCCATGGCCAGAATTGAAAGCAGTTTATCAAGGTGTGAATGAAGAAACTAAACAACTCTTCTTTGTTTCTCAAAAATGACTGTAGAAAACTATACCACTAGGTATGGGTCAAGTTTTTCTCAATTTCATAATACATTTGGGGATAACTAACCAAATTTGTAGAAACCCCATCAAAATTGTTACTCCCCCATGCCTTCGAAGCAATTGACATCCCAACCATCCCAAAATCAATTATGGCACTAGAGTTGGTACAACCCTTCTTTTCAAAATAAAACACAAATAACTTCACAATTTCCACAATCTCAAATGTAATTGCCACAACAACATCAATTACAAATGCCTACAAACAATCCTCCTTTAAGACCACAACTTCCTACACAACCCACTGCTAATCCAAATAATAAAGCAACTCAGCTCGATTAAAATGTTGAGCTACCCATTTACCTAATCCATTTTATCTTGATTATAGATTGTTAAGATATCCACCTATGATCAGGTAAGATTCTTAATAATGAGACTCCTTCAATTATTGCAGAACAATATAAAGAGGACGTCCACAAATTTGTTGAAGATCATTCTATATAAAATCAATCTATTGATCATTCCTCCATAACACCACAAATTTCTCACTAAAATATTCAAAATAGTCACAAGCTGCATGACCTACACAACTTCCTCCTTAGACTAAGAGGTTACCTTTGGAAAGACCTCCTCTACAGCCTGAATTAGATTTCATGGGAGAAATTAGAACTGTGTGTGTAAATATTCATTTGTTTCAAGTAATAAAAGATATCCCTATATATGATAAAGTTATTAGAGAATTTTGCTTGAAGAGGGCCAAAAAAAGGACCGACAAATTATTCAAGTTATTGGACAATTAGCTTATCTAATGATTAGGAAATTTTTCATGACCAAATACATTGACCCAGGAAACCCCATAGTTGATGTACACATGAATAGAACCCTTATTTCAAATACCTTGATTGATTTGGGTGCTTCCATAAATGTCATGACAAAGAAAACTATGGAAAATTTCAAACTATCTAATTTACGCCATTCTCCCATAGCTCTTTAGCTAGCTAATCAATCTATAATTATTATTTAAGGTATACTTGAGGATGTAGTAGCCTATGTATATTCCTACGAGTACCCAACATATTTTCATGGTACTACAACAAAAATATAACCAACGAGGTTAACCATTAATTTTAGGTGGACCTTGATTAGTCACTACACATGCATATATGGTTATAGATCTGGGGACATGACTATCTCTCACAGAAACTATACCAAGAAACTCACTTTATATCCTCCTTCCAAGCCTATTGTAGACCTAGAAACACCCATATATATAGGGAATTAAGATAGTGGTGATGAATGTCTCCAACAATTTATCACTCTTGAGCATGTCCTTTATTTCAAGGATGAAATTGAAGATGATCTACTCAATCATTTTTATATGATTATTGTACATCACAACTACAAGCTTTCTAGGTTTTCACTCACATACTAGATCAACTAACTCAAGAAAATTGTTCTTTAGAGGCCTTATATTTGCAATCAGATTTGATGCATTTTCCTTTCTATGCTCTACCTGAACCTTCTAATGTTCCTATTGAAATCATTCTTAGAAAAACACTAAACATTAACCATAGGATAGAGACTTTGCAAAAGGATCAATTGATTGAATTATTGTAGGAAAATAGTGGGACATTTACCTAGGAATACACTTATATTAAAGGAATACATCTTGATATTTGTACTCGCCATATTTAGATAAAGAATTATTCTTGGCCTGTCAGACAACCACGTCGCAAAATGAATCCAACATTATGTGAGATGGTGAAAGATGAATTACAAAAATGGTTGAATGTGAATTTTATCTATCCTATCTCTACTAGACAATGGGTCTCACCACTTTTCATTGTTCACAAGAAAAATGGCAATTGGCATATATGTGTTGATTATATGGAACTAAATAAAGCCACTCGAAAAGACAATTTTCCTCTACCTTTCATAGACCAAGTTCTGGATACATTAGTAAGAAAGAAGTTTTTCTCTTTCTTTGATGGGTTCAATGGGTATAATCAAATCCAAGTAGCCCTGTAGGAATAAGACATGACAACCTTTACCTACCCATGGCAAACATATGCTTACCAATTACTCCCCTTTGTTCTTTGCAATGCACTTGCTACCTTTCAATGGGTTTTTTTTTGTATGTTTTCTAATTTGATCCATGATTGTGTGGAAGTATATATGGATGACTTCACATTATATGGTGATACATTTAAGAAATATATAGGTAATGTGAGGAAAATTCTTACACAATGCCAAAAAACACATCACTCTCTTAGTCATGATAAATGGCATGTGCTTTTAATGGAGGGAATCATACTTGGCCACCATATTTCTCCTACAAGTTTCAAGGTAGATCCTAGTTGAACATTGTTATTACACAGGGTACAATTTTTAATTTATCAAAGAATCAATGCGTTGAATTTTAATAGAAATCAACGTGTTTCAATCCCCCGTCGGGATCATCTTCAAGAGCTCGATGAGTGCAGAAGACAAGCTTCTTGGATAGTATATATTATCTTGTTAGTAAATAATAAAGACACCAAAAATTTTCCTATATCTAATCAGCTCAGCATTTAAATAGAGATACCAATTATGTCAATTTATCATTGGTGATCGTTGTTCCTCAGCATGTGAATTAATGGTTTCCGGTTGTCATTGAGTTATAAACCATAATCTCTATTAAGGTTGTTGGGATTTAGCTCAATTTCAAGTGCTTCCATTACCTTCATTTTATTATATTGATCTATTTTTGCAAAAACCTTGGCATTTTCTAGACAAATATGGTGGCTTGTTTCCCATGAGTGATCAACAAGGACGGATTTCTAAGTTCTATTCCATCTCAAATCTACATAGTTCTCTTCAAATATGACCTTCATAGATTTTCCCGTCTCACCGATGTAGAATTTTTCACATGAGCAAGGTATAAAATAGACTCCTTTCTACAAAGCAGGGTTGATTGGGTCTTTGGATAAGTCTACCAATTTTCTTGTGGTATTTACAAGGGAGAAGGCCACGTTGATGTTTCATGTCCTTAGGATTCTAGCTAGTTTTTCTAATATCCCTTTGATGTAAGGAAGAGAGGCTCTCTTTCCTTCAATGTCACTCTATTGTTTAACCCTGGCACTTCTGCTTTAAGCATAATATTGTTGACTTGAATTTATGTGTATCCATTATTCATAAATGTATTAGTTAGATGTTTAAGTTCATGTTTCACATGCTTGTTGTCTAAAATTCTTAGAGCTCATGTTATAAGTGTGTTAATCACTCCAAGTTTTTGGGAGGAAAAATGATGTGAATCCACATGTATATATCTATCAGTGTGAGTGGGATTCCTATAAACCTAATGCACAATCGAGTCATTATCTTTTGTGGTGATATAGACATCAAGGAAAGGAAGGTTGTTGTTCTCCTCCAATTCCATTGTGAATTTTATATTATGGTGTTGATTTTTTAAATGATGATTGATAAATCGTTTAAATTGTTCCTTCCATGCAGCCAAATGAAATTCGTATTGTATACATATATTTTCCATCATTTGGATTTTAGTGGAAAAGACTCTAGTGTTCCTCTTCTTCACTCATCTAGCTTCTGAAGATGATCCCAATGGGGGATCAAAATGTGTTAAGTTCTATTAAAATTCAACACACGAATTCTTTGATAAGTTTTAAAAAGGTAGATCCTACCAAAATATTGGAAATCTTAAATATTCCTATTCCAAAAACATAGAAGGATGCACATAGTTTTTTGGGCCGTGCTGGTTATTATCGTCATTGCATTGAAAAATTTACTAAGATTGCATCTCCTTTATTTTCATTGCTCTCCAAAGATGTAGAACTCTCCTAGACTAATAAATGTGAAAATTTGTTTTTTAAACCTTAAAGGATAAATTATTAGTAGCACCAATTTTAAGGGGGGGATATGTGCTTACCTTTTCATATCTCTGTAGGTGCTTTAGATATTGTCATTTGAGTAGTGCTTGGACAAAAACGATAATAGAAACCTTATGCTACCTACTTCATCTATAAGAACAGTACCTTAATAGATTTAAATTGTATGGTAATTGAGAAGTAATTTATTGTTTTCATCCATGCTATTAATAAATTTTGTCATTACATAATTGGCTATCGTATATTTGTGCATACTTAACATTCTTCCATTTTCTATTTGATGAATAAATCTATCACTAATGGTAGAGTAACAAGATCATTACTATTGCTTCAGGAATTTGACATTACTATTCTTGATAAACCTGGGAGAGTGAATGCATTTGTTGACTTTCTCTCCAAGATTACCAATGATGGAAATGGCAATCCTATCAATGATGTCTTTACTGATGAAAATGTATTTGTAGTATTTGCTCATACACTGTGGTTCGCAAATGTTGCTAACTATTTGGTTGCAAGAAAGCTTCCCCAACATTAGTCACTGAGAGAGCGACAAAATATTATCAACCAAAGTACAATGTACTCCTAGGTTCAAAGTCATCTCTTTCACATAGGACCAGATCTTATAATCCGACATTGTGTGATAAAAGATTGTATTCTTGAAATTCTTACAGCATGTTAGGATGAATTGTGTGGATGACATTTTGTTGATAGAGGGTCACTCACAAGCTATTGTGTCTAGGGTATTGTTGGCCTAGCATTTTTTGGGATGCTAAGAGGTATGTGAGAATTTGCGATAGTTGCCAAGATATGGGATAAACTATACAATCTGATGAAACATCACTTCAACCTTATCTTATGGTTGAATATTTCAAGAAGTGGGATATGGATTTGTGGGGCCTATTAACCCTCTATCTAAGAATAAGGTGTGCATTCTAGTTTGTACCAACTATGTGACAAAATGGGTAGAGGCCAAATAATTTCTAAAGGCTATAGAACAAGCAGTAGCTAGTTTCCAACTATGTGGCAAAATGGGTAGAGGCCAAATAATTTCTAAAGGCTATAGAACAACCAGTAGCTAATTTCCTCTTTTAATAAATCTTTGTCTAATTTGGAGTGCCTCGAGAGATTGTCATAGATCAAGGGGCACAATTTACTTCAAAACTTAATCATCACATCACTAAGCAGTATCAAATTTGACATCGAACATCCACACCTTATTATCCACAAGATAATGGGCATGTGGAAGGATTAATATTGTTCTTAAATCCATACTAACCAAAACAATGTGGATTCATTGTAGGGACTGGGCCAGTGGGATTTCAAAATCTCTTTAGGCCTATCGTACCACATGGAGGAACACTATTGGTCATACTCCTTATGAACTTATGTATGGTAAGCATGTGTTTCTCCTTATTCCATTTGAAATAAAAACACTTAGAGCTACCTTTTATGTGGGGATGGACCTTTCAAAAGCTTTGGAACCACTTAGTGAGCTTAATGAAATTCATCAAGCTAATCTACTCTAGACTTTTGTTTTTCAATAGTAGAGGTATAGAGGGCATGATAAATTTATCAAGAAGAAGAAGTTCCAAGCAGGAGATTGGGCTCTGTTGTTTGATTCCAGGTTTTAAAAAAATTAAGGGAAAGCTTTACACTCACTAGATGGGGCCATATGAACTTGACATTGTTTATGACAATGGTTATGTGAAGCTTTGCATAATTGATGAGAGAAGGACAACCTCTCATGGCCAATAGTCATCATTTGAGGTTGTATTAGAAGTTGTTGTCTAAAGAATATTTTGTCAATATTCTTGCCATACATTATGATTTGAAGGTTGTCAGTACAATGGCTATGCCATCTGTACATTTAACAATACGATTTATTTTCCATCAAATAAAATAAAATAATAATAAAATTAATAAATTCGAGTGGTGAAAACTTAATTGCAGTCACTACTAAACTTGAAGGTGCTAGAAAACTAGCATTTGGTTGTCATCCCTTGGAATAAATAAAACTTCTAATTGTGAAAACCCTTTTTGGGAATAATTGGATATGCCTTGTCTGAAAACCATGTTACTAGCGGGTAAGGTTTGCACAAAAATAAAAATAATAATAATAATAAATGATCAAGAAGAAGGAAACTTGATTCAATTTTTGTCCACTTTGTTGTACTAATCATTTTTGGGGGATTTGTGGCTTAGATTACTTGACTGAAGCACATTTTAATTTCAGAACTAGTAGAAATCATGAGGATTAGGTGTGGTAATTTGTCTTTTTAGAAACAACATGGTTACCACAATTTGTGTATTTTTCACTATTATTGATTCAGTACTACAAAATAGTGTTATAGGACAACATTGACCACTATTTCAATCCAATGATACAAAAATATTATACATGACTATGTTGCAGATGTTGCGGATTTGAGCTACAAATTCTTTTTATGGATCCTAGCTATGGATTGTTGCAGATTCCTATTGAGTAAATTTGCTACAAATATTCACACTACACACTATCAACTGGATTCAATAGATCATCCATTTGATTTCTTTAGATTTTATTCTATCGAGGTAAGCATAGGTACCTGTTCACCTCTTATTTTTGGTGATGAATGGATGTGATGGATCAATTTTTAATTGTACTATGCCTATTCCATTCATCCTTTCCATTACTTGCTTGAGGACTAGAAAAATATTCAATTTTTTTTGGGGGGGGATATTGCCATAATTGGTGGAAGTCATGGTGGAATTCTTATTATTGGTGGAGGTCCTGGCCTCTAACTGCATATGCTATGAAAACTGTGTTATGAATCGTCCCATGATTCTTGTACTTGATACCATTAGGCCCAAGTCATTTCAATGACATCATATTTGCAATAACATAGTCATTTCAACAATGTAATACTTGTAGTTGAACAATCATTCTACCATATCCTTTATTATTTCCATCACTCCCCATCGGATGGAATACATTTCCATTTTTGTTCATCATTCCTTTCCTTTGCACTCTATTAAAGATTATCCAATTCCTCTCTTTTCCTATTCATTACAAATAAATGACTCAAACTCCAGGGTTTTAATTTGCACTAGTATCATTTCCCTTGCACCTACCCCTATTGCTACTCTTGTTATTTGAAGGCCGATTCTTTTGCACCATGGGTGTAACTCTAATAAGAAGTGAGACGAAGGATCTCATGGTTACACATCTAAAATTTGGAAGTATTGAAAATATTATCAGAGGTTGGTTGGATGGTTTACTTTGAGAATATATGAGGGTTCGATAAGACTGTTGCAATGGATTTTGTATAGTCTCTTCATTTCTACGTTCCAAAAATTTGGGGACTACATACTTGAGTAAATGAAGACAATGTGACAAGGGTAATAGGCCTACCACATTCTTGGGAAAGATGGTTTGAAAGAGGGACCATCATGATCAATGCATGCATCGATTTTTGTGTTGGAAATTAGACATTAATGGGGACTGACAAAGAATTCCAACTAACATCTCTAAGGTATCATTGGCTTGAGGTGGTGTTATGCATACAAAAGTACCTAGCGTGTAAGGGTATGTTTAGCTTACTATTTAGAATTATTAACACATATTCATCATTAGAGGTGCATAGATGTTCCATATTTTCTTCTCCGCTCATTGAAATTGATGTGTAAAATGGTGCAAGAGGGTGGAAAACCTCAGACAAGTTTAATCCACCATGGGATGATCAAACTGTTGGTGTAATATTTTTTTTTTAAATCAAATTGAATATGGGATACCTTTGTAATATCTTCATTACCTCAGGTAGAACAAGGTAATGATCCCTCTTAAGAGGAAAATAATATGGTAGGGGAGCATAACACAGAGGAACAAAATGAAGAGGAGAATACAACATAGGATAACAGTGTATAAGTGTAGAGTGTAGGAGAGAAAAATATAGATGAACAAAATGAAGTGAAACAAAGAGTAGAAGTGGCTAGAACAATTAACGATAAAGATTCTCCAATTAAAATTATAAAACCTAACCCTGAAAGCATTATCATTCTAGGTGAATCTTTGCCTGAAGGAATTTCTTCAATAACTAAGAGATGTTTTTTTTGGAGAATAACTCCTTGTAACAAAAACCCCTAAGCATCACAACACATGATCTAGCTTAACTAGATAAATTTTAGTAGCAACAAAGGTTCCATAAGTGATTGAAATAGATGCTATGGATATTGGTGGGAAGGTTAACTGATCGAGTTGTATATATTATGTATGAGTATTTATACAATCATAAAGATGGTTGGAGTGGATGCACCCGCTCCCCACTCCAACTAATCATTTGTTATATTATCTTTATACATTCCTTTATTACATATACATTCATATATCCACTTTATCTCATGTCTAATGTCTTATCACATTTGTATGATGAGTTTTACAAGGGCTTGAGAGGCCCTTCAACATCACCCCCACCCTCAAAGTCTTGATTTTCCTTGAAGCAATTGTGCAACAACATCCTAGGTCTTTGCTCCTATTGAATTATCATTACTATGTATCGACCATGCATACTATTCTACATAGGTAAATCAGCCACAATAGCTGCTATATATAAAGGAGGATGCACATATACAAGGTTCTATTGTGAGATGTTACTCTTTAGCCTTTGTCATCAATCTGGTAGGTGCCTATGCAATCAAAGAGTCTACAACACTTTGCTCCCACCCAACAATGATCCTCTTGATCCTATTTTTACACCATTCTCTCTTTGGTTCCCCAAAAGTGGCGAGTGGCTCATCTTATTCTCATGTCACACTGACACAACACTCACAGCGGGGTCAGTTCCTCTGTCAATGTGAGCAACTTACTTTATGCTCTACTTACCTACCATTTCTTAGCCTTCTAGCCTTCGAGGTCATAAACCAAGAAACTACTCTGCAACTCAACCTACCAAGGGGGGCAATCATTTCATTTGCTATTTTTTCATCACATTTTCTTCTATGTGTGTCATCTATTGTCTCTTTATTGAATGCTCTTGTCATTGTATCGAGAAACTCACAATCATTAATATGTGCAAGTGCTCTAAACAAATGCTCAACCAAGTGTTCTATGAAATGCTCAACTACTCATGTGCTCAGTTATGTGCCCATTCGAATGCTTAATTGGAATGTGCAAAAAAAAATGATCTGTCAAAATCTCTTCTTCTAGTGCTCTGTCATTGTGAGTCATCTCGAGGTCTCTTACACTGCTTTGATGTCTTTAATTTAGGGAGTCTTCTTCAATTTTACGGAGTTGGAAATCAACATACGTGAAGGATTGGACTTGATTATGACTCTCTACATTGTATGGCCATGACTATCTAGGCTAGAAGTAACTCCTATGATACTCTAAGTTTTTACATTGTTAGTATGACTCAACTAGGGACTTTTTTGTCATTATTTGGCTTTTACTAACTCAACCAAAAATGTTATCAATTGAGGTCAACAAGGAATTGATTTCGTTATATAGGAGCTAAGTTACATTACAAAAGGTGGAGGGGATCGCCTTCCTTAAAGACTCATGCTTAATCCCCTTCTTTCTTTAGAAGAAAACCCAATTTTCAAATGGTATTTTATAATAACTTTGACTCAACCAACACAAACAACATAATTTCATTTTCTAGACTACAATAATGTTATACTCATGGGACTTCAACTCTACTTTCTAACAGACTCAACTATAAGAATTGTTCATGTATCTTTTGATGCAAGAATCCATGTTCATTCTTACAATGATGGATAAAATATTTTTGCATGACCCTAACGTTAAATCTCATGCCCTTGACTCAAGTTTGCAACTATATTTTATCATAATCTTTGGACACAATTCATAGCCTCAACTCAATTTTAAACTCTCAAAATATATCTGCCTCCTTTGAGAAGATATCCAACACTTACAACAATGTAATACTACCTTGTTTGAAGTGTTAGTGGTAGAGTTTGTCTTTCGACCAACACATACAGGTCAAACTACAATCCACCAATGACCCATCGACCATCACAACAATTGGTCTAAAATTTAGCCACGTCACAATCTGCTTTGATCACTATTTCTCGTCTACTCCAAAACATCTTTGGCATCATAGAAAATACCAACTATCAACATGAATTTCAACGTTTTTTATAGATGTTGATCACAACATGGATATCCTTTCTATTGGTCAAAAATCACGTCAATAATGAAAAAATTGCCTGTACTTTTGTACTTCCAGGCTAGATGCATCTTATTCATCTCCATCTTCATAACCGAGCATTCGAATGACAAAGACTTGTCCATCAGTTACAATCCATGCCTATATTTTCTCGAGGGAATGGAAAGAACCAATCCAAGAGCAAGTCACACAATCATTATTCAATAATAGAGAAGTTAAAAAATCGACAATTTTGCCCGTTCAATGAATTTTCGACTAGAATCCAATGATTTTTTTTAATACATTTGATTTTGTTGTTGTTCAAATCATACTTCTGAATGCATAAATGGATTCAGCACCCTCAAATGCCCCAGGGCACCCATATTATGCAAGTTTAAACACTGTTCTTTGAGGTTTTAAAAATTTCTTCAAAGCTATTATAAAATTCAATCGAAATCCTGTCAAAAAATGTTATCGAGAAAGGGTGAAATCGTTGAACATTTAGGATGCGCTTTCAATAATTCTTCCACAAGCATCTTCAATATAAAGAAACTTCTTATTTTCAAATTGATTTTTCATCTACAATCACCTCTTTGTCTTGCAGATTTTTTTCCTTCCATACATAGTTGGACTCCTCCCATTTTGTTGTCACTTGTCACCAACCCAAGAAGGGTCCACCTCCAAAATTGTCAACCCAAGAATGTTCACACTACGACAATGGCACCAACACGTTGAAACCACAATTTCAATACATGTTCAAGAAGAGACTACATTGCAACATATACACAATAAACACGTAAATGCTCAAGATATATTTGTGGGAAGGTTAACCAACCAAGTTGTTTTCATTCTTCATGAGTATTTATAAAATCATTCATTATATTCTCTTTATACATTCATTTATTACATATACATTCATATATCCACTTTATATAATGTCTAATGTCTTATTACATTTGTATGATGACTTTTACAAGCTCCTAAGAGACCTCCAACCATACCTTTTGTGGAAGATATTAAGGAGAATGAAATTAAGAATTTTGATGAAGACATAACTCCTGAATTAAGGAACCCGGATGCAAGGGATAGTGAATATATAACCACTATAGAGGAAGCATAACAACCTATTACAAGGAAACAAAGAATAAAAAAGGGGTTCGTGTGTGGTAAGTATCACCCTTTGTAATAGGAAATCTTATCAGTTTTTGATGAAGATTAATAAGAAATTGAGAAAATCAAATCAGAGACTACATGGAAGGTTAATATTTTCCTAGGAGAAATTAGATTACTATGAATCTTAGAGAGGCCTGGACACCTCAGTCTAATCCATAGAAGAGAAAATGAATTGCCACCATCTACTTCACATGAGGAGGTCCTTGGCAATATAGATGTGGAAATTGAAAACACAATCGAGGATGTCGAGAAATAGCTTTGTACAACTACTGCAAAGGAGGAAGAATTTGTTACAGAACCCCAACTCGTCACTATAGAAGAATAATTTTTTATTATCAAAAAGACTATTTCTAAGGAAGGAGGGATTATTGTAGAATCTAACTTGGAGGAAGAGGAAAGGCTTGTCACATAAGGGAAGTTTTCTATTAGAGCTCCCCTTTGGGGAAGAAAACTTGAAGATATCAGTAACACAAATAGAAGGGAGTAGTGCAATAGAAATTGTTGAAATTGATAAGTTGAGAAGTGAGGTTGTTGGATAATGGGATAAGGTTGAATCTTCATAGAGAAGCATTATCCCTTTGTTAGAACATAAAGAAGTTTTTAATCATTTGGAGGAGGTGGAAAAAGTAAAAGATCAAGAAACCACAATGACCATTTAGAGAATGGGTACTAAGGTATAGTACCTTGAGTAGGACAAGCAATATTTTTGTCATTGGGACCAAACAATGAGGACTTGTTACTATCCTTCTCCAGTTTACTCAGTATATGTGAAACAACATATGGTTTATTTTCAGATACGATCTTTAGCAACAAGTAATTCTTATCATGTTTTAGTTTATGATCAATTTATACAAACATACTCCACTTGTGAAGAAGAAGACAAAAATGACCATGTGAATTATATAAACACAATCTTGTGCTAGATGGACAAGAAAACTAAGATCCAAATCCCTTTGTTGGTGACGTTCAACTTAAGACTTTTGTTTCATTTATGAGAATTATATTAAATGGAGTAGGATACTTTCTTTCTTGGAATTTCATATATGAATGAACATTTGTGGGCTAGAGTGGATCCTCCTATTCCATCTATGATAATACTGAGAAGGATAAGATGACTCAACTACCCAATATTGTTTATTCTTTTCAAGAAGCTAAAAACTTGGCCATCTCAACTTATGGAAACCGTCAACTTATGGAAACTGGATATAAATGAATTGGTTGGAAACCTTTATACGACTTCAGATACAATGTCAAGCATTAATTTTTGAATAGAGGAGATGAGATCATCTTTCTTGTTTGGGGTTTGGGACTACATTAGATTGTTCTCAAAAGTACATTGACTATTTGAAAGCACATGGCCTAAAGAGGACTAGACTTAGGTTTCACTTTCCTATTCCATGGAGTCCTATTGATTCAATAAAAGAAGATGACTTATGGGAAAGTATGAATTAGAAATTGGGATCTTACATAGCATAGGAGCAAGGTCATCTGACTAACAACTAGAGCATTATCCATATTGAGTCCTTACCACTTGATCTATTGGACTCAAATGAATAATCCATAGGGGTACAAGATTTCATGGGGACATGCAATATCTTCGGTTGGGGGGAGATGATAGGCCCTAGAATTGACATCTTTTTATCATCATTCTACCTTGATACATTTATCTTTTTTCCTACCCTTTTATTGTATATTTATCATTTTTTATGCTTGAGACCTTATTGGGGCACAAGGTACTTTTCACTTCCATTTCTTTGTGTTTCGTTTATTTTCTGAATAATTAGGAAGAATGCATATTTATAACTATCTTTGGGATAATGAGTTCATTGGGAGTGTTGTAGATCCTTGTTGCATATACAATGCTATAGATCATATGCTACAAGTTTGATGTGGATCATATACTATAGGTTTGTTATAGATCCTACATTACTTGTTCATTGTGGATCCTACATTATAGGTTTGTTATGGGTGCTATGCTATAGCTTTGTTGCAAATCATATGATACAGGTTTGTTGTGGATCCTCTACTACAATTTTTTTATGGATCCCACACTGCAAGTCACTCTTACATATTATCTGCTTTATGATCATGTGTTGTGGATTTGGATGTTCAAAATTATTTTGTTGAAGAATATAATTGGATAGAGATTTGGTTCCACCAATTTAGGAAAAGAAAATATTTTAGATAAGTTGTTGTTGATTAAATGCATGGCTCATAACCATGATTTGTCGTTTCTCTTCATGAAATGGTTATGTAGTTGCAACAAGGATGAAATCGATAATATTATCCTTCTATTATGAAATGGATAAGTGATGTTATATAACAAGATTAGTTGTTTGCTAGAACAACTTGAAAATCATCGATTCTCAAGAATGTTCTTAAGATTATTTTCTTTAATTAGAATAGTTTTGAACATGTATAAAACATAACTACTTGTTTTTGTGCAAGGGGGTATGGAAGACTAAAGAACTAGAATGACTTTATATTGTTAATTTGAATCCATTCTCATATTATCAATGGGTAATATTTATGTGTTATTGAATTTGGTTAGTTAGTTGATATAGCTCCACCAACACTTTGTTCCAAGGAGGAAATGCCCACTCCAATAGAACAGGTATTGTACTTTATTTTTCGTGGGTTGCATTTTATTTCTATAAATTAAATTTCATTTCTATAAATTATAATTGTAATTGTATTTCCTTATTATGAAACTGAGTACTTACTTTTTTTTCTGTTATGTTGAGATATGAAGTGCACTTGTTAAATGTTTTTTTTAAGTAAGAACCCACAAGGATTTGAACTTGTGACCTTCCATTTACAACTTCTCAACTCAATTAATAATTACCTGTAATACCCTCTGGTTTAGCCCCTGGACATGTTATTATTATTTTGATGTTGTGACATTATGGAATGAGGTGTCGAGACTATGGTTTGCACATTATTATTAATATGTTATTATTATTAATTATTAAAATAAAACAACTGATATCGATCGATGCCACATAAAAGAGTATGAGGAACCATGATGTTACGAGCAAGGGGAAGTGGGAAAGTGTGTTCCTAAGTGTTTTTGTCTATGTTGGTGGACCCTCTTGACTTATGCATCCTCTTATGTTGTGTTGCTCCTTGATTTTATTATTTCAGGATGGTTTTTATTAAAATTGGAGTCACTCTCTCCTAGTGCGCCCCCTTGAGTGCCATTTGGTGTTTCCCCTCAAGAAAGTTGTAATTTCTCCTTAGTGGTTTTCTATTATGGGAATGTAATTCCTCTCATGACTCTCTCTCTCTCTCAACTTGAATTTATCCACGAGGAATTCGAATTGGTTGGTGTGTGCTTCATTTTCTCTTGATTTTTGCTTCTTGGTATTGGCTTCATTCTCTTTGTTCTTGGTTCACTCACTCATGTACATTTCTCTTTGGCACTTGGGAATTTGATTTGTTTCCCTTGGTATGTTTGAGAGCCTGTGATCCAGTAGTATTTTTGGATGGTTGGTGCGCCCTTGCTGAGACTATTCCCAAGCAGAGAGACTCGGTTGTTGCTAGTCTATCTGTCCTAGAAGCTGCTTGTCCTGGATTGGAAGTGATGTGGAATCCACTTGCCATTGGATGCAGTTGGACCGATGGTAGATTAGTGTTTTATTGAGTATATATGTCTTGGATTTGTATGTCCTGGATTGGAAATAATGGGATCTATTTTCCATTGGAATACAATTGGATCGATGGTAGATGTGTGGCTATCTGTCTTGGAGCCACTATCTTGGATTGGAAGTGATGTGGAATCCACTTGCCATTGGAATTGTGTTTGGACCGATGATAGTTGGGTTTTATGGTTGAGTGCACTCTTGCTTGTGGCATCATGATTCTAGCTCGAGGGGGACCTGTGCAAAGAAATATTTGGCTTGTACAGTGTCTATGGCTGGGTGGATTGTGGCATAGTCGATTTCCGTTGCGGGAATTTGCAAGATAAGTGGTTGTATTTTATTTATATGGGTTATTTGTTTCTGATATGATATATATATGTATGCATATGAAATATTTGATGGAATGTGTGAATCAAATGTGAAAAAGTCCTTTTATATGATTCCAGTTGTTTTTCCATTACTAGTTCTTTTGGAAAATTTGCGAAAGCTAGTTTAGGGACTTTGCAAGAGAAATGTTTGTTAAAATGTCTATGAGAATCCTATGCTATAGATTTGAATTGTATGCATTTGATAATATTGGTATAATTTGTTATTCGAATGTGGAATAGTTTTAGAAAGGTCTATGTAAACCATTTGTAATGGATCCAGTTGTTTCTATATGAGTTATTTGATTTAGATCTGATATTTGCATATGATATGTTTGACTAAATGTGCGAAATATATTCCAAGATGGTCTATAAAATTTATTACCGTGATCCTAGTCTATTTCTTGAACTGTTATTCCTTTTGGAGAGGTTGCCATAGCTAGGTTTGGGATTTGAAATGTGGACTGTATATGAGTATGAAACTACAGACATATGACTATATATGACCTCTAATATGATGACCCTAACCTCCGATCGTCAATTCCTTCTTGTTGAATTACTTTTGAAAACTAGAATTAGAAATTAACTTCGAAACGGTGAAATTGGTAACTAGTTTTTGGATTCTAATCTATGTTTTTGGTAAAAGATGAATGTACATCCATAAGCTCTATTTTGGTACATTATTTGTGTTGTAGAATGTTATTTTCCATTTTTACCTTCACATTTGTGTGCCTCGGAACTCAACACAATTGGTTTGATTGAATTCCTAGCAGTGTTTATTAACTAGTTGTATTGATTAAAATTGAAAGATTCTTCGTTTATGTACTCAGATCAGAGCTGCAAATGTACTTTTATTTTGCTGTACATGCACACTTATTTATGCACATAATGTTCATAGGTTCAATTTTTAGATAGTTGGTATGGTTGTGCGTCGAAAATGCACAAGACTAGTTGTTTGTGTAGTGAAACTAGTTGACTAGTCTTGGTATCTCATTTTCGTGTATATTGTGTTTAATTATTTAAAAATGGTTATTTGGCCATATTTACATGGTTGTAGGTGTTAATTAGCCATTGGGCTTGATAAATTGTATTAATTAGTTGAACAAATTAATTTATGCTAAGTGTCATCATTTGTAAGTTAAGTGTCGTAATTAGCACATTAATTACCTTAATTAACTAGTTAATGACATATTGTTGGAATGACCTTTTTAGGTGCAAGTAACCTGTTTTATGGCTGGGATGGATGTATAATGATGTTAGACAATGATGGATAAGCTTTCCCAACCTTGGTTCAGTTGCTTGCTTAGATCTAAATTTTATTTTAATTAATTTGCAATTATCGATATTTTATCATAATTAATTTGTGAAAATTGAAATTAAGTATTTATTCTATTTCGTTTTTGTGCTTAAATTTTGTAATTAGCTCTTAGAGGTAATGATATGTCCCTAAGTCCATTTGATAGCCCTGAGGGACATTACATTACCAATTTCTTTACCCTTGTGGGCTAAGTGCACTTGTTAAATGTTATTCAATGTGTTACAATGTGATTGTGTATGCTTTTCTTAAAATCCTTTTTGCAAACATGTTTTAGTTTTAATAATGATCTATTTAATCTAACTTGATGGTAAATACACTAGTGTAGGATAAGAAGTAGAGTCTTTCTTATACATTTCACGATAACTATAAGGTAACTCACACCTCAAACTGATAAATTAATCTACAAATTGTTTCCTTATTTCTACTATGAATTAAAAGAGTAATTAAATATCATGTCAAACTTGTGCCTCCAACTTTGCAAACCTTTACTTCCATTCATTAATGGGTTTATTTCCTTGCTCATTCACCATAGATAAAGCTTCTTAAATTTCTAAATAAAATTTCTATAACGTAATAGGATTCATAAACCACCTTAAATATTCCAAAGGACAATCCATCATAATAGATATATATTAATATCATTAATAGGGCAAGTTTATCCTCCAATGCATATATATATTTTTTCTATTTGTATCTAATGGTTCAACAATATTCATAACTACTGATAATGGCAAACCAAAGAAACAACAAACGTCATATTTACCCAAACAAACCCATATGGGGAAAATTCTAATGAAACAAGAGCCACAAGGTGGCAATGTCCCTAACCTTGCTACAGGCTTTATTTGCAGGGAGGTAAAAAGCAATAAAGTGTACGGAATGAACAAGAGTTTATATGAGTTGTAGTAATAGGTTTGAGTAACTCTTCCTTATTTATTCATTTTCTATTTTCTCTTTGGTGCCATGTTAAGAGTGTGGTGTTACAATTCTTTCCATGGTATTAGATCTTAGTTTCCTTTAGGAAGGACAATTTTAATTGTTTAGAGAGAACTTGTTCTTTTATCCATGGATTTACAGAGGTTCACTGTTGACACTTATTTGTGACTAACAAATCTACTATGGAGATATGAGACAAAAAAGTGGACAAAACAATGAATCTCTCCATTGGAAAATGCTTTTCCATGTGGACCACTTTTTCTATCATATTTTAATAGATACCATCAATACAGAGACCATGAAATATAAGTGACACTATATTATTATCATAGCAAATATATATGACACTATATTATTATCATAGCATTTTTAGCTTGTGACAGTTATATGCATTTAATGGGTGAAATATTAATTATATACAAAAATAAGAAGCCAAACATCAATTTCACTAATGGAATACCTACACAGTTATCTCTTTATGAAGAATGTAGTCATGCACTTATTCCTTCAAATATCATGAAATAATTATCGCACCGTGATTATGTCTAATTCTACATCTCATTCAATGAGATAGTTAATTTAGGATGGATGTTGGTCAATTGTTTCCCATACCACTTAAACCAATTAATAAAATCACACTTGCCCATCCCCAAAGTTACTGTATTCACATTCTTTGCCCATCCCCAAAGTTACTGTATTCACATTGAAGTGATTTTTCTTTCAAGCATAGTTTCAACTCAAAAATATATATAAATAGATGTCTCCATCCTCCATTTGAATAAGATCAAAATTTATAATATTATGGGATTGAAAGAATATATGAAAATATTTCGAAGCCCACTTACTCCAATCTTTATCTTGGGACAATGCAATGTTAAAATAGACAAGTATCCTCTTCATATCACCATTTTATAGGTGAAAATGCTATTAAAATAACTCTAGAACATGAAAGAGTTTTATTTAAAGAACCAATAACCTCTTCAAGGGAAAGTATTGGAAGCCATCTGTAATTCTTCTCAAGGTGAAATTCGCATTCTCAATGTGCCACTTTAAAATTAAGTTATAACAACATTGTGTTGCAACTCATACCTAAACTAAAAAACTAAAAAACATTATAAATATTATGCTTCGTTTAAAATGAAAGCATTAGCACATATGAGCACTAAGCACATTAAACTAAGAAAAAATCATTACAAAACATTAGTAGAATAGTTAACTAATTCTAACAAGATCAAATAAAATTTGCCTACATAGCTAACTAATTCTAACAACCATAGTAGAAAATACACTTTATTCTTTTCTTGAACTCTATGATAATTATTTTGTTTAATTAAACATTTAAATAATAATAATAACTTTATTCTTTTCTTGAAAACTCTGACAATTATTTTGTTAATTAAACATTTAAACAATAATATTGATAACACAAACCTAATATAAAAAAACTTTGACTTGGGCGGGGATTTGTACGACTCCCATAAACATTTTTTATTAAAAAAACTACAAATTTTAACTTATTGCCAAAATTTGTGCGATTGTGCCTATTGATTTTGTCAATGAAACCATTTACAAATTAAAAATTATTCTCGGTAACCAGATGCAACACAAAACCAATGTTTACATGGTTTGCGCAACAAGGATTTGTTTGTGCATGAGACACATAAAGGTTACACTTGTTCCATTTACAGTGCTGTGAGGTGTGGTTTTTACTTTTTAATACCTTTGTATCTGATATATGGCCTGAAGCCAATATGCAGTTGTTGTTGCAACTGGAAACATGAGCTCTGTGGCAAGTCTGGAGTGAACGAGGATGATCCCTAGACGGGTTTACCTTGGCCGTATGCACACAACTCAAGGATTATACCAAACTCCTGCATGCAAGAAAAGTGTCATCATGGAGGTTGCATTAAAACCAGTAATGGCAACTGACCCGTAATGTGGAGGCTGCATCACACCAAATAGAGGAAGGTATAAGCATGTCGATGCTTTTAAAATGATATCAAAGGGCTTAGCAAGTAACCAAACCACAATAAAAAAAGGAAGTGAAATTTATTGCACATATTGGCTTCTAGATCGTGGTAGAATTTTGTGGTTTCGGTTGTTTTCTTTCGATGAACACCTGTCTCACATGCCCCTTGTTGTCAATGCTTCCTCCTTTGATTTGTGAACTTCGAGAACTCAATTTTTTTTATATTTCACTGCGCAGTCTTTAAAAGACCTTCCCATGGAATTTGAGCAGCTACCAAACTTAAAGGTGTTGGACATGAGGGAGTGCTCTCGACTGAAGAAGCTGCCAAAAGCGTTAGCTAAACTAAAATAATTAAAAGGTGTAATATGCGATGAGAATGCCAAACGACAATGGATGGCTACAAAATCCTCTGCCATGCCTAATCTCACAGTTGAGGTCGTCGAAGAATGCTTTAATTTGGACTGGATTGATGATTGAAAAATATCATGATACATCATTGTGCCGCTTCAACATCTTTCAGACATGTTGGTGTATCGTGTACAATTTGAATAGAAGTGGGGCAGACTACAATGAGAATGGAACCTTGGTTTCTCTTCAAAATTTTGTCAAAATCGGCACTGAAGCTTCAGTATTTGAGGTAAAATCAGCAATGTGTTTTATGCTGTTGAATATTGCTAAAGCTTTATGAAATATTGTGGATATCGCAGTTAATAGGCTTATATTTTATCTTATTGGCTTGGATGACACTTTTCTATGGTCCTTTCGCAGTTTTCCTCTATGGTATTCTGAGCAGCTCTTTCCAAACTTTTATCTCCATAGTCGATGGCTAGAGTTGCTCGATCATTTCTATTTATAGGCCAATTCATTATCTTTTGTAGTCATGACTATAATCAAGTAAATATTTTCATCAAGCAAGTTTTCCTTGCACAATTTCAAATCATTCAATATACCAAATGTATTGTATCACTTGGAGAGTAAGAATGAGCTCCACATATAAGAAGAAATTACTTTCTCATGTTATTGCTTGTTTCTTGAATGCTACTATATTAATGGCTTTATCGCCTCGGCAAGTGACACTTATTTGAAGGTGCTCTACAGAAGTAGTCGACAACTATTTTGGTCAGCAATGAAGCAAAAACTAGGGCACATGGAAACCACATATTTTTTGCGTTATTCAGGTTGGTCTCCCTTAATTATCAACCCAGGTTGTTAATCGCTCAGCCTTTAGTGCAAACTTTCTACCCATCTACATAGACATTTCGTCAAATTTTTGGAAGGTCAACTTAGATTGTCAATCTAAGCATCCAACTTCAAAATTCATCCAATGCAAACTTCAGTAGTTAGTTGAAGAACTGATCCATCATCATACTCCTCAGGTCGATCGAAATACACTTCCCCAATCAATCTCTTCGACCAACTAATTCAAGCTACCAAGATTAATCCACATTGGATGTATTCACCCTCAGGCCATGTCACAATGTGAAACGGAGCCTTTTTACAATACAATGATTCTTGAAAGCTTGTAGACTAACGTATCATCAAACACAAGCTTGGTATGATGCATATATAGTTGGTCTTCGACAAAACATAGTCGACAAGGAGTAACCATGCACAATAGACCGGTGGTCAGTTGCATCGATTGAACGATTGTGTATTCGATGGATAGTGACCATATATATCTCTCTACCTACAAAACAACATCATGGGCACTAGGCAGATGTCTTGACTTGCGGAGTACGCTCCAGCCTCGGTTTGCAAGCTGTACAAAATACGAGCCCGAGACTACAACACCATTGAATGAGCCCGAGACTACAACACCATTGAATGCAATTAATGCAGCCATGACACATTAATGCAACCATGATGTCAGCACCCCGCCGGGGCCTGGGGCACACAAACCCAGGTCGACGTCATGGCGCACAGACCAATAGAAACTGAGATAAATCAATGTTTAAATAAATCACAAAAATCAAAATTTGTGGAGACTATGAGAAAACCTTACTCTAATGCAAAAATTTGGAAATGGCATCCCATTTAATCTCCCCGGCCAAAAACTATATGTCAGGGACATAATAAAGGATGGTACCTTCTTCTTTTAGATCTCTAGAATTTATAATACAACTATATAAAAATATGTGCTCACTATGGAGTCATTATGAGTCTCGTTGGATATGTACTACTATAGAGTCATTTTCTTTATATGATCTACTGTGTATCATCCCTTACTTCGCTTATGGGTTTCTCTAGTATGGAATGAACATTCCAATAGGAGACATTGAACCCTTTTCTCTTGTTTGGAGGGGTTTTATCACCTTTTTTTAGTCTTTAAGATTAATGTATTTTATTCATTGATGCTTCTAGAAGCCTCTAAGGAATTTCATATGTTACTAGTCTCACATGGTTGAATCACAGGGCTTTACGTGGCTTCCAAGGGAAAAAACAATGGCCACCCTAATGAGATAATAACTTTCACATAGGAGATTTACAAGGTTAAGGTGCTCTTTCTCTTTCATAAAGATTTCTCTTTCTCTTTTATGGGTTTCTATAGTATGGAATGAACATTCCAATAGGAGACATTGAACCCTTTTCTCTTTTTTGGAGGGGTTTTATCACCCTTTTTTATTCTTCAAGATTAATGTATTGTATTCATTGATGCTTCTAGAAGCTTCTAAGGAATTTCATATGTTACTAGTCTCACATGGTTGAATCACAGGGCTTTACGTGGCTTCCACTGGAAAAACAATGGCCACCCTAATGAGATAATAACTTTCACATAGGAGATTTACATGGTTAAGGTGCTCTTTCTCTTTCCTAAAGATTTCAAATAATACTATAGAGATGTTTTGACCCAAACATACATTTTAAGACCTCAAACCAAATAAATTTTTAATGATGGTAAGTTAGTGCAATTTTTAAAATTTCCCAAAGTGATCCATGCAAGTCCATAGTTCCCATGTTTTGATCCAAATATACCTTTTAAGACCTCAAACCAAATAATTTTTAGTGATGGTAAGTTAGTGCAATTTTTAAAATTTCTCAGTTCCATATCACATTTCAGAGCATCAATAAAGTTATATAACAATTATATATCACATTTCAGAGCATCAATAAAGTTATATAACAATTATATTTGTTCATCTTTGATCAAATCACATTTCAGAGCGTCAATAAAGTTATATAACAACTATATTTGTTCATCTTTGATGAAGGATGAGAGAAATGAGTAAAATATTTACAATAACTCACTCAATTCCAAATAAGTCCATCAACCTGAGCTTAATTCCCCAATAAAATAATCAACCCAATGGGTAAGGATACAATGCATAATGTTATTGTAATGCTCCATTAATGGTTAAACATCCATAGACATTTTAATCCTATTTGTGGTATGAGACATTGTGTGTATGTAAGATGACCTTTGCTATAGTGTGAGGTATGGTTAATGTGTTTTTGTATAGCTTATAATAGACATTGTGTGATGACATGAGATAGAAGGTTTTATTATATGATGAAACATTATGTCATTTATTTATGAAAATTAATATGGATAAATGCGAATTATAATATTTAAATTTGCATTTTTTGTGTATTGGTTATATTATGTTATAAATTTGCAGTGTTATTGATGGTTTATTGAGAGTGCTAGGAAAAGTCGCACGTGTTAATGGACGTTGGATTTTGTCAGATTACGTAGACTTTGGATTGAGTCCAAACGTAATGATTTGTTAAAATATGTATTGATTATGATGATTATTTTATTTAGATATTTGACTTATTGGACTTAGTGTGTGAAGAGACAGGAAAAGTGTTTGCCAGTCAACCTAGACATGGATGATGGGGTTGTATGAAAGGTGTATATGGTACCATCAAGATAGGAGAAGCAATGTTCTTGCTTCTACCTACTTGCACTCCCTTCCATGTAGTGGGTTGAAAAGTGTGTATTTATTTTGCCTATTGGTTACATGATATCGTGGAGCTAGGTTGCGAATTCGGTCACTCGTGAGGATTAGCTAAGGGGCACATAATAAGGGGTAAAACATGAATCTCAATTACAATTTTGCTTGTTTATGGGATTGGGGCTCTATATATTTGATGTCTGAGGGTGGGCATAAAATTATTGGACTGAGAGGATTGGGGCTCTGTATATGCACTGCATGCCCCAGGTTCGAGTTAAGCTACAAATTAATGGTGGGGGGCAGGGGACGAAGATTATGAGTTTCATGATACCAACACCTTTGGCTATCAACATAAGCATTGTCTATGATTTGGTGGTGAAAAAATGGATTATGATCATAGGCATGTATCAACAATATAGGAGAGATTGTGAAGTGGAATCAAGGCACAACTTGATGGCGTTGAGATCAATGGGAGCACAGAGTGGTTAATCTCATTGTATCATTTGCAATGTAATCTATATTTTTTACAAATCATACTAAAATTATATATAAATCCACTAAACTTGATAAATTTAGATTAAAAACCATATTAATATTATTTGCATCGAGATGAGCAAAAAGTAATGAATAATTACATGCCACCTCAGAAAAATTAACAATAAATCCATGTCAAACACAAAGAAAGATTAACCATCATAACATGAGGAGGAGGAGAGCTCTTATTTACTAGGAACGGAACAACACCATAGGATATGGCACGATGAAAAAAAGGGCGTCCTACATTCAAACATGAAACCCGTCTCAACAAAATCAGAACTCTGTAAGTGAATCTTCAGAGGGGAGTGAGCTCTGCAGCGAAATTTTCATTCTGCACGTATCAAGCAAAGTTCAACCCAAGTGAGGAAGACAGGGCAGGGCTGTTCGTCAATGACTCGGAGCAAGTCGATTATCAGGCATACATGAAACAAACTATGGGGAAGAAGTAACTGAGGTGACAGTTCGAATCTTATTGTTTTTCCTTTTGAATTCGTTGATGGTCTAAGGTTTACGGTTCTGCCATGGCGACTGATAATAATAATAATAGCAACTTGGCCGGGCGCATGGGAGGAGGGGGTGCTCTTTTACCCACTGGGCCGAACCCCTCCTCCATTGCAACAAACATGGCGGGGGTTTCAAACCCTGGTCCTAACCCCACTGCTCACATGACAAACCCTCACCTTACAAACCCGCATTCGATTCCTGCATCATTGCATTTCCAGCCACAGCCACAGACCCATCCCCAACCCCAATTGGCTGCCACGCCACCGCTCCCCAGCGTCTCCACCCCCTCAAACCCTAATTCCTCAAACCCTAAGCGCGGTCAGCAGAAGCCACCTGCCCGTCCCATGGGAGGCACATCCCTCGCTGGAAACCCTTCAGCGTCCCCCTTCAAACCCACAGAGTTAACCCCGGCACCTCGGAGGAAGAAGCGCAAGGCTCCTGAGAAGCAAGTTCCCGACCGGGTCGCTGCGCTACTGCCGGAGTCTGCTCTTTATACACAGTTGCTTGAATTTGAGGCGAGGGTCGACGCAGCCCTTGCTAGAAAGAAGACTGACATCCAGGAAGCCCTGAAAAATCCGCCCTCCCTTCAGCGCACGCTGCGAATCTATGTGTTCAACACTTTTGCCAATCAGAACCACCATGCTCGTGTTTCTGATGATAAACAGCATATGTTGGAGCCACCTTCCTGGACCCTGCGAATTCTCGGAAGGATTCTTGAGGATGGCACAGAAACGGATGCTTCTGCTTCTGCTGGCACTATTCCGAAGCAGCAGAGCTCGTCATTTCCCAAGTTTTCGTCTTTCTTTAAGAGGATCACAGTCAATTTGGATCCTAATCTGTACCCTGAAAACCCTACCATTGTTTGGGATAATGTTAGATCGCCAACTCCGGTGGAAGGGTTTGAGATAAAGCGGAAGGGTGGCAAGGAATTCACCGCATCTATCCGATTGGAAATGAATTATGTTCCGGACAAATCCAAGCTCTCAACTCCTTTGACTGAACTTCTCGGCATCGAGGTGGATACAAAACCGAGAATCATTGCTGCACTTTGGCAGTATGTGAAAGCTAAGAAGCTTCAACATCCTTCTGATCCATCGGTTATTAACTGTGACCCTCCATTGTATAACATTTTTGGGGCTGAGAAGATTAAGTTTTCGTATATATCACAGAAGCTTCCTCAGCATCTCTCTTCTCCACAGCCCATCCACTTAGAGCACAAGATCAAATTGTCGGGAAACAGTCCTGCTGGCCATGCTTGCTATGATGTTTTAGTGGATGTTCCTTTCCCACTGCAGAAGGAAATGAGTGCGTTTTTGGCTAATATTGAGAAGCACAAGGACATTGATGCCTGCGATGAAGCAATTTGTGGAGCAATTAAAAAGATTCATGAACATCGTCGCAGAAGAGCATTTTATCTGGGCTTTAGTCAATCTCCTGTGGAGTTTATAAATGCTTTGATAGCCTCACAGAGCAGGGATTTAAAGCTTGTTGCTGGGGAAGCAAGCCGGAATGCTGAGAAAGAGGGCAGGTCTGACTTTTACAATCAGCCCTGGTAAGTTCAACTTCTTTGCTACTTGTAATCTAGAATGACATATTTCTTTTGATTTATGGCATCCTATTTTTCTAAATGTACCCAAAGGGGATGCGCCGCAAAGAGCAAACTTCCTTTGGCTTGGGTTCTGGTTCCAAGGGGCAACTATTCCATCAAATTCACCCAAATTCACCCAAGACTTATACTTGGCCCCATCCTTTTAGTGATGCCATATGGGTGGGGCAGACAACAGTAAAATAGAATCCTGGTGGACACACACTCAGTTGACCTGCTGTATTGGCATAAGGGGATTTCCTTTTGATACTTGTTAGCATTTCTGTGCATAGGAAAATCTAGTAAATGCATCCTCACTTTGATACCATTTATCATCTTCTCTATTGACGTTATGTACTCGCGAATAGATTTTTATTTGTGATGAGTGCACGGTATCTGCAAGTTTCACATATATGATAAATCTGTAACAATTTTTGGTAAAAATGGAAATGGTGCTCGGGTGAACTGGTTAATAGAAGTATTCTGAAGGTTAATCTAGATTAATATTTACACATGCTTTTATTAATGTTCAATTGTTTTGCAGGGTTGAAGATGCAATCATTCGTTATCTCAACCGCAAACCAGCAGCAGGGAACGAACCTCCTGGAACTACGTAAAAGAGCTTGACTCTTGATATTGGAAAAGGGAGCTTATAAAACTTGGAGCTAGCAATACTTTGCTTCTCCTGTCTTTCCAATGAGCATTGTGAATTTCAATGGTAGTTATATGCAATTATGCCCCCTCTGGTTTATGGGAAACACTCCTGATGCTGTAAAGCTCCATTAGACATTGTATCCTCTAGTTAAGGCAAGGACTCATAAGCAAAGTTAAGGCTTGGATCTTTGGCTGTATTTTACCATTTAGCCCTGTCAGGTCTACTGTTTTCTATCACGCAATTTTAGAAGGTACATGATGAACTTATATGCAGTAGTACCTTTCCAAGAAGATAGCCAGATGTCGGGTTTCAGGTCTCATGAGCATCTCCCATTAATTTAATTTTCAAGTATTACATGTAAATCATTTTTTCTTGAATTAGATTATGTGGGTATTTTTCACATTGAGAATTCTATGGAAGAGTATACAAGTTAAAATAGAAAGCACAAAGAGGAGGTGTTATCTGTCAGTGCAAGATATCAGATTGGAATGGCAAATCACTGCTTAGTTGCTAAATTATCTTCTTTTCCAAATTAGGATGCTTGCATTTTTTTAAACACTTTTAGCAAGTGTGCCTAGGCATTGTTCCTGGCTATGGCAATATACACCTTATTTGCTCAGATTTTTCTATTTGAACGTCCTTTAAATTCTTTGATTTTATCAGTGTCTGAAGATAACTTTGATAATAATATTAACAGAAAAGGCATTAATGTCACTAAGCATTTAAAGGGATAGACATAAATATTATTTGATCTATCCTTTCCATTACAACCTGTATAAAAACTAGTTTGTTTCCTAAATCATATAATCTTGCATGTAAAGAAGACCTTCTAGAGGACATAGGGAATACATCTTTGCTGGAGTTATTAATTCATTCTATGTTGAAAAACATTTGCAAACCTTTTTCCAGCTCCAGAGATGTGGGATTTGGTTTTCTAGTTACTTGAATTTTGGTAACAATAATGTTTTAAAACTAAGGGGACAAAATCAATATTTGTAAATATGCAAGGAACTCGTGTATAGGCAACAATTTAACAAGATCATCCAGAGAAATCGACATTTGTGTGTGTTCACAAAGGCAGGCTGCTCCGAGGGTTTGATAACTGTTCTGCTAAAGTGGCTTATTTTGCTGCTCAGATTTAGCTCGGGCTATTGATATCGATTGAAGGCTGTCTCAAGATGAGATGTTAAGTATTCTTAAATTTTTAATAGCTGATTTACCACTGCATACAGTTATTTTTGGAAAATGCATGAAGTTTAGAAGGTAACCTCTTGTTCAGGTTCTCCTCCTCTGCATATTGTCATTGTTCATGGGACAATTTTATGGTCAATTCTTTTCATACCTGCCTTCACTCAGGTCAATGTGCAGCTCCCGTAAGCTCAATGTACAATGATTCTTTTATGCATTGATGTTTTCTCATTTTCTAACATTTTCTTGATCTCTATAAATATGGATGAGCACCACTCAGTTCTATCAAATTAGCAATATGTTGAATGGGCTTTTCAGCTCAAGTATAAACATTATGTGATTAAGTGATCAAAGTTGACTTTGTCTTGAATTTAAGAAATTATGATCAGATTGGAATCCTGTGTAAGAAAGTTTAAATCAACGTTTCGGGCTAAATACGTAGCCCATCCTCAGGAGAAGATAAAAATCTTGAAGAAATTTAAGTCATCCACAGCCTATTAATAATATACACATGATGAGCACGGCAAACCCTAAGTCTGGTCGGCAAGAGAATTGAGAGACCCATGTGTTAGGTCGGCAAGAGGAAGAGGTTTAAAATTATTGCTTTGTTAGTATATTAATTTCAATGTTTTAAATATGATGTATTATGATATTGCCATATTTTATTAATTAAGTAATTTAAAAATTTTATTAATGAATTGTAAATTTTATTAGGAAATTGTTAGATTTATTTTTTATTATTATGCCTTGATGTTTCATTTTTAGTTTGGTTAATAACTGGAGTTCAAGAGCTACTAAGGGTCCAGCCATCATCCCGATTGAGATGGTTAGTGTTTTTTGCAATCTCAATAGCTTCACGGACATATCTTTTTCAATAGCTTCACGGACATATCTTTTTGTGTAATGGTTAACGTTGCTAATGACTTTTGTCTCTTCTATGCAGACATAGTGTTTAGAGGCGAATGAGTGCTCTGCTAAGGCAGATTTATTTAATCTTCCATGAAAGATATCAGCGCTATGCTCTTTAAGTCTAGTGTGAATAGAGCGACCTGTTTAAAATTAGTTAATTGTTTATCTTGAAGACTAAAATGAGGAGCATGGGCATTTAATACACAAGTTGACCTTGCATGGTCTTCTCATTTTCTAAGATTTTTTTGATCTCTAGAAATATGAATGAGCACTACTCAGTTCTATCAAATTAGCAATACGTTGAATGGGCTTTTCGGCTCAAGTATAAACATTAAGTGATCAAAGTTGACTTTGTTTTGAATTTAACAAATTTGTTAATTGTTTGTCCTGAAGACGGACATTTAATATAAGTTGACCTTGCATGGTCTAAGGGATATAGCAGTTATGAGTGATGACGTGTGTTAATGATGGTTGTTGTGAAGTTGGATAGGGTTTGAGTAGAGTTGATTCCTATTTAAAGGGGTGTGCTAGATATTGGAGAGGTACATTTTTTGTACTTGGTGTATTGAAGTTGATTTTGTTGTAAAACTGGACTGTTCTACCATGTCCAGGGTGAACATGGGATGATGCTGAGTGAGACCTAGTTGGGACTGAGTTCTGTTGTGACATAGATGGCACATGGGACAAGGGCATATCTCACTGCACTGTATTTTGGACAATGAAAACATAGTTTCACACGGGGTTTTTAGTAAAGTTTTATTTGCCCTAACTTTATACTTCAACACAACTCATTTAACAAGATCACAACATTTTACATATCCATATAATTAAGCATACCAACCACAGAATAGTAGCAAGTGCAAAAGAGCAATAAGCAATCATATTTAAGACACAAATTCTGCGAATCCCCAATACAAGGGTGAAAACTCACTCTAAAACTATGTCTTCATTGACCAAAATACAGTACATCTGGACGTGTCCTTGTCCCATGTCCCATCTGTGCCACAACAGAGCTCTATCCCAACTCATTGTCACTTAGCTCACTATCCCTTGTCCTCCTCATCATGCTAGGATAGTACATTAACACAAGGTAATCAACTTCAGGCCAAGTTCACAAAAAGTACCTCTCCAATTTCTAGGACATCCCTTTAAATTGTACTCAACTCTACACAAACTCTATATAACTTCACAACAAACATCATTTAGATGCATCATCACTCATATTCGTGATAGCTGCCCTTAGACCATGCAAGGTCTAGTTATATTAAATGCCCATCTTCCTCATTTTACACTTCAAGGCAACGCCGCAACTGATTAACTAATTTGTTACATCCAAGACAATGTCAACTTTGATCACTTAAGGTTTATACTTGGGTTAAAAGGCCCATTGAATACAATATTGTTGGTAGACAATGTATTGAATTCAAAGCAATCTGGTAATCCAATGAGTTGTGTTGTGTTGTTTTCTCATTTTCTAAGATCTTGATCTTTATAAACATGGATGGGCATCACTTGTTAAAAGTAACAAAACAGAAATGCACAAGAAAGTAGAGTGACCACATACAGATACACATGAACACCGTGTTTATATTGGAGAAACCCTTGTGGGAAAATCTCCAATCTCACAAATATAGGGTTGTATCACTTGATTATTACAATGAGGATCAAGGCTCCTATATATAGCAATTAGCTCGAGGCTAACCATTGGATTAATTACAGTTCACTAAGCAACCTTCTAAGTACCATATTGAAGGAGCCACTAAGCCACCTTTTAACCACCACAGATCATTAGGGCCTTTCAACAAAGGAACTTAATGTCCACAAGTCAAGATTACAACGAATACATAGTGGAGCTTTTACATTAACATCTTGCCTTAATCTTGACTTGGGAGACAATAAGGGACTTTACAAGCTATCCCTCCTCAATGACAACTTCCTTCATCCCAAGTAGAGTTCAAAACTTCACAAATTTGTCCTTTGTCATATTTTGGTGAGGATGTCAGCAATTTGGTCCTTAGTGTGGCAATACTCCATCTAAATAGTCTAATTGTCTATCTGCTGCCAAATATGGTGTCGATGGACCTCAATATGCTTGGTCTTCAAATAATACATTGGATGGCAAGAATCTGTATGGCACCCTTGTTATCACATTAAAGTGACGCCAACAACTTTAAACGGAATCCATGCTTCTCCAAAAGTCTCTGAATCCATACAACTTCCTGCCTAGCTGTGACAACACATATGTACTCAAAGTTAGTGGAAGAAAGGGAGATTTTAGATTGCTTCTTGCTCGACCATGCAATAGAAACCGAGCCAAGAAAATATGCATAACCGGAAGTGAACTTTCACTCATCTTGATCCCTAGCCCAGTCTAAATCAATGCATCCAACAAACTTCACTTGACCCCATAAGAGTATTGACTACCAAATTGGTGAGTATCTTTAACACATCAAAAAATCTCGTTTTGTGCAAGCCAATGCATTTCCTTTGGCTCTTGCATATATTCGAAAACAAGATGAACAACAAAGTCAATGTTAAGTTTGCTATGAGACAAGTACAAGAGATTGCCAACAAGTTTCCAATAATAGGTAGCATCCACTGGTGGTGAAGTACAGTGGATAGTGAATTTGAATTCAAAGTTAGGGTAGGATAACATTTGAGATCCTCCATGTGAAGCCTTTTTAACAAGGTCAAGAGCATACTTAGGTTGCAAAATGGCAATGCCAATAGCTAACCGCAAAACTTGCAACCCAAGAAAGTAATAGAAGTACCCCAAATCAATGATTTTGTAAGTACCCATGAGCTTCTTCTTCATGTCAATAGTCATGTTAGGACTAGTCTGAGTAGGAACCAAATCATCTACATAGTGAACAAGTAGCAACATATCTTCATTTACATGTTTGACATAAAGTTTAGGATCAAAATGCCAACGACTTGAACCACTACAAAGAATTTATCAATTTTTGCATACTAGGCCTTTAGGGCTTGCTTCAAACCATACAAAGACTTCTTCAATCTATATATAAGTTTAGTAGTGCATCATTGACAAAACTAAGAAGTTGTGCTATATGAATCTCCTCTCAAAGATCACCATTAAAAAAGCAAATTTTACTTCCATTTGGTGAAGCTACAATTGGAAACTAGTAACAAGTGGCAAGGCAATTTGAATGGTGTCCACCTTGGCAAAGGGGAAAAGGTCTTGGTGTAATCAATACCTTTCTTTTGAGAAAATACATGAGCAACCAAGTGATCCGTAAATGAGAGACTTACATCCCACTAGTTTCACCAACCCATATGTAAAAATAATAATTGGTCTTTGTTCTCAGTGTTGTAGATGTTGAATTTTTAATCTATTTTCAAATCTTTACAATTATTTCACATTGACTTCAAGCATTCATTTCATCCCACAGATTTCATTGAATAATTGCACATTGAAAATATCAACTTAAATTGCAGTAGAAACAAAGGATCATAGAAAGATAGCCATGCACAAGAGACACAAGAATTTATCCCGGGAAACCCAATAAGGAGAAAACCCAACCAAGTTTTCTTAGAAGAAATCAATCCAATTCAAGTACAATACCATTCATGAAGATGAACCCTAGCACATAAGAGTGCCCTTCTTTCACAAGAAACCCTAGCGAATCTCTAGGGAGAAATAATAGCGAACCTCTAAGAAGATAAAGAACCCAAAATTATTTGCTCCTTGCCTCTTTGCCAGGCCTTCCTTGAAAAATGCACACAAGTGGAGAAGAGAAGTGATGATGTTGATGATAAGAATGAAGTGTGTGAACACTTTATTTATATTCTTCTATTCACTTGAATTTTTCCTCTTGGGGTCGACTTGTACAATTTCACTGGGGCTAACTTGTACACTTTCACTGGGGCTGACTTGTACACTTTCACTAGGGCTGACTTGTTCTTTTGGTCTTCATTTTTCATTTTATCCTCAGGCCGATTTGTCTTCTTGTCTTCAATTTTCTTCTGGAACTTCTTCAATGGTTGACTTGACTTCTTGGTTACTTCTTCATCATAAAAAGTTGTCCTTGTTGATGTCCATCTCCTGACATGCACGTCTATCCATACATAGAGCTCTAATGTTGATTTGACCATACTCTAAAAAGTCACAGACACTTCTTAGAGCCTATGTCAAATTCAACATTAGATTAGACTTGTATATTCCACAAAGGGATGAAATTCCCTATCAAATAAACAAGTCAACTCACTCTAATATAGAATAGATCACTCCCTCATGGAGCAGGCAATGTGAGAGCACCCTAGGGCCAATCACCATTAGCATAGCCCCGTGAGTGATTATCTGACTGTTCCTGCTAGGGCCATTCACCACTAGCATAGCCTCGTAAGTGAATGTATCATCCCCCCTTGGTCAAGTTAGCATGACCAATCCAGGAGAATGTATGCCCGATGTTGCAACCTAGAGAAATATCACCACTCCCTCTCAACGAGGGAGACATTCTGCATCACACCAAGCTTCCTTGGTAAGAATGCATATAATCTGCATCTTGAGTCTTCCACTCCTAACCAAAATGGCTATCTGGAGAAAGACTGCGCTTGAGCCAATCACCACTAGCATAGCCCCGTGAGTGAATGTACCATTTACCACTAGTATAGCCCCGTGAATAATTGTCTACCCGATGTTGCTCATTTGTATGTCTAGCCATTCACCACTTGCATAGCCCTGTGAGTGAATACCTGCCCCATACTGATCATCTATATGTTTGGGCCTATCACCACTAGCATATCCCCATAAGTGAATGTTTGCCCCATACTGCTCATATGTAGAACCATCAACACTACCTCTCACTGAGGGAGGCATTCTCCATCATGCCAAGATTGTCTTTGAAGTATACAAACTTCGCCGTAGACAGAGTCTTGGTGAGAATTTCAGCTATCTACTCATATGTGAATGTGTATTAGAGATTCACTGCTCCTTTGTAATGTCCCTTGTTAGGAATTTTATTAAAATGGTAATTTTTCACTTTTTTTCTTAGTTTGACCTTTGATTAGTTTTGATCTCTAGGTCCCAAATTTGCCCCAAATGATCCCAAATATTCTGAGAAGGTATATGAATGATATTAGAACATAAATATGTGTTTCAGGGATTCCTTTGGACCTTTAAAATACTTCTACAAATCATCTTTCAATTCTGATCAATGTAGGTAACTTTACTAGTGATTTCCCTTTGACTAGTATTGGTCTCTAGGTCTCAAATTGACTCCAAATGCCTTCAAATCTTCAAGGAAGGTGTATGAATGATATTAGGGCTTGAATATGATGTTTATGGATGGCATATGTCCACCAAAATACCTCTGCAAACTCTCTTAGGATTCTGGACCAATTATGCAATTTTACTAGTAATTTGGGATTCAAATCCTCATGGGGTAAGTACTGAAAATGGCTTCCCAAATGCCTCCAAACCCACTCAAATTTATGAACAAAGGTATGTAAGGTGTTAAGTATGTTATTAAAGTCTCATATGCACCATTAATGGATTATTACAACTGTTCTCACCCTCTCCCATTCAACTGCAAAAATCCCCAATTCGACCCTTGGGGAAATGGCACTATTTTACCTCCCAATACAACTAAACTGAGTAAAAATGCTTCAAATGCTCAAGCACGGTACATGAAACTTGTATAAGACATCCATGGCAGTATATTGATCACAAATATATCAGAGAATAATCCATTCATTCGAAATCATCATCAATACATTGGCTCACAACAAGGTAGTGGGGAAATGGCATTGTTCTTCCATTAAAAATGAGATTTATACATTTATACTTGGAATTTCGACCTGAAACTTTTTGGAGATGAAAAACAGAGTATTTACTTCATATTACAAAATAAATGGGGCATTAAAAGCTTCCCCAAAGAGTACAATAGCTCACCAAAAACGCCCTCCCTCAAGGATCGAGAATATGCCATCAAAACCAGAAATGGTTGAAGGAGTGAGCTGCAATAGAAGAAACCATGAGCTACCCTGTAACTTACACCTGCAAATAAAGACTCCATTAAAGCTCCAAATGAAAGTTCTGAATGGCCTTTCCAATTACCAACTTGGATGGGAATCTTTCACCCTCGAAATTGGCTAAGGCAAGAAACTAGTCATCCACTAGCTCTCCCTCTTCACAAATGCAATTGCAAATTCTACAAATGATCAAAAGCTGGTTTCATTCTTTGTTATTGACATTTATAAACTTCTAATTTCCTCCATGGGTTGAATTCCTTCCAAGAGACTCATGCCAACTCAAGTTGGGAAGAGATTCCAAAGAACACCACTTGTACAACAATTCCTAGTCTCCCACTTCCACCAAATTACATGTGGAAGCATCTTAGCTTCCCTAACACCCTTGAGCGCCCTCTTGGAGTCTATTTTTAGCCCTGACATGTCATATATGTCATATGTCAGCCTTCAGGTCTGATTTGTGTCATAGGTGTCATAGCATCTTCATCATTGTTGTCATAGAGCTAGGGAATCTAGCCCAAGTGTCTCACTAGCTCCAAATTGCCTCTTCCTCTTCCATGGGAGTTACTCTTCCTCTATATTTCGACCTTGTATGAGTCATGCAATGAGTAATACCTTTTGGAATCTCCCAAGTATGTTACCATTCACCTTGAATTCGAATTGGTGAGAGAATGATGCCAAGTGTAGTGGGGAAATCTAGCCATATGTGGGTCCCACTTCCTCCATGTGTCTTCATGATCAAATGCCACTTTGATTTTCACTTGTATATATTTATTTATCTCCTTTATTAAATATTTATTCCATTCTAATGTTCAAACATCATTTATTATCCCCATTATTCCAAATCCCAAAGCTTCCACCCCAAACCTAGGAAACTAGTAATTTTCCTCCTTGGCAATTATTTGACCTTTAGCATCAATTTGACAAACTCTAATGAATAGGGCCAATGTGATTAGGCCATTGTGACCCAATTCCAAATTTGGGACATGACATCCCTTCTGCACCATGTCTCAGATGAAGTGCTAGTTGATATCTTGATCAAATAGTCCTGTAAGAAGCTTCTGAAGCCACACTGCTTCACGACCTACGACATTGGTTGCGATATACTCTGCATCTGCTATACTGAGTGTGATAGATGTCTGCTTCCTGCTAAACTAAGATATCATAGCGGATCTCAAGTTGAAGCAACACCCTAATGTGCTCTTTCTATTCACTGCACTACCCACCCAGCCAGAATCTGTATATCACTGCAACCTCTCTTCACCACCTAAGACATCTCTCAAACCATATCCAATTGTACCATGCAAGTACCTCAGCACATGCTTTGTTGCAACCCAATGTACATGCCTCGGCTCAACCATAAACTAGATTAGGGTGTTCACTACAAATCAAATATCTAGCCTGATGTTAACCAAATCCAATCAACTTCCTGCACATAGTGGGATCCACCAAATCTAAATCTGAAGCGGAAGTGACTAAGCTTCTTCAAATTTTTCTTCCTGCATATAGTGGGATCCAACAAATCTGAATCTGAAGCAAAATCACTCAGCTTCTTCAGATTTGTCATCATAGGTGTAGCCATGGATTTGCAATCCATCATCTTGAATCTCTAAAGATATCAACTGTGTAATTCCATTGACCGAGGAAGATCTTTCCTAGTCTTTGCCACACCTCCAATCCCAAGAAATAATGCATCTAGCCAAGATCCTTCATCTCCTCCATCATTAACAAACTATGTTGCAGCTACTCCTTCTGTGCTGGAGCACTCTACTCCATCTGCACCTGAGTATCTTGCTCCCTTTGCATCGGGACACTTTGCTTCCTCTGCATTTGAGTATATTGCACTGAAACAACCTACGGCCTTCTGCATTGTTGACACGTGTGTATCCATCTATGTCATCTCCCACCAAGTGGATCTACTGAGGCAGGCCTCCTGCTCACTCAAGAACTCTGAATAGCATCCACGACTCTCTCTGAGTCCACAAAATGGCTCATCCCTGATGTTGATTTGGACTGCATGCTTGATCTTATAGATCCACTTGGAAGTCACCACTGAGTTACCCTCTGGTCTCAGAACTATCTCCTTGAAAGTATCACTAGGAGTTGCATGCCTCTCTGCATCCAACAAGCCTCTGGATATGACTCACCGAATCTCAGACTCCTAACTCTCATTGTATATTAACCACCACAAGAGATATAACTCACTCCTAACTTACAGAAGATATGACTCACTCCTGACTTACAGAAGATATGACTCACTTCTATCACTCATAAGAGATATGACTCACTTTTAACTTACAGAAGATACGACTCACTTTTGTCACTCACGAGAGATATGACTCACTCTTGTCCATTCAAGAGATATGACTCACTCTTGACATACAGAAGATATGACTCACTTTTGTCACTAGCGAGAGATATGACTCTCTCTTATCCATTCAAGAGATATGACTCACTCTTGACTTATAGAAGATATGACTCGCTTTTGTCACTCACGAGAGATATGACTTACTCTTGTCCATTCAAGAGATATGACTCACTCTTCAGAGCATAAATTTTCATACTAGATGCCTCTTCCCATAAGAACATGGGTAAATCTTGGTCATGGATCATCGCTTTGACAGTCTTCCTAATGAACCTATCCTGCAATACATGATAGAATTTTCCACACGAGTTAACCAATAACATTTATGCAATTATTCTATCAACAAAATATCAATTGAATTTAAGTAAAACTCATTGCTTAAAGCATTAAATACTTATCTTTGTTGTCGAATTCCTCTTGATCCCTGCCTCCTTGCAGAATTCACTAAAGTCCTTGGAGGTACACTCACCTCCAAAACCTTGATCTTCTTCTTTGTCAAGTTCTTTGCCTAAGCCTTGAACTCATGGAACCTGATCTAAATGCACTAGAACCAAGATCCCCTTTGATCTACCATTACTGCTCAAAAAGATCCCATGGCATTCTTGCCAAGTGTATAGCCCCTGCTAATATCCTCAATCTCTACTTGAAGCTCTGGAAGACCTCTTTGTGATAGCTAATATGCAAATATAGACTTGTCTTCTTTTCCAAGACTTCTTCTTATCAATCAAGATGCTTCAACATCAAGTTTTGTCTTCTTCTGTGGTGGATGCTCATCAACATTGGGTTTTGATGCATGTTGCTTTCCCTTCATTTTATTTTGAGGACATTGATAAGCATAGTGACCAAACGCTTGGAAATTGTAGCACTTGATCTTTGAAAGATCCTTCTTCTTCTGTTCTTGAATTGTCATGTGCCTAGAAGCACTATTGTCCATTGACCAATTATCACTATTATATGTAACAGTGTCATTAACAGCAGAGACAAAAGAACACTTGAGTTCATCTGCAATCTCAACATCATCCAGCCTATATTCTACTCTAGGACTAGACACCATATCGACCTAAATCTGAAATTTGATTCATAAACGCTAGTCCCAACAAAAATTAGGTCAAAATTGAAATTTGACAAAAGTGAAATCTAGCTCCACAAAAAGATGCGCCCTACCAAGGCGACCTTTAGGAAACTGAATTCAAGTCCAAACTTAGACTGGAAAGGTCCAAACTTGGAAGCCCTAATTTCTCAAACCTGCTTTTTTGGACCATAATTTTCTGGGCCTATTTTTGGACCCTAATTTTTGGGCCTTTTTTTGGACTCTAATTTTCCGGGCCTATTTTTTAGAGCCTAATTTTTCGAGCCTATTTTTTTCAGACCCTAATTTTTGGGCCAATTTTTTGGACCCTAATTTTTTGGCCCTACTTTTTTCGATCTGCTTTTTCACAGTTTTGTGCTATGGTTGTCTTCAACATTGCTCTGATACCATGTTGAATTTTAATCTATTTTCAGATCTTGACAATTATTTCACAATGACTTCAAGCATTCATTTCATCCCACATATTTCATTGAATAATTGCACACTGAAAATATCAACTTAAATTGTAGCAAAAACAAAGGATCATGGAAAGATAGCCATGCACAAGAAACAAGAATTTATCTTGGGAAACCCAATAGGGAGAAAACCCAACTAACTTTTCTTAGAAGAAATCAGTCCAATTCAAGTACTATGCCATTCATGAAGATGAACTCTAGCACATAAGAGTGTGCCCTTATTTCACAAGAAACCCTAGCGAATATCTAGTGAGGAATACCGAACCTCTAGGAAGAGAAAGAACCCAAAATTATTTGCTCCTTGCCTTTGCTAGGCTTTCCTTGAAAAATGCGCACAAGTAGAGAAGAGAAGTGATGACGTTGATGATAAGAATGAAGTGTGTGAACACTTTATTTATATTCTTTTGCTCACTTGAATTTATCCTCTTGGGGACGACCTGTACAATTTCACTGGGGCCGCCTTGTTTTTTTGGTCTTCATCTTTCATTTTATCTTCAAGTCAACTTGTCTTATTGTCTTCAATTTTCTTCCGAGACTTCTTCAATCTTTGACTTGACTTCTTGGTTATTTCTTCATCATAGAAAATTTGTCCTTGTTGATGTTCATCTCCTCACATGCACGTCTATTCACCCATAGAACTCTAATGTTGATTTGACCCTACTCTAAGAAGTCTGTGACACTTCTTATAGCCTATGTCAAATTCAACGTTATATTAGACTTGTATATTCCACAACGGGATGAAATCCCCTATCAAATAAACAAGTCAACTCACTCTAATATAGAATAGATCACTCCCTCATGGAGCAAGCAACGTGAGAGAACCCTGGGGCCAATCACCACTAGCATAGCCCTGTGAGTGATTGTCTAACTGCCCCTGCCAAGTCCATTCACCACTAGCATATCCCCGTGAGTGAATGTATCATTCCCCCTTGGTCAAGTCAGCAAGACCAATCCAGGAGAATGTCTACTCGATGCTGCAACTTGGAGAAACATCAATAGTAGAGAGATATGTGTCCTTAGTCCACACTATGAGGCCTTTTTTTCTCAATCCATGCTGCAAGACCTTTGTTCTCAATGTAGTTTGCACACAACAACCAACTACAATGCAATAGTAACCAGACTAATTAAAATCAAGACTCTACTTTTACTCTGCCACTGATAACTCTATCTTCAGAATTGATTATTTGACTAATGCAGGGCAATTAAGACAGATCTATGGAAATCACATTGTTTATTTGACTAATGCAGGGCTACACATTTGTAAATGAAAATAGTTTTCCTTTTAGGTTTTTTATTGATGAGTAGTTGATTGCCCAATAATTCTCTAAAGGTAACTTTTCACAATTATGTGCTTCTTTTTCTATCAATTCAAGCTTCAATTGGTGCCAATACATGGGTGGTCAGTGGATCTCCTCAAACAAAGAGTAGTACTCCTTACCTTCCTTTTTCTTTAATATTTTTCTAATAGGGTTGTAAACTCAGGTAGATGATAACATTTTTTATGAGGGATGAATAATACATTATAAATGATTATGTATGCATACTTCAGTTTCAATTTATTTGTCTTCAAATAATTTGTATCTATTATTATGAATCAAGAACTTCAGGATCTTCTTCCAAGGATCATCAATCAACCAGGTATGAGATCCTGCACCATGTAGTGCTTGAAATTGTGTGTGTTTTTCATGCAGATTTGATGTTTTAGAACTTATCACAACATTAAAACTTCTAGAAGAAATGTATAAATGAAGAATTGTTAAATTATTATCATAGTTCAATTCTATTGAATGCAAGGCTAGACAATTTTTCCAACCTAAGGAAGATTGCATAGCAATTCCAGAAGCATGAAGTTCACCCTTCTGCTGAAGAAGAAGATGATGATGTGCCGGACCTTGTTGAAGGAGAGACCTTTGAGGAAGCAACTAACCAAGAACATAAAAACAGTTAATCCCAAGTCAAGCATTAGGATAAGTTACAACAAGTCATAGGCTTTCGCATGAGATAATACGCTGCTGGTCTTTGCAACTCCGGTATTTTAATTTAGGATAAGATAACCTAATATTTAATAGATGGAAGGATGACTTACTAAATTCAATTTTGAATATACATCTTACACCAGGCCAAAGTCAATCGACAAGTATGGCAGGCATCGCGGACCTACGCCATGGATATATAGCTCTGTCTTGGGCGTTAAGAGTTCTACAAAGATTGGATTATACCTCTTCGAGGCATGCATTGACGGATTCACCCAGATCCAAGGTACATTTCTTAATAAGTTAGTGTGACAGGGGAACGATGGCGAGTAACAATGTTGAGATCGTTGGATTGAAGTAAAGGGTAAAAATAAAACCAACCAGGGATGATAACACGTTCTTCATATACAAATCACCATGTCCATGGAAGACGGTATATTGAAGTTGCATCATGCTGCACCCAACTAACCAATACTAACGGCATAGTAAGATATAGTTACAGTGTATTCACTCGTCACGAGCATACCTTGGAATGTCCATACTCAAAGTCATAGTAAACATCAATCTACTTCGAACCAGGGTTTTGAAGATCCACATTTATTCGTTACCAACATGCATAATGCCAGTATCATGGCCATGTAAATATCGACTTCGAAGAATCTATAAAAACACAATATTTACGTTTTCCATATCGATTTCATCATTAACATTGAGAATTTCATAATAGAATAATACAAAGAAAATAAGCATTAACCACATAAATATAAATAATCTTTGAACCTGATTCCGGCATTTTAAAGATAGAGCTACTATGTTGTAGATCGTAGCTTAGAGTGGAGCAGTTGTCGTAGCGGCTATTCTTTGTTGCGTCCGGTCCAATAACCATCTGACCCCTCGGTTGACCTCCCTACCAATTCTAGGAGTATTTTTCTTCCTCCCAGACCCTCAAGAAATGGGGCTGTAGAGAACACACACATGCACTAAGAATCCAGAAATGAGATTTCCCCCTCACTAGAATTATTGCCAAACTCACAATAGAAGCAAATCAACACTTAGTTACCATTACGATAGTCATCCAATAATAGGGTCCTTTCCCTTTCTTCTTGTCTTCCTTTAATAGGCAAATTCCCTACGACACATGTCGCTCCATGCAAGATATCTTTTATTTCTATTATTTAATTACAATTCCCTCACCCAGCCATGTGTCGCTCTCCCATGAGAGTGCACATGCATTCCTCAATTTTCTCTTAGATGTTTCTTGATGCTTAACTCTCAATCTCTATTTTTGTGGGTGCAAGTGGAATTGACTAGATGATGATGTCTAGTCTATTATTTGCTCTTAATCTAAATATTCCCCATTATTTAATTACTAAAAATCATTTCATGCACAAAATAGCTTAATGCAATACTATATGCCAAATACATAAATTTTCGCCATCCGTTCTCTTTATGGGTCTAGGTATCGCATCATCAGGTCCTTTTGACAACCATTCTTTCTTTACCATCTATGTACCACATCGTTGGGTCCTTCCGACAATACTTTCTTTTTCATCTTATTTGCGGGAATTTTATGTAGTGATTTAGGAGTCGTTACCTTCAATCATCCGGCTACACTCTATTGGAGACTAATGGCGCCGAGGAGTAAGTTCGTTCTTACTGCGCGCACCTCAACCTCGTACGTGACCAATCCGTTATGGTCTTCCCCGTATGACTTCACGCTCACCGGAGTAAAGAAGGAAGGGATTTCAACTCGTGCGTGGATGCTATTGGAAGTCAACATCATCGTCGTTCTTCCGTTTGTGTTTTCCCCATACTCTATAGCCCAATTATTTCCTTTGTGAGTCAGTTGGTAACAACGTTACCTGTTGCTACACACATACTCAGAGTATTCATTAGTAGCACTGCTTTTCATCATAATTCATGCAATTATAATCATAATCTTGATTCATTTCATAAATCTGCTAATCATTAAGCAGAACATCCATTTGTTCCTAAACATCGTATATTCCATAAATCTGCCAATCGTTAAGTAAAGCATGCACTTATTCATAACATCAAGAAAAATATCCATTTGTCCATAAGCAGCATATATTTCATCATTTTTATTTAGCATCTTTTCACAATGTACTTGGTCATCATATGTTTCCCAATCATTCAAACATCTTTATTTCAACTAGTACTTAATTTATCATTTTTATTAAGAATTATTTAATTGGGTCACTTAGCAAGTGCCCTCAAAGTCTACAGCCAGTCTAGGGGCATTACATACACCCCTTCTTATTTAGAACTTCGTCTCAAAGTTCAAACAAATATGGAAAACTACGACGCATCTCAGCTGCGTCCTCCCAGGTTGCAGAGCTAGGACTATAACTGTCCCACTGCATTTTGACTTGGTCTATCACACGGTGTCTAAGCTATCACATTCGCTGGTCCAACACACAAATAGGTTCGACCATCACGACCCTGTCATCCGTTATCTACACATTACTAAAATCAATAACATGTGAAGCATCGGGAACATAGTAACGTAAAACAAAAACATGGAAAACATTGTGGATCCTACTCAAAGATGACGACAAGTCAAGACGATAGGCCATCGGTCCTATCTGTTCCAAAATCACAAAGGGTCCTACAAACCTAGGGCAACTTGCCTCCCTTGCCAAACTTTATCGAACTTTTCTGCGGTTTCACTCGGAAAAACACTTTGTCACCTGTCTTATAACTTCAGTTAGTTCTATGCACATCCGCATAGCTCTTATGTCGATCTTTTTCTTCCTTCAGTCGAGCACGAATGGTCATCATTTACTCTTCCATTTCTTGTATCACCTCTGGGCCTAGTAATGCCCTATCTTCCAATCTATCCCAAATCAAGGGTGTTCTACAAGGTCTTCCATACAGGAATTATAACGGCCCCATCTGTATATAACTCTGGTAACTATTGTTGTAGGAAAATTCTACTAACGGTAGGTATTATTCCCACCTTTTCTGTTGATCCATCACGTACATTCTTAACATATCCTCTAATACTTGGTTCACCCTTTCGGTTTGTCCATCTATTTCTTTGTGATAGGCGGTGTTGAAGTTAAGCTGAGTTCCTAGAGCCTCTTCAAAGCTTGTCCAAAATCTCCTCATGAATACTAAGCCTCTATCTGAAATGATCTTCTTAGGTATTCCATGCAATCATACTATCTCATTCATAAAAAAATTATCAATCTTGGGAGCTTGATAAGTGTTCTTGATTGGTATGAAGTGTGCACTCTTGGTAAGAGTGTCAACTACTACAAAGATAGTGTCGTGTCTCTTGTTGGTTAGCGGTAGACCAACTATAAAATCCATGGATATGACTTCCCATTTGGATTCATGGATTACGTGGGGATGGAGCAATCCTACAGGGTGTTGGTGTTCCGCCTTAACCAATTGGCATTCCATACATTTCGCTATAAGGTTCACCGCGTCCTTTTTCATTCATTTCCAAAAGAATAAAGGTCTTAGATCCGCATACATCTTTTTGACTTTGGGATGGGCTCTGTAAACTACGTGATGAGCTTATGCCAATATCAAACTTCAGACCTCCTCGTTCTCGGGTACATAAATGCGGTTGTTATATCTCAGTAATTTGTTTGCATCTAAGGAATATCCTTCATACTTTGGTACCCTCATTTCTTCGTTCTTCAATTCCGTTCTAACTTCATTATACCATGCATCACTACGTTGTAGTTCTAGTATCTTTTCTCTCAAGTTGGTCTTCATAGGTATTACTTAGAATATTCTCGGTCTTCGATTGAGTGCATTAGCCACCTTGTTCAAAGTCCCCTTTACATAGGTTATGTCGAAATCATATTCACTGAATAACTCTGACCACCTTCCTTGTCTTGCATTTAAATCGCTTTGGGTAAATATATGTTGTAATCCACAATTATATGCCTTTAGTTCAAATTTCTTTCCGACTAAATAATGTCGCCACAATCTTAAGGAATGAATTATTGATGTCATTTCCATATCGTGGGTTGCATAGTTTTCTTCGTGCGGATGAATCCTTCGGGAGGTGTAAGCAATCACCCTCCCTTCTTGCATCAAGGCACATATGATTCCATTCTTTGACGCATCCGTGCATACTAGGAAATCTTGGTCCATGTCAGGAACTCTTAATATTAGTGTAGTTGTTAATAGTTCCTTAAGTTTAGTGAAATCCTCTTCACACTTCTCTATCCATATAAAGGGTCGATTCTTCTTTTGCAACTTCGTTATGGGTCCTACTACCTTGGAGAAACCTTCGACAAAACGTCTATAGTACCCAGAAAGTCCCATGAAACTTCGTACCTTGTCTACGTTGGTGGGTGTTGGCCATTCCCATATTGCTTCTATCTTTGCAGGATCCACTGCAATTCTGTCAACAGAAATGATGTGTCCGAGATAATGAATCTCTTTTTGAAAGAAGGAACACTTTGAGAACTTTTTGTACATGTGATTCTCTCTTAAGCACTGAAGTACTGCTCTTATATGTTCCCAATGTTCTTCTGGTGTCCTTGAATAGATCAAGATGTCATCCAAAAACACTTGTACAAACTTATCTAGTTATTGAAGGAATACTCCATTCATCAAATTCATAAGCACACTTGGCACATTCGTCAATCCAAAAGGTACCACTACAAACTTGTAGTGCCTAAATCTCGTCTTGAAGGCAGTCTTAGGAATGTCTTCTTCCTTTACTCTTAACTGATGGTATCCTGATCTTAGATCTATCTTAGAGAATATTGTTGCACCCTTCATTTGATCAAAAAGATCGTCAATCCTTGGTAGAGGGTTTTGGTTTCTTATAGTTGCTTTATTTAACTGACTATAATCGATGTACAAACGCCACGATCCGTCCTTCTTCTTGAAAAAAATTATTGGTGCTCCCCATGGAGACACGCTAGGCCTAATCAGTCCCAAGTCTATCAATTCCTGAAGTTGAATCTGCAATTCGTTTAACTCTGGTACTTACATTCGATAAGAGGTGATTGTTATAGGTTTTGTTCCTGGCTTCAGTTCAATGGTAAATTCTATCTCGCGCTGCGACGGTAGACCAGGTAATGCTTTTGAAAATACATGCATGTATTCCAAAAATGGAGGATGGTTGACTATTTCAACTTTATCTCCTTCCTTTTTCATGGCTATGACTGCATACAAATGGCACCCCTTTCTCATACTTTTCTTTAATTGCATGGATGAAATCATTCTTAGGGAAACTTTCCTCGTTTTCCTGGTCAATGCCCTCTTGTAACCTTCGTCATCATAGAAGGTTAGCTCCTTGCTTCGACAGTCCATCACGGCTGCATGCACTTCTAGCCAATCCATACCTAGAATCAAATCATATGTCCCCAACTCCGTAGCATAGAATGACACTTTAGTAGAGCATGCTCCTAAGTCTACTTCACAATCCTCTAATTTGAGACCCACTCTTTGCATACTACCGAAGGCCATTTCGACCGCGTCGAAATTTTCTTGATCAATTTCCATCATCTTACTATGTTCTAAAGCTTTAAAAGAAATAAAACTTTATGTTGCACCAGGATATACTAGCAAAGAGAATACGTTACTGTTTATCTTACCTGTAGTCTCAAGGACTGTCAAATAATGGTCGGCTTGGTAGTTGTTGACCACTGCATGAATACGGTGAGCATGACCCAAATTGGATGTAGTGTTCTATCGTGATCCCTGGACTGGTCCTTGTGCTCTTCCATTACTCTAATTTTGTCCAGGGAATTCACTCTGGAAGTGCGTGCCTCCACATTTCCAACATCCTTCCTTAGGACCCCTAGTTGCCCCTCCCATAGGTGTATTGTTATGTCGTGGTCCAAACTGGGTCGGTTTCCCAAAAGGTCTTACATGATCGTTTCTCGATGGTGGTAGTCGGTAGGGTGCTCGAGCTTCTCTATTTTGTCTTCCACTATAAGATCCCATCCCAAATATTTTATGTCCATAGTAATTTTTAGGTGCATGGGAAGATTGACTACTTCTATCACCACTAACGAAACTTTTACTCGACGGTCCCTTGCTCAAAATATATTCTTCTGCTATGAGGGATTTCCGAACTGCGTCATGCAAAGTGGAGGGCATGAATATAGTAACTTTGTCTCTGATGTTCTAGTTCAGTCCAAAAATGAACTTATTAACCTTTATCTTTTCTGTCGAGACATGAGGTGCATACCTCAGCAGCTCCATGAAACAAACTTCATATTCTTGCACTATCCGGTACCCCTATCGTAAATCATTGAAGTCATTCAACTGTCGTTCAATGAATTCATCGAAAAGGTAGTGCTAGCGGAAGTGCTCTTCAAATAATTCGCATGAAACCTCACTAGTTTCCAAGCCTAACTACGGGCCCTTCCACCATAGTAGAGCTTCTCCCTTCAGCTACAGGCCGACCATACGAACTTTCAGATTTGAAGTGTAATCTCTTAGAGAAAAACACATGGCCATGTTTTCCAACCATGCCTCGACGTTGGTTCCCTCAATGGAACCCCAAAATTCTGTAAATATGATATTTTCCAATTCTCGGTGCACATTAACCGGTGGTGGATTATGTGATACCGTTGTCGCTTGCGAGTTGCCATTTCCGCGCTTCAACCTAGTAATCAACGCTTCCGACATACGTTGGATGTTTCTCATCATGGAAACTACTTCTCCGGCGGGAACGGTGTCATGATCCTCTTGTCATGGAGGGGTAATCATAGGAGTCGATGCGGAAGGTGCACGCCTTGCCCTCGCCCGACTCTCCCTTTTCCCCTTCATCCACAACGATCCATAACCTATTTTTCCATTTTTCCACAAAAAGGTTCATTAACTTTCATCATCAAATAAAATTAAAAATCGCAAACACAAACTTTAACCTATCCAATTTTTTATGGTTGCAGAAGTAAAACACTACTTTTATCGGTCCAAACAAGGTTCGAACGGCACTAATACCATATGTAGAGACCTCACTCTACTAGAATGCATACACAAATTTTTTTTGAAACTGCTAAACCTTTTAGGGTTTAAATTCACCTAACAAATTTGTTTGTGATATTATGGAAACAACATTAATTATATAACCATAAAGTTAATGTATAATAGTCAAATTCAAATGTCGGTAATGACAGAGTTAATTCGACCTTGAGCCATTTAAATTACAAATGATTCTCTACAAGACTCATACTAATTCGAGGAGCTAATTATTAACTTCAAATACAATTTAATTACAAAGATAATCCATTTATTCGATTTTCATCCCTAATATGCATATAGAGATCATTTGAGATTTACTACAAATTCTAATGAGATAAATAGAAGAACCATGCTATTATTCGAAATCCCATCAATAAAATTCTAATGCAATTGAATCATATAGTTAAACTATTAATCGAAGCCATTAGGGTATTTGATAAGATTATAATACAATAAGCAATATTAATAAACATTTATTTGAAACCCTTTAATAAAATTCCAATGCAGTAAACAATAGAACTAAACTTATTATTCGACGATGACAAGTCCATTGACGAGAATGCATATTGATTTCACACGAACCGTTGATATATTTAATAACAATTCTAAGTAATAGATAACAGGACCGAATTACCATTGACAATGAATATTTTTCCATAGACTGAATATTGATCTTATGAGAATCGTTGAGATAGTAGTAACGTTCCAAAATAATAAATAACATAACCAACTATATATTATCAGTACATATTTCATTAAGAAATTTCACTTCTATCTCACACAACGTCGCATAACTACAATATCCCATCATAAATTCGACAATGATATTCTATTAATTGCATAAATATATTCTATTGGATTTGGTGACATAGCTCAACATACATGTTGTTTAATTTATTGTAGATCTCCGAACTAAATCGATGAGTAACTATTGAATTCAATTGCAGGTTAATGTATCAAAATTAAATCATAATTCGATAGTTAAGTGATCTGCATATATCTTCTAATTAACATGTTGTAGATGTCACGTCCCCTCCCGTCGATTCGGATCAAGGAAGGGAACATGACTCAATTTCTGGGCTTTTACAAAAAATCGGTTCCATTCATCAAATTCATTAAAACAGATAAAATACATATGTGCAGATGCATATTCAAAATAGAGACGCACAGTGGAATTAAATTATCCACACACATATTACATGCATTCATCATCATAATCATAACAATCTTCCAATTTAAAAACAATGCAGAAGTAAAACACATAGATAATACTTATATTGATTGTGTAATTTCCCCAAGAAACTAACTATGCAGCTGCAACATTCCACCCAACCATAGGCCAATTGTGTTCATCAATCTCTCAACACAATTGCCACCCCCGAGTTGGGCATGATTTCCACAAGGAAAGGGAACACTCAATCTCATGCACAACCCAAGCAATGGATACCCATAACCCATACCCAAACATACTCTTTCCACACACACAGCAAGCTCAAATATTGGTCATGGATACACATTTTTAACTATGGGATTTACAAAACAGGGTTCCCAGTGGTTCATCCAATCCGTGGCACACCCAAAACAAATTGTGGGGAAGGAAAACCGACCACAGGGAAGAAAACATTTTTTCCCACATGTATGTGAGCATTCGAATGGACAAAAACAGCCTCTATGAACCCCTAAATTAAGATCCCTTCCTCCTAGTCACTCTGCAACACCAAAAACGCCCTCTTCACAGCTATAAAACAAGGATACAAAGGAAAAACGTGGAGGGAAAATGCCCCACCAGCTAGAACTGCGTGAGAGAGCCAAAACTGGTTCATGAATAATTGGCTTGGGGAGCAAATTCATGGATCTTTTCTTGCCCAAGAATCCAAAACAAGTTTTTCAAAAATGGTGGCTTTCACATACCCGAATTTGGACAGCCATACCTCTCCATTCCCCAAAGCATTAACTACCTCAACTAACTCTTGGTAGAAATAAATGATTTGGTACAAAAGTCAACATGGGTAGTTGAGGGTTTATGGGTTCTCTCATTGACACTTGGCTTGAATTGATTGGATCCAAGGGTTTGAATATTTCCCTCCCAATTCCTTGCAAAAATCATGCCCCCATACTCTTGTTGCATTGCATAGCTAGTTGTGGGTATTTTATTAAAATGCATATTTACATGATACTTACAATTTCCATTGTGCGTGACTAGCACGCAAACCATATGCATCAATTTTTAACACTAAATCGATTGTGGGGCCTTGGCCTTGATCTCCTCACGATGATTTTATGACAATTTTACATCATTTACATGTTTAATGCAACAGGGTCAAAATCGGGATATTACAGTAGATCTCATAGCCCAACCATGGGTTAATCATCGAAATCAGATACAAGTATGAATAACAGGGACAATCATTAAATTCGACAGTGGAACTGTTCGTTTACGACTTGCATATGTTCCTTTGGATTTTGTTTAATATCTCATAACCAAGATCGTTGGTTAATCATTGAATTCAAATGCCAACATCTAATAATAGAGATAAGTAATTAAATACAACAATAACGAGTCTACCAATCACATGCTTATATTCCCTTGGATTTGTTATAGATATAATAACCAGATCGCGGACCTATGCCATGGATCTATAGCTTTGTCTTGGGTGTTAAGAGTTCTACAAATATTGGATTATACCTTCTCGAGGTATGCATTGACGGATTCGCCCAGATTTAATGTACATTTCTTATTAAGTTAGCGTGACAGGGGAACGGTGGCGAGTAACAACGTTGAGATCGTTGGATTGAAGTAAAGGGTGAAAAAAACCCAACCAGGGATGGTAATACGTTCTTCATATACAAATCCCCATGTCCATGGAAGACGGTGTATTGAAGTCGCATCACACTGCACCCAACTAACCAATACTAACGGCGTAGTAAGAGATAGTTACAGTGGATTCACTCGTCACAAGCATCCCTTCGAAGGTCCATACTTGGAGTCATAGTAAACATCAATCTACTTCGAACCACGGTTTTGAAGATCAAAATTTATTCGTTACCAACATGCATAATGCCAGTATCATGGCCATGTAAATATCGACTTCGAAGAATTTATAAAAACACAATATTTGTGTTTTCCATACCGATTTCATCATTAACATTGAGAATTTTGAGAATAGAATAATACAGAGAAAATAAGCATTAACCACATAAATATAAATACGATTTGAACCCGATTCCGACGTTTTAAAGATAGAGCTACTATGTTGTAGATCATAGCTTAGAGTGGAGCAGCTGTCATAGCGGCTATTCTTTGTCGTGTCTGGTCCAATAACCAACTGACCCCTTGGTTGATCTCCCTACCAATTATGGGAATATTCTTCTTCCTCCTAGACCCCCGAGCAATGGGGTCGTAGAGAACACACACATACACTAAGAATCCAGAAATGAGATTTCCCCCTCAGCGGGATTCTTTCCAAACTCACAATAGAAGCAAATCAACACTTAGTTACTGTTACGATAGTCATCTAACAATAGGGTCCCTTCCCTTTCTTCTTGTCTTCATTTAATAGGCAAATTCCTTGCGACACATGTCGCTTCATGCAAGATATCTTTTATTTATAATTATTTAATTACAATTCCCTCACCCATCCATGTGTCGCCCTCCCATGAGAGTGCACATACATTCCTCAAATTTCTCTTATATGTATCCTCATGCTTAAATCTCACACTCTATTTTTGTGGGTGCAAGTGGAGTTGACTAGATGATGATGTCTAGTCTATTATTTACTCTTAATCTAAATATTCCCCATTATTTAATTACTAAAAATCATTTCATGCACAAAATAGCTTAATGCAATACTATATGCCAAATACATAAATGTTCATCATATGTTCTCTTTAAGGGTCTAGGTATCGCATCATCGGGTCCTTTCGACAACCATTCTTTCTTTACCATCTAGGTACCACATCGTCAGGTCCTTCAGGCAATACTTTCTTTTTCATCTTATTTGCGGGAATTTCATGTAGTGATTTAGGAGTCGTTACCTTCAATCATCCGACTACACTATATTGGATACTAATGGCGTTGAGGAGTAAGTTCGTTCTTACTGCACGCCCCTCAACCTCGTACATGACCAATCCGTTATGGTATTCCCCGTACGACTTCACGCTCACCCAAGTAAAGCTGGAAGGGCTTTCAACTTGTGCGTGGATACTATCGGAAGTCGACATCGTCGTCATTCTTCCGTGTGTGTTTCCCCCATACTCTATGGCCCAATTATTTCCTTTGTGAGTCAGTTGGTAACGACGTTACCTGTTGCTACACACATACTCAGAGTATTCATTAGTAGCACTGCTTTTCATCATAGTTCATGCAAATATAATCATAATATTGATTCATTTCTTAAATCTGCTAATCAGTAAGCAAAACATCCATTTGTTCCTAAACATCGTATATTCCATAAATCCGCCAGTCGTTAAGCAAAGCATGCACTTATTCATAACATCAAGAAAAATATCCATTTGTCCATAAGCATCATATATTTCATCATTTTTATTTATTATCTTTTCACAGTGTACTATATGTTTCTCAATCATTCAAACATCTTTATTTCAACTAGTACTTAATTTATCATTTTTATTAAGAATTATTTAACCGGGTCACTTAACAAGTGCCCTCAAAGTATACATCCAGTCTAGGGGCATTACATACACCCCTTTCTTATTTAGAACTTCGTCTCGAAGTTCAGAACAAATATGGAAAACTACAACGCATCTCAGTTACGTCCTCCCAGGTCGAAGAGCTAGGACTATAACTATCCCACTGCACTTTGACTTGGTCTATCACACGGTGTCTAAGCTGTCGCATTCGTTGGTCCAGCACATAGATCGGTTTGGCCAACATGACCCTATCATCCTTTATCTGCACATTACTCAAATCAATAACATGTGAAGCATCAGGAACATAGTAACGTAAAACAGAAACATAGAAAACATTGTGGATCCTACTAAAATATGGCGGCAAGTCAAGACGATAGGCCATCAATCCTATCTGTTCCAGAATCACAAAGGGTCCTACAAACCTAGGGCATAACTTGGCTCCCTTGCCAAACTTTATCGAGCTTTTCTTCGGTTTCACTCGCAAAAACACTTTGTCACCTGTCTTATAACTTCGGTTAGTTCTATGCGCATCCGCATAGATCTTCTATCGATCTTGTGCTTCCTTCAGTCGAGCAGGAATGGTCATCATTTGCTCTTCCATTTCTTTTATCACCTCTGGGCCTAGTAATGCCCTATCTTCCAATCTATCCCAAATCAAGGGTGTTCTACAAGGTCGTCCATACAGGAATTCAAAAGGTGCCATCTATATAGAACTCTGGTAACTATTGTTGTAGGAAAATTCTACTAACTGTAGGTATTCTTCCCACCTTTTATGTTGATCCATCACGTACATTCTTAACATATCCTCTAATACTTGGTTCACCCTTTCGGTTTGTCCATCTGTTTCTGTGTGATAGGCAGTGTTGAAGTTAAGCTGAGTTCCTAAAGCCTCTTCAAAGCTTGTCCAAAATCTCCTCGTGAATACTGAGCCTCTATCTGAAATGATCTTCTTGGGTATTCCATGCAATCGTGCTATCTCATTCATAAAAAATTTATCAATCTCGGGAGCTTGATAAGTGTTCTTGATTGGTAAGAAGTGTGCACTCTTGGTAAGAGTGTCAACTACTACAAAGATAGTTTCATGTCTCTTGTTGGTTAGCGGTAGACCAACTATAAAATCCATGGATATGACTTCCCATTTGGATTCATGGATTGCGTGGGGATGGAGCAATCCTGCAGGGTGTTGGTGTTCCGCCTTAACCAATTGGCATTCCAAACATTTCGCTACAAGGTTCACCACGTCCTTTTTCATTCCTTTCCAAAAGAATAAAGGTCTTAGATCCGCATACATCTTTTTGACTCCGAGATGGGCTCTGTAAACTGCGCGATGAGCTTATGCCAATATCAAACTTCGGACCTCCTCATTCCCGGGTACATAAATGCGGTTGTTATATCTCAGTAATCTGTCTGCATCTAAGGAATATCCTGTTGAATATGGTTGTCATTGATGACAAGCCATTAATGAAAAATGAGTACAAAGGTTGATGACATGGCAAGGAGGGCATGATAGTTTGGGTCTTGGAACCAACACATATGGTGGTTTGTAATCCCATGAGTGTTGGAGCCTTTGATATGATGGAATTCTTGGTCATGATTCCCTTACCACTTTGAGGAAGTACTTAATTCTCATAATTTTGTTATGAAGGAGGATGAAAAAGTCTGAATGTGGAGTTATGCCTCAATTTGATGGAGTATTAAAGGCTGAGGTAGCCGTAATACACAGAATTCCATGGAAGCGATCATCATGCTTAAAACCACACAATTTAAGGTGAATGTAAATGACCTATATTGTGGTCATTTACCATGTTAAAGATATAAGTAAAACAAGTTGCTTGTAAACACTTGATCCACAAGCATTTGAATGCATGATGATTAAAAAATTCCCTTAAGCATTTCGTTGTATGAAGTGAGCATAGCACAACATGAAGGCCCTTACCCAGCCTTTGACGTGGTAACAAAACTCTCAAGAATGAGAATAAAAATATAATAAAAAACAAAAACAAGAATTCAAAATAAAAATATACATATACCATGTCAGCTCCATAAAATGTCCTATAAGATTTTTAAAATTTAAATTTAAATTATAGCAAGTCGACTCAGTAAAAATCCAAGTTGGATATATATAAATAACACCTTCACTCCATTCATTTAAACACATAACTTTGAACAATTCCTCTCTTATTTTAGGATTGCTCTTAGGCCACCACAGAAGTCTAAATTTCGGGCTTGATCTCAGTGGAAGTCGTGCAACATAAAATTGAAGTTGAAATTTACTCTCTCTCTTTGAATTTCGGGTATCTCCCTGAGGCAGCTACAGTGAAATTCGGTGTTGATATACAGTGAGGCAACAGCAGTCTGAGGTAGCTACAGTATTGAAGAATTTTATGATCTAAACCCTTTTGGTGGAGGTAGCTGCTAAGTTGAAGAAATTTCAGGTGACCTTTGAAGTCTGAAGCAGCCACAGTATTTTAATGTTTTTGGAAGGTTGAAGTTCAATTTTTCACCTCTGAAACACGACCTCACTGAAGGTTAAACAATCCTTCTCTTTAAGCTGTTCAATTTTTCACCTCTGAAACACGACCTCACTGAAGGTTAAACAATCCTTCTCTTTCTCTGATTTTGGGCAACAGTACATGAGTTCAGATTAGAACAAGTTTTGATGACATCACTGAGGCAACAGTTTGGAAAATTGGGTGGACGCTTAGTTGAACATATGTAGGACGTAAATTCGAACAACAACAACATAATTTTATCTCTATAAAATGATATGGCTTGACTTGACAAGGATAGTGAATGATTGAGAAAACTGGGCATGATATGTATTTTGAGCAGAGTCTTGTATAAACCTTTCATGACTTAGATGCATTAAGCAAACCCTTGTACAAGAATCTTTGACATGGGCATGAACTGAATCTATTGTGACTTGGCATGAGCCTAAACACTTGAATTTGGCATGTGAAGACATGAGCAACATTGATACTTGAGCAGACTTGAATATTTGATTGTGACAGTAGTGACATGATAGTGGACAGGTTGATGACAGTGACACCTACTGCAGAATGATTTGACAGAGTGACAAAAGTGGACAAGTTTGTTGAGCATATGGTTGATTGAGTTATTGATTGAGTTGATTTGACATAACAGAAGTCAAAGACAAGTACTGCAGATTGATGATATGACAGTTGGAAAATAAATGAGATAGTGATCAGTATGTGAAGGCAAGCTAGGTCTTGCAATTCTTCTTAATTGGTGCTAAGAAAACTAGGCTGGGCCTTGACATAGGAGTTGGTGCTCTTTGGTCAGTTGGTGTTGATGTAATCGGAAGATTGAAGTCTTCATTGTAATTTATATCAAATTATGAATCAATATTACTATACTTGTTTGGTGTTGTGTCTCTTGTTGATGACATATTTATGTAGATAGACATCTGTTGATTAGTTGATAGTGTTGTACATATGATGAACTCAGCTTAATTTTTTAGAAGTGAAAATTGTAAAGAGTGATACCATACTGATTCACCCCCCCCTCTTAGTGTGCCATTGTGTTCAACAATTGGTATCAGAGTAGGCCTTCACCATGAGCCTAGCAAGCTTGAAGGAGATCTGTGGACACACAATGGAAGGACAATCAGAGTTATCCAACAAATAGGTTCCAGTATTTGACGTGATAGATTACTTTGGATGGAGAAGTAAGATGAAAGCTTATCTGAAGAAGTTTGGTGTATGGGAGATTACTTCTTGAACTGGAAGTGGTATATCCTAAACTACCTCTAACCCTAGGTCTATATTGTACTTCACCTACTTTTGAATGGCTTGTTGATGCACTTCCCATATATGTTTGATTGATCTACTTGATTCTTGTTGTGCATTTCATCCTTCTTAAAACCATTCTTGTTCCTATGCATGCAATTATGCTTCCATTTGTTCTTCTTGTTTAATCTAGTCTACCAAAATATCTCAGCTTCTTGCATCAATTATAGCCTCTCGTCAATTTTTTAAGTATGTGATGAATGCTTGTGTTACTTTTCATTGGCTATAAGTATGGGAAAAATAAATTGGTCATTTATAGGTCAATGTCCACAATTTCAGCCATGTTTCCTATGTCTTCCAACTTCTTCTTTATTTCCTCAATTTTTTCATGTTCATGTTCCAATATAGCAATGGTCTGGTTAGTTTGAATCAACTTCTTGTTTTCTGCTTGCAACTGGTTTTTCTTCTTTGTTTCCTCAATTTTCTAATGTTCATGTTCCAATATAGCAATGGTCTGGTTTGTTTTCAACTTCTTGTTTTTTGCTTGCAACTGCTTTTTATTGTGAACAAGTTAATAAGAAGGTTCTTCATTCAATCAACTGGGTCGTTATGAGTATTAGTGACTCTGGACCACGATGACTTTTCAATATGCTCCATGCAAGTGTGACATGCACTTGTTTTCTTTTTCTCTCCTTTGTTTTAATTTATTTGTCAAGCTACTCCATTGTTGGCTCCTTTCTTTACTTATTGCTTTATATAATTCTTGGATTTCAAAGTCAAAAGCATCCCCTAAATAAAATTATACTTCTATTTACCTTGTTGTTCTCCTTGGAGTATGAACGTAGTGAATTTTTCTCTAGTTTTACTCTTTTCTTCATATGTTTCTTGCTAGATTTGTCCCTTTTTCCATTGTTTTAATTATTTTGTGTTAGTCAACTATTGCCCTTTTAGTCGACTTGATTCCATTTGTTGGGTCAACCCTTTGTTGTTTCTTCTTATATTATACCTCTCCTTATAGGTCATTCTGCTACTGCAACTCAATCTACTATAGTGCTTCTTTTAGTGAAGTCATTGTCTGACCCCCTTTTTCCTGTAGTCCATTACTGGATCTATTATTCCATAATCAATTTTCAAGTAGATAGGTTCGCAGTTGATTTTTGATGGTTGACTTGGTGTTTTTCTTATTTGTCTCTCTCACCCAAGTCTAGAAATTTTTCATTAATTCTTGTGCACCTTCCCGAGTGTCAATTTCTTGTTTGATTGGTGTGTCTTTTGGTGGTGAAGGGGCATTCACCAAATCAACGGGGATTTTTTTGCTAGATTGTCCATCATTTTCAACTATTTTTATACTTTTATGGTAAATCTTGTTCAATTTTCGTTCCCTCGGTATTTTTCTTCTTTGCCTACTTTGATGCATCTTGAGTTGCTTGTGCCTTCTATTATTGAAGCATATCTAGGTTTACCTACATCATCTTTTCAATTGTAATTTTATTCTTAATGGATTCAACTATGATATTTTTCACCTTGTATTTCGCCTATATATATTCCAGACCCATGCTTGATTCCAATACTTGCTTCCTTTTCTATGCTTATTCCTTTGTGAATTTTCCTTTTCCTTCACCATACACTATAAGTACTTATCACTCCATTTCATATAATTTATTTTTGTGTTAATGATATTTAAAATATAGTTATTTTGTTCCTTGCATTAGAACTTCTAAGCCACCCAAAGTTGAATTACTTGTCGAGTCAGTCTCGAGTTGTTCTATCTTCTATCTTGGCTTTCTATCGATTGTCTTCATCACTAATGGGATGGTCAAGGCAATTAGTTATGCAACAAAAGGTGTTGTAAATTTGTTGCTTCATTTTCTTCTTTCTATTCTCCATCCTACAAAGGTGTAAGTACTTTGACATTGTTACACATCAAAATGTCACATTTATGTGTCCTCCTTGAGTTGAATATTTCACCACCATGAAAATGTGGTTATTGTGCTTCCTTAGAGGTATTCTAGAGGGAAACCTAAAGCCTATTATGGTCCCTCAACATGTTAGGGAGAGAAATCCATCATTATGAGGTCGAAATCCACATCAAATAACCTTATTTTGGGCCATGTGCAAGAAGTTTCACCCCCTTCTCTTTGTCACTCTATGGCCCTCTTTGGGGGAGCGAAAATTCTCTCAACCTACTTTTCCTTGAGTTTAGGATCAATATTTGAGCGGGATTTTTGGGAGGTTGGGTCTACCCTTCGAATCCTCTCCTATATACCATCCTAAGTATGTCAATCCTCTCCAGATCCATGATATCCTCTTGTGATCCAAACATTTCTCCGTGGTGGTTTGCGCTCCCAAATCTTGTAAATGAATCTCCTACCTTGAATCCCATACATGGAAAGTATGCTTGGATATGCCATCCTTGTGTAAGATTAATTCTCAAAGGTTCTAGAAGGGAAGCTCGGAGGAAGTGTTGCCACAAGTCAAGTATACCATTGTACATGTTTCTTTATGGATTTCCATTAATACAACTTGGCCTATTTCTCCCATATATGTCTTCATTTACATGTATGCTTACTCTTCTTGCATTCAAAGTAATTAGGATATCTTATGCTTAACTTGTAGAATGAAGGTAGTCTTTTGTGTTGTCTCTACAGGATCTATCTGGATTTGGAGCTTTGGACATTAAACCTAAATACTAGAGCAGCGAGGACAACCGTTAGTGAGGGGGTAAGTCATCTACTCTCCCTTACTCTTCTTCCTTCTTGTCTTGATTGTATTGGCATAGATCCTAGGTCTAGGAGAAAGTTAGAGTCAATTTGTTTCGCTTATGTCTTGGATTAGGGATCTAGGGAACCTTTACATGTCCAAGAAGGATTCTACCTATTCGTAAGGAGAATTTCCTACAAAAGAAATTGGCAACCATACTAGGGATTTTTCCCTATTTTTTACCTTTTTGAGTGCATGCTTAGGTGATTTAGTATCTTCAAGTGTTATTTTATTTTGATTTTTTGTCTTCTCTAATCATTACTAAGAAGCATTCTGAGCCTAAGACCTAATCCATTCTTGGATCTAGGAAAAACCATTTATTTTCCCAACTTCCCAGAAATTTATCACCCCCCAAAGGAGCTTACAGAGCGAAAATTCTTGATTTTCACCCCTTGCCAATTGTCTAGGGAGCGACAATCTCAATTTTGTTTCCCTCTGCTAGTCTACTAGGGAGCGAAAATCCAAATTTTCCACTCTATCTGTGAAGGGAAGTGAGCGACACTTCTCTATTTAGGCATTTTTCGGGTCTGTTGGCTTGGTTTTGCTCAATATTTTGCTTCATATTTATTTTTGTGAGCCTTTCCTGCTTGATTGAAGTTGTGTATTCTCTTGATCTGAGCATTTGATTGATTTTTGAGTCCTTTTGAGATCCCTCTTGTTTTTGGTTAATCCTTGGAAGATTGAAACCAACTTAGGTCAACTTGATCTCATGTTGAGTTCATCACTTCCCTAACTTGGTTCCTCCTATTTAGTGGCATGTAAGCCTATATTACATTGATTCCAACACCTTCAAATCTTGTTTGACTCTGTTTGGGACCTTCTTGAGTGGTTTGGAAATTGAAGTGTTGTTTGGGCCTTTTTACACCAAATTTTTTTATTGCTTGTGTTTTGGGTGAAATTACTGTTGAGCCCAAAATTGGCCCCTTCTAATCATCCTTGATCACCTTTCCTTCCCCTATCCTACACCATTTATCATGCTAATCAGACCTGTTATCCTCACTTTATTCCCCCAAACTGCCAAGGTATGACTGATCATTGCTTTATCTTATTAATGCTTATGATTGTGATAATTAAAGTTGTGTATCTCTCAATTGTGCTAACATGTTATGATTTATGAAGGTAGTTTGAGATAAATGGACTGCAGGAAGGTGGAGCTGAACAAGTCTTGAAAGAAGGGATGTTCGTTGCTTAAAAAGGATCCTCGGGGCTCGGATCATCAATTAAGGCACATGGTACCAATATAACATCCTAGGTGGAGCTGTGACAGGGCAGCTGTAACATAATGCGCTATCTTTAGTATGTCGCTGCTCGAGTTTAGTTGTGATCTGGAAAGATCGCCACCCCTGGGCCAATCAACAGCTTTCTCGTATTTTTATGTCTCTACTTTGCCACGTATTGTAACAGCTAGTTATTTAGGGCGCCTGAAGCTCAGAGATATTCATGGCTGCCCGTTATTAGGATTGGATGTTATGATTTGTATGTATAAATATGGGGAGTTGCCTCGACCCAGGGGGTTGAACAACAGATAATTAATTCATTGTATTAGCAGCAAAAGCAACTGTGTAATCATTCTTCTGTGAATATAAGGAGTTACTTCTGAGTTAAAGGAACTTGCGTTGTTCAGCCAGCGTCTCTGTGTGAAGGCTGGGCCCGTCTTCCACAGAGATTGCTGAGTTAAAATAGGATTTCAAATTTGTTGTTGTGTGATGTTTTATTCATGATATTTCCCTTGTACGCAGCAGTAGTAAGTGTGACGTGGATTTTCAGTATAGTTAAGATTATATTTCCTTGAGATTGGTAAATGGTGCAGAGAAACAGTCGATTGAGTAGGAACTTTCTTTATGCGTTTCATCTGACAGTTGTACACAGCCTTGTTCATCTTGCAGTTAAGTTGTGATCCCATGAGCCCTTTACAATTTATCTTTCCTGTTATGATTGTTGATTTTCATTCCTGTAATTCAATTTCTTAGAGCAGCTGAACTCAATCCCTTGCAATTGAATTTCTAGATTAATATTCAGTTTCTGCTTATGGTTTTCTAGAGTGATCAGATTGAAGAAGTGAGTTACTTGTTCTAGGATGTGAATAGGATTTCTTTTTATCTGCAATTGTCTTTGAATCTTATTTTATTTCTTGTTGATGCATGGTAGAAAGGAATTGAATTTATAGTATTTAGACAGCAACTGGGATTACACAGATCTTTGGGATGGACATAGTTGTTAGAGGATAACAGTATTCAATTATAGTGATTTGGTGTTTGAGCATAGACTGTGCATCTATCCTTTGAAATAAAAGACTTTCTCGGGTTGACAATAAATCTCGTCTGCTCTGTATGTTTGAATAATTCATCTGCATATAGGGTGCTCAACATTTTGGCGCCGTTGCCGGGGAAGGATAAAAATTAAACACTAATCATTAGTTGCATCTGATAATTGTCTTTAGTCAGTCTCTTCTTTGCTGAAATGATTTGCTTCGCATGAATACGAGGAGGGTAAAACGCGATCACCTCCCAACTCCCAAAACCCCACAAAATACTAACAGCGCAGGTGGTTCGGGTCGTGGTCGAGGACCACCATTAGGCAGAGGGACATTCATCGACGATCTTGTTGACATAACTGATTCATCTACCAGGGCTCATCATCAAGAAACTCCTATTAGAAGAAGCCCTGCTGATCCTGGGGTGCCAGCGTCAGGATCCACGGTGGAGAATACACGAGCAGCCGTGACTCCCTCATATACCCCTGCTAAGGAAGGTACAGCGGACGCAGCTGTTACAACTGAATCTGTTGTTACTACTGAGGAATACACAGCTGTTACAACTGAGGAATACGTAGTTGTTACAACTGAGGAATACGCAGCTGTTACAACTGAGGAACGCACAGCTGTTACAAACAAGGAAAAGAACGCAGGAACGAACGAAGAAGAGGAAACAGAAGAGAACATGAGTAACAGACACGAGACTGATGAGGAAGAGGCAATGGTGGAAAACTATCATCATGAAAATCACGCCCTGCCTGAGGGAACGACGGCTACACTGCAATTTTCGATTCGGCAGCCAGAAGGGACAGCCCCTATGAAAAACATCTCACCATCAGTGTTGCCTCGCTTCTATGGAAGGGCGGCAGAAGATCCAGACGAATTCCTTTTTGAATTCGATATCCTCTGTCGCAGCTATGATTATGTCACCGATGCCCAAAAGCTAAAACTTTTTCCCGCCACCCTGAAGGACAACGCATTACGTTGGTTCATGAGCCTTGGGGGTGGAACCGTTGCTAATTGGGATAAGATGAAACAAGTGTTCCTGGAGAAATATCAGGAATACTGCAACACCAAGGACAAAAGAGAGGAATTATTCAAAATGGTGCAGAAGGAGGATGAAAGTCTGGAGGATTTTGTAGAAAGGTTGCTGTACAATGTGCAAAGAGTTGGGCAAACGAACATGGGGCTGGACATGCTCAAGATAATTTTGCTTCGTGGGATCAGGTATGATTGTTTAGATATGTTAAACCTGCTAGGAAAGGGAGACATCTCCAAAGAACCTTTTGGGAAGATTGTGGAACTATGTAAGAGATACTCCAGGAGATCTTCCAAGAACAATAAGCGGGATAAACGGGATAAGCTCGAACGTGATGTCTTCGACAGAACTCAGAAGTCATCCAATGGAGGAGCTACACGTGCAGAAATAGGCAATCTCCTTGAAAATTTTAAAACAGAAATGATGAGCTCCATCTCTTCGGAGATTGATGTCCTGAAGGCAAAACAAAAACAGGCAGTGGAGGATCTCACACTAGGTGTGTTCTGTCCCCGATGTAGAAAGAATCACCCGCTGAAAGAATGCCCTCTTGACAAAGTAGAAGTATGTCAGCTGTGTGAGCTGAACCATGACATGAAGGAATGTCCCACACTTCCCCAAGTGAAGGATGTTCTGCAGGCATCAACTCCAGAGGTGGAATCAGCCTATTTCATTGCACAGAAGAAACCTTGGCAGCCTCGAAATCAAGGTATGCCTCTGGACTTGTTTCCATTTTTGAATAATATGAGCAATTGGAATAATAACATGAAAAATGTGAATACACAATTCCCTTCAAATTATGCTCAGTGGAATCCTTCCCAACCTGCAATACAAAATTATAACTCATGGAGTCCTTGGACACAGCCACCACATCAATCTATGTCGTGGTCTCCTGGATGGAGGAACTTCCATCTTGGGAACCAGTTTCCTCAACCACCTCCACCTCAACAGTCACCATATTCTCCTCCATACCCTCAATTTCCTCAATATCCTCAATACCCACCTCAGCAGTCACAGCTGCAGCTGCAGAATAATCCTGTTCCTAATATACCAATACGGCCTCAGCTGCCTGCCCAACCTAATCCTAACCCGAATAATAAAACAATCCATCAATTGGAATCTGTCAATATGCCAGCCTACTCTCTCTCCCCTGTACCTTGTAATGATATTCGTCTACGATCTGGGAAGATAATAGAACCTGTAATTACAGAAGATATTCCACCTTCTGTGCATGAAGAAGGAGAGAGTTCACAGCATCCATCCGATACAGTTCCTATCACTGAGGGTGCTAAGCATCCCTTAGATGGGACGGCTGAAACATCAAATGAGAATTCAGATAATGCGCAGCCTACCCAGCTGATAAGGCAACCACCATACCCCGAGAGACTAATGCTACCAAAAATAGGGGGGCGACCTCAGTTCAACCTCCTAGGAGAGTTAAAGAATCTTTACGTTAAAATCCCCCTTCTGCAAGCTCTTCAAGACGTGCCTATTTATGCTAAAACCGTTCGGGACCTGTGCACTAAGAAACCAGGGAGGAAACCTAGAGATCCTCCCACTGTTCACGTCATAGGGAATTTATCTGCTTTAATAACAGGAAAAACCCCTGTGACCAAGTATGACGACCCTGGCAATCCTACTGTCACTGTACATATAGGACAAACGCAGATACCCAACGTGCTAGTCGACTTAGGAGCAGCGATCAATGTCATAACAATTGAGACTGTAAGGAAGCTTGGAGTCACTAATTTTAGGTCGACCCCTACCATTTTAGAATTGGCAGACAGATCCACCATTAGACCCGAAGGGATTCTGGACGAGCTTGTCATCTCAGTAGATTCATGGGAATACCCTGCTGACTTTTTGATATTGCAACCAAAATCACAGCTGGGGGGACATCCATTGATCCTGGGGAGGCCTTGGTTGGCCATAGCTGATGCTTGCATCAGCTGTCGATCTGGGTCCATGACTATATCTGATGGTACAGAGATTAAAAACCTCACCCTGTATCCTCCAGCTCGGCCAAGTTTAGAGGCTGAAACTTCCCTTTGGATAGAGCAGGAGGAGGAGGAGGATGTTCAGCCACTATTAACAATAGGGAAGGCCTTAACTTTTAAAAACGAAACAGAAGACGATGATATCAGTAATTTCATTAGCGAACCTGCTTCAGTCGATAAAGAGGTCTATCAAATCCTGAACATTACCCTTGGTAAGGAAGAACAAGAAAATCTTACGGAAGAAGCACTAGTTGGTGACGCAAACATAATCCCAGTTTTGAAAAGTTCGAAAAGTATTCCTATTGAGGTAGAGCCTGGAAGGACTTTGAATATCAACCCTGGTCTCTCCTTAGAAGAACAGACGCGCCTAATCAGTCTCTTGAAGGAACATAAGGGGGAATTCGCCTAGGAGTATACAGACATGAGGGGTATTCCCTCTAATCTGTGCACCCACCATATTTATATTAAAAATGACTCCCGGCCTGTGTGTCAACCCCAACGACGCATGAACCCCAATCTGAGGGATATAGTGAAGGAGGAAATCCAAAAACTTTTGGAAGCAGGATTTATATATCCCATTTCAAATAGTGAATGGGTTTCCCCACTCATAATTGTGCCCAATAAAAATGGTAAATGGAGAGTCTGTGTTGATTATAGGGAGCTGAACAAAGCTACGCAAAAGGATCATTTCCCTCTGCCCTTTATTAACCAGGTACTTGATACCCTATCAGGGAAGAAGTTCTTCTCCTTCTTAGATGGGTTCAGCGGGTACAATCAAATTCAGATTGCTCCTGAGGACCAGGATAAGACCACCTTCACTTGCCCCTGGGGAACGTTTGCTTACAGGGTGCTTCCCTTTGGTTTATGTAATGCACCAGCAACGTTCCAAAGAGCTGTAATTGACATATTCACTGAACTAGTTAATGATAGTATGGAAGTCTTTATGGATGATTTTACTCCCAATGGCAAGGACTTTGAGGAAGCACTGGAAAATTTAAAGAAGGTTTTAATTCGCTGTGAACAAGCTCGCCTCTCATTAAGTACTGAAAAATGCCATATGATGATGAGTGAGGGGGTGGTATTAGGACATTTCATCTCTACCGATGGCATTCAGGTGGATCCTTCAAAAATTAAGGTGATAAAAAATATACCGACTCCTTCAACTCAGAAAGAGGTGCGAAGTTTTCTGGGACATGCTGGATATTATCGGAGGTTTATAGAAAACTTCTCCAAACTTGCTTCTCCTTTGTTTTCTTTGTTAATGAAGGATGCACAGTTTGTGTGGAGTGAAACATGCCAGACAGCGTTTGATAAGCTTAAAGAGAAGCTGTCCACAGCTCCTATCCTAAGGGGACCTAATTGGACCCTACCATTCCACATTTCTTCAGATGCCTCTGATGCCGCCATTGGAGCAGTATTAGGACAGCCGGATGGTCAAGTACCTTATGCCATCTATTACGTTAGTAAAAACTTAGCCCCTGCTGAACTTAATTATACTGTTACTGAAAAAGAATTCCTCGCTATTGTTTACTCTATTAATAAATTTCGGCACTACATTACTGGGTATCCTACGTTTGTGCACACTGACCACTCTGCCATTAAATATTTAATGAATAAACCTGTTACCAATGCCAGAGTGACCAGGTGGCTCTTGTTATTGCAGGAATTTGATATTACCATTATAGATAAACCTGGAAAAGAAAATGTTGTTGTTGATTTTCTATCTCGTTTTACTAACAGTGATGACAGTTCGCCTGTTGAGGATTCTTTTCCAGATGAACATCTATTCACACTTTTAGCTCATTCCCCTTGGTATGCAGACGTCTCTAATTATTTGGTTGCAGGAAAGCTCCCGCCACACATGTCTAAACGAGAAAAGAGAAAAATTATCCAGCAAAGTGCCAGGTATTGCTGTCTCAACGGTCATCTCTTCTACACAGGACCCGATCTTGAGATTAGGAGATGTGTAAGGGAAGATGAGATCTTTCACATACTGAAGGCCTGTCATGATGGACCTTGTGGGGGACACTTTGCAGATAAAAGAACAGGGCATAAAGCACTGCGGATGGGCTACTATTGGCCGACTCTGTTCAGGGACGCTAAAAGGTATGTTCAGTCCTGTGACAGCTGCCAAAGGATGGGCCAGCCGAATAAAACAGATCATATGCCTCTACAACCTCAAGTAGTAGTTGAACCATTTAATAGATGGGCACTGGATTTTGTTGGCCCTATCATCCCTCCTTCCAGACAGAAAGTTTACATTCTGGTTTGTACTGATTATATGACCAAGTGGGTAGAGGCTGTAGCTTTGGCTAAGGCTAATGACCAAGCGGTGATTGATTTTCTGTACAGTGAAATATTTACCCGCTTTGGGGTACCGAAGGAAGTAGTTACCAATGGGGGACCGCAATTCATCTCACACCAATTTGAATCCTTGCTCCGGAAGTATCATGTGCAGCATAGGGTAGCTTCACCTTACCACCCTCAGGCCAATGGTCAGGTGGAAAGTACTAATAAAGTTATTGAAGCAATCCTTACTAAAACAGTTAAGAGCCATCGAGAGGATTGGGCTGACAGGATTCCGGAGGCATTGTGGGCATATCACACAACTTGGCGCAACACCACAGGGTTCTCTCCCTATGATCTAGTGTATGGAAAGAGTGCCATCTTTCCAATTGAGTTTGAGATCAAAACCCTGAAGACAGCCACTGAAATGAATCTGGATGTAACAGAAGCCCAGAAGAGAAGATTGAATCAACTAAATGAATTGGATGAGAAATGATTAGCTGCAGTAGACCAGACGGTGTTGCTTCAGCAACAGAGATCCAACTGGCATGACCGATTTATTAAAAAGAAAACCTTCCATGAGGGAGACTGGGCGCTACTATACGACTCCAGGTTCAAGAGGGATTTTAAAGGTAAATTACGTACAAGATGGCTGGGTCCATATTTGGTCGATAGGGTATTTGACAACAGCACTGTCCGTCTGGTGACCATCGATGAAAACCGTATACCATTACTAGCTAATGGCCACAGACTGCGACTGTATCGTAAGCCTATTTCGAAAGATGCATTCACTTCGCAGATTGTCGCCGATCCAGATTATCAGCTGGCATCAGAGCAGGAATTTCTCCCTGCCCTTGCCAATCCTTAAACTGAAAATCGCATTTTTTTTATTACTGTACATAAATAACTTTCTGTTGTAGCGTATAATTGTTTTTTTCTCTTTGCATTTGATCTTTTCGTTTGCTGTGTTTTTCAAAAATTTCCAGGGAAGCGCCAGGAGAACGACCAGATTGGGCCTGTCAAACAAGAGTTGCCCTGTGCCGTCCTGTGCTGTATTTCCCTTTTTCCTTTAAAAAAAAAAAAAAAAAAATTTGTGCAGCTGCGACATATTTTCCGGCAGCTGCAACATATTTTCCGGCAGCTGCAATATCTTTTCCGGAAACCGCGACATATTTCCCGGCAGACGTAAAAATACTTTTTCCCAGCAGCCGTGAACAACTTTTCTGGCAGCTGCAACAACTTTTCCCGGCAGCTGCAACATCATGTCACAACGGCTGCAACATCATTTTCCAGCGTCTGCAATATCGTTTCCCGTCAACTGTAAAATTATTTTCCCGGCGGCCGTAAACCCTTTTTCCCGGCAGCTGTGAACCATTTCCTGGCAGCTGCAACATCATGTCACAGCGGCTGCAACATCATTTTCCAGCGTCTGCAATATCGTTTCCCGTCAACCGTAAAATTATTTTCCCGGCGGCCGTAAACCCTTTTTCCCGGAAGCTGTGAACCATTACCTGGCAGCTACAACATCATGTCACAGCAGCTGCAACATCTTTTCCTGTCAGCCGTGAACCATTTCCCAGCGGCTGCAATATCATTTTTCCGACGGTCGTAAAACCTCTTTCCCGGCTGCCGTGAACCAATTTCCGGTAGCTGCAACATATCTTCCGACGGCTGCAACATATTTCCCGGCAAACTGCGACATATCTCCCGCCACCGTAAAACTTTTCCGTGATAGCCGTAATTTTTCCCGATCCCGTAAATTCTTTTCCCGGCTGCTGTGAACCATTTCCCGGCAGCTGCAACATCTTTCCCGGTGGCTGCAACATATTTCCTGGCGACTGCGACATATCTCCAGCCGCCGTAAAACTTTTCCCTGACAGCCGTAATTTTTCTCGATCCCGTAAATTCTTTTCCCGGCTGTCGTGAACCATTTTTTCCGGCGGCTGCAACATCTTTTTCGTCGGCTGTGATATCATTTCTGGCAACTTGCAGTGGTAACTCATGTGATTAACGGAAGAATTGCTCCAAACCTGCTAAACTATGGCTCTGATTCATCCCAGTCGTGCCGGTGAACTCATCATTCCGACCCCGAGGACGCGATGGTTTGTCTTTCACTGGCGGAAGGAATTATTGCATTATTTATGACTGTGCACAAGTCTGGTTCCGCAACGTCACCAACTGCACGCTCCACCATTCTCCGCAGGCTATCCGACGCACAGTCTCATGAGGTATGGCTTTTATTTATCACGTGATTAAGTGTTGATATCATTTAAACAATATCAGTCGTACCTTTACTCGTATTACCATTATACCTGATTAAACCTTTCCCTCGTACGACGTAAACACTAATAACTGCCACCTTCCCCAATTCGGCATGGAAATTTTGAACGTTTTTCTGTGCTCAACTTTCCAAATTTGCCTATTCTCTCAACGTCTTCGCTCAGCGATTCGTGCATCCTCTGTGCTGCAACTTCCATTCTCGGATTCTGCCATCTGTGGGATAGCAATTTCAGCCTACAGCCAAGACCATGGGGATTCCAGTTCATCATGAACCTGTGAATACACAGGAACTCAAAAAAAAATCTTCAAGTTCTTGCCATTTTTCAAGCTGTCGGCTGGCTCGAGTTTTTTGAGCGACTAGATGGATTCAATCGGGAAGCAGCCTTGCAGTTTGCTCTAAACCTCACCAAAACTCACTCTACGGTGTGGGGGCTGCGCATAGAGGTCTCTGAGGCCATTATATCCGAGGTTACGGCCATCCCGCTGGTGGGAAAGCCATGGTTTAACCGACGAGTCCCCGCAACGACTGCACGGGAAGCATTTTTAATGGAGGGGGAGCAAGTAGAAGCGTCAAGAAGAGGGATCGCACTGCACTCATTGCCGCGGCCATGGGACCAGGTTGCTGTCTTCCTCAAGAAGTACATCACTTGTGAAGGTAGATATCAAACTGTGTATAATTCTGAACTCCCTTTACTTTCTCATCTCCGCCATGGCATTTTATTAAACATTCCATATTATCTACTGCATGAATTGCGTCATATGGAGGCCTTTGTCCAGTCTGCTAAGCATCCACTTTCCTCCCTCACCCACCATGGCCTTTTCAAATTAATAATTGTAAGAACCCTTGCCCAACATCATATAACCTGGGAACAATTCACAGCTCGAGCTCAGCAACCCGTCCCCTTGCGGGTTGTCCCATTACAGCAGATACGAGTTCCACCACAACAGGAGGACCGAAGTCTCTCCATTGAAGTTGGGGGGGGGATGAAATTGCAGAAGACCAGCAACCGGGGGCACAAGCAGGACCATCTGGGGGGGATGAAATAATAGAAGAACAGCAACCGGGGGCACAAGCAGGACCATCTGGGGAGGATGAAACTATATTAGAAGAACAGCAACCGGGGGCACAATCAGGGCCATCTGGGGGGGATGAAACCCCATTAGAAGAAGAACAATTGGGGGATGAAACTCCATCACAGGCAGAGCCATCGGGGGAGGATGTAGATAAAAACCCTGTGGAAAATCCAGACAATAGGGTAGCTCTGACACCAGAAGGTGAAATTGGAGCAGCACTAAATGCTGCGACAAGTGAACCTGAAGGTGACAGAGCTAGGGTAATAGAAGAAAACATTGAGCTAGTAACTATTGAATCCTCACCTGAGTGGGAAGGAGGAGCTTTAATTGAAGAAGAACAGCATGAGAGGCAAGAAAGCATTCCTTCGACCTCAGCTGTGAATCCCTATGTACCAGCTCCACAAAAGAAAACACCACAAAAGAAAAGAAAGAGAACAATCAATGAATTTAACATAACCTCACCTATCAGAAAGAAAATAACTAGATCAGCTACAGCAGCAGAGGCAGCCAAAAAAAGATGGGCAACCTTAGAGGCACAGGTTGAACCCCCGATCCTTGTACCAAGACCAATGGATGCTCCACAAAGGCCAGTGGAGGAAGAACCTGGAATTGAAGGACTTCTGGCTGAGAATGCACTATTAAAAGAAGACCTCCAAGTACTTCGAAGGGAGTTGGAAACGTGGAAGGAAACCTGCAGAAAACAAGGAGAAAGAAAAATGTATACATTGGTAGAGGCTGCAGACCAACTGGAGGGATCAGATTCTGCTGAGCCTGGCAAGGAGGATGATAGAGTACTCTGTCCCACCTGTGGAGAAATCTTCAAGGAGGCAGGCCACAAGATTATACTTCGTACCTGCTCAGCACAACAACCTGCAGCCACAATAGAGGAAGCTGCAGAAAAAGAAGATGCTGCCACACAAGAACCAGCATCTTTACACATCCTTGCTGAAGCTGCCACCAATCCTGTAACAGAGGAGCTAAGGGATGAAATCATGTATGATGATGGGGATAAAGAATTGACTGTAACCCCAAAATGCTCCCACGACACAGAGATTATAAAGCAGATGGGAGAAGAACCGGGGATGGGGGACACTCTGGAGCCTAATGAGGAATTCTATACTGTAACCCCAAAATGTTCCCATGACACAGAAATTTTAGAAGATGAGCCACAAGGGAAGGACATTGATAAACTTGAACAGGGTGTTGTAACACAAGAACCAGCAACCCTGAGTGTACCTGTCCAACCGGCCAAGTAGATGGGAGAAGAACCTGGAATAGAGGACACTCTGGAATTTAATGATGAACTCTGGGTTGTAACCCCAGAGGGTTCCCATGACACAGAGCTCATAGGAGAAGAGTTGCAACAACAGGAGGATGAAGAGGCAAGCCAGGATGTTGCTACACAAGAACCAACATCCTTGGAGGCTGCAGCAGGAACTCCTGAATTTCATTTGAAAGATAACCCTGGAATGGATATCATTCCCGATACGCAGTGGAGTGAAGATGAACAGGTATAGACAACATGCTCAGGTGACACCGAAATCTTGGAGGAGGAGCTGCACAATGAGAAGGATATCCAATCTCAGCAGCAGAAGGACAAAGAAGACACTGTTACACAAGAACCAGTGTCTCTAAAAGCAATGAAGGTAGCTGCTGAAGAAGGTCTAAAGGATGTTGCTGTTACACAAGAACCAGCAACTCTCTTATTAAACTTAGATGTGCTGGAAGACACTGCCCCACAAGAACCAGTGCTTCTACCTCCTAGAAATGTCATTGATTTGGATTCAAATTAAAGATTTCTTTTCAAGTCCTCCCCAGGCACAGCATATAATAGACTACAGGAAGAAGTGATTTCCACTTGTATCAATTACATTTTCAGACACCAGCAGGTAGCATTGGAAGGACAGATGGGGTGCCTGAGTTTCCCTACAATTTTTCCTCTCTCCATGGATAGAGCTCAGTACAGGACTCAAATTCCAAATGATGCAGGTTGTTGCATGAGGACATGCAACAGGGTAGTTGGGGGGAGATGTTGAGCCCAGAATTGGCCCCTTCTAATCATCCTTGATCACCTTTCCTTCCCCTATCCTACACCATTTATCATGCTAATCAGACCTGTTATCCTCACTGTATTCCCCCAAACTGCCAAGGTATGACTGATCATTGCTTTATCTTATTAATGCTTATGATTGTGATAATTAAAGTTGTGTATCTCTCAATTGTGCTAACATGTTATGATTTATGAAGGTAGTTTGAGATAAATGGACTGCAGGAAGGTGGAGCTGAACAAGTCTTGAAAGAAGGGATGTTCGTTGCTTAAAAAGGATCCTCGGGGCTCGGATCATCAATTAAGGCACATGGTACCAATATAACATCCTAGGTGGAGCTATGACAGGGCAGCTGTAACATAATGCGCTATCTTTAGTATGTCGCTGCTCGAGTTTAGTTGTGATCTGGAAATATCTCCACCCCTGGGCCAATCAACAGCTTTCTCGTATTTTTATGTCTCTACTTTGCCACGTATTGTAACAGCTAGTTATTTAGGGCGCCTGAAGATCAGAGATCTTCATGGCTGCCCGTTATTAGGATTGTATGTTATGATTTGTATGTATAAATATGGGGAGCTGCCTCGACCCAGGGGGTTGAACAACAGATAATTAATTCATTGTATTAGCAGCAAAAGCAACTGTGTAATCATTCTTCTGTGAATATAAGGAGTTACTTCTGATTTAAAGGAACTTGCGTTGTTCAGCCAGCGTCTCTGTGTGAAGGCTGGGCCTGTCTTCCACAGAGATTGCTAAGTTAAAATAGGATTTCGAATTTGTTGTTGTGTGATGTTTTATTCATGATATTTCCCTTGTACGCAGCAGTAGTAAGTGTGACGTGGATTTTCAGTATAGTTAAGATTATATTTCCTTGAGATTGGTAAATGGTGCAGAGCAACAGTCGACTGAGTAGGAACTTTCTTTATGCGTTTCATCTGACAGTTGTACACAGCCTTGTTCATCTTGCAGTTAAGTTGTGATCCCATGAGCCCTTTACAATTTATCTTTCCTGTTATGATTGTTGATTTTCATTCCTGTAATTCAATTTCTTAGAGCAGCTGAACTCAATCCCTTGCAATTGAATTTCTAGATTAATATTCAGTTTCTGCTTATGGTTTTCTAGAGTGATCAGATTGAAGAAGTGAGTTACTTGTTCTAGGATGTGAATAGGATTTCTTTTTATCTGCAATTGTCTTTGAATCTTATTTTATTTCTTGTTGATGCATGGTAGAAAGGAATTGAATTTATAGTATTTAGACAGCAACTGGGATTACACAGATCTTTGGGATGGACATAGTTGTTAGAGGATAACAGTATTCAATTATAGTGATTTGGTGTTTGAGCATAGACTGTGCATCTATCCTTTGAAATAAAAGACTTTCTCGGGTTGACAATAAATCTCGTCTGCTCTGTATGTTTGAATAATTCATCTGCATATAGGGTGCTCGACAATTACCAATCCCTTACAAGCCCAGGAGTTTTTAGATATATTCTAACTCTTCCTTACGATCTGGTCTTATTTGGATTGAATATTTGAGGTTTCAAAAGGTCTCTTTTGTGTTGTTTGGTTTGATTAGTTTGTAAGTGACAAGATTGAAAGCACTTGGGTGATCCAACTCTTTTAAATTTTGTTATCTTGAGTGAGTGCTTGTATTCTTTAACTTATTTAATCTTAGATTAATTGTAAAAGTGTTTGAATGCCTTCATTTTAAAGTAGAAGAAAGAAGAAAAGTTGTATTTTGAGTTGTTTGGTGCAATTTGAAAGTACTTGGAAATTGAAAGCTTCCATTGTCTTCTTTGGCTTTGGATATGCTACATTTGTCATTGGGTCTTTAAATTGAATCAAAGAAGATTATATGTCAAGTATCTCGAGTCATCTCAAAGCCTTTGAAAAGTTGAAATTTTTCTCTCATCTTTGCCTGCTCTTTTGAAGAGTCATTTAATCTTCTCAAAATTGAAACAAAAAAGGTCATTTTTCAAGTCTTTTCATGCAATTAGGGAATCATTGAAAGTACAAGAGTGTTTTGTCTTCTTTGATCCTTAAACTTTTGTAAATGGTATTGAATATTTTCAATTAAAACAAAGAAGTTATTTCAATTCTTTTATGCAATTTAGAGTTTTAAAAGCAAGAAAACAAGAAAATGTTTCTCTTATTCTTTTGGTGTTTGCTTGAAGGATTTGTCTATCACATTAAGGTTCAAATTTTGGTGAATGTTTAGAGTCTATTTTTCCATTGTGTTTATCCATAAAAAGGAAAATAAAAAGTGCGTTAGCATCGGGTGTTTGTTGCATTGAAAACGAAAAAGCTCTCTCTCTCCCATAGATAGAGTTCATCAAATTGAAGACTTTTGCATCTCATTTAGTTTGCATAATTTCGAGTTGAGTCTTCACATCACTAGTTGCACTTATGTTTACCCTTTTTTAGTAAAGAACAGCCTTAAAATCAACCACACTCTAATAAAATTAATTAGAATTTTTATTTTATAGCGCACCAACGGTACTATAGGGATTAGAACTTTTGGACTAGGGAAAGTGAGTAAATTGTCCAAGAGTTACTAAAACGAGACTAGGAAAAGTGATGAGAGAAAATACATTAGTAGCGTGCAGTGCTTGTTGGGAAATATCCTCTAACACAGAAGTCAAGTGGTAGGAGAAGTTGAGAAGAATGCTCGGACCGCTCCCCGACATTCTCTCTTGCTGGGGTTATCGCGTTAGAGAGTAATATTAGTAGTGGCAAGTCCTCAGGGTGACGCCACTATCTAAGTTACTTCGTGTCTAATAAAATTGTATTATGTTCCCTGCCCATTTGCATAATCCCTCTCCCATGACCGTTCCTCCCAACCACCAAGCGTGAAGTGGTATCCTTAGTTTCTTTCCTTGGGATATCCCCTAGGTGACTATAGCGGTGGTGTTGTTGATACCTAATACAGACGTGCAACACACAATTTTGGCTCCTTAAGAGGGTACTTGGTTGCATCCGGTACTTGCACCTATGTAATTCCATTACTGAGTAGTTATGGGTAACTGTCTCTCGTTGTTATGGAGAAAACTTCCTATGGCTTGGGGTAGACCACAACAGACAGCTGACTGCCAGAAAATAACTCAATCCTCAATGTTATGCTATATAAATGACAATGCTAAGATAATGGAGAATATAACCAACCTCGATCCGGACGTTCGATGTAGATCCCCGTTGAATCTTTCAATTCGTGCACTTGAACCTGCAAATTAGTCTTGACAGCCAATATACAACAAGCGCATATAATATATGAAAGACATTAACATCATCAATAGCAATGGTCCATGATATCATAAGTAAATGCAATCCAATGTAATATAAACAACAATCACAACATTAATGGACGAGAATATGAGTATTTCTATTAATGAATAACAAGAAGTACAATGTGATACGACCTCTTGCCGGCAACCAATCTGAACCAAGAACTGGGTCTCTCCACTTGTTCCTCCACCACTTCAATCCTCCATGGAATGGCAAACTCAAACTATGAAATGATTTTGGAAGGTGAACATAAAGGGTTCACAACAACAAGGATCCATGAGTGTAGACTCAAGATGCGGCAAAAATCCACTAGAGTTATATTGCTCTCTCCTTCTCTTCCGTTCCATATGCCATATGTGCTCAATATATAGTCCTTCCAAAGGTAAGTGAAAGGACACATCGAAACGTTTATGGGCAAATGGAGGGCCAAAGGTCACCCTAAGACCACTTTTTGGGAGTAAAAAGTAATTTACTAGTGACTTTTACCATTTTACTTGTCACCCACGGGCTACAGCTCATGGGTACGCTGGCTAAAATGTAACAGCTAGCGTACAGGAAGAAAAATAGGGAAAAACATGTTTCTGAAGGACATAAAGTGCCTTTGAGTCAGTGAAATGGATCCTGAAGGCCAAAGAGTGTTGATGCTCACAAGGTGGAAAATTACGTTGTAACAGATGCCCCCTAATGTGTGAGGTCATAGAATGGTGCTACGATGGCCGAAATACATTATAAATCTCAGAAGTGGAGTGATGGAGACACAAGTGGAAGGAGCAGCTCACTCGTCACAATATAATAATATCTTTGAATACATGTCAGTATAATACAACAATCTGATACAATGGCCATGAATAGGCAGTATATAGTGAATACATGTCATAAGTGATCATAGCCATTATCCCTCTACAGTAAGATATGGTCTCCTGCTGAAAAGGAAACAACTGGTGCAAACTGGAGGTACAAACTGTTGATATCTAAGAGATGATATCTCATATGTAAAGTCACGATCATAAGTAGCATATTGAATGCCACTATCGCCTGGGGTCTTCTACACAAACCATCTACGGTGCAAGTCCCATCAAGTAAATAAAGGTGTTGAGGTTGAACCTGATGTGACATCGTCTGATTATCGGTAAATGATGTATACCATTAACAGACGCGAGATAACCCACCAATAATGAAAATGGGCATCAAGGCACAGAGTACAATCATTAAAATGCGAATAGATGTTTTGAAGTCGAACACTGAGATGAATCCATCGATCAGGGGACATTGATGTATTCCCAAAACTGTCGATGGCGAGAGAACCTACCACTAATGACTGCAAGCCTCAAGGTACTCAAACGAACTCTAAGTCTCAAATTCTGGAATAAATGGGTTGAAGTCGACGGAACGAGACTCACTGGAAGGAGGGCATTAAGGCATCCCCCATCAACTAGCACGAGGTACTAGCTATGCTGAAATATTTGGAAGAACTCAGGTGAAACAGACTGACTCAATAAGGATGGCCGACATGAAATAGTCAAGAGATATGAGGAGTGGCCGACTCTGGTTTTAGGACTTCCTTTGAACAAGAGCATGAGCAGATGGATAGACAACATAGACTTGATATAACACTGTGCGATGCAGGAGGCATCAACAAAGGGATCAATAATGACTGGAAGCTTAACCAATCGATGGAGTAAACTGAGAAACAAGTACAACTCCTAAGGTCCAACTATAGTCCCGACTCATAATGTATGGAGTGGAATGAATGCTCTGTTCAAAGGAGACACAACAGCTGCCAACTAGAAGTAGCAACCATAATCCCATCCGACTTTTTGGAATATTTGATTTTTTTTTGTCTTTTTCATATTTGGAAAAGCTTGAAAAAGAATAAAATTGCTTATATTACAACAATTGAGGGAATGAGTGTCAAATAGCAAGCAGACCAGGCTAACAATTGAGTAAGCGGGAGTCGGCACAAAGCTCAAGCAACAAGCAGGATGATGCAATGTAATCACAACTCGACATAAATGGGGGAGTCCTTATGGGAGATGGCCAGCATCAGACAAAGTAGAGTATGAGTCTTTATCACAAAGTCATGGCGTAACTACGAAGGACTCCTGATCTTAAGCACAAACAACAGCATGGGCACCAAAATGCAAAAGGGTGTTCTAACTAGGGTACCCATGTTCGGAAATGCCCTACCGCCACATAACGACACTTCTATAATAGTGTGAAGGTTTCGTGTCGGTTAAGAAGTGGGGTCGCCCCTAGGTTTTATGTAAATGGTCAAAAGGTCAAATACATAATGCATGTGAAAATGACATCTAACCTATATGTCAGGTGTGAAATATACCTGCCGCAGGCACGAAACGATCAAGATCAACTCTCGCCGAAGAAATATGGTCAAAAAATGCTACTCCAAGACATTATATTAGTCCAAAACAACTTAAAACGGTGAAAACTATAGACAAGTGGGTTTTCAAAATTATAAATAGTAAAAAAAAATTACCATTTACAATTCATTTTCACTATTCACCCAATTTGGAGTTTTTTGGTTAGTTTTCACCTTGAAGTTCAATCGTTGATTCTGGGAGCTACGGGCATCCGTTCGTCGAGCCGTATGGAGCAGGTTAGTAGTCTCATCCATACATTTCATTTGATTGTTTTTATTTGAAATTTCAGTTGTCCAATTTTTTAAATGGCCAAGCCCTAGTTGGTCACAGCGGTACCCGCAGGGTACTTGCATACGAGTAGCGGGTAGGCCAAGGTACCTACGGTCAACACATGCATTGACCGCGGGTACCAGCCTTTGTGAGCTAATTAGCTCGTGGGTATGGCCGTGGAGTTTGTTTTTTAAATAAAATTTACTAAACTCTTGCTTTCTCTTCCTCCAGGATGGTTCTAGAATGGAGAGAAAGGGAACATGACCTTGTGGATGAGGCCATCTGCAATGATTTTCCTGCAAAAAAATATTTACAAGCATGTGGGATTTTTAAACTTTGGAATATAGGGTGTTTGAGGGCCCAAAACCTATTGCTCCAGCGTTTGATAAGCTAATGGGACATAGATGCACAAAACTTCAACCTGGATGGGAAAATACTTTCCTTGGAGGTTGATGATATCTATTTCATTACTGGTTTGTCCCGTCGAGGTGAAGTGGCAAGCCTTCGATCTCGTTCTGTGGGTGGTGGGATCACCATCACTGACTACATAGAGCGGTATTGTCTTCCCAACACTCGGACAGTCGGGAGTCGAGTTCCCATCAGCACTATAGTCAGTCTGAGCATGAAGGTTATAGTGGCTACCCTTTTGCGGATTACAGGTTCGGTAGCTCTTCACCAGGCTTCGAGGTCGGTGATGTTCTATGCGTCACAGTGCATGCAGCCCATGGTATATGACTGGCGCACAACGTTACTGGGGTCCATGAAGGCCCAGTTAACGGAGTGCAAGCAAGGGGAGGCAAAAAACTTTGGATACGACAGTGTCTTATGCAGTTTCTTCTTTGAGCGAGTTTCGGGGCTCAGTCCGAGGGTTGAAGTCCCTCCTCATAGTCTCCGCGACCCAGCCCTAACCCGGTGGGCGGAGGTCTTGATGCGACAGGGTGGTGGCTGACAGGCATCACCATACATGGAGGAGTTCTTAAACTGGTGGGACCGACAGTTCATAGCTATAGATGACTACCCCTATGCAAGGATAGACTTCCGTCAGGATCCTGACATGCCGCTTCCACCAAGAGCAGCGTTTGGAGACATTGGTGACTTACTCTTTTTACGTTTTTTGTGTATTAAATTTTTAGGGATTTTTTATTATATACGTAAATGAAAAAATCTTTTTGGGGGTAGTATCACATATTAATATTTCGTTGTTTGCTCGTAGACAAGGGTCTAGTAAGACCACAAGGCTTCCCGAGACATCGTCGATGGGACAGGGATGATGAAGTAGTGAGTGCTGCATCAAAGCGGACACTACAGACTGTGCGGGTCAACCTATCACGAAAGACCAACAGGGTACCAAGTATAGAGATAGAGCAGTTACCAGAGGACATGCAGCGCCATGTGATGGGGGTACCAAGCAACTGGGTGTGACTACTGCAGAGTATAGCAAACGCAGTACATTATTACTATCAGACCCATCCCATCGATGCGACATCTAGGTCTCCTTGTAGGGATTAGACATCTTAGCATCCCATTTTTGTATCGATATGTATATTTTTTAGGGCTACGAGCTCCAGTTTTGTATTATGACACTACCATTTTTGGACATATTATTTATAGAAAACTATGGTTCTTCGGTTCTACTATATGTGTGTATGTACAAATGTATGAATGTATATCTTATTTGTGTGCTTCATTAGGAATGTGACAAATGCCAATCTAGGACATAATTAGCATATGCATCAGATATATGATTAAAACTTCTCGGAACATGAATGTATGTAATGGAAACAAAATGTCATTCCAAGAGTCTTACCCTTAAGAATTTCCGTAGTAACGTAGGATCCCTCACACAGTACTGACCATTCAACTGAGACACAACTAGTTGTGAATCCAGGCGGACTTCTACAAAATGGATACCATGTGAAATAGCATCCCGAAGTAGCTCAATCACGGCACTATACTCAGCCACATTGTTAGATGTAGGACCAAGACAAGCACGTCCTGAGGACACAACTAGGTGGTCAGGTGAATAAATAACCCAGGCAGCAGAAGCAAGCTGCTGCGTATGACGACTAGCACCATCTGCAAACCCTAAGAACATAGGAGATTCCACTGACATCTGTCAATCAAACAGAAGCAAATCAGCAGACCCGAAAACCAAAATAGATCTAAACTATGTACAGAAGCAACTATACAATAGTATACAAAAGTATTAGATCGAACTAGAAGTTCAAGCGTAATATTGCTTGAGGTAGAGCCCATTTCTAGGCTCCTTCAAGACATTCCCCTCATAATCTTCTAATTCATAGGCTCCTTTTTCTAGGACACGCCTCACGATGTAAGGACTGTGCCACATGGGGTTAAACTTGCCTACCCCCAGGGGTTCTTTAGCTTGGTCATATAAAAGGACCAAGTCACCTTCAGCATATTGTCGGGGACGGACAGACCTATCGTATTGAACCTTGATACGACATTTATTGGCATCTATAGCCACGACGGCCTCTCAACGCTGCTCGTCAAGCTGCTCAAGGTGGATTAAACGTTGCTCAATACCCGACTTATTAGGGAGGAGCTCTATAGCTAGTTTTAGCGAAGGGATTTCGCATTCAATCAGCAAAATCGACTCCACACCATGTACCAACTGAAACGGTGAGAACCCGGTGACAGTCTTGACTGTGGTTCGATATGCCCAGAAAGCAGGATATAACATAATGTGCCAGTTTTTCTTGCTCTGTTGGATGGTACGTTGGACAATGGTCTTTAAAGACTTATTAACTGCTTCAACCTGACCATTCGCTTGGGGGTAGTAAGAAGATGAGTGTTCTTGATGAAACCCAAGCTTGAGTGACAAATCCTCCATCATTTTGTTCTGAAAGTGACTGCCATGGTCAGTGACAATCTCTTTTGGAATACCGAACTGAGTAATAATCTGATTGAAGACGAAATGGTCTGTTGTAGCACCATCGGCTTTTACGGTAGGCATGGCCTTAGCCCATTTGGAAAAGTAGTCCACAGCCACTATGATATGGTGATGCCCCCCAGCCGAAGCTGGTTTGCAATCCATGAAATCCACCCCCCACTTGGTGAAGGGACCGACGGTGACAACTGGATGAAGGGGAGCTGGATGCGGGTGTATATTCCGAGAAAACACCTGGCAAGGGTGACATCTCTTCGCAACGTTCACACAATATTTAAAGATCGAAGTCCAAAAGTAACCAGCCCGCATAATACATTGGGTTGTAGCAAGCCCGGATAAGTGATCGCCACACGCCCCAGCATGGCAATTATTAAGCACATGCTCTGCTTCTTCATGAGTCAAGCAACGACAGAGAATAGAATCCTTTCCTCGATGATACAAAGTGTCACCGATGATAGTATAATCTTTAGCATGGTGTTTCACACATCGTCGCTCGTCCCGTGAATAATGCGAAGGAAACTTCAAAGTTTGGAGATATAAAATGATATCCCCATACCAAGGGTCCTCTGATGAGATAAGAAATAGGTGTTCATCCACAAAGGAATCGTCATGGACAACATCCTCATCAAGTCGTGGAAGGTCCAACATAAGCTCAGCAAAAACCAAGGATTTCACCGACTTCGCCGAAGCAAAATCGAGATCAAACTCCTAAAGGATCACAATCCATTTATTGTACTTCCCCCCTATAAGACATCGTGATAGCACAAACTGAAACGGATTGATATGCGCTATGACTGTGGTCTTCCTAAGCACGATATAGTGCCGTAACCGTTGGACTGCATGAACAGTCGCAAGTGCCAACTTTTCCACGTGAGTATATCTCAGTTCAGCATCTACTAGATTTTGACTAAGGTAATAGATCACATGCTCCACGAGCACATCATCAACCTGAACTAAGACCATGCCAATCGTCTCTTGAGACGCAACCACATAAAGTATAAAATCTCTCGCAAAGTCGGGTGGACTAAGCAAAGGGGCTGATACCAAAGCTTTCTTAATTGCATCGAAAGACTATTGGGCTCGCTCATCCCAGATAAACGGTGTGTCCTTCTTCAACAAGCGCGCGAAACCTTTGGTAAGACTGGCATAATTCACTACAAAGCGGCGTAGAAAAGTAGCTCTCCCTTGGAGGCTCTGAAGTTGTAACAAGTTGCACAGAGGAGGCAACCAAAGTATTGCCTCAACTTTTAGAGGATCGACTCTAATACCCTCTTTCGAAACTATAAAACCTAGAAGGAGACCTGTCCTCACAACAAAGATGCATTTATTGGGATTCAATCGAATCTTGTAGCGTATACATCGTTCGAGAATCAAACGGAGGTTCTTGGGGTGGTCCACTCTCTTGCGAGAATGGCCAGCAAGATCATCCAAGAAAACCTCCATTATACGTTTAAGGTCGTGAAAGGCATAGGTCATGGCGCGCTGAAACGTAGCTCCGGCATTTTTAAGGCCGAAGGGCATTTTTCAGTACACAAACGTACCCCATAGATAAATGAAAGCAGTCTTATGTTGGTCCCCGTGTTTGATTTGAATCTGGTTATACCCTGAAAAGCCGTCCATGAACGAAAAAATTTCACTTCCTGCACAAGCATCCAAGATCTGATCAATGAATGGAGTGGGGAAATTGTCCTTCGGACATGCACGGTTCAGGTCTCTAAAATATGTGCATACACGGATCGGTCCCTGCTTCTTATAAACAGGAACGGGGTTTCACACCCATTCAGTAAGGGGAACGGGGTAGATAAAACCAACCTTAAGCAGTTTCTCCACCTCTGCCTTGATAGCGGCTTCCTTCCTAGGGTTAACAACACAAAGACGTTGTCGAACCAATTTAGCATGAGGATATGTTCTAATCTTGTGTTCGACAATACTGGGGTTTATTCCTGGCATCTCCTCATATGACCAGGCGAAAGCTTCCCGAAGTTTCGTAAACAATTCAGTGTAAATGGCAACCTCCTCAGAAGAGCAATCGTCACCGATGTAAACGTTCTCAATCTTTCCGGGAGTGCGAGATATGTTGATCGGTATAGTTGGGGAAATATTAGTAGACATGTTCCCCTCCGCATAAATCTCATGTGAGCCCAAAAGAGCCACGGGGTGACCAACCATCTTGGCAAGAGTCGTCCTAAACTCTTCTTGCTCAGCAAGATCGAGTTTGGGAAGGAAATAAGAGTGATGATGCATATCCTCCCAAGGTCTCTCACTACCACACATGGCCTCGATAATAGCTTCATCCGAAGGTAAAGTATCATCAAGGCAATCATGCGAACAAGACGAGTTGGCTGCCCAAACCGGCAGCATAACGGGATCTTCCTCCTATGTTCGTGAAGGGGAGAGATCCAGCTCTACCGTGGCTTGCTGAATATCTTGATAAGCAAGCTCAGCAACAGACAGTGGCCTAGACATCCCGACGTGCGCAATGTCTCCAGATGTGGAACTCGTGGACGGTAAGGTCCATGGATCATCAAAATACGAAGTCCGGAATGGTACATTATGCAATGGAGGAGACGCATTGTCGGAAATGGTTCCAATAAAATTAATGGGTGCAGGAAAATCATAAGATCCCATCAATGAGGGGTATAATCCGACACCCATGTTCCCATTTTCCGGATGAGAATCTGTAACTTGCAGGACTACTGATCCCGTGGATGCTGTGGAATAACTACTAACGAAATCCAGTTGGTCGATTGTCACAATCTTGCCTTCGTGTGGAAAGCAAATAACTCTGAACACTGTAGATGCGACAGCTTTCATAGCGTACATCCAGTTCCTACCCAAGAGAAGGTTGTAGTCGATGGGCGCATCAACCACCTCGAATTCAATAGGCACAACTTTCCCTCCCAAGCGGACAACAAGGGAAGGGATAATCCCATGCGGCTTAAATGACCAACCGTCAAATGCAATGAGCATGGTCCTAGACATGGATAAGGGAGGAGAGCCAAGAGCTTTCCAACAAGATAGAGACATCGCTAACGCAGAAGCACCTTCGTCAACTATCGTTCTCTTAACAAAATTTTGAAGGCACTCCACATGGATTTGAAAAGCCACGTGGTAACAATAAGCGAGGTTGAACATCAGTAGTGTCAAACTTGATAACGTTGGGACTCGCCCCATCCTGAACTCCTAAAGCACTCAAAAGGGCATGCCTTTGAGAAGGACACGCCTGCAAAACTTCAAGAGCCGACATGGCACACAGAGTTTGGCCCAAATCTTCTACAATAGAGTAGTTATGGGCGGCTCGAGCATTGGGATTATGCGTAGAGCACTTGAGAACACCTTTCGGTATCTGCGGCATAGTAGAGGGCTTCTCGATATGCAAAGAGTCATCAGGAGGAGGGAGAGGCTCATTCCGGAAATTCGGTTGTGGTGCACCATAATCGCGCTGACGAGTAGCAACACTAACCTCCAATGGGACCATATTCACACATCCATAACCACTAGTATTGAAAGAAGACGTTGCAGTCTCATTAGGTCCATAACCAGTAGCGGGAGCATGCGAAGCCATGTTCTGATGATGAGGAAGGGGATCTTTTAACACAACTGGGCTTTGTGCCAGATGCTTCGATGCTTCTTCAATTCGAGGACACAAGTGAGTAAGATGATCTTCCCCACAAAGCTTGCAAGGGAATTTCACCTTACACTTAGGTTTACGGTCCCCACCAGCATTTTCGCCGTCCCAAGGAGGGTTGGAATTCTCTTTCCGAGGAGTATTATGATTACTATTATTGTTCCCATTGTTTCCACCCTTGCGGTTGTTTCTCCCCTTCTTCTTACCATCAGGTTGTTGGTTATCCGATGGGTTCGTCGATTGCACAGTGTGTACATAGGACGATGGGGTGGAAGTGGACAAGGTGAGAACCTGTCCGGGAGTAGACTGGTTAAGTGACAAATTTTGCATTTGATTAGCAACCAAATCTACAGGTCGAGTACTTACGGATCCCACAATGCCATCGGCATGTGGTCCAGGAATTGACTTGGGCTCATGTCGTGTTCGCAGTGCGTCAGGAATAATGTCTTTTTTTTTGTTGGCAAAGTGGTGGAACCTCCTTGACTAGCAAGTTTGCCTTTGGCTAAGTTACCATGAACCAAGGGCATCTAAGCCGTCAAAATCACCCGGGGTTCGCACCCGGCTTGGACCGCACCAACCCTTAACATGGTTGGATTTTTTGGTATCCACGAGATTAGAACCGGCGACCTTTCCGCTTAGGGGGTGTCTTAACCAAACCCCGCCACCAACTGCTCTACATCTCACGGATGCGTCAGGAATAATGTCATACAACATGCCAGACTGAGAATATAATAAATCTAACTGCTGGACTTTTAAGATGGCTTGTTCCTCAGTCACAATGTCGGACATCGAAACATCCTTAGCAATATATGGAAGTAAAGACTTGAGAAACCATTCCAACAGAAACTCTAGAGGAATGTTGGATTTCACTAACCTCTTCCGTCGATGCCACTCTTGAACGTGGTCAGAAATGTGTGTGGCCTTATTCTGGCGGAAGGTAGACAAAAGTTCAGTACCAGTGTCATAACAAACTGGTAGCTAGAAATGATCCAAGAAAACCAAAGCTATCTCATTAAAACCCCTATAAGTGCCCCCAGGCAACTCAACATACCACTTCGCGGCTACCTCCGTGAGGGTGCGTTGAAATAGTCTCAAACGAACAAAATTGTGATTCAACAAATTGGATGAGCACCAAAGGTGAAAGGTCGTGATGTGGTCACCTGGATACACGCCACTCTTCCCCTCAAACTTGGGAATGTCCGAAGGGAGTTTGGTACGGACCGGAGGCCAATTGGGATTGTGACACATCGGATCATTCGTGAGCTTCGAAAGATCCGAAAGATTCAATTGTGCAAGGAACGGGAGCTGTGGTTGGAAAGCTTGGTTATAAGCTCCCACAAAAGGTTGATTATAAGGACCAGAAGGATAAGATGGACCATAAGCTTGACCATGACCATTAAAATGTTGATTATACGGACCTGACGGACCATAAGTTTGACCATGGCCATAAGGTTGATAACCTCCTCCAACCTGACCCGTGTGATAGTAAGCAGGTATATATGTATTTTGAGCACCATATTGAGGTGGGTTATATTGATGGCCAGCACTGACTGTATTGTAGTAAGGGTTACCACCATAATTATGGGGCATATATGTATTATTCGTAGCGGGAACCGTGTTGTAATGACCATGATTATAAGGTATGTTCCCACCCCCTGCATAAGCATTATTAGTAGCATGAGCAGTCGTGTGGTGACCATAAGTATGAGATGTATTCCCAACCCCAACATTGGTATTACTAGTAGCAGGAACGGTGGTGTTGTGACCATGAGTATAAGGTATATTCCCGCCTCCTACATTAGCATTACTAATAGCGGTAGCAGACGTAAAAGTATATGGTATGTGTCCACCCCCGTGATTGGGAGGATTGTTAACATTCGCAAAAGTGGTCCTCGGTTGACGGGTAGAGGCATGTGTATTATAATGTGGATGGCGATTCGTATTCCGAACAGTGTTCCTATTAGGATGGGTAGTCCTAGGAGGCGGCCTTCCTCCAACATTTGCATTGTTAGGAGGGATGTGACTGGTCCCCATACTATGTGTGTGAGTGGAAAATGTGGTGCCCCCGACGAGGGTATTGCCCCCAGTGGGTGCAGTGTTGCTAACACCATGACTAGTGCCAGCGTGACTACCAAATATAGTAGAAGGATCAACTGTGTTGTAATCAGGCATACCAAAAGAGAACGGAGTAGCGTTGGTCGTAGGGTCTATGTTATCATGTAACTCGGGCATCCCATGTCGGAAGTCATGTGGATTCAAAAGATCAAACGCGTCGTCCTCGGGTGGATCCGGACCAAACAAACTAGGTTGGGTCTCGAGTGGATCCAGACCAAACAAACTAGGTTGGGTCTCGGGTGGATCACCCCCCCATGCCTCTCTAGGAGTAGGGGTGTCTAAAGTATGTTCAACTCTACCCGATGGAGTCGTAGGGATTTCTCCCGTGCCCAAATGTGTAGTCATGATGTCAGCGATATACGTTTCGTAAGAATCCAAATACTCGGAGGGGGCCTTCCGGCGTCCCCTATCAATACGGCGTGTAAGCTCGGCAGCCGGTAAACCATCCAACCAACGAGATCGACGGAGAGCAGGACTCCGCGCCATGATATCTCCAGAGAGACTATAAAATCAAAGCGTCCCCTAACGGCCAAACTATCGATCAAAAACATAAAATCAAGAGCACACACCTAGAGAAACTACAGCCAATATGTCTCTCCTAGGAGAGGCTTGAGACTCCCAAACTATAGTTGGAGGTAACAGAATCAATTATAAAGGTTCTCAGGCTTCACTGCATGCAAAGGGCCAAGACCCTCTACAACAAACAACTGTGTTGTCCAACCCTTATCTGACTCAGGATACGAACAATATAACCACTGCAAGCACCCTATGCGATACCTAGGTAAGGAAACTATAGTCACAGCAGTATAACCAATGCTTTGGGGGACAGCCGCAGGTGGGATCCGTCGTATGGGCAGGGTAGCTAAGCCCGAAACTCAAGAGGGTCAAATCCCCCAAGAGTCCCCAGATACAAACAAATCCTAGAAATATCTCCCACGTTCAGCCAGTATTGGAGGGCTATCTCTGCAACCAACCTCCCGTGACCTCGTGCTTAACTCTGGTCTGAGTAGAGCTTCCTGAGAACACCGATGTATACCATGGATTTCACCACTCCATGGTCAAACACATAATGTTTCATCTAGTAGTCTTGGATTGTTAAGTCACAATGATCTATTCCAAGACTCTAAACCTATGCTAGTTGGTGTACCCTATAAATAAAATCATTCTAATCAATTTTAAAATTAAGCGTTAATTTTAATGTTTGTGGTTACTCAAAGGATATGGTCGTGAAACTAGTGATGTATATGACTCAATGGTATGCAAAATTGTCAAACTCTAGACTCATCTATCCAATAAAAACAATGCCACTAGAAAGAAAATCAATCCAACGGTTTCGAAATAAAAATGCAACTCTTTTATATTTTCAATGCACAAGCAGATCCTAAATGAAAGCACAAGCACTCGGATGCAAAATGCAGTACATAAAAGTAAGAAAAAAATTGTATTTTCACTTATAAGCAAAAGGAAAATGCAAAACTATGTTTTTGTATTTTTCAATATAATGAAATGAAAAATGCAAGCAAAATTCAACTATTTAGTTACAAAAATGCAGAGGAGATCACTCAGACAACCCAACAAATCCCAAATAGTAAGACTCAACCAATGTAATGAGCTAAAAAATTAAAAATGGGTAAAAACCAACAAGGCTCAAAACCAAGAGAAAAGAGGAGTTTTGGTCACGAACAAGGCATGTGACAGTCAGGAACAAGGCCAAATAAGACTCAGGAACACTCACAACCAACCCAGCAACAACCAAAGGCCATAAACCAATCACCCCCAGAGTTGTACGCTACTGTCGAAGAAAAAACTGCGGGTACCCCGCAGGCTATGGTGCAGACAGAAGCAGGTAGACGCGGGTAGAACTAGGCTCACCCGCGTACAAGGAAAAGCAAATGAGTAAACAAAGAGCCCAATGACTCAGAAAAATCCTATTTTCTATAGTGTATCCTAACGGCCAATCAATTACACGGAGACTCGACACACAGCAACTCTAAACAAGGACTAACGCCTAAAAATCCCCAAAAATGGATGTTCTCCCCAGCGGAGTCGCCATTTCTATTACGGAGAAAACTTCCTATGGCTTGGGGTATACCACAACAGACAGCTGACTACCATAAAATAACTCAATCCTCAATGCTATGCTATATAAATGACAATGCTAAGATAATGGAGAATATAACCAACCTCGATCCGGACGTTCGATGTAGATCCCCATTGAAGCTTTCAATTCGTGCACTTGAACCTGTAAATTAGTCTTCACAGCCAATATACAACAAGCGCATATAATATATGAAAGACATTAACATCATCAATAGAAATGGTCCATGATATCATAAGTAAATGCAACCCAAAGTAATATAAACAACATTCACAACATTAATGGACGAGAATATGAGTATTTCTATTAATGAATAACAAGAAGTACAATGTGATATGACCTCTTGCCGGCAACCAATCTAAACCAAGAACTGGGTCTCTCCACTTGTGCCTCCACCACTTCAATCCTCCATGGAATGGCAAACTCAAACTATGAAAGGAGTTTGGAAGGTGAACATAAAGGGTTCACAACAACAAGAATAAATGAGTGTAGACTCAAGATGCAGCAAAAATCCACTAGAGTTATCTTTCTCTCTCCTTCTCCTCCCTTCCATATGCCATATGTGCTCAATATATAGTCCTTCCAAAGGTAAGTGAAAGGACACATCGAGACGTTTCGGGGCAAATGGAGGGCCAAAGGTCACCCTAAGACCGCTTTTTGGGAGTAAAAAGTAATTTACTAGTGACTTTTACCATTTTACTTGTCACCCACAGGCTAGAGTGGAACAGCTCGCGGGTACGCTGGCTAAAATGTAACAGCTAGCGTACAGGAAGAAAAATAGGGAAAAAGTGTTTATGAAGGAGATAAAGTGCCTCTGAGTCAGTGAAATTGATCCTGAAGGCCAAAGAGTGTTGATTCTCACAAGGTGGAAAATTACGTTGTAACACTCGTTTCTTCGATGGTGGATTGATATCCTATCTTCGTAAGATCCCTTACTTATTGATTACTTGGTTTATTATCTTTAGTTCTTTACAGGGGTGTGTTCTTCCTGCATTCATAGTTGGCCCTAGGAATTGTTGTTTTTTCACTCTAGTTGAACGAGGTCTGTGAAGATCTCATAGAATGCAAGGGTAGGACCCTGACAAGAAAGGGAATTCACCTTCACAACCTTCACGTCATTCTTCCACCGAGGGAAATATTAACAAAGGAACCCCCTATGAAGTTGGAAGTATCAATCCCTTTAACAATCAAATTGAAGGAGAGGTTGAAACTATTATGGAAGGCCCAGTCCCTCCCACAAATCCCCCTCTCACGAGAAATATTAGTCCAGCACTTGTATAATTACCCTCTACTATAGATTTTGTCGCTTCTTCTGCTAATCAATTGCCAATTAGCACATATTATAGGCAACCATCGGATATGATTTTGACACCATATCATTCTTCTGATCGATTAACCACATCACCGATTTCCACTACGGATAATCCAAAAAGAATCGCTGTGGATCACACTGCCATCGCCTCTCCTTTATGGTAAATTTATTCGCCCAAAGTATCCCCCAAGTAGGCCAGGTGAACCCGACCTTACCATTTATGTGCACGAACCCTCTCGCATTTGACTCAGGTCACACCTCTACTCGTAGAGAGTTACCTAGACTTACACCAAGTGATATACTTGGTGTTCCCTTACCATACTACTCAAATCGAGCAGCTCATCAAGGTGTAACATCGAGTCCCATCACCGATAGCTTGACCCAACCCTCCTTCCCCCAAACAAGTGATATTATGGCAATTACACAAATTGTTCCATCAATTCCTGCCACCACCTCAATGGTAAATACATATGTATCTTACCTAGGGGGAAAAGCTATGACAAGGGGGAAAATTGCGCCCAGGGATCAACCCCTATTTTTTGGGAAACAATTGATTTAGGGGCAATAACCAGTATCATGGAAAACTTTCACTGGTATCCAACAGCTTATGGGAGGACCAATGGACCAACCAAGTACCTCTATGGATACCACTACCCCACTTTATACTGGGTCACCATATCCAGGAGCCACAAATGTTCCATGGGGTCAACTCAATCTGACAGGTATCCCTCCACAAGGAGGCCTACCTATCCAACCTATGAACCCCACAGTTCCTACCTACCAATTCCCCCAAAATACATATATGGGAGTACCAACAGGTTTCAATGTCCCATCTCAACCGACATTAGTCCCTACTGGTATTCCAATGCCTTATCAATATTATCAGTATCCACCACCAAACCTATAATTACCCTTTATGGATATTTTGGATCTGTTAGACTTGTCGCGGTTGACAAATAATCCCATTCACATGCCCAGTTTTGGCCTCCCATACCTTCCAAACTCCCATTGTGCATTCCCAAATTTGATGGAAAACTGGGTGAGGAACCTAATAACCATGTAATGATTTATCATTTATGGCGTTCCTCGAGATCTTTAATGGGTGATTCCATCTGTTTGAGGATTTCTCAAAGGACCCTTATTGGTACTGCAGCTAAGTGGTATATTGAATTACCACGACACTTCTTCGAAGATTTCAACTCCCTCGCCATGGCCTTTCTGACACATTTTTAATTACCAATCCGATATGAAACTGGTACTGAGCTTTTAAATTCGCTAATACAATCCACTTCCATTGATATTTTCGATCATATACATGAGTGAAGGTGGCGGCGTAGATTAATTGAAGATATTATCTCGAACCAATTGTTAGCCGATTGGTTTACAAAGTCATTGTTGCCACCAATAGTTAGGGATGTTTCCATGGGAGGTGTTAGAACTTGAGCATGCACAAGGGTGTGATCTCCGAACTCAGGGTCATTATATGTTCCCTTAGTCGGTCTAGGTTAGGTTTTTATTTTTTATTTTTGAAGTTAAGTTCCATCCATATTGCAAAATGGGGTGATTTTTAGTTGAGAATTGAAGATCATAGTCTTCTCTAGTTAAAATCCTATAAAGGGGTCAAGATACTTCCCGTGGTCATATGAGTCCAAAATCAAAACCTACCGCCTAGGCCTACTCCTCCCCAAGAGGTGATGATATGAAATACCCACTCCCGTAGCACCAATGAAAAAATAGAACTAAGGGCGCTACGAAAGTTTCAAAAAGTCATCTAGCGCCAATGAAAAAATAGAACTAAGGGCGCTACGAAATTTTCAAAAAGTCCTGTAGCGTCAAAGAGAAATATTAAACCATGGTCATTGTAGGAGTTTGTAAAAGTGCAATCATGATTTTTTAGATCTGTCAGTCGATATAGGTCATGTCACACCCGCCAATTGAGTGTTAAGTTTGTCAGTCGGGATAGGGTCGCGTCACATCCGCCAGTTATCACCCTAAATTCGGTCTCTGCCGAATCTAAAAGGTCGGTCCCCCGTTATTAACAGTTAAAGTGCTTGTTTCGAGTGGGGATTTTGTAACCAATACATTTTCCATTTTGGCCTCATAAAGTTGTTGGTACTGGAAGAATCGAAAAGGTTAGGGAGAGAATGGAACACTTTCCTCTTCTTGGTTGGGTATGACCCTAAAGCCATGAAATCAACACCAGTTAAGGTAAGCATCGCTGACAAGGGGAAGGGGAAGGAGACAGAAGAGGAGACACCAGTTAAGATAAGCATCCATGACAAGGGGAAGAGGAAGAAGACAGAAGAGGAAACACCTATCCAAATAGAAGAGAGGCCAGTCAAGGTTAAAAAGGGTCTAGACACTTATAAGGATAAGAGAAATTTGGAAGGTAAGAAATTGTAATTTACACCAGAGGTGACTGGGAAAGTAATTCCCAGAAAAACCTTGACCAGGTCAGCATCTAGAAGAATGGTTCCCACAGGTCAGGAAACTCTCGCAGCTACCATTGAAACTCCCCCTCACACTCTACTTGAATCTCTCATTCAACTGGACGATGAAGAAACACCTAAGGCCCATCCCTCTACATAGAGAGATGATGCAAAGTCTAAGATTGACCAGTTGAAAACCTAGCTGAAAGAGGCCCAACCCTCTACACAGAAAATTTATGCAAATTATGAGATTAACCAGTTGAAATCCCAACTGAAAGATGCAAGGGAAACAAAGGCACGGGTCGTAGAAGAAAGAAGAAGATACAGGGGGAAGCTGAAAAAGGAGCAACATGTGATAGAAGGCATGTTATATGAGACTAAAAGGATATTGATAAGAGGAATTCCCCATAGGCAACAGGTACAAAACATATACAGAAGAAACACATCCCTACAGGCAGAGAATAGGGTACTTAGAGAAAAATTGCAGCTTTTCAAAAGAGGAGAAGCATCAGGGAGAAACTTAAATCTCCTGGTTGAAGTAGCTTCTCAAAGGGAATGACGCCTCTCTCACATCCCAACCACAGTTTTGATTGAATACAGATAGGACTTGAAATTTTGTGTTTTGGAGAACTAGGGTTTCCTAAAAAACAAGCCCTAATTTTGAGAAATTGGTACCTACTACTTGGAAAAGCGAGTACTCAGAGCACTCAATTATTACTCAAAGGAAGAGGTATGCTCAACAAAGGTAATATGCCACCTGGACCCTACTCATGCAAAGCTCCATCATTAGGGTTTTCCATCAGGGTTTCAATTTTGTTTCATGGTTTGGAAAGGTGGATGGGTTATGGACATATGCACAGATGAATATTAGACATAGAAGAAGACAAATAGCATTTTTTGATCCCTCAGAACGAAACTTAAATATGACGGTATGAAACCCTGGAATTTTGGCAGTTTCTAGAACTCTCATAGCGTCTACACGTCAAAAATAGAGGAGTGTGCTACGAGAGTTGTTTTGGAACTGCACTTTTGCAATGCATATCACGAAAAAAACAAGGAAGTGCGTTACGATAGTTCTGGAACTGCACTTCTGCAGCACATATCACGGAAAAATAGTGAAGTGCACTATGAGAGTTATGGAACTGCACTTCTGAAGCGCATATCACGGAAAATTGCTAGAGTGCACTGAAAGAGTTTTGGAAATGCACTTCTACATCGCATAGCATGAAAAATAAGTGGGGGGCGCTATGGAAGTTACTGAAGCTAGTCTTAATGGGATTAATCCCTAAAATTTTGGGAATCTCACGTGGATCTAATCTATGCCAAGATAAGTTGAACGAATGGAGGAGATAGCTAGCAGCTGACGTGTTTCTCAGTTTGCATTATCAGTCGGTTAGCATCCAGTCTTTTCAAATTCACCATCAGTTAACTAGACAGTAGTTCATAAGTCATAGTTTGGACTTTAGTTGATTTGCACACATAACATTTATGTAGTCATTTACTATTTTTAATAACAATCGAAAGGCTTTAGGGTTTTTCTTTAATGAAAACCATTGTAACCCTATATATGGCAAGTTTTTAGAATATCCAAGGGTTGGGATTTTGGAGAGAATAACTCTTGAGTATTGGATTTTTGTTTGACTTTTTAAGCTTAGTGAAATATATCAATGCAGAAGTACTAAATGCTTTTACCAGAGATTCATGTGTTTATATTTCTCAATCTATGTTATCCTTTGTGAATGTGTGCCTTTTTAAGTTTTACATTTTATGCATTATCTTCAATGTTTGAATGAAAATATTATATTCAGAATTCATCCTTAGTTTGATGCTTTGTTTCATCATTTTCAAACAATATTTTGTTATTATTTCCTCCAAAGTTAAAGTAGAATTCATCATTGTATGCTCTGCTTTAATGAACTTTTTTCCTCAATTCTGCCCCCCACACCTCAACAATTTGATGGACTAGGAGATATTGGTTATCTTTCCTCTGCTGCCTTGAGAATTCTACAACCAGCCATTGATTACTCTTATGAATTGTTAGCCATCCTGTTGACTCCATGCCCAATGGTGTTTTTCTTCTAATTCCACCACTTTCAAAACACCTAAAACCCTAATTTATCCACAGAAGACCTAGCCATTTCCCTGATTACACAACCAACAATTCAAATATAGTATCTGAAAGTTGAGTTGTAAGAGAGAGCCCTCTCTGGACTGGAAAGGATAGTTTCCAGTCTACAATTAGGTTTGAAATAGTTACATATTCCCCTTCCTTCCATATCCAAGGGAGTTAGCAGAGTGATAACAAGAGGTATTGAAATAGAGTAGCAAGCGCTCAGTCATGCCCAATACTTGGATTCGATTTACTCCCAATCTGGAACATTATACAACTTGATCCATAATGCTTTGTGTCCCACAAGTGACCCTTCAAGACCTTCCAAAAATCCTACTGTCCATGGAATTGTGGGTTTTGTGAAGACACAACATGTACCCCAACACATTGGACAACAAACTCAATCTACCTCTACTCAAGTCCCCACACTAGCCTATAAGCAACACTAAAACCACTCCTTTGTCTGCTCAAACTTCGGAGATGAATACAATCCAATCCTCTTCGTCTCAATAATCTGGAGGCAAGAAGAAAAACAAAGGCAAATCCAAAAAGCCTTCAAACTAGCAGTAGAATCCCAAGACTCAAGAAACCAATGATGAAAAACCTAAGAGGAAGTAAAATTTTCCATGCCCGATACAAGGAGGTGGCCATTACACTAAATATTGTCCTCGTCGTGAGAAATTCAATAATTTTTTGAAAGGTGCCTCTTAGTCGACAGTGTTAACTAACCCTTTTCCTCCACAACAACAGTAAATAGTAGCGCACAACACTAACCCCCCGCATGGGGGCAATGAAAATCATCCTCACCAAGGGGATGCATTCCTGAATGTTAATATTTGCATGTGTAATGAGTCGATCGGTTTAACTACCAGGTGCCAAACATATGAACCCCTTCCACATAAAACACCTAACAGAGGTAATTATGATAAGACTTCCGCCACTACTCCTCCCCCTCCTTTGGGCCCTCTTCAAATAGAGAAACTGGTTATTGAATATGTTTTGCGCCCACCCAAGGACACCATTCAAAATGTGACATTTGATCCAAGTTCTCATGCCTCTCAAAAATATAAAATTGTTGAGTATTTTTTCCCAAGCACCTTGTGCCATGTCGACTCTCAAGCTTCTGCAAAATTTTCCTGGTCAGCATAGAACCCTTTTGTCATACCTCGGAGCTATGGATCCAGAAACATCAAATTCCATTATGTTTCATCTGGAATATTTTAAAATGAGGCTCTCCCACCAACTTGTGTTTCAGATTAATACCATAGTTTGTGGGAAAGGCATTCATCATACTGTGTTGGATGAAGGTGCCTCTACTTCCATTATGTCTTTATCCTGTTGGAGGGCCTTAGGTTCTCCTAATGTCAATCGATCTCCTACAACCCTTAAAGCGCCATTCGATGGTCGCGGTTTTCAACCATCTGGAATTTTACCTTCATTAGCCATGGAATTAGGGGGCAAGACCGTTTCCATTCATGTGGAAGTGGTAGATGCGCCCTTGGATTATAATTTTCTACTTGGTCAAAATTGGTTTTACGCTATGACTATTGTCGCTTCTTTAGTCTTTCATTTTGTGCAATTTCTCCATCAACGTAAAATTGTTACAATAGACCAACTTTATTATTGTACGCCAAATATCCATGACAACTTTGCCCATAATGTTCCTCTTTTGGGACATTCAAAACTTCATTATGAAGATGTTGGAGTAGGGTTGTTTAAAGACTCTTCTCTTATGGGATTCTTCCCTAACCCGTCCCTGCCCCTTCGCCGCAAGTTTCCATGGTTAACATGATTTCATCCATGGTACAACAATCCCATGAGTTAGATGACCCTTGGGTAGTACCCAGTCCATCTCAAATTTCGTCCATTGGCGATACCATGCCACTTACTTGTACTAAGGCGGCATACCATACTATCCAATATGTGCCAGACAATTCGGACCCCGATGACCAACACCTTATGGCATCATACCCATATTCTCTATTGTCCTAGTTCGACTCCTCCATGTCGTCTATGGATTACCTCTTGTAGATGTTTCCATTGGATGAATCCATTATGGAGGTTATGAGTTTAGATGAGCCCCCATGGGAGGATAATCACCATCGATCATCCTTTCTCCCTAATATGGTCGTAGTAGAGAACAATATTGAGTCCATCGTTCCACTTGATATTATTGAAAACCCTCAATCCCCTATCCTTACTCAAGACACAGTCTCTGAAGGAAATCTAGGGAATATTACACCAACTATGTCGACTGATATATCAATAAAATGTAGCGTTGTGGAAAACATTCAACTTGGATAAACATGTTCTCCTAAAGAGGTAAAAAATTATAAGGCCTTGTTTCAAGAATTTCCTTATGTTTTTGGATGGAGTTATGAATAAATGCTAGGTATTACTCCATCCATCATGGTTCATGATATCAAGACCTATCCAAGATCCAAACCAGTCCGACAGAAACTTCACCTGATACACCCTCGCAAAACCGCTGCCATCAAGGAAGAAGTTGAAAAGCTTTTGAAAGTTGGCTTTATTTATCTTGTGTTGTTAACTAGATGGGTCTCTAATATCGTCCCAGTCATGAAAAAACAAGGGACTACTATAGTTTGTGTCGATTATAGGGACTTGAACAAGGCCTGTCCTAAAGACAATTGACCTACCCCCTTCATCGACCAAATTATCGATAACTATGCAGAAAGTGTCGACTTCTCGTTTATGGATTGTTTCTTTGGCTATAATCAGATCGAAATCCTCCCATCCGATCAGCATAAAACAACTTCTGCCCATGGGGTACTTTTGCTTATCACAAGTTACCCTTCGGTCTTAAAAATGTCGAGGCCACCTTCCAATGGGCTATGTCATATACTTTTCATGACATCAATCATATTGTAGACCCTTATCTCGATGATCTACCCACTCTTTCAACCCATTGAGAAGATCATTCGAAGCATCTTAGAGCAATCTTTCTTTGATGTCGTCATTACAATATTCTCTTGAACCCACAAAAATACATCTTTTGTATCGAAGCCACAAGACTCCTGGGCTTCATAGTCTCCAAGGACAGGATCAGGATTGATCATTTGAAGGTTGAGGCTATTTTGGCCTTACCTTCCCCCAACAACATACCCCAACTTCAAAGTTTGCAAGGGAACACAAACTTCTTGCGTTGTTTCATTTGTAATTTTGCAAAAATTGAAACAAGGATATATACAATTTTTAAAAAGAATGTCCTTTTCATTTGGGATAACCAAGCTCAACGTTCATTGAATAATCTCAAACATGCTTTAATGCATGCACCATTGTTACACCCCCTGACTACACACGAGATTATATCGTGTACCTTGTCGCATCTGCCTCCACCATTAGAATGGCGTTGGTGCAATAAATGTAGTGTACTATTTAAGTAAGAGTTTTACTGATTCTGAAACTCATTATTCACATGTTGAAAAGTTGGCTTTGGCTGTTGTCATCGTTGTCCAAAGGTTTCTCCATCACATTTTTCTACGCAAAACTACTATCATTGCAGATTTCAACCCCATGTACCATATCTTGAGTTGAGTACTAGGGGGGAAATATTCTCGTTGGATTGTTATCCTCTAAGAGTTTGATTTGGAATTTGCTAAGTCTAAATCGAAGAAATCTTTGATTTTTACCAAGCTCATATGTGATCTTCTCCATGCTGGTGGAGAATCTAATCCCATTGACTCTCTTCTGTATGAGTCATTGTTCCTCATTAGTATGTATGACCCATGGTATGGAGACATTCTTTTGTATCTCCAGACCCAACGTTTTCGTCCTGAACTATCTCGCGACAATCGTCGTCGAATCCGCCATCACGCAAAATATTACATCATTGTTGGTGACACTTTATATCGCCATGGTGTTGATTCCATTTTACAACGATATCTAACCCATGAGGAAGCGAAATGTGTTTTAAATGAATTCCACTCTGGAGCATGTGGCAGTCATCTCTCTGCGATGGCTACAACCCATAAGATTTTATGTGTCGGGTGCTTCTGGCCTTCCATTTTCGAAGATTGTCTGGAGACCGTTAAGAAGTGTCCTCCTTGCGAAGCTTTATATCCCAACAAGTGCTCTCATCCCACTCCGTTACATCCATTGAATCCTTAACTTTGCTTCCTCGATAAACCCTCCCATTATAACCATGCCACGCCATGGTGGTAGGAATAACCACCAGCCATAGGGATAGGAAGCCATGGTGGTACCCATTCCTGTTACTCGAGAGAAACCCCCTAACTACATGCACCGAGAAGGTTAGAACATAGTGTGATAATTCTATATAGGATCAATACCATGAAAGAATTCTAATAGCCAAGGATCTCGAAGCAAAGAAGTCCTCACAAGAATTATTCAAAGATATGCAAGAATAAGAAGAAGAAATATTGAGACAGAAACATAAGAGAAGGAACTCAATTGATGGAAATATCATGTCATGTATTATCCCTCAATATGAATACACTATATAATCATCTCAAGAGAGAAAATAGAATGCCTTAAAGGCAGGTTATAAAGCACAAAAAAGTAAGGCTTACTAAAAGCATAAAAACCCCCTAGGTGTCAAAAGCACTTTCCAAAACAATCTAAAGGCTCGCGAATTGGCTGAATATGGTATGCAGCTCATGAGAGATGTAAATGGAAAGCAATGATGAATTTATGAGAGAAGAAAGTGGTGGAGGTCGAATTGGTCAAGTGGAGAGAGTTTCCAAGTCAACTAGCTTTACCTTATCCACCAGAAAGTAGAAAAAATGGGATAAAACTGTCTAAATCAGGAAAGTGTCTTTCTAATTCGGGAATGGAATAAAATCAAACAGAATCCAAGGAAATCTTATCCAGAATCTATCCAAATTCATTTTTGTGACTTAGGATGACATATGGAGGCATAAAAGACAAAACTAGGCCAACTACATAGTCTACACCTAGGAAAAATTAATCTAGGTGACTAATAAAATATATCTTAAGTATGGATGGGTTTTTAAATGTTCCAACACAGTCACTCCCCTTTTGCTCTTGAACCTCAACATTAAGATCATAATTGCAACAACTCACTAGATGTTTCCAAATTTGACCTGCCTAGGGACCGAAAATAACTTAGACAACAAAGGAAACAATCACAGGAAAAATGAGTTGTTTTATCACAAATGTCCACTGACAAAAGCACCTAGAGAATCCAACTTCCTGCCATTGCTAACCCCACAACCTACTTCATCAATACCTCATGTTCTCATGAGATTGCATCGCACTCGATCCTGATGCAAAGCTAGTCCATCACTTGCCCCTCCTGATTATTGATAGCCCATTGCACCGCTATTTCATTATTCACCAAGACTAGCCCACTGCGGGGAGAATGAACAACCAACCGAAACATCCTATCAGAGTTTAATTACATGAGGGGGGTTGTGTGCGGAGGAATCGCCAATGCAAGGAGTGCCAAGTGTCCTCCCACTAGCTCTCTCTTCCCTTTCACCCCATCCAGAGGAAGTGTTTCTCTCTGAGGAGTACATGGGGTTACTGAGGCCACCAAATCGTCTCTCTCAACCAAAGTCCAGTCCTGTTGAGAGATAAATACAAGCCATCATCAATGATGAGGCAGGGAGGCCATCCTAATTTACATCTAGTTTCTTGTTTTGAATGCTCACTCCTTCACTGGCTAAGCAATCAACCACTTAATTAGCCGACCGTCAAATTGTGAGGGAATTAAAACAAGGATTTATTGAACGAGGCTTCTAAGGCTTTTCAACTTTCCTTCCCCCACCAATTTGTAGAGACCTAATGGAAGGGTGATCCATTTTGGGGATGAAACACCATATTAATAATGACTTGCGAGTCACCTTCTACTATCAATTTAGAGAGGCCATGGCAAATCACGATTTTAAGACTATAGATGTTGGCAAAAAGCTTGACCACATTATTATTATTGTACATTCCCAAGTTGCCAACAAACACTCTCATAATTTCTCCATACTCATCTTTAAAGACCCCTCCAAAGCCAACTTGCAAGTTCCCTATTAAGACATAACTTTATTTTGTTTTCTTGTTTCTTTTTCAAAAGTGGTAAAGCCTACCATTAATAGTGTTATTTGCGAATACTCATCAACATTGTTCACATGAGAAAGTTAAGTTTTTAACCAATTATAAGTACTTTTAAATCTTTACTCACTTTTAATAAATTTAAACTTTATATTTACTCTTAAATATTTGTAAATATGGTTTTTTTTTTTTTTTTCCTTAGAAAAATTCGTAATTTTATTTCAAAAAGGAACAAAATTACATTCTGCACATGTAATAGGATCACTAAGATCCCTACATTGTCACATATTACATCCCATATTAATTACTTCAAAAATTCAATAAAAAATTGATGATATGACTGTCCTCCAGCCTTCAACTCCGACTACTGTCTCAGCAAATGTCTTGACCATCTCTGATCAAGTGTTGTCCTTACTTCCCGCATCAAATAACCATATGAATTCAAAAAATGGTTGTCCCAGCCTGTATCTATAAAAAGTCTCAAATGAATCGTGACCTTCTCTGATAACCAATATTAATGCTGTTCTACAGCCCGCACTGTTAACATTTTATAATCTGATAGCATTCAAATACACTACAATAACCATACTATAACCCTGTGGTTATACTCAACGATCTGTGACCAGGAGCTGACAGAACGCGTCCAGAGCTATTGGCCGGTCCTCAAAGGCATAATTAATCCTGAGGTATGTCACCCATTGTGCGATTACAGCGAGCAGCCATCCCTTATCTCCCCCATCAAACAAAAGCTCAGTAGATCAATGCAGTGCCGCATGATCCTCATAAAATGGTCTGTGATAATAGCTGAATGTGCCTGCCGGAGAATGTATAGTTATCCTCCATGTACCATTAGCTAAAGCCTGCTGCGTTGCCTCCTTGGATAGCTGGTCTGCCATCCCATTCCGCTCCCTGTAAACATGTGTAAATGTGATGTGGTTAAAAGACAATTTTATCCGGTTCACCTCTTCCAGGATAGGTAAAAGATCCATCACATGACACAGTGTAATCTCCTTTGCCCAGTTGATGACTAACAAGGAGTCACCAAAGATCTGAAGGGATAAGCATCCTTGTTCCAGGGCAAATAACATCAGCAATTTTAGCGACATGAGTTCTGCATAGTTATTTGTTCCTCTTCCCAAACCAGCCACCAGATGGAAATAATGCTCCTCAGATTTGTAAAGGACTCCCCCCCCTCCACAAACCGATTGTAGGTTTGAGGCACCATCGAAATAAGCCCACGGCATGGAGAGATCAATCTGTTCTACCCGCACAGGTCGAGTTCTGCTCACTTGTACAGGGGCCACAAAATGAAGGGTGACCGCCACCATCTGAGCCACTACAGATTCCAGAGGTACCCTGCAGTCCTGGAAAATCACCTTATTGCGGGCAAGCCATATGCCCCAAGTGTATATACACGGGAGAGCCCGGAGAGGGGAGGAATATTGAACAGACCACCATAAATGGAATGCTTCCAGCACACTCGCTCCCCTCCACCCCACCTTATTTGCCAATATCTTGCTGATTTCAGACCAAACAGTCTGTGAGAATTGACAATGAATGAAAAGATGAGCCAGATTCTCTTCAGCATCCTTACAAAGAGGACATATCCCCGGACCCTGGAGAAAACGTTTTTGCAGAATGTCCCAAGTAGGGGCCTTATTTTCCAGGATCGCCCAGAATAGTAATTTAGCTTTACCCGGACATCTTAATTTCCACAATAATTTCCACCACCACACCAATACCCTATTATGGGTTTCCACATTGAGCTGGATATATCCATGTTTAGGTGAATATACTCCGGAGGGATGGTGATCCCATATAAGAACATCTGCCCTATGGGTCAATCTAATATGGGTAAGTCTTAACCGCCGTATATAATCCTCCCATTCCTCCTGCAGCTCAGCCGAGATCCCAAGTTGCCGAGCAGAAAACCACCCCTGTTGCCATAGTGTAGAAGCTCCCTGATCCGCTAAATCATTCAGATTATAACATCCTCTAGAAGCCAAAAAAGACCTCAGTTCCACAGAAAGGACATGTCCACCCCTGCAACCAACCCAAGGGTCCATCCCTATCCGAAGGAGACTCCCATCGCCAATCCTCCACACTAATCCCGATCCGACTAAAGAGAAATGCTGCACCACTGCTTTCCAAACCACAGAGCAGTTTGCCCTCGACTTATTTCTCAGCCTGATCCATTCGAGAAGTGTTAAAGGGGCAATATATTTATGATAGACCACTCTAGTCCAGAGACTCTGTGTATGAATTAAGCGCCACGACACTTTGGCCCCCCAAGGCTTTAGCAAACATGAAAATATTCTTTAAACCCCATCCTCCCAAAGCCTTAGGAACAGCAATTTTCTCCCAGCGTACCCACACCAAGGCCCGATGCTCACTCATACCCTTCCAAAGAAAGGCAAAACACAGTCTCCTGATCTGCTCCAGAACTCCAATGGGTATCCAAGCAAGAGACATCCAATATACCGGAATTGCTTCCAATACTGATTTTATCAGAACCAGCCTCCCTGCCCGAGAGAGCCATTTATGACTCCAACCATGAAGACGCTGTTCTAATTTTGCTATTAACCAGCTCCAATCTGTCTTCAAATAAGCATTCGGTTTCAAGTGAAAGCCAAGGTACTGTAATCCATCATCTAAATCCAAGGTCTTGTATGGTAGTTTGTTAACCATGTTTAGAATCTCCGGCTCGGATAAATTCGAGCATGTGATAGTTGATTTGTCGATATTTACTAACATACCCGCAGCAGCTTGCACTAAGTGGAGGCCTTCAACCACCTTGTCAATATCCTGGCTCGTGCCATCACAGAAAATCAGGATGTCATCAACAAAAAGGAGATGTGTAATGAACAGTACCTGAGAGATAGATATGCCTCTAAAAGAACCATCAGCTTTTGCGTTCAGAATGAATCGGCTAAGTCCTTCAGCGACGAGGAGAAACAACAGCGGAGACAGGGGACATCCCTGTCGAAGCCCCCTCCCAGCCTGGAAGAAAGGGCTAGCAGAACCATTAATTAGAACAGCAAAGTTCACCGTTGTGAGGCAGGCCATGATCCATCTGATAAAATCATAGCAGAACCCCAGGTGGGTAAGAAGCATCCGGATATAAAGCCAGCTAACCCTGTCAAATGCTTTGGAGAGATCAATCTTAATCACCGCTCCCTTCTGCTTCTGCACCTTGAGCGTGTGTAATCCTTCCTGTGCAACTCCAATGGCCTCATGAATTTGGCGTCCTTCCAAGAAGCCAAATTGCTCACAAGAAATGTGCTTAGACAAAATATTCTTGAGTCTTCGCGCCATAACCTTAGAGATGATCTTATAGATGCAGTTACAGAGAGAGATTGGTCTGAATTCAGCAAAGCTGACAGGCTTGTCAGTCTTCGGTATCAGAGCTAAAAAAGTGGAGTTGAAGGGGCCATGGACAAACCCAGCCTTGCGCGATTCTTCCACCACTTGCAAAATCTCCTCCCCGAAGAAGTCATAGAATCCTAGGAAGAATTCTATAGGCCAGCCATCTGGCCCCGGGCTGCTATCTTTATTTAAGGATTTCATCACCGTCGAGAGCTCATCCAGCGTCACCTCCTCCATCAACAGTCTGTTTTCTGCCTCCCCCACAAAACTGGGAAAAAGCTGTGTCACCCGAATAACCTCAGCAATGGATATGCCAGGTGGAGCTGTGAATAGATCTCCAAAATGTCGAACTCCCAACGCTGCTAAACCATCAAAGCTGGAAACCTGTTCCCCAGTATCAGAAGATAGTTCCCAGATAGAGTTTTTGAATTTTCTCCCCTTAGCATATGATTGAAAGAATTTGGTATTCTCATCACCGCACTGTAGCCAAACCGCCCTGCTTTTCATTCTCCACAGCTCTTCACGCTCACACAGTAACACATTCCTGCGTCTCTCCCACTCCAACAACTCACCTTTCTGCATATCATCCAGGAATCCCATGCCCAGACTATTATGTATCCTAGCAATGTTTAGCTCAGCATCTTGTAAGTTCTGATCATCAATCACCCTTTTGTCATGAGCCCATGTGCTAGTGGCCTCTTTAATTCTTTTCAGATTGTGATAAAAGTGAGCACCAGCAGGTGTCTGTGTGTCAAGTGGACGATGAACCCATTGCTCTTGAACCAGATTAATGAAAGTCTCCTCCTTCAGCCAGCTAGGATTGAATTTGAAAGGGATGGGTGGTTTATTCCCGCTACCTCGTAACTCCAGGAAAATGGGGCAATGGTCAGATATCCCACCTGACCCTACCCATTGTCTGACTAGATCAACCCCATGTGCCAACCCTTCGGCCACCAGAAACCTATCCAGTCGTTTAGCCACTCTATGAACCCCAGCTCTCATATTCCTCCAAGTGGGAGATAGCTGGGATGGTATGATGTCGAGAAGATCCTTCCTGACAAAGGCATTGATGAAATTATTTGCTAATGAATCTGGAATAGCCCGAGGCCCCCAGACTTCAGAAGACCCCAGAGTAAGGTTGAAATCCCCACCCAAAATCACATCCCTGCCATCAAATATATCCATGCCTAACAAGGAGTCCCAGTAGCCCACCCTATTTAAGTAGGGCCCATAAATATTGAGTACCGTGATCATCCGACCTATCTCAGCATCCCAAACTTCCAAACCAAGACCAGAGGATACCCCCCAAGTACAATCACATCTGCAGCTCGTGACCTTCCACCCCGATGCCAGCCCTCCAGAGCGCCCCCTGGCATCCACCCCTACAAACTTCCAACCAGGGAGCAAAGATTCTAATGTACGAACAACATCCTCACAGCCACCCAAAGTTTCTTGCAGCATAATAACGTCCGGTTGATTTAAGTCAATCAACCTACGAAGCGAAGATTTTTTAAGTGGGCTCGCCAACCCATGACAATTGAAGGACATAATCTTCATAAACAACCCCCATCCTGGGCTTTCACTGCTCTAAGTGCCCACTCAATAGAAGATTGTGTTCCCATCACTAAATCCACTTTAGCCCGTTCTTTAGCTTTAGTCATATGGGATTTACGTCCCCGGCCTTTCCCCTCCACACTAGAGGCCAACTCAGGTAGTCCCTTGCCCCCCGATCCATCTGCAGGAATCTCCCTACTACGAAGAGCATATCGAATATTCCTACCCTCGGAGCATGAAGAGTGTGAGATAGAAACAAAAGATGGCGTGACATTACCCCTATCAGGCCGAAGTAGATGGTCATCCTGTCGAGGAGGAGACCCAAGGCTGCCCCCCCCCAAAACAGATGGGTCAGCTAGAACGGAAGGAGAATGAAAAGGAGACATACCCGAGTGTATCTCAAAAGGACCCTGACGATGAGAGGGCATCTCCCGCTGCAATAAAGTGGCCTGTGAAATCGGAGTAACCGAACTCAAGGAGTCCCCCTCAATAACAGGAGGCTCACGCCCATGCTTCTTCGTTCCAGTGTTCACCAGGGCTGGCAATCGATCCTCTGATTCGATCCTCCCATCATTAACTAAATGTTCCACAGAATCAAGAATCCCCCCCCCCGTCAGTAGCTGGCCCACTCCCACCCTCCACCTCCACCTGAGAGTCCACTTTCAACACAGGGACAGCTACATCATCTGCTGCAGCATCATTCAGAGGCATACTTTTTCGAAACGATAAGGGACAGCAGGCTACAAGATGTCCAAGAGCATGGCAGCGATGACACCTAAACGGCACGCCCACATAATCCAGTGTTTGAACATAATCCCCATCCTTGGAATGAACTTTAATCTCAGCAGAAAGTCCCATCCGAATGTCGAGATTGACTAAAATCTTAGCAACCGAGTATATGCCAGTCTTCAGATGGGAGGAATCAGAGCACACGTAATCACCAAGATAATTCCCGATCTCTGCAAACCCAGTCTCGTTCCACATATGCATGGGAAGTCCAGGAAGCTTAACCCACAGCGGTTCTTTAGCTACTCTTTCCGTTTTAGCGTCGAAAAAGGGGGACCATCTTTTCAGAACAAGTGGGACTCCCAGCATCGACCAATGTTTACTCAGAACAGCATTGACCTCCCCGCTGTTCAAGAATATGAAGGAGAACCAACCTTTCGACAAAACACGGACCTCCGGGACAGATGGCGCGATGTTAAGCCACTGCTCTGCCACCCAACGCTGAAGGAAGCCTCTGCCTAATCTCCTGCCTCTAACATGTCCTACCACAGCAGTATGTGAGTAATCCACGGCCTCTGCCAACGTAACATCGACCCCCAACACTAATTGATCCAGTCTCTTACGTTCTTTGACCTTCTTAACTGGGATTTTAATTGAGTCAGCCTTGGCAGACATCCCTGTTCGAGGCTGGAAATCGTCATCCAATGCATCCTCTCTCCCCGGGACCGCCATCAATGCACCACACAGCTGCCAGCTAATGGGCCAATCGAAATACACAATGAACAGATAAAAAGGCAGGATCCAATGGGAAAATGTGCAAGAAAATAGAAAGAGGAATAATCCCTTCCCAGAAACTTGTCCAGAGTAGTATTCAGGCAAGGAATACTACCACAGCGTCCCAAATTAAAGATCAGCAGTAGTGAACACTCACCATCAGAAACAAGAAAGCGATAACCTCACAGCCTGCCCCATTAATCTCACAGCCTGCAAGCAAGCTGGATGGACCCCGGCAATGGTCAAAAAAACAAGATAACCTCAATCATCTACAGCTCGGATCCACCAGAACGCAACTACCAGGGATGAAAACACCCAGCATCAATCCCGGCATCTAGCTACTCCGCGATTGTGTCAATTAGCTCAGCTCCAGTCGCAATAGATTTCATCTCGCACAGGAACCCCATAGTGCACAGATCAATGGCACGAACCTCAGAATTCTAAAGTGATCCTCCAAAACCAATCCATAATGACCCTGCAATGTACTCAGAGACCAGCTTACTCATGTTCAAGTATGCCTCCAGACATCACCATCAAATATCTAACGTACTCCTTCAAATCGCTTCTTGGAGCCAAACTCCCATATCATCCGAGCTCTTGTCTGTAAATATGGTTTTAATTATTTGATTGTTATTATTTAAAAATAATAATAATTTATTATAATCAATTAATTAATTGTAATTTTTTAAATGTTACTACACTTGTTTATGTGCACCTAGCCATTATCAAAATCAATACTTTATGAATTTATATAAAAGTCGACGAGTATGTATAAATAAAATAATTTATTGATAAAATTGGTTATGAATCTTTTAATTACGGGAGTGAATGAAATGTGTGGATAATAAATATGAGTTTAATGAGGGGGTGAAATGTGTGAATAATAAATACAAGAATGGGTGAAGGGTGTGGATAATAAATATGAGTTTAATGAAAAATATAGGGTATGGATAATAAATATGAGTTTAATGAAAAAAAATATAAGGTGTGGATAATAAATATGAGTTTAATGAAAAAAAATATAAATGATTTATTATGTCCGTGACATCTTGTAACGGATTTGGGTTTATTAGCCTGTCCGTACAAGCTAAATTTTTGCGCCGCCAAGAATTTTACAAAGTTTTCCAAGGTTCACTTCGAAATGTTTGGCCTCAGAATTTGGTGTCGGTGTTTCGCTCGCCACGTGTCCCCTACACATGTCTCTTGGCGTACTCTTTATCACATCGAATATCGGCCACCTGGGTTTCAAAGCTGGAGCTGCGATAAAAAAATGAGGTCGAGTTCATGCTGTACTGATTCTGAATTAAAGGTTGCTCGCGTCGTTTGGGGTTTTGAGCTAGAGCCGAGGGTGATGAGAGAGGGTAGGTTCATGTGCCAGTGCTTGCCGCGATGATCACTGGCAAATCAGGGAGCCTCGAGGGTAGTTTTCCTCTGCCGGTCGGCGACTGCAGCGGGGGTTTCTCGGCGAGTTGAGTTTGTTTGGCGGTTGGAGGAGTTATTGATGTGGGAATGGATTTTAATGTTGGCTCGTGCTGGTTCTGTTCGTGGGTTTCTCCTCTGCCAGCCAGCGACTAGAGCGGGGGTTTCTTGGCGAGTTGTGTTTCTCGAGCGGTTGGCATTGTTATTGCTGTGGGAATGGATTTTAATGTTGGCTCATGTTGGTTCTATTCATGGGTTTCTTATTTAAAGGGACTTTGAGGCTATTTCGCTGCTCTGCATTGCTGGTTACGGTGGTTGCGGTGCCTATTTGTTGATGCTCTTTTTCACTTGTTGCGGTGTCTGTTGTCTAGTTTGACCAGTGTTGTGCGGGGGGGACGATTATCTGTGGGTGAGGTTTCGTAGAAAGCAAAAGGGATTAGCGACCAGTGTTCCAGTAGCAGTAATTGCGACTACATTGCCCGAGTAAGTCTTCAAAAGAGAATCCCCATTTATACATTGGTCGTCGCGTAAGTTTCGAGGGGGGATCCCCATTTATTTTTGTTCCCACACAGACCTGTCTATTGACAGCCGAGAATTCTCTTGTTCCTACCATAGAGATTGGATCTCTGTTATTGTTGTAGACACGGTTAATTAGCTTTATGAAATCAAAATTTCAATGGTGTTTGGCTTGCTGTCGATATATACAGTCAATCTAACTTATTTTAGGAAAATGAATTTCCACAGACTTCAAGTCTCTGTAATCGTTGTAATCAGTCGATGTTATGCAGAGTTAATTTATTTTATTTTATGGATTTGAATTGCTACAGAGCTTGAATTACTGCAAAGTTAATTTATATATAGGAAACGGATTTCAAAATTTAGAGGCTTGGGCATAGAGGCTTCTGCTATGCTAGGGCATTTCGATGTTGTAATCGTGGAGTGCTTGCGAATAGAGGCTTCTGCTATGCTAGTTGGCATGGCTTGTTATGCCTGTCTTAGGATTTAATGCTCAACCAACTGATCTATTTCAATATTTGCAAGATACTAAAATGTTTCACATGGGTAGTAGGAATTCTATCAGATGTATGCTTTTTCGAGTGGGAAAGAACTAAAAACACCATCGAGCATAGATGCTTGCTATATAAACTCCTTCCCTTGGCCTACGTCTAGCCCAAAAAAGTGGCTTTTCAAAAGCTTTCAAAAGCCCATAGAATTCACAGGTTGAGAACTTGTTGTTTGAGGTATTCCCATAAAAAAGATTACAAAAAAAAGTAACAGTTGTATATCAAGCACTGTATTCCAAGTGAGTTAAGTAAATAGGAAAGTCATGTTTAATTGAGGCATACAATATTAAGACAAAACTCCATGGGTGGACTCCATCAAATGAAATGGACCAAGGTCTAGAGTTAGATCGTGTGCTTTAGAGTCCAACCCTTTGCTTAAGAAGTTTGCACTTTAATCGATAGTATAGGTCTCCATGGTAAATTATTCGTTGAATTCATGAACAAATGCACCTTAAATAATGACAACAGTTGTGGCGATGGGTATCCTCTATGATTTGGATAGCCATGTTTAGACCTGTACATAGATTTCAGGTTGGTTTCACAAACAAAACCGTGCTTGCAATTAAATATTTCCCATGTCAATTCTGCCTTTCAAAATTTTCATTTGAAGTATGGGATAGATATTGTATTGGTTAATATGCGCATACAAAAGTTCCTGTTTGATTTGATAAAGAAAACAATTTCAATTCTTCCTTGCTTCCGGCTTCTTTAAAAGGAAGAACGCAACGAAAAAAACCTTGTTCAATGAAAAGAAAATGGTTGATTTATGTTCTTGTATGGACTATGCTAAAATGTTTCGGTTAGCCACTGAAGAAAATATTGTCTAAATACTATATTCCCATTGGAATCTCAATACATTGAGCTATGTGATAGCATAATGGAGTTATCAATGCAGTGTTATTTGTGGGTGGCATTGTCATATGTTATTCACTTGCTACATCTCAGATACCCTTGTTACTGTGTCATTTGGTGCCTTCTGTTGTATGGTAGTAGCACAGCCTATGCCATTTCACAGGATTTGAAAATGTTGCACATTCATCATAGTATGTTAAGTACTAAATAGAGTTATAGTTTTCCTGTGTAAATATCTGGTTTGGAAATAGCAACAGAAAAATAATAATAATGGAAAATCAAACTTTTTATCATCATATACCAATGAGACAATGTGCTTTTGGGAACTGATCAGAATACCATAACAATGCCCTTATGTTACAAAGGGAGCATAGAATTTGTAAAAGGAATTAGACAATGCTGTATAGATGGAGGAGTTTGGTTAATGACAAATCCTACAGTAACTTGAATTGTTGTGCGCTAGCCTGAGTCTAAAATTTGGATTGAAAAAATGCTTCAAGGATTTCAAATGTTGTCAGACCCTTTTTAACATTGGGTTTTAATATCACAAGCAATCGGCCTATGCCAAAAATTGTTCAGCGAAGCTGCAAATTTCAGAAATATATATATATATTATAACTCATCATCCAAATATTGTGCACTCCCTTGGTATAAATCTCGTCATCCAAATGCCTTTTCCTTAAATATGGTGATTATAGCAAAGCTTTATGGGATTACATATAAAATAAAGCTATTGCGGCCTCGCAAGAGAAATATGGAGAATGGCAGCAGGAAATGATAATTAGGGATAAATGATAAAGGCCTTTTTAATGTCATGAACTTCAACCTATAATGGTAAAGGATAAAAAACCCTTCTAATATAATTAATGTAATAAAGAACTGTGGACTAAACAGAGTCCAGTAGCTTCTGGATTAGTGTGTACGGTGTATGTTTGGCAATTATGAACAAATTTGGTGACTTTTTTTGCTTTGCATAGAGGCTTCTGCTATGCTAACAGCCGTACATTGTTATGCGTATTGTATGATTTAATACTCAGCCAACTGATTTATCTTTTTGAATTCGGATTTGGCTTTTTTCCCTGGACTTTATAGCAATGCTTTCTGATACCGAAGGGTACTTCACAAAATTACGAAGTTCAAAAAAAAAAAAAAAAACATATCCACTGTACATACCCATCCCAGATCCATTTTAGGAACAAATTTATACAATGGATGTTTGCCAATTGATTGCTTCCTAGACCCAGGGCTGATATAGCTCTAGGCCATTCCAAGAAAAAATCTAGTGATTCCCATAAAAAGTCCTTAACAAAAAACAATTGTAAAAAAAACAATCAAGTAAGCTTGACAATATAATATTGGGCACATTTTGAAATCCTAACGTGTAGTCGTACAGTATTTACTTGTATGTTCAATCTTTACAGTTTCTGTTCGATCATGGCTTGTGTTGACCAATATATGTTTACTAATGACTTGGGTAGATAGTTTTCGCCATTGCTGTTTTTCTCTCCTAGAAATGTTGGGCTTTCCATTCCACGTTATTTTTTCCCTTCCCTGTACTTGTTTTGTACCCTAGTTTTCAAGTATGGTCTTTTTATCTGCAAAGGATGGCCATGTTTCTTAATTTATTTAATAAAAAACACATGTAGCTATCACATAGGTGCCCTATATTGTAATTAATGGCTTGGGAATTTCGGACAGATGGAAATGTGTCCTTCCGTGTTGTTTAACAAAACTGTACACAATCTTTGGAGCTTTGGCATAGTACCGTAGCAGGTGAACAACCTGGTCGCTATCGACAGACAGGGTCTATAGTGCAAGGCTCGAGCGATTTGAATTTTCATGCAAGTGACTGTGTCCTCGATTGTCTGATTGATAATGCTTTTTATCCAAAACTAGTGTTGGCATTTGAAAACATGTTAACCTATTCGATGATTCCATACAGTTTGAAGCCATCCACAAACCAATTGCATGGTATTTTTCAGGCATATAAGACATCCTGGCCACTAGTGATTCCATTACGTGACTATAATATTTCATTGTCCATGTGTGTTGATAGTTATTTTGCAAGAAATTTTCTCTGTTGTATTCTTTTGCAAAAATAAAGGCACGATTGAGGTGAAATGGGGTTTGATTTGCTTGCCAATTACTTAAAACAATAGTCTTGAAATCTCAATAGAAAATGGAATTGCTTGAAGGCCAGAGAGCTTTGTTCTCTTCAACAAACACAAAAATAAATAAGCCTAACCCTAACACTATGAACTCTAGGGATTGAATCACAGCATTAGATCACAAATGCTAATAAACTAGGGGAAGAATTAATTCATATAGCAGATGAAACAAATCAACTTAATCCAACGGGAGAATTGCTATAGCAAAATAATAAATTGAACATGCCAAAAGAAAAGATAAGATTCGAGCCCTTTGCAAGTTGGAAAATTGCAAGGGCCTTGGTTTTCATCTAAATCCTTGTCGTGATTGCAATGCCCTTGGTTTTCATCTAAATGCTTGTCATGAGGCCCTATTGTTCGACAACCATTTCTGCATATGTGAACAAGTGCTTCCATGGCATCGTATAGTTGTAGGTATATCTTTCGAAGCCTCTCTTGCTTTCTCTGTTAATGTAAAAATGGAAACCCAAATTATTAATCAGAAATGAGTTTCAGACTTCTCTAATTATCCATTTCAATCCACTTTTATTTGTGGGTTTATCTACTCACAGAATCAGCCTCAACAGAAGCTCTTGCTCTAGCTTAGGATTTGAATGTCTCATCACTTTCCATCCCTTTGACTTGGCAACAGTTTTGAAGCTCTTCACAATAAGGCGCATGCATAACAGATTCAAGTGCAGTGCATCACATAATCTTGTCAGTTGTGATACATCGATAACATTATCTGTTGTGAGCAATCCATGCTCTAAATTTTGTGTGCACACCAATTTCAAGGTTGGTACTAAGAACACATGCGAAAGTACCAATAGATGGAGGACATATTTCTTCATATCTTCTTGTACACCAGATATCCAAGCTTAAGTTTGCCATTAATGTTTTTTTTTTATTCCCATGTTTCTTTATCAGATCTGCAACACAACAAGCAGTACCTGCTATGTTGGAACCGATAAGACATTTGTAGTTACCACTTTTCTTGGTATAATTGAGTGGACAATTTAGTAGCTTTGCTGAGGAATTCAGCAACTTTTGGTCAATAGTACATCACTGCATAATTATTTTCCAAACTAAGCAATGTTGTGTAGACCCCAACAGAGATTCCTAGTCATGATGGCTTTGACTTTGATAGGCCGCCTTTGCCTCTCAACCTCTTCCAGTAGTTGTCCAAGTCTATTGTCCTTGGTGCTTGTTTCTGCCTGCAATCTGTCTGTGGTGGGGATCTTAAGCATATTACTGCCTAGACGATTTTAAAGGCTTGATAGCCTCATTTCCCAGATTGTTAAATCACTCTGTGGCTTTCTGACATTCGGAAGAGCTCGCTGATGATGGCCTTGCAATCTTCACATTGATGAATTTCTCTATAAAAGTGTTAACATAGGATATTGTGCTATATTATTTATCGTAGAGTGGTTGGAAAAAATACTTGTCGAGGAAAATTTTATTCGTTGAGAATTGAATTTTATTTATTCAGGTCTAGTTGAAACAGAAAGCCTAGTTTAGGTTCTGGTTGCTTGCACTCATTTTCTTAATGCTAAAAATGCAATTGTGCATTTACTTAATCTGAAAAATACAATTGAATGAAAAATGACTTTTCCTGGTTATCTTAATCTGAAAAATACAAGTATACATTTGTTTAGTGTGCAGAATACAATTGAATGGAAAAAAGTGGAAAATACAATTGAATGAGAAAGAAAACTATTTATTGCCTTTCTGCTTGTTGCACTGCTTTCAACTTCTACACAGCTTAGTTTCAATTATAATGTGCAAACAAATAAGATATCGTTTTGCATTGATGTTTACAATTATATATATATATATATATATATATATATATATATATATATATATATATATATATATATATATATATATTTTTTTTTTTTTTTTTTCCATGTGGTTCACTTTAATCGGCTTAGCCGACCGCTACATCCACGAAATAATTTCCGACGGACCCGCCCCGAAGGGGTTTCCGCCCTGCGGCCGCTGCGTGCCTAACCCCAAGAGGATCTATGAGGATGGATCCTGTGACCTCGCATGCTGGGAGGCCTAACTTCCGAGAACTCAACCGATCGAGCTAACTCTTGGGGCTATATATATATATATATATATATATATATATATTAATTATTTTATTTTCTAAGATGTTTTTTATTTTTTTTTAACACTTTTGAAATATAGAATTTTTTCCCTTTTCTATAAAGATCACTCTGTGGCTTTCTGACATTCGGAAGAGCTCGCTGATAATGGCCTTGCAATCTTCACATTGATGAATTTCTCTATAAAAGTGTTAACATAGGATGTTGTGCTATATTATTTATTGTAGAGTGGTTGGAAAAAATACTTGTCAAGGAAAAGTTTTTTGGTTGAGAATTGAATTTTATTTATTCAAGTCCATTTGAAACAAAAAGCCTAATTTAGGTTGTGGTTGCTTGCACTCGTTTTCTTAATGCTAAAAATGCAATTGTGCATTTACTTAACCTGAAAAATACAATTGAATGAAAAATGACTTTTCTTGGTTATCTTAATCTGAAAAATACAAGTATACATTTGTTTAGTGTGCAAAATACAATTGAATGAAAAAAAGTGAAAAATACAATTGAATGAAAAAAAAAACTGTTGATTGCCTTTCTGCTTGTTGGACTACTTTCAACTTCTACACAGCTTAGTTTCAATTTTAATGTGCAAATAAATAAGATATCGTTTTGCATTGATGTTTACAATTATATTTTTTTAATTATTTTATTTTCTAAGATGTTTTTTATGTTTTTTTTAACACTTTTGAAATACTGAATTTTTTCCCTTTTCTATAAAGATATAAGTATATTTGGTTGATAATTTTTTTAAAATCCAAATTATTGGAAAAAAAAAATACATCTTTTGCAAGAATTTGAATTCAGAAATAGAAAGATAATAGGCATGTTTATCTTTATTATCCTTTTATAAACTCTTTTTCCTATTATTTTTATTTCTCTCTGCTTATACTCAGTAAATGTTTTCAAAGTAGCATGTGTTCTAGCCTCCTGACCAAATCTAGAGAGCTTGACTTTTAAGTCACCACATGCCCTGATTTTGCAAAGGAATCTATTATGCCTCCTTTGCATAGTGACCATCATATCCATCATTTCTTTACCTCTCATATGCTGACATACTAAACAAATTTTCAACATTGTCAAGATGCTCTAGTACTTGTCCTAGTATCTGATCTGATTTTACTTGGTGGATGGATGGAGCATATTGGAGGATTGTGATGATAGGGTATTCAACGCTTTTGGTATCTATGGCATCTAAAAATTTCGGGGGGGGGATTCTTGGATGTTTTCAATATGTATTAGCATTTAAAAATTGGATGATATAGAAAAAACTTGAACATTTTATGCTCAGTGGTTGTACTTCTGGTTCCGTTCCTATGTCTAGCTACTTCATGAGAGCATATGCTTACAATCCTAGATTTCTTCAATGCCTTGTCATCATTGTAATATCATTTTCCACAAACACTGGGTGGGCATATGCAAATGTTCCACCGGATACTTCTTGCATATGCAATGGGTTGTTTGCTTGCTATTATGTATGCATCTCTTAGAAACAAAGCTCCATAATTCAAATTTCCAAAGGGCCTTTAGGGCTGTGGAAAATAGGCTCGGCAAAAAAATTGCATTTATCCTTCGCTAGCTGAGCCTTTAGATTCTTTGAAGTAGCAAGAGCCCTTAATAGACATTACTTTCCCTGAGTGGTTGGACCGAAGGTATAGTAGATATTCAGCGTTGCCTTTCTTTGATCAATGTACCAGTCCAATGACAACACTCCATTGTCATTTTGTTGGGGTGCATTGGGATGGGATAGGTGGCTTCTGACCCTTTTTGGCAAGGGGTGTCCGAGATTTCAAAAGTTCCTATAGGCGGTCCATCTTTATTCTTATTTTCGATTGTACAATATTATCTGCAGATTTAAAGAAGTCTTGGAAGGCTTATGCCTATTCTATCACTGTGCCCAAAGAAGCTAGAGGAAGCCTTATGCCCTACTAAATGTATTGCCATTATACTTATTTTGGAAAAGGTAAAGGATTTCGCAATGCACAAGAATCCATTTTAAGTTCGGTCGCCATTGTTTCTTTTGTAAAAGAATCCCTTGAATAATGCAATTTCTCTAAGTGGCATTCTCGAAGTTTCCTTTTTCATCATTTTGCTATTTTCCCATCCAGTGCATAGGGACTAGATGGAAATGTGAATATTGGAATGTGCATATGTTCTTTATATAGACAAACTATTGATATCGTTTTCTAGTAATCAAGTACTTTTCTATTCATGTAACTTCTAAATATAAAAAATGTTATTTTCAAATGAGCAAACTCAAAAAGTCCTATCTATGAACAATGTTTCGTGTTCATCATCTATTGAGCAAATTGTGGCATATTTTTCCTAGAAACATAGACATTTTTCCAATTTCTTCTTCTTGGTTTGACATATTCATGTTGCCAGGTCGAAGTAGATCCTTTCGCATATTGCACCAATCGTTTGCGACCGTAGCAGACACATGCAATATATGTTGTCTTCCATGTGTATTGTTCTTTAGACACATTTCCTGATTGTTGAAATGGACATGCATATTGGAAACTGTCACAATGGAGGCTTTATCAACAGAGCATGTGCTTTTGGAATCGATGGTCATCGTGTGTAGACAATTGATAGTGCATTGGCTAGATATGGACTTTTCCGGTTAAAAGATTTTTGCTACCGACCAGGGGATTGTCTGTTCGATGCACTTGCAGTCCTGCTGCATTTCCGATATTCATTGAATGAAATAAGAGAAGGCATAGTACATCATTTTAGAGCATGTTTAAGTCAAAGAGATCCAGAAGCATTGAGTTCATTGAGAACAGAATTAAGTAGTGGCTTTCTGCAAACCTTGCATGGTGTGCATGATTCAAATGTATATCTTCATCGAATGGCTCTTTCCGCTGCAAGTGTGCAAACTTCTTCAGAGATTAGTCTATGGGGTGATGTTTTCTGTATAAAGTGGTTTTCAAGATGGCTGGATCTCTCTTTCTCAGTTTGGTCATTTGAAAAACAACAAAGATACTTGAATTTCAAAGGTGCTTGTGCTATGCATGGACTTGATATTTTATTCCATGACCAAGTGGCATCTGCTGGACATTTTGAACCATTGTTGTCATATAGAACAAGCAACAACACTTTGCATATGCAAATTGCACGACCCGTATGCCCATTTACAACACATGGTCAACATGTGCAAGTGAACATGGCATCAATCCATCAAGAATTGGCCAAACAACAACTTCTCCCAATGGACATGGTTTTCATTGACTGCCATGACTCATTGTTCGAGTCAATCTGCAGCATGGTGCCGAATTTTGATGTCCTTTTCTTTACGAAAAGCAATTGCACAAACATTTTGCAATTGTTATAATGCAAGTGATATTAGAGCGATTGGTTGCTTCAGAAAACATCTACATCATACAAGCATCATGCAAGAGCAATGTATTGGAAATCCAAAAGCCTTTGTCGTAAACCTTTCAATGCTATATAGAGAAGGAAGAATAGAAGGAAATGCATTTGCATTGCAATGGATAAGTGAATTTTTCAATATCAACATAGACATCTGGGGCATGCAAACAAAGACATTTTCACAAAAATTCCAACCATCCAATGGCTCTTTGGATACAATGTTTCTAATGCATTTTGCTAGTGAAAATTCACATGTGCACTTTTGGCCACTGGTTAAAGAACAACAGACAAATTTGATTCAATCCAACCACCTTATGGACATAGATAGATGTACACAAGCAAAGGAAATTTGCAATGCAACTAGCACAATGCAACAAAACAACTCCAACATTGCAAAAGAACATGGCTTTGCACTAGAGCATGTTTCAAAAACAATTTCACAGAAAACAACAAGAGCCTTTGAAAAAAACAACGTACCTAAAAAGGAAACATTGCACAATCTTAAAAAAAGAATAAGAACACAGAATCATGTTCTCTCAGCTAGGATGAAAAATATCCAAAACCTCGCACAGCAAAAAAACCTTGTTTGACTAGTATTCAAGATACACCGACGCATGCCTGCATTGTCTGTGAGACATTGCAATTCAAAAAGAACATGGACAAAGTTGACAACAACACAATGCAAAACTATGCAACTTTCTGCATGGATAATAGCTCAAAGACAATTGGAATAGGTCAGGACACTTTCAAAAAATGCAAGAATAGCCTTCATAATGAAAAGATACCTGTATTTGCAGTTCCTTCAGAAATTCGTCGCAATAAAAAACTAGATTCTGTCACAGTTCTAACACCGCTGGAAGAAAGACTGGTGTCACCAAGGCTAGCCTTTGCTCAAATAAGACCATTGGGATACAAAAGAGCACAAATTGCACTCACAGGAACAGTTATTAATGTTCCTGCAAACTTGAACAAGATACAAAAAGATTTGCCTAGAAGCTTCGAAGATGCAGAAACAGTTGCAGTGCTTTTGAAAAGAAAACTAGAATACAAGAGTGCATATTTTTATGGAAATGTCTGCCCCTGCATTGTTATGACCGCATTATATGACCTTTGCAATACTCCACTGTACAAATCTGAGAACATTACTATTGACCGTGAGTGGGGGCAAATTGTCCAAAGAAACATTGGGCTGATCAACCAGTCCTCGATGCATATAGACACAGATGGATTTAGTGACGATGAAATAGACCTAGAACCTCCCAATGAAACAATTGTTCACGGCTATGGGCAATCGCATCAAATAGAGGACCTTGCAAACCAGATCATACAAATTGCACCTTCTGAGGGATTTCAACCATTGGGCATCTTCCAAGACAAGTTTTCTGAATAATTGAACTTCCCTTCATTGTTCTTTGGATACAGTTGGCCAGAAGATATCATAAATCGATTTACCTATCAGCGAACGTCTCACTGGTAATTGCAGCATATGTCAAGAGACTTTGCAAGACACAATACAAACACCTTCTTTAAAGCAGTGCATGTTCTGATTCAGCAAATTAGAGGTTCTGCATGGATTTCAATAAGGAAAGGAGAGCTACAAGGAAAACCTCTCCTTGCAAAGGTCGTAAAATATAAAGCAAACCTTCAAAAAGTATTAAACTCACCAATTGCTTATCAATGTTTAAAAAGCATACGTACATCTCCTGATTACTTTGAACATATAAGAAAAGATGTCTTCGTAATGATTCGACAACTTGGCCTGCCCACTTTCTTTGTCACTTTCACTAGTGCTGAACATATTTGGATTCCTCTTTGCAATGCATTAAAAAAGACTGAAGATAGGATTTCTTCCAACATTGGCAAAGAAGACACTACTTGGACAATAGAAACATTGATAAAAGAAAATACAGTAATTTGTAGTCGTTATTATAGGCATCGGATGTCAGCAATGCAATCTTTGATTTTAGCGAACAATGAATTGTTCGAAGATGTGGTAGACTACTTTTTCATCACTGAATTCTAGAGTAGAGGCAATGAGCATGACCATGCTTTACTATGGACCAAAAATGCCCCTATATATGGCCAGACATCTGATACAAGTGTCACAACATTTGTCGATCGATACCTTTCTTCTGACTCTTTGCTTCTCTCTGAAGAATTGGCCAATATTCAAACACATCATCATACAAAGAGTTGCAAAAAACATCGATATTCTAGTTGTAGATTCAACTTTCCTTTTCCTCCAATTGACAAAACTACCATTTTGCAACCTATAGAAAATGCCGATGAGAAAACAATTCGCAAAGCAAAGGAGCTATTCCTAGTTCTGGAACAAAAGACTTTTCCAAGTACTATGACCTTTGATATGTTCCTTTCAGAATTCAACATAACAAGGGATGAATACCTAGTCCTTATTCGTTCAGTGTTGCAACGCCCTACTTTGCTCTTAAAAAGACACCCATCTAATGTATGGATCAATGCATTCTCCAAGCAAATCCCAAGCCTTTGGAATGCAAATACAGATGCACGATTCATCCTTGATGCTTATGCTGCAGCAACTTACTGTAGCTCTTACATTACAAAAATGGATCGCACAATGACAACTGCTTTGAAAAAAATAAAAGAGCAATGCCTTCTTGATAATGATGGCAACATTGAAACAATCCGCAAACTTGGAAATGCGCTCTTGAATATGCAACAAATGTCCATTCGACAAGCTATTTATATTGTGCTTTCGTTGCCTTTATACACAAGTTCTAGGAAAACTATATTTATTAATACAGGGCCATCTGACAAAAGAACCTATGTCTTGAAAAAACCTAAGCTTTTGGCCTAGGATATAGACGACTCTGAAAACATTCTATGCCCATCGCTTATTGAAAAATATACTGCAATACCTTTAGAACTTGAACAGATTACTTTGTCCAAGTTTGCCTCTTGTTACACATGCGCTAACTCATGGCTTAGAAAAAGAAAGAAAAATGCAATCATACGCTATGTTCGATACAATGAGCACAAAGACCCAGAGAACTTCTATAGAGAAAAAATGATGTTGTTTGTACCCTTTCGACAAAATGAAAATGTTCTAAAGAAAACTATAGAAACATGGACAGAAGCATACCCTCGACATAGGCTATCCATAGAACAAATTGAACAAAATTTCATAGCTAAACCAAAGAATTCTTGGGGTGACATTGACATAGTTGCCAAGACAATTGACTCAAAAAACGAACAACTTTTTATTAGAGAAACAGTTTGCGAAAAACAAATTGCCCTTTCTTTGTCTGATAGATACGACATTAAAAATGATTTGCCGCACAAAACATTCTCCAGGAGAACTGCAACTGGTTCTGGAAATACATTTGAAACTATGAAACTTCCCCATAGCATTAGCAAAGAAGCCTACTTTTCCATTAGGAAAAAACTTAACAAAGAACAACAAGCAATAGTAAAAGAAATCATAATGAGAAAGAAAGCTAGCCCAACCACACCAATTCATTTGTTCGTGACTGGCCCCGCTGGCACAGGCAAAACATTTGTTGCAAAAGCAATTTACCATGGGCTTCTGCAGTTCCACAACATGGACCTTTGTAGCGATCCTCTTAAAAAAAAGGCATTAGACTTGCATTTACTGGAAGAGCTGCACAGAATGTCGATGGTGTGACAGTGCATTCAGCACTTCGCTTGCCTTTGACATTGACAAACATGCTTCCACTAAGCTGCAACTCATTGGACCTATTGTCCAAGGACTTTGAACAGCTGCGACTAGTTCTAATTGATGAAGCGTCTTTAATTGGTGCTCGAATGCTCTGGAGCATTGACAAAAGGTTACGTGAAATTATGCAGACTCCCAATTCTCCATTTGGAAATTTGGACATTATTTTCTGCGGAGACTTGTGTCAAATACAACCTGTCAAAGATTCTTGGGTATTTGAACAAGTGAATGTTGACTCACATCCATTTCCTTATAGCTTCTGGAAACATAACATCAAATGCTTTCATCTCACGCAAGTTATGAGACAAGAAGACCCAACCTTCATTTCAATCTTGAATAGAATCAGAATGAACTTGCAGACAGACGTTGACATCGAATTCTTAAATAGCCATTGCTATAGAGAACCGCCAAATGATCCGACATTCCCCTTCCTTTTTTATAGAAATAAGGATGTTGATGAACACAACAAAAAGATGTTGGCAATTACTCAAACAAAAGCATGCACATTGCAATCGATCGACAAGGAAATAGACACGATAGAATTCAACTTGTATCAAAATGGCCAAATGGACTTGCCATTTGCAATTGTCTTGAAACAAAATATGCTTGTTGAGCTGGTTGGGGGGAACTTTGCAATAGACGATGGGCTTGTAAATGGTGCAGAAGGCATTTTCAAAGGCTTTACGTCAAATGGAATTGACATAGTCTGCATTGAATTTAGCTTGTCGTCAATTGGTGCAATGCAATGAGCAAAAATGAAACATCACTTTGCATCAAGCACTCCCTGTACATGGACCCCTATCACACGAATAACTAGGCAAATGGCATCCACAGGTAAAAAACATATACTTAGACAACAATTCCTGATCCGATTGGTGTGCGCACGAACCATTCATAGATCGCAAGGACTTACAATGGACAAATTGGCATTTGATCCAAAAGGTATCGCCCAACATGGATTGGTATATACTGCATTGTCACGTGTTAAAAAAATGGACCATTTATACCTCGTAAACAAATTACAACAGAAGAATTTCTGTCTCTCAAATAAAGTTTCCATGGAAATAGACAGACTCCAGAAAGAGGCAGCTCTGCAATTCCAATATGGCTTTCTGTCGTCTAAAAACAAAGACCACCTTCGTCTATGCTCATTGAACACAAGAAGTCTTTCACTGCATATTGACAATATTGTCAATGACTATGACATAATGAAAGCCGATATACTGTGTTTGCAAGAAACACATACAAAATCACTTCCAACCAATTCTCTCCTTGAAGAAAAGTATTCCTGTCAGTCTATATACAATGTCCATGGTCTAATCACATGCTATAGAAAACAAATAGTTATTCAAAAACAACTCACATATGCAACAGACTTTGTTGAAGCAATAATCTCATGGTTTCTAGTTAACAACACTACTGTCACTCTAGCAAATGTCTATATTGCACCGCACACGCCAATTGAACAACTGTATTCACTTGTTCTTTATATCATAGAAAACAGTTATCAAAATGAATATATCGTCCTTGCTGGTGACTTTAACATTGACATGCTGCAATTATGCAACAAGCAAGATGCGTTTTTCTGTTTTATGCATAGCAATAATTTTTCTTTGCATACAACACAAGCAACAACAACTTATGGCTCCTTGCTTGACCATTTCTGGACAACCTTGCCATCTGGCCAAGTCAAACTATACATTTCTGAAGCCTATTGCACAGATCATTATGTTATTTGTCTTTCTATCCCCCTCAAAATATTTACAGTCTAATGTTGCAAATGTTTATGCTGAAAAAAATGCATTTGATGCCTCAAGCAATTTCGATCGTTCCATGCACAAAAAACTAGACTAAAAAAAAAACTGCATCTGCAGCCACTGCAAAAATTTGGCAACTGCAAGATGGCTGCAAAAACCGGTACTTCAAGCAATCCTAAAGTCAGAATGCCTAGGTTGCCTCCCGATGATAGCTCAAAAAGGTGAGACCACTTTGAACTCACTATGCAGAAGCAGTTTTCCACCTTTCTCACATGAATCAATTCTTTTTGTCTCTATTTCTAAAAAACAAGTATCTGAAGATAATTTCCAATATTTCCACTTGTTCCAGAGCGAAACAAATGCCAACCACGGCATGCACTATAATGGAACTGTCTTTGCCAACACATCCAAATGTATTTAAAGGCGATGTGGTTGAGTTGTACGGACCAGCATGCAACAAGAATTCAAACTCCCCAAACAAAGCTGAGTTAGCACATGCTGATCTTGTTGACAGAGATGGTCAATTGACAGTCACAGTCAACATGAACAATACCCTTGTCTCACGTTTCATGAAGTATTTCTCACCCAGGAGCAGTGTGCGAATTTCAAATTTCATTACTAGAAACAAGGGAATCTATGATAGAGCAGATGCAAAACACTGCATTCTTCTGCATCAACAGACTGCTGTGGAAACAATTCCCCAGGTTTGTCAGCAACATAAACTGGCAGCAGATACAACAATACATGCTTTGTCAATGTCGACAAATGCTTTCTCTGTTGGTTCTGTTGCGGCACTCGTTATTGCATGTGAACAAGACAACAAGAACTATGAGCTCTGTGTCAAAGATGGAGAAAAGATACAGGACACTGCAAAGGTTTGATTTCATTTGATCTACTAGTGACTGTCAACTTCTATTGCATCCAGCAATTGGAACATGCATTTCCCTGTTTCAATGGTTTTATTAACAAACAACAAAAATTTTTATTCTGTTGCAGTTGCAGCTTCCTGATAGCTACAAAGAGATTCTCTTTAAGATACAACAAGAATTGATATCAGAAATACCACCCATGTACCTATTTAAGAGCATCGTTAGAAATGGTGCAACAGGTTCGCATCTTCTGAGTGTTTCACAAGCAACATTTGTTGATGTGCTGAATGACGATTATGCAAAGGCACACTTGTTAGCTCTAGTGCAATCAAGGACAAAGGCAAGTGCAGACTCCCCTCATTGCAATTGCCCTTGAATAGTTGATTGTTCTGGAAATGCATTTTGATATTTATGATCTAGCAACCTTGAACATAAATGGATTTTGGAATTTTATATCAAAAAAAATGAATATTGGCCTCGCTTATATTGGATAGGTTCACAATTCAAATTCCTCCTGCTGCATAGGAAATTTTACATTGAACTCCTCGCATTTACATCATATCAAGCTTGAATTTGCAATTGAAAAGAAATTTTGCAAAAATTTTATCGGTTCTATATGTCAAAATCATATGGTTTGAAATTGTAAAAAAAAAACAACTCAATAGTAACTTGTGCATTAAACAAATAGCTTATTATTGACCCAACAAAATCGAGTCCAACAGCTTTGTCTATAGGAAATGGGAAACATCAAGTCTCTGTGTCTTCTTTTTTGGCTGCATAGGCTTAGTCTATTTTTCAAAATCATGCCTAGGCATTGATCCAATTCAATCTAGAACTGCATCTATTCCAAATAATGCACAATATGCCTTGCATGCACAATCCACGATCCATTTCATAGCACTTTCCATCGATTGGTGGTTTCCGTAACTAAAGGAAAACAGTAGCAACAGAACAAGTCATTGCAGACCAGCATCCAATTCCGTATCGAACTCAAGAATCTATTTCATTGGTGCCCAGTTTAAGACAAATCAAGAATTTGTTCCATTAGGATCACATTTTCTTGTTCTTTGGCACATGCTGCAACCCATAGTTTCCTGAAGATCTCAATGCTGCAGATTGTTTTCACTTGTATTTTTTTAATTTCTTTTGCAACAATCCAAATAGATGCGTAGATTTCATGCCAAATAGGGCCTAAGGATTTTTAGTTTTGGTCCATTGGTGTGATTTAATCTCATCCAAGTTTCCTATGTATATCTTGATTTTCTCCTTCCGTATCCCAAGAGCATCAACAAATCAATATAGCCATTATGAAGCTTCCTTTTTTATGATCACATAAACTGTCGTTTTGTACTTTTCTATTAGAATTATTTTATTGCTTTGCTAGTTGTGATTTAAGAGAGGCAGATAGAAAAGGTTTCATTTCATTCATGCCTCATGTTCTCAGTAAAAGATAATTTTGCTTCAAATGCCCTTATTGTTTAAGTTTTGCTTGCAATCGACTTAAAGAGGTAGCTTTTGTCTACAAATTAAAATGCATAATTCATAATATAAATGTTTCTAGATGTTTCTATGTAACTATTTTTGGGTCTATTGGAAGTTGTTCTATTTGCAACATTGAAGTTGTGATGCCAATGGCATCGTAGCTTCATTTTGCATGTGCTGCTTGGTTGTTACAGCTCTGATTTCACAATTTGCAAATTTTTGCAAATTTTTGCCAAGAGTATAGATATATTGTTCAACGGCTTGGTGCTTGGATATCAATTCTAAAAATATCATCTCGATTGCCTTTGTTTTATTTGGAACAAAAAAAATCAACTACATTCCCAAATGAAAATTGATAGAGGCATACATTGTAACTCTTGTCTCCTATAGCCTTCGTTGTTTCTAGTCTCCTTTCTGTAAAATACAGTTTGTCGAACTTGAACCAACACTGTTGTTCTCAAAGTTGCATAGCCCAGATTTTCCCTAGTTGCTGTGTGTGAAGGTGTTATGCTGCATCAAAGGCATGGATTGATTTCCCTGGTAGCTACAGACAATAAATATTCATGGTCAAATATGCTGCTAGCTATAGAGAATTTCACAGTCCAATGATTTATGTGTTCAAACTGCAGCTTCTGAATAAAAAAATATTGATTCTTGCATCTGTATCAAGTAAACTGCTTATGCTCACAGTTACAATTATAGTGCTTTTGACTTTAATTTTTCAAGTGCTTGGATGTCAGTTTTTTATAGGTCCATTTGATTGTAAGGTTATAATATTCTTATAGTATTGTGCTCCACTAGATCATAATATTGTTATATTGAATTGTTATAGATGAATGCATTCATGTGTTGGTGTCTCTGCTCATGTTCTTGTTGAAAATTGCTAGAATGTTGTCATAGAAATGCTATAGTTTTCCAGATTTGTAAATATATTAGTATTGACTACCTGCAACATGCAGGTACATGGAACATTGAAAGCTAAAAATGCTTTCACACCGCCATTTCACAAAATATGTACCAATTGCAACAAAAAGATTCCTGACAACTTGGCAGATTGCATAATCTGCAAACAAAGCACACCGTTCAGACCTGAGCATTGTCTAGAATGCATAATTGAAACAAAAGATGGATTGTTCAACTGCACAATGAAATTTCCACAACTGCAACAATGTTGCCCAGTAGTTGCATTGACTACAGAAGAGCAATACAGAAACAGCATCTCATCAACAATTTTTCATCTTCGAAGACTCTCTGTGCAAGTCGTTTTCATGCTCGATGCATACAACACCATAAAAGAAATTACTATCGCACAGTGATAGCCTGCAAAATAGTTTTTTTATTATTTTGGCTATAACTAGTTAACTCTTTATACACTATGCTTCTCTAGATTTTGCAAACTTCGAATTTCGAATTTGATAAAATGTATAGAATCAACTTTATATGGGTTTTACAGTAACAACACTTGTACAATTCCTCCAGTGTGCTCAAACCTTTTTCCTATACATTTCATCTGACATATAAATACATATATATATATATTTTGCTACTACACATGGTGATAGATATTTCAAAGTCTTTCATGCCATACTGTTATCTGTTATCTCATGCATTAACTGCTAGGCTAGAAGATAGATGGAATTCATATTAAAGTTGTTGAATTCTTGTATTGGTTCGTTGAATTTTGTTATTGGACTTCATATTAAAGTTCCTGAAATCTTGTATTGGTTCGTTGAATTTGCTTGTTCAATTTTCATTGAATTTTTCTTGTTGAATTTTCTTGAATTCCATGGCTTAGAGTTATATTTTTCGTAAAGAAATCAGGTATTTCATGTTTCTCATTGTAACTGGATGGCGTAGAGGACAGATGCTTGCGCAACTAGCATTGTGCCAACCCTCAACAACAGATTCCTTCTAAGCCTTCTTTTTGCTTTAAAATCCAGCATTCTAAGCAAATGCACTTGTGTTGCAAGTTTCCACACTTTCCAGTGTCTATTCTTCGAGGTTTCCACACCTTGTTTTACGGTCTCCCATTTGCATTGTCAATGTACATTTGTTCATTCAACTGTGTCATGTTTCTGACTGTCCTATTTTTGTCAATATGCTTCCTCTTTTTAACCGGTATCTACATATTTTGGAAATTGACTTTGTGGCTTATGGTGTATAGTAATTGATTAAATTGTGATGGGTGGATGTATAGTTTATTAAAGCGTTGTAATTGCACTCTGGAAGAACACAGAGTATGTTATTTAATTAATATTGCAAGCTTACAGAGTTCTATTTGGTTGGGAGACTTAGAGTGCAGCATTGAAGATTGTGCACTACCATCCATCCACATTTGCAAACATGACTGCATAATATATTTATTTTTGTGTTTAAATATTTCTTCCCAGCAGAGTGCACTTGTTTCTTAGCTTGAACATTAGACTTGGTAATGCCAACAAGAATCCTGAGCTTGAAAACCAATCTAAAATAAGACCATTCTTGTATTGATGTTGGATATTAACAACATAGAAGCCTAAATTCGTATTTGTGATTGCTATTGCATTTCCATTTGATTCTTTTAATTGTAGAATACTATTTGTACTTCTGCAGAGGAATCTATGTTGATAAGATATAAGTCTGTTATTTATGGAGACCTTGTGTAATCTCATTTGGTATCTTCAACTGAGAAATTCTTCCAAGCTATCGAGCTCTTGAGAGAGAATTATTTTTCTTCTTTTGTGGTTCCAGCATTGTATCTCATTGTTGGGTGATAGAATTTGGATTTAAGTATATATTTCATAGATTATATATGCTTTTATAGGATAACATTAGCACTTCCACCTGTATTTTGATTCTAATGCACTTAGTAATATGTTTAGCCTTTTTATGGTCATACATTGAACAATTTTAAAATAAAATTATTTAACCTCATCTTATCCTCTCGTATGTCCCTCTGTCAAGCCATTTTGTGCATTGTAGTTCCATAGTTCTTTCTATTTGATATTACGCCCTTGGTTATTTGGTTTGGTATCCTTTTCTTGACGATTCCAATAACTTTCTAGTGATATCATAGCAACTTTATCATGGCTTATAATTCCAGGATAAAATAACTTCAATATGCAATGGAACCATGCCATATATTTGTCAAACTTGTGTATTGTTGTTTTTAAAGTGGGTATAACCAATAGTTGGCAAGAAATTTTCAGGTAGTGCATAAATGCATGCTTAAACAAATTTGCATATGTTCAGTAATTAATTAAATTGTGATGGGTGAATGTATAGTTGGTTAAAAGCATTGTGACTACACTTTGGAAGAACACATAGTATGTTATTTAATTAATATTGCAATATTTTGGTGTTATGTTTGGTTGGGAGACTTAGAGTGTAGGGTTGAAGATTGTGCACTACCAGCCATCCACATTTGTAGACCTAAGTGCATAAGATATGGAATTTTGTGCCTAAATATTTATTTTTGACTAGAGTGCACTTGTTTCTTTTCTTGAGCATCAATATTGGCCGAAATGCCAACAAGAAGGCCAAGTCTGAAAACCAAATCTGAAACAAAACCATTCTTGTATTCCTGTTGGATATTAACAATAGAGAAGACTGAATTCATATTTGTGTTATCTATATCATTGCCATTTGATTCTTTTGATTGCAGAATATCATGTTTACTTTTGCAGAGGAATCTGTGTTGATGAGACATGTTGGCTATGAGTCCATTATTTATGGAGACCTTGTGCACTCTCATCTGTTATCTTCAACCGAGACATTCTTCCAAGCTATCCAGCTCCTGGGAGAGATTTATTTTTCTTCTTTTGTGGATCCGAATATTGTGTCTCACCGTTGTGTGATACTTTGGATTTAAGTATTTATCTCATAGATTAGACATTCTTCTATAGGATTGCCTTAGCACTTCCACTTGTGTTTTTATTATGGTGTACTTAGTAGTCTGTTTGGCATTTTTATGGCCATACATTGAACATTAATTTTATTAATGATCTTATCTTATCCTCTCATACGCCCTCTGTCAAGTCATTTTGTGCATTGCAGTTTGAAAGTTATTTCTATTTGATATTACACCCTAGATTATTTGGTTTCGTATCCTTTTCTTGACCATTCCAGCAACTTTCTAGTGAGAGCAACATATATATGGCTGATGTTTTGATATTTTTTCTATATTGGAGGAGCTTAACATGGGGTATCCTTGTCGTGTACACTTGCGATAAACCTAGAAAAATTTCTTTGGTGATAGACTTTATTAGCTTAGAAGTTTCTTATTAGTATCTCTACACCTTCAAAACCCATCACTATAGGCATATATTTGAAAATATTTGAGTATGTAACTTGTGAACACTATGGAAAATAGTAGAAGCATAATGGGTATAGGTTAATTATTGGCCTAAACATGTTTTCAATTCTTCATTCATATTAGAGAAAAAAAAAATACTTGGCCTAAACATGTTTTCAATTCTTCATTCATATTAGAGGAAAATAAATAAATACTTACATCATTGACTTGAGCATTCCCATGGTTCAATTTTAGGTACTTGAGAGATAATACTGACACTAACCATAAAAAAATATTAGATCTCAGTATATTAGTTTAAGAGATATATTTGAAGAACAATTAAAACATGTCAAATATGGGATTGATGCATTTGATAGAGGACATAGAGATTTCTATCGAGGAGGAGAAATAGGAAGTAAAAGGGTTGGACACAAAATCAAAAGTTTGAGTTTGCACTATCAAAGGTCTATTTTTAGGATTCTCAAGACATGATGCCAACCATGTTGAGAGACTCTAATGTCAATATTTTTGGTGATGGAGAACATAATCATCCAATAGAGAATGAGTTAGAATCTTATTAGGGCTCTGAAGCTAAAGTTATAGAGGAGGAACACACTATTGTTGAAAATGTTGATGAAGATGATAGTGTATTCATCCAGATGACATTCCTTCTTCCATGACAACCATAAACATCATATATATCCATGTTACAATAGTAGTAAGGCACACTTGCTGTTAATGGTTGTGGTGGGATAACTCTGCTATGAATGGAGCACAATACTTTATAAGAATGCTTTTTATATCTGATTTCAGTTAGGGTGCATGCAACTAAGGATGCTACTTTAGGATAGTCTACTACAATACATAGCTACCTCATATATTTTTATTGTATTAAGTTGTAGTCTAGTGCATTGGGTCCTAAGGTTACAAGGCTAGAGAGGGCACAAGTAGTGAGGTCTATACTCAACAAGTGAGGGCATGGGTAGTGAGGTTTATATTCAACAAGTTTCAAACAATAGTTCTTATCTTTTGATTGGTGGATAGTAGGCACATGACTAGTGCATGCAATGAAGTTGATGGTATAGGAGTAGGGTACATATTAGTTGAACAGACACTTGTCTATTTTAGTTAATTTCTTCATGGAAGGTGAACTAGTATTTTTGTAATTTTTAGTTAAGTCTGGTTCCCTATTGCTCTATTGCTACTATCCACTCTTTTCACTACAATCTAGAGTTTGTCATGGGCATTGCCCCTCTTAGCCGTTTGCAAATCACATGGGCGTTGTTGTTTTCTGCAGCATGTTGTGTCCTTTCAAATAGCAACGTTATCAACATTGTTTCTTGCAGCTCGTACATTTGCAAAATCTATTTTCATACTCTGTCACGGACATTGCCGCATACAGCTCTTGTTAAGAAATGGAATTATAAAGTTTTTTTAAGAAGAAAAAAACTAATAATTTAATATTCATAATGAATCAAAGTTATATCATCCTTTTACATTATATTCACCACAAAATTTACTTTATGTTCACAACTAGACTTTCAAAATACCAATAAGAATAATAATACATCCTTCGTACCTCAGTTCACATAAACTCTTCAGACTAATATGCAGTATATAATATCTACTACTTGACATAAAGTTACAACCATCCTTCAAAAGGATATCAAAACCATAAAATCACACTATAAAATTCCTAATAGACAAAATATGAGCCCTTAGAGATTAAAGAGCAGCCTAGATATTCTTAAAAATTTAAGAGATCTTTATGAGTTCTCACAACTCTTTTGGACAACCCATCAACTATAGAGTTTAAGTCTTGAAACATGTTTAAAGGTTAAAACTAAAAATAAAGCCTGAAGTGATTGTCTTAGCACACAATTGCTCCAAACTAGGAACCCGTAAAGTTGCTTTCCTATTACCCAATCCACAATGATCCTAGAGTCACCCAAGGTTTGTAAAGACAAAATTCCTTTATTAGATGCAAACTGTAAAAATTCTCACATAATTAGTAGCTCTGTTTTTGTATTTGAACCAACTCCATAACCCATCCAAAGAAGAAAATAATAGCTATTTCCAATTTTAATCATCATACCACCACTACATTGACCACTTTTTGCAGATACATCAAAATATTTAATAGCAAATTCATCTAAAAGAATAATATGCATACAAATTTTGTGTTTTTTCTGTAGCCTTCTCCTTATAAAATTCTTTGAAATAGCCAAAAAATTTAATACTTACACAAATAGAGTTCTGTGACCTATTCTCAAAAACCGAGGCATTCCGTAATTAGAAGGTTAAATGAGGATGTATTTACACTCATTATTATTTTTTTCAAAAATATTGATTTTATATTTATATATATTTTTCAATTAATTTAGAAATATAATACATAATACATTTTTTAATATTTATTTGAAGTGGAGTCAATTTGTTGTTATTATTACTGCCAAAGACAGATAATATAACAATCAATTGCTATTCAAACAAGTTTGACTTTTTAATAATTAACAAAAAATTTATATAGTTTTCAAATGTTATATGATAATTTTGTATTTAATTTAATATTATAAAAATAGAAAATTTATTTTCAAAATTTTAAAATTGGTTATTTCTAATTTTTCATTGGTTAAGTACAATGAAATGACTAAAAACTCCTGCTGTGAGTAGTAATTGTCAGATTAAAAAATCAATTTAAAAATTTATAATTTTGTTTATTATAAAAATTGACAGTTGGCTTTGTACCCTCACATTTCATTATTATTATATTTTGGGAATTGATGACGCTTCACACTTGTGGGGACTCCATTTCTCTCGGACCCACGGGTTGGTTTCTTCTCTCTGCATGGACGTTTAGGTACTCCTCTATTCTCTTTTTCCTCTTGAAATGACTTTAAAAATAAAATTTCATGCCACACGGGGCTTTAGGTACTACTCTTTCCCTTTTCCTATTGAAATGACTTGTAATCATTTGTTTTTAAATTCTTTTGAAATTTAATGTAAAATGACAGATATTAAATTCATTAAATTTGTTTTTCTACAAGGCAATGTGGATATGGGAACTTGAAGTGTGTATAATAATTCCAAACCATTGGAGGCTAGACCATTACACGAATATAAAATTTGAAAAAATGTTTATCTATAGGGTATTAGTAAGTCCTCGTTTAAGATAGATTTAATTTCGTTTATTATTATTATGTTTTCAAATTTTTTTTAATAATTGTATATTAAATTTAATATTTTGAAAATGAAAATTATTTTATGAAATATTTTAAAATTAAATTTCTTGTTTTATGATTGGCTAACACCATGATTTTCCAAGGGCAACAATTTTATTACTATTTATTTGTAGATTAATTTTATTACTATTTTTTCTTGTTTTTAGGCGGCAGTAATAAGCAGCTTTGCTGCTAATTTCACTTGTTATAATTTAGGTATCCACCTCACATGTGGTGTAGGGTTATGAGGTTTGAGTCATCAATGTGATAAAGAGTATCTTAACAATATATCCTATCATTAAAAAAAAACAATATACCTTATCACCAAATAATCTATATTAAAATGAAGATCTTTATACTTATTATTATAAAGAGTATCTTAACAATATATCCTATCATTAAAAAAAAACAATATACCTTATCACCAAATAATCTATATTAAAATGAAGATCTTTATACTTATTATTATTATTTTTTTTCCTGGGAAAATGTCCGTAATTTTATTTCAAAAAGATGATTAAAATTACATATTGCAGATGTAGTGAGATCAACAAGGATCCCTACATTTTCACATATTGTCCCATATAAGCAGAAAAACAGCTTGTAATGAGCTGAACCAAAAGAGAAAACTAGAGAAATAGAATAGATATATCATGAACAGTGGAGAAATTTGGGCCACCGGTTTCAGGTTTGGTCCCTGAAACCGCCGCCGCCGCCACTGGATCGTGCAGACCCAATGGGTCGCCGCGCAAAGGCGCCGCCCTCTCTCCATACTCAGAAATATCCATCACGCTCCATCAAAGCCTGAAAGCAAACACCAGGCCCAGCCATAGAGAGATGGCGAGATTCGGTCTCATTTCATTCCAGAGAAGGAAGCAGGGTATCCTTTGAATCGAAACCACATTAACGGCTACTCGACCTTCGTTTTCAGGTAATCCTTCTTGGAACCCACTGCCGCAATGTAATCCGTGACGAAATGCCTTGCAGTAGGGTGGCTGCATCTGAAACCTTGGCCCGTGCCCGCCAAGAACCATCAGACCGCCATTGGAACCTTTCAAGAACGCCTCCAAGATCGCAAGAAGTCTATCATAGCCATGGATATTCAGAGACGGACCCTTGAAAGAATACCCCGGAAAGCACCAAGACGAAAAGAGATACAATAACTAGGGGACCTCCCACATGGCTGAATGTTTTCAGTGTACCAGCTTGAGGGAGCTGGGTCGATGGCTGCATCTGAAACCCTGGCCCGGGCCATGGCATCCGCCATCTGCATCCGCCAAGAACCATGTGAGGGAACCGAAGTCTGCAAGAAAACGTCTCCAAGAAGAAAGGCCGTCGCCGCCACGCCATCTAGACCCGCTGAGTATGAGAACTATGCGAATACAGTGTTGACCCACCGGCCTCCAAGAATCCGCCGAATGCAGGCCGTCGCAGTGCCGCCGCCGTTGCCAGAAAGCCGCATCTCACCGCCGCAGGATTGCTACCCTCGCCGTCGTCCATACTGTGGGAGAAGGAGTCTGTGACCAGGGATAGAGCCCTGGCCGCCGAGATCAACTCGGATCGGCTCAAAACCCTAGGTTGCAGAGCTCCATCCCCCTCCATTAATTGGTAATTTTAACGGTCTTTACTTGCCTTTCTTCTACTTATTATTATTATTATTACTAATATTATAGTTTTTTTTTTTAGAAAATATTAATTTTATATTTATAAATTTTCACCATTTTAATTTAGGAATACAGTACATAACACATTTATTAACTACCTCTAAAATAAAAATTAATATTTTTTATGATATTTAAACTATTAAAATTAAGTTATATTTAAAAGAAGAAGAAGATTAAGATAGATTTAAAGTATGGGGTGTAGCATTTCTAGAGAATCTTGGAGAAAGATTGAGCAAATCCAAAAGCGGTTTATAACTTATAGCCTCAAAATTAAAAGCAATACGCCTTATCCTATTCTACTCATAGAAGTGGGTCTTTCTCCCATCGAGAGCATGGTTATGACTAGGTACCTGATGTACAAGCACAAGATAAATAATATGGGAAACGAGAGACTTCCTAAAATTGCTTTAAATTCAAGTCAAAACCAACTACGCCTCAAGCGGAGATGGTGTAAGGATATGAGGGCTTGGTTAGACCATTGGGGCGTTAATGAAAATGACACTTTACAGAATATCGATAATATCAAAAATATTATTACCTTTAAGTTTAAAGAGAAATTGTGGTGCGAGAAAAATTTTGTGTTTAAGAGAAAACTAAGATACTATAAGGAGGTCATTAACCCTGATTTGGAAGATCAGAAATATCTCTCGATAGTAACTAGTTCAAAGAAGAAAATTAGCATAGCCAAGATTAGAACGAACTCCCATGAGCTTCATAGCGAAACAGGGCGTTGGTCTATTCCCAAAAATCCATGGGTGGAAAGGGTTTGCCATCTTTGTGAGTCTATGAGTGTTGAGGATGAAAATCACTTTCTCTTAGAGGGCTTACACCCACATTATATATGAGTTTTATAGTATTTGCTACAATACAAACCTTGCTAACCTCCTAACTTGCCAAAACCATAGTGAGCTTGGAAAGTTTCTTGCCAAGCTTTTTGAGCATCGGAACAAAAGTTTAAAACAAACCAAGTAATAACCTTCTTAAGGTTGGTCTCAGTCAACGTTAATCATCATCATCATCAAAAGAAGAAGAAGAAGATTAAGATATAATTATTTTATTATTGTCATAGTTGAATTTTTATTTCATCTTGGAGATAATAATATTTGTTTAGGAACCTTGGAGATAATAATATTTGTTTAGGAACCAGAGGGAAAATAGGAAGCATATATGCTTGGGTATTGGGAGTGTTAATAAATAATCAAGCCGAGGCATTGACACTCTGGCAAGGATTGGAACAAGCTCAAAAAAGGAAAATAAAACATTTGTATGTGATATGTGACTCAATGATAATGATGCGTCATCTAACTTTTAAGTCAACTCCAAAGGATGGATTTCTCTATCGTATAGTTTGGAGAATCCCTCAAGTGATCTATGAATTTAAGAAAGAGCAAGGTTATCATGTTCTAGTGTGCTTTAATAAGTGAGCTAATCATGCATGTAATCTCGACCAAGGAATTTTGGAACAAAGTGGGAGGGAGACAATTTACTCCATCATTCCCTAATCTTACTTCAAAGATTTTCGGATCTTTATCCACCCTTCATTATGCCTCAAGTTGGTGAGTTGTATAGTTGTTATGGTTTTACGTGCCATTAATTCATGTGGCAGGTGTACAAAAGGCAAGGGTTGGTAATAAAGTATGTGATCCTTAAGGGATGGCAAGTCTTAAACGTGATTAATTCTAAGGGGCATTCTACTTCTTGTCATAGTTGAGATTAATGGTGAGCAATTTTCCTTAGGGAAATGCTTGAACTGTTGGGATCGTTTTGGTGTGGGTTTAATTTTCAGTGAAACAATAAAGACTATGTTTCTTTTGGAAGAGACGAAGAGATAAATAACCATTAAGGGTCTACACCCCTGGGGGAAAATAGAAGGTGTGAAGCTACTCTATCAGTGAACCTTGTCTTCAATGGAGAGGTGAGACCTTTGATTAATTCTAAGGGGCATTCTACTTCTTGTCATAGTTGAGATTAATGGTGAGCAATTTTCCTTAGGGAAATGCTTGAACTATTGGGATCGTTTTGGTGTGGGTTTAATTTCTAGTGAAATAATAAAGACTTTGTTTCTTTTGGAAGAGACGAAGAGATAAATAACCATTAAGGGTCTACACTCCTTGGGGGGAAATAGAAGGTGTGAAGCTACTCTATCAGTGAACCTTGTCTTCAATGGAGAGGTGAGACCTTTGGTTATCGAGATAGCCTTTTTTTGGATAATTTTTCTCTACTCTTTCCTGGCAAACCGATTCGTTGATACCCGTCGACATCTGGGACTCATGTGCATGACAAAGAAGACAATTCTATGTTGTTTATCCATTTAATAGGATTGGGGATAATGAACAAGAGGAAGAGAGGTACTTCTTGCCTCCATTTGGCATAGGAAATGTGGGTAATATGATTTGTTTGGCTTTCAAAGATGTAGCAAAAAATAAATTTAGACTTCACGTCAAGCAAATGAGGAATCTCCTAGCACTTCATATTGCGCAATGGGTCTTGAATAGTGGGCATGAGTTAGATAATCACCTGAGTCGTCTCTTGGAAGTGGAGAGGTCCAAAAGCACCATAATGCTCTTGGAAAGTTGTAGCAAGACTAGAAACATAACTGAGAAGATATGAGGTTACCCAAGAAACAATTTGAAGCTAAGAGACAAAGCTCTTCTCAATATGAAGGTAAGGATAGTTGTGCAAGCCTTTATGGCCGAGCTGAAGGTAAATTTAAATCTCAATAGTGGTATTGTAGAATGGTTCTTCCACACCGTGACTAAAGTTAAAACAAAGGATGTCTCAAATTCTGAAAACTATGTTTTTTGGATCAATTATTCAATAGTTGTAATCAAATAGTTAGCGAAGAAGATGTATTCCAATTGAAGCTAGGTGGTGCAGTTAGTTGTGATAAGATCCTCTAGTCCAAAATGGAGAGCCCCAAATAGACCAGGGAGCAAAGTGTTAGGAGGATGGAACGGCTGCATGAAAAGGCGCAGGAAACAATGGTGCAAGCTCTTCAGAAGATGGAAAGGTGGAGAAGTAATTGGGAGGTCAACTACATTGTAGGCTTGTCAACCTATGGAAGGAAAAATGAGCTAATGAAAGCGTAGGTTAACAGGTTGAAAAATAAGTTATTGTTGGAAAAAGTTGAGATTGAGTTTCTTAAAGACCAAAAGGATGAGCAACCTGAGCAAATTCGAGTCTTACAAGATAGGATTAGGTATCTGGAAATTGAACAGTTTCCATGATTTGCAGCAGATAGGAACGTCCCAACCCCCGAGGGATTGGTTGGCTCCTTCAATGTTGAACATATTAATGCAGGAGAGGACAATTCAATTAAACAAGTGCAAAATGAGGTACATCGTGCACACCAGGCCTGGAATTTCAAATTTTCAGTGCCTGTCAATTGAAAATTTGATGACAGTTTCAAGTTTTCCCCACCTATCAATTTACGTTCTAGGCAATTTCATTGAGTGTCAATTTATTTTGTATGTTTAATGTAAATGTGATTAAAATATTTACATAAAACCTGTGGTCTATTTGGGCTATGTTGTTTAGGTAGTCGATAACAGAAAGTGGTAAATATACGAAGTGTTTCGCCCGACGCAGGCCCCACCCAATAAGTAAAATAGGTTCATGACCAACTCTGGAGGGCATTTCACCTTCTTAGATCCGGGAGCTCCTCTTGTCGTGTGTGATGGGGCTATCCATGATAGCTCGCTTGCGCAAAAAGGATAAAAGGCATGAGAGAGAAACCGACACAGCCAAAAACACAAACCAGAATGGCAATTGGGAAATCTCCTTAGAACTGAAATGCGGCCAAAACAAAAAAGAAAACTAATATCCTCATCGATGTTTCATCCTAACCAAAACGAAAAAAGTTAAAGGCGGGATTCCACCAAAAACCTGTACCAGTTACCACATTTAAAAATCACCAAGGACTGAGTTTAATTTACAGATCTAATTTAATTATTTTTTTAATATAAACTTAACGATTTGATCGATTTGTACTTAAAAATGATATAAAAACAATTTGCATTGACTAACTAGCCTACCTTAGAAAATGAGGCAAATAAAAATTAAAAAAAAGAGCACTCTGAGCACGTTAAAGATAAGAGACAGTGCACTTGTAACTTAAATATTCGTCCCATAAGGATGCTCTGGTAACCCTCACTGAACCTTAAAAATGCATGTTGAATCACCTTTGGAACCTTCTTCGATGTTCGAACAACCCCGCAACACAAACATATAGGCTGAAATAATGTCTCGGTGGATCTCCGTCAATTCACTTAAAGGAAAAAGCATAAACACCACCGCCACCAACACCTTTGGCGCATGAGACAACGAGATTTTCAAGGGAAAATTTGTTAAGACTTCTCAAAAGGTCCAAAACTATTTTCTCTGTCGACTTTGCAAACCAGAACTTGAGCTTTGCGACGGAATCCTCAGTCTAGAGCATCTAAACGGCTACCACCATGAAGTCAATTGCAAAAGAGCAAAGAATTTGAAGTCTTTATTGGAGTTCTTGAACTATGCAGGCAAAGCTTTATCGATTCTGTTCAGAAAACATCCAGAAATTCAGTCTGTCATCCTTTATTGAAAAAGGAAATGCAACACTACAATCAGGGGTCACAACCAGGGAATGATTAAAAAAAGCATAAATCTAGTGAAATTTCTTACCACCATATAATCATTCAAAACTTATCTATTGTTTGTTTGGTTTCTTCCTCCGTCCAAAATCCAGCCTGTCGATCAAGCCATCTGCAGGGGTTTCCCACTGGGGGATTAGTATTCCCCGTTGATTGACAAGACAGGGCGTGCATTGAAAGCATTAGACGGTGTCATGGTAGGCGGTAAGAGGTTGTGGCTTGGAAATTAAATATTTTGAACGACCAGGGAACTTATACCAGCTTCCTCTCCGTGACCAAACTCTCCCCGAGTCTCTTAACACTCTGGAGATAGGAGTCGTGCAGGCTGCAGCTACTCATAAATCCCCACTCTAATAGTTATACCTTGCTGGGCACTCGCAATTCGCAAATTAGCAATCTTTCAACTCACATTTGGTGGTGGCCACTGGTTTACGTCTCGACTCTCACCGAGATGGGCATTGGGGAGGGAAGAGGCGGCCACGATGGAGTTTACTACTGAGCAGCCGGTGGCTCTGCCTCAGCCTCTGAGTCTGATACAACTTGAAAGGAAAGACTTGCAGCCAGCACGCTGCATCCAACGGCTACCAAACCGACTACCGATTATCGAGCAATTAACTCCATTAACTTGCATTACCCTATTATACTTACTACCAACGTGCTACCTACTACTAGCGTGCTAGGTAACAGCATTTAATTGCAATTTAATTGCCACTTGCCACTACCTAGTAGTAACCTACTTTCCAAGCACCGTGTAGGTACTAGCAATTTTGACGTTTGATGGACGCCATTAGACGTCAAATTGACAGTCCACAGTTTATTTCACACGTAGACGGTGACGTGTGGAAAATAATGTTGCCTGTAAAATACGTTTAAATTTGCTCAATACGTCCTACACGACGTCAAATTCCAGGCCTGGTGCACACTCGTCATACATTTCTTTAGCTGATGGGAAGATGGAGGAAGGCCATTAGTGGTCATACAATGCGCATACTGAAAAATTTTAGTGCATTTTATATGTGTTTTGCTGGTCGGGTAGTACTATAGAATTTACTTATGCAAAACATACATTAAGAATGGGAGGATAGTAGCTATTGATGGTTGTGAATCAAAAATTATATTTTTTGAAGAATTTCTTAATGAACTTTTTTATAGGCATATAGAAAGATGTATAATAAGATTGAATGGTTAGGCTGCAATCTATTTTTTGATATAATACAACAAACAACCATTTTTGTTAAAAAAAATATTTATTTAGCAATAATTACGCCGATAGGTGTTTTATTTCAATACATTGGGTGGGAGGTCCATGCTTTTAATTACAAAAGAGCATTGTGTGGTCAAGATTTAATGAGAAAGGAATATTCTTAGAATGTATGTTAAAATGAAGGCATAGATTAATCTAATAACTTGCTTTCAATTATCAGGGAGAGATCGAGCATTATTTTTAAATAACTAGGGTTAATTAGTGAATAAAATGCCACATTACACTTCTTAACACCTGTAGTCATTCAATCTAGCATGTGTGGCTAGTAGTGGTTTAAACATTCCCTTCTCTACCTGTTGTAATAATTTGTGCATGCCTTTTAAATGCTCCATATCCTCCACTCCCTAATTTCCGAGGGATTTTAACATGCGTGGCTGGTAGTGGCTGAAACTATTAATACCATGTCCTACCAGTTCAATTTCCACCTTTTGTTCAATTAGGAAATGATTAAATTTATATCTCATGTAACAACCATCCCCACATGAATGGTTTTTGTCCACGGATACACTATTGGAAGATTCGGTCAGTTCTTCGTGCAATACTCTGTGTTTCTTTATGATTATGTGATATTTTGCTTGTTACTACTGCTAATGTGGATATGGTTATGCACATAGGTGCTTTCTTTTATTTCAAATTCCATCATATTCAAGGAGTAAAATATTTATTGGCAACGCTCAGTTGAAAAAGGGGCGCATCTAAATATGCAAATATGGATATGGTTGCACAGAGAGGCATCATATTAGTTATAAAATATTAGTTACAAAAGTTTGTGAATTTGATCTACATGTTTCTTTTGTTTATTTTTCTTTCTAGTTCAAAAATTATATGAATAATATTTTTTTCTTGTGGAGTGAATGTTTCAATTTTTTTGTCGGCCTGCCATTAAGTTTGTAATTACGTCGATAGGCATCTTTATTTCAATACATTGGGTGGCAGGTGCATGCTTTTAATTACAAAAGTGCAGTGTGTGGTCAGTATTTAATGATAACATAATATTCTTAGTTGTGCATGTTAAATCAAGGGTGTATATTAATGATAACATAATATCTCCTCCACTCCTCAATTTCCCAAGTATTTTAGCATGTGTGGCTAGTAGTGGCCGAAATTATTAATACCATGTCCTACGAGTTCAATTACCACCTTTTGTTTGGTTAGGCAGTGCTTAAATTTATATATCTCGTCTAAGAGTCATCCCGCGTGAATGGTTTTTGTCCACGGATACATTATTGGAAGATTTGTTCAGTTCTTGGTGCAATACTATGGGTTTCTTTATGATTACATGATATTTTGTTGGTTACTATTGCTAATGTGGATATGGTTATGCACATAGGTGATTTATTTTAATTCAAATTCGATCGTATTCAAGGAGTAAAATATTTATTGGGAACTCTCGATTGAATAAAGGAGCAGAGCGTCAATTTCTGCTAGCTCATTTGGTTAAGGTGTGGGTCTCGTTAGCAAGGCAACCCCGGTTCCTTTCCCCTTAGGGGTGAACTAGTTAGGAGGAGACACCCCAAAATCCATCCAAGTTGACGGCTGGTGTGGTCTAGGTCGGATGCGATTCCCGGGTGATTTTGATGGAATAGATACCCCACGGGTCATGGTTTCTCAGACTAGAGGCCACTCTCGCCAAGTGAGGGAGTTCTAGCAAACAAAAAAGAAAAAAATGAGCAAATCTAAATATTTTTAATATGGATATGGTTGCACAGAGAGACACCATATTAGTTATAAAATATTAGTTGCAAAAGTTTGTGAATTTGATATGCATGTTTCTTTTGTTTATTTTCCATTATGGTCCAAAGACTATATGAATATTTTTTTTTCTTGTGGAGTAAATGTTTTAGATTTTTTGTTGGAACGCATTATACAACTTAACAAAAACTTTATACTCAAAACGAGAACTCTTTCCATAAGAACTCATATTTTTGCATCACAAACATAAAAAACAACCCCCAAATCGAAAAGTGGAGCTACTGGTAACACATTTCTTTAGGGGGCTAAAATCCAACTTTTTGGAAGCCCTAGTTGGTGTCGATACAATCAAAACCCTAAATCAACCCCTGAATTGAAAAAGTGGTACTACTAGTAGCACCCTTAATTTTTTTCGAGACAAAATTTACGACTTTTTCAAACTCGTGACTGGTGTCGGTGAAATCAAAACCATAAATCAATCGTCGAATAAAAAAATGGTGCTACTGGTGGCACCCCTTTCTTCCGTTGAGTTACAGTTGCATTCATTTTGAAACCATATATATATATATATATATATATATACTTAAAAATGAAAAATTAAACAATTTAAATGTCCAAATATTTTTGAAAAAGTTTGAATTAAAAAAAAAGAAAATATACACAGATATTTAAATATTTAAAAACAAACCCCACGGCGGGTGTTAGATCTGGTAGATGGAGGAGCGCATGAGGGGCACGTGGCCAGGCCTCAAACCACCCGTGCTACGACCTCAGTCCCCCCAGCATGGCCCTTGTTAAATGGGACTCCCGTGAGCATTCATTTAGGTAGTTGCTCGGGTACAAGCCCACATGATCACACAGTTAGATTGCCGGCGGAGTTTTGTCAGGATGATGAGAATGCAGGTGTGTGAACCTGTCCGTCCAGCTCTCGCCATGATGACAATACTGCTGTGGGATATCTGACTCAGCCCCAATCTGATCATATCAACGAGTGACTTAATGATAATCTCGCCCATTAAAGGAAGCCTCTCCTTCGTTTCTTCCTCGAGTTTTGGCTATCGAAATTCAGTTGCAATCTGCATGATTCTTCTGTTTGCAAGTGAAGCTTGCAATTATCCCTCACAAGGTAATTGCTCGTGGGTTCAGAGTATTTCTTTTCATCCCTCGATGTAGAATTATCTTCTTTATGGGTTGAACATTCGGGTGAGATACAAGTGCTATTCTTGGAACTTTTGCCATGAGCAAGCTGTTATCTCTTCCAAACCCATGCCCTCTTTTAAATTGGAGCTCCCTCTATATTCGCGAATCCTCATGCCTCCTCAGAAGCGTTCGTATCATCATAGAAAAGCCAAGGAATTCGGCTCCTCTTCCATCCCCCGGCCAAGCCCACGAGAACTATGGCGAACATCACCCACACAGCATGTCTGTACAAACAACAAATTCTGAATGAAATCAAAGAAGAAATTGCTGCATTAGAAGTCGATGCCAAGGTAATCAGGAACTGCACTCATGATGAAGAAATTCGTAAGGAGTTTGAATCCCTACTCCTGGACCCAGGCTATGCTTGAGGCAGAGTGGCCCTGTATCTGAAGACTCTTGACCTATCCTGGCAACAGAAATACCTCATGGGGAATGCTCTTGTAGAAAGAGGAGAATCTCACCAATAAATCCTCCTCCAGCTGGACGAGATCACTCAGAACGTGCAGCAGATTGCTTCTCACCTCGGTATCAAACTGAACACCAGCAATGAAGCCCCCTCAAGCCTAGATAGAAAGCCTGAATCTGGTTGATCTCTGTTTTAATGCTTTTTTTGTGAACTTTGATTTATGAAGAACAGTACTAGAACTATCTCTAAGAACTCGCAATGTAAGTGGTTCAGTTTAGTGTCATTCCGTGGTAGACTGTCAGACAGCTTTCTCTAAGAATCTGAGCCTGTTTTCCTGTTGTTGGGAGGGCTCAGATTCTCTCTTTTTCTGCTTGTTTTCCCTATGTAGGGAGGGCACTATTATTACTGTTGACTGTATTTATCTGTTTTCGGTAATCGAAGGATTTTAACTAGCTTACGAGAAAATATATATATTTAAAAACAAAGAAAAAAATCATAAAAAAAATTAAGAAAATATACCCAGTAAAAAAAACAAAAATTAAGAAAATATAGCCAAGAAAAAAGCGTAATTTCATTAAAGGATAATCAAATTACATTTGTATAAGAACTTCAAAGAGCTCTTTCATGTAGTAAGCTTTTCAGCTTCGAGTATCAAGAAGTACAGAAAAATATAAGTCAAGCTCTTCAAGAGAGCTTTAAATCCCGTTACAGAGAGTACCAAGAATATGTAATAACCAGCTCATTTAGGGATAAAAGAAACAAATATTAAAGAAAGCCACAGATGCAGAAGCATCAAATGGAAAACCCAAACGCAAAAAACGGAAGGTTTGTAGAGTCATTGGCATCTTGAACTGAAGACACTAGTCACAGTGTTGCCAAAGATAAGTTCACACCGCACCGAGAAACATCCAGCCAAATTGTCAGCTTGACAATAGTTGTCGAGCGGTGTCGCCGCTAATCACAGCGGATCTCCACCCCCGACTAATTGCAGGCGATGCCCCCGTCGTGGACGCATTTCCCTGCAACACCCCTCAACACTTGATTCGCCGTCGCCGCCACTGATAAGCAGGTGTCCCGCCAAGCAATGGGTCGCCGCACAAATACTCCACCACCCCTCCGCTTACAGTGAGTCGTCCACCCATGCCGCATACCCTGCAAGAGAGGTGTGATTGCAGCCATTGCCACCGCTGGAAGCCGCACACCACCGCGCTAATGAGAAAGATGCCGCCACCGTCGAGCCTGAACGGAGTCGCCATCACCTTGAGCGTCAGGTACACGTTTCCATGCAGCTCGCCATGATCACAAGACGCAGAGGAGAAGAGAGATGGCGGCCATGGAAGGATCCATGGCCGCCGATTTCAACAAGGTTTGACTCTCAACCCTAATCCAAACGCCGCGGACGCGATTAGGTTTTCTCGTGGACTCCTTCGAAAAATAAAAAGAAAACAAAAAACATTTAAAAAATTTAAAAATAAAGCAAATCAAAATCATTAAAAAAAACTATACTAAACAAATAAAATAACATTAAAAAAAAAAAAAAGGTAACCCCACTCTCCCGTCCCCTCTCCCCTCCCCACAGCCCAACCCTTCATTGTCCTCCACCACTCTCGTACCCGCTCCACCCATTTACCCCTCCTCCCTCGTCCCCCACGCCACGCACCACTCCCCTTCCTTGTCCTCCACCACTCTCCTACCCCCTCCACCCATCTCCCCCTCCTCCCTCGTCCCCCACGCAAGTCACCACTCCCATCGTCCCTCGCCCCCTCCCCTCCCCTTTCCCCTTCCCTCCCTTTCCCACACCCCTCCACCCCCAACCCCCTCCCACTGCCCTCTCTTGGGCGTAGTCTTGCTTATGAGAATCGAGAATGTATTGCCTGTATGCATGGTGCTTAAGCATGGTACCTATTGGCGTATATCAACCACCTATTAAATGTGTTTGTGCTAGTATATTTTCTTTTCTTTCTTTGTAGATTATGTGTGGCGTTTTTAAAGATTATATGAATAATATTTTTGTATGCATGGTGCTTAAGCATGGTACCTATTGGCGTATATCAACCACCTATTAAATGTGTTTGTGCTAGTATATTTTCTTTTCTTTCTTTGTAGATTATGTGTGGCGTTTTTAAAGATTATATGAATAATATTTTTCTTCTGGAGTGAATGTTTTAAATATTCTATTAGTCTACTATTAAGTTTGTAACATTATTTTGTGTATTTATAGATGATGTATGGCATTTTTTTTTATCGTTGACCATAATTTTATGTTATGGATGGATATCACCTATGTATGTTTGGTATTATGGTAGGGTAATGTATTTTATTTATTTTTCATCACGTATACTACTGGCGCTCATGCGAATGGGAAGGCGTTGCATTCATGGGGTCGGGGGTTCGAACTTGGGTGGGGACGGCCACAGCCAGCCGCCACTGCCACCCTGCCTATCAAGCCCGCCAGGGTAATGTCTTTTCACAACCCTAAAATATCATTTTGTTGGCTTTATCCCATTAAATATGTAAAGGTATGAAGATAAAAGTGATTCGTCGTATTGTTAGTTTAGTAGTTCATTAATGCAAAACTAAAGATTTTCTTCGAAGCTTGAAAATGGCCAAAGAACTGTACTTAATTAAATTATATATACAATATATTTATATACTAAGTGTGTATATATGGATTGGTTTTCGACTTTGCTAAAGATCCAACATTTGGAAGGATGGTTGTGAATATGGCATATTGTCAAATTCTTCCTGTCCCAGTCTTTGTTTGCGTGGGGTTTGCTGAGCCCTGGGTTGGATTATGTAGATTTGATTTCTCTTGATTGTAAATTGTTTCAGCTTAGTATTAGCATCTTTCATCTAAAATCTAATAAGTATATTCAAAGATCGGTGGGTTTTGAATTGAGAGTGACCTTTCTTTCTAATTTATTTTTGTCTGAAATTTTAATTTTCACCGGTGACTAAGTAACTATGGTTTTGTCTTTAATTTTGTTTTACTCTTTCAAGACTAATTTGCTCTTGTGAGATTTTGTTTGTAAGTAACTATATTAAGTCAAAATGTTACATTTGTTTTCAAACCATACTAATACCCCAAAAATGACATAGACCTTATATAGTTTTATGACACCAAAAATGCTCCTCCCCCGCAGGAGAAAACATGGCAAACACATGTTGCAAAAACTACTTTAACCTTCGACTAAATAAAAGACACATATATAAACTACTTGGCTTGATCAAGACTACCTAATACCAAACAACTGGGCCTCAAAAATCTTGGCCATAATTAAACAACAGACAGATAAAAACATTCAGGAAACCTGGCGATTCCCACCCGTTCGACCCGATTCCATGTGTTGAGCAGCCACCATCGATCCGCCCTCAACACCATGTTGCGACATGAATGGAATGTCGAGTCAATGAGTAATTACATATATCTTCTTGTGCATCAAACGGGTGTCGGCATGGTGGATCTTCCAGAACTGAGTCGTCACCTTTGCTTTTCTCTGCTCGCTCTAATAAGACGTGTCCCAGGAGCCCCTTGACCACCCAGAACAACACAATAAACTGCTCATACAGGGCCAGCCTAGAGTGAGTGATGCCTGGATCTTGAATCCAACTTTCTAAGGCAGAAAAATCCTCACATTGACCAAACATTCCCCATACCCAAACTTCCCCTCGCATTCACTTCCGGACTCTCCTACTATATCTCATAACTCCCTCTGTACTAACCTTGCGTACTATCAGATCTCTAATGAAGTAGCTACTTCCTCGCATTAATACTCCACCGCTTCGCATGTGCCCGCTCCTCTCTTCATGTGGCCGCAGCTTGTGCCACATGCATGTTGGTCTGCCAGCACCCACCCGCATCTAGGTGCTCCCATGAGAAATTATTGTTTGGTCTATCTTTATGTAATTTCTTCTCTTATTTGAAAATTTTGTAAATCTATTATTTTTTAACTTTTGGAGAGGTGCTTTTGAATATGCTCATTTGTCAAATCATTGCAAAAATTTAAGTTGACTTTGAAATTTTATTATTTATGTGTTTCCCTTTAATTTTTTCCTGTTTTTCTTTCAATTTTTAAGAGTGTTGTAAAAAGTAGGGTCATAATATGTTAATCCCAGTTAGAGACATAGTCATTGTATTGTTCTATGTCAGAATGTTGTTAAGTAATTGTAACATTTATAGGGACATTTGGAAGGGTGGTTGTGAATAAAAAAGTCTAAAGACTTCAATGGTTTATGCATGTCCATGTTGTATACTCTATGAGTCAATCATCCTTACCTTATGTATTGAGTTTTAGATAAAATTAATGTTTAAAGTTAGTTGAGATGATATTTTTCATTGATTAAAATGGTACCTATTGGCGTATATCAATCACATATAGCTGTGTTATAATTTCTTATGGAAGGGAAGTCAAGAAGGCAACTCTTTTCGCTGGATTGCCTAGAAAAAGATAGCTTGGCCAAAGGAGATGGCGGGATGGGGTCTAAAGAACCCTCACTGTTTTGCAAAGGCTCTTGCAACCAAAGGAGCATGGAGGGTTCTAAAAGATGAGGGTCTATGGGTGACTGTTGCTCAACAAAAACATACTTCCCCTTTAACAATTGAGGAATGGTTTAGATCTAGAGAAAATTCTATAAAAAATATCTCAATTATGTGGAAAGTTGTGATTATGGCTTATGAAGTAATAGGGGACTGGTTGGAATGGAAAGCTGAGAATGATAGAAATATTAGAGTGGGACAAGACCCATGGATTGGATGTGTAAGGGCTCATAAGCTTCCTTTAGCTATGGTTGTTGAATTGAGGGAACATGGATTTCTTTTTGTTGAGAAGATTGGGGATCAAATCAACTCCACTGTCATGAGAGAAGAGTGGTTAAAGGCAGAAGTTTTGGGATTCGTGACTGAGGAGATTATAGATTAGTGGGGCAGGTATACAAAGGCTCACCAAAATAGTCATGTAAGACTTGTGGGTTGAGATGATGTAATGTTATGGTCCGGGAATGCCATAGGTGGTGCTTACACTCCCAATATTGGTTACAAAGCCATCAAAGAAGAAGAAGACTTACCTGAACTTAGATGGTGGTCTTCTTATATTTGGAAGTATAAGTGTCCCTTAAAGTCAAAGATGTTCAGTTGGCTAGCCTTATCAAATAAGATACCTGTATGGCATATCATGCTCAACAAAATTTGGTGCTGCCCAGGTAGATGTCCCCTTTGTAAAGATCATGGTGGTGAGAACATTGAACATATTTTTATTTCTTGTTCTTATGTTAGGAAGTTTTAGGAATATGCTTCCCGGGTTTGTGGTATTCAGTTCATATGGGAAGACCTAGATCTCGAAGCAACTTTGGAGACTTGGACTTCAAATGTAGTATTTTAGGAATATTTGACTTTAGCTGTTATTTTTATTTGGGGGGTGTGGCTCTCAGTGAATAAATCTATTTTTTAAGACATCCTTATATCCCCATCCATCTCTGCTACGAAAGGACTTGCTAGTCTTAGACATTTTCAATAAGGAGAAATGAATCAGAAGGAAATGAGGATTGTGGAAGAGATTATTGAAAGAACTAGTTATTGATTATATTTCGATGGTGCCTCTTAGGGTACCCCAACTTGGGGGGGGGGGTGGTATACTTTATTTTTCAGATTCACATTGGATCATTTTTTTAGCAGGATTGAGAGACAACTCAAATAACAAAGTAGAGTTAATGGCACTAAAGTTGTCTTTGGGTTTGGCCAATGTGAAGGGAGTTTATAAATTACATATATTTGGGGATTCTAAATTAGTTATCGATTGGATGAGATTGATGAGACCCCCAAGGAACATTCTTCTCGTGCCCATTTAAGAAGAACTACACATATTCGTTGGGTTGTTTCATGGACTGAATTTTGAACACATTTATAGAAAAATAAATATTTTGGTTGATCAACTGTCAAAGATAGGTCTACAGGTTGGAGAGGGAACATGACATAGGTGGGAAATGGAGAATGAAACTCTAACAGAATTTGATCATGGACCACATACAAGTTAATTACAAAATGGACACCCGTTGCCTTTTGATGAGGACATAGTTTCAATTTTAGAACAATGGTTGGAACAAGCCATGGTACTGTTTTTTTTTGAAAATATATGTATATGGAGTTGAATCTTCTTTGGTAATCACTTTTTTGCTACTTTTATGTTTGGAATTTCCATATGCCAATTTTGTAAGAAATACATAATAGAAAGGCCTTTTGGTCTATGTTAAAGGTGGTCTCTTATCGATGTAATGGTTTGCATATTTTTTCCCAAGGAAAAAAATATCAATCACTTATTAAATGTGGTTGTGCCACTGTAATTTCTTTCTTTATAGATGATGTATGCCATTTTTAAATATTACATGAATAATATTTTTTCTTGTGGAGTTAATGTTTCAGATTTCTATTGGCCCACTATTAAGTTTGTAATATAATTTGTGTATTTATAGATGATGTATGGCGTTTTTATACCGTTGACCATAATTTTATGTTTGTGGATGGATATCACCTCTGTATGTTTGGTATGATGGTAGGGTAATGCCTTTCCAGAACCCTAAAATATCATTTTGTTGGCTTTCTTCCATTAAATATGTAAATACTAAAGGTATGGAGTTAAAATTAATTGGTCACATTGTTGGCTTAGTAGTTCCCTAATGCAAAATTCCACAACCAAAGATTTTATTCCCAAGCGTGAAATTGCAAGAAGAAATATACTTAATTAAAATTATATATGCAATATATGTATATACTAAGTGTCTATATATGGATTGGTTTTTAGCTTTGTTGAAGATCCAACATTTGGAAGGATTGTTTTTTGTTTGTTTGTAAAATTTGGTATTATATTACACTATAAGAGAAAACTGTACATATTAGAAGCAAAACAACCTATGGCCTGTTGGTTTTTGCAGTTCATGTGTGAGAAAAGATGCAATAACCAGAGATAGCTGAAATCCTAATAAAGACTGTTTGAGGTCCTAAGCTATCACAGGATTCCCCCACAGGCCGGGGGTTATGGCCTTCATAATCAAAATTGAGGTATACTAAGAGTCTGGAAAAAATGATAGAAAATCCTTCTAACAAAACTGAAAACCAAAGCCTTATAATTTGCATCATCATCGGAGAGAATTACCATTAGCAGGATGGAGCTTGGAGTTTCTCGTTTTACCTCCTGGGGGTCAACAATCGGAGAACAAGCCACAACCTCATTGTTCAACATCGGAGGGCGTGCAGGCTTGACCTCTCTATGCTCCTTTCCCTTGATTTCCCTAGCCAAAGCATCAAGCTTGCAGTTGATGTTCTCGTCCACCATAACCTGGTTTTGAGCCAAATGTCTAATGCCATGATCCACAACAGCTAGCCGAGCTTCCGCAGAGAGACCCAATTGTGCTCCTTGTGCGACCCTGGCCATACAATCTTCGAAAGCCATGCAGAAAAGGGCTTTCATAGTCCATAACAATTGCAGTGTCCCGATGTGGTAGGTCTCCCTGGTTTTGGAGGAGCCTGTGTCCTCCACCAATTCCCTCAAAACTTTCATTAATTTCTGGTTTGAGGGAAACTCCTGGCCCTCTCCATATCTCGTGTAGCCCTTGGTATGTGGGTTCGCCTTGGGTCATTCGTAGTTTTGCGTTTGGTAACCTTGGTTCGCACCATTGTTGGACATGTGCGGGAGACTCCCTTTCGTGAAGGAGGTTTTTCATTGCAAAGAAGGAGGAGGATCAGAGCAACAGTTGAAGTTGCATAAGTGAGAGTGCAAAGACACCAATTAGAATAACAACCGAGGAAAGGCCACCCTTGTATCTTCTGCCTTGGAAAATTTCCCATTACGCAATCTTCCCTCTCATCATGAAACTCGTTGGCACGGGTGGCCATGAAAGCCACCATAATGAGCCCTTCAGGATTTCGTACCCAGGACCAGGTGACGAGCTAAGCGAAGTACTATATAGAGCCGAGAGTCATCACAATGTGATTAGGGTCATGAGTGATAAGGTGGTGGGAGTGGCCATCTTCCCTCCCACGTGCACTTTGCTTAACGCACCACTGCATGCCCCTATGCGTGTTAGCTTCTAGATGACACCCGTCGTGGGGGTAACATTTGGAAGGATTGTTGTGAATATGGTTGATTGTCAAATTCTCCCTAGCCTGATCTTTGTTTGCATGGGGTCTGTTGAGCCCCAGTTCGAACTATGTCGATTTGATTTCTAAATTATTGTTTGATCCATATTTCTATTATTACTTCACTTTTTTTGTACTAAGGGAATTGACGACGGGGATTGGGCTGGTATTCGCGTGACATGGGGTCTAAGGATCCAATCTCACTACCACTATACCCCTACGTGCATCCACAGGGCCTGAAACATGGCGCACGGGTAAGTTTGGGGGGATTTGAACATGTGACTTTCCACTTACAGCCAATTACAATGTCTCATCATTACCACTTGAGTTGACCCCAAGAACATTATTACTTCACTTATTTAAAAAGTCTGTAATTCTATAATTTTTTAACTTTTGGAGAGGTGGTTTTGAATATATTCATTTGTCAAATCATTGCAAAATTTTAATTTCACTTTAAAATATTATTATTTATGTGTTTCCTTTTAATTTGATCTTGTTTTTCTTTCCGTTTTTGTAATGCCCCATATTTTGACTAGGCATGTTCACCTGTCATACATACTGCACTTTATTTTTGCTTATCATCTGTTGGGATCAACTAGACTGAGTAAACTATATTTTGGCATGTTAGACCTAATTATATTTTGCTACTATGTTTATGATGCTACTATACTTATGCTGATACTATGATTATGATGTTATGATGTTACCATTCTCAAGATGTTATTATGTTTATGCGGTTACTATGTTGTAGTTATCATGAGATTCATTTCTTTCAAAACGAAAATGTATGTTTAATTGTCATCCTTGATGAAATGTGATATATATGATGTGGTACGTGGATACCAACCCATGATGTGATCGATTTAATGGTTTTATGTGTTGAAATGAAATGATGTTGATAATATGGACCAGCTAATGATTGAATGGAAATATTTGTTATAGATATATGTCTACAAAATACTATTTTGCAGGACATAGGGGCTACGTGGTAGCCAGATATCTGATATGACATGAGGGATAAGTAAACAATGAACATTAAATCTTAGCAACCAACAAGATGATACAATGACACAAACACACAATCCCAATAACAACATAGTATGATTTTGATAGGGTATAGACCCAGTATGTTGAGAGGGATGGAGGTATTTCCCACCCTATGTTTTATGATACCTGAGGTCGTGGGAGGGATGTGCTGAGTCACGCTCCCCTAGATGTGTGATGACAACGGTCATATGCCTGCTAGGAGAGGTTAGGTTTGTTGTTTAGCTGACGCTACCACTCTCAGTTTCTATATGTGTCTAGGTCGGTGAGGCCGACACCACAACCTTGCTAGCAGCGGAAGGATATGGAGGATGCATAAGTAGTATATGATGGGAGGATGTGTTAGCTAGTATTGGGGATTAGGAGTTCTATCACACTATGTAGTGGTAGTAGGTACACCTCCCCTTAACCTAATTGATCAATTGATTACTGTGAACCTACGTATAATGATGTTGAACCTTGATTGTTAAACCATTAAACAATTCATAATGTTAAATTGATTATGTTAAGTATCTATGATTATTACATCTACATTGTTATTGTTAACTAGCAGATATGCATAAGCAGGATATGCTTACTTATAGTGATAATAGTATTTAGTGCAGGGTTGTGTCTACACTAGTTCAACTATTTTACTAAGAATTGGTGAAATTCTATGTCAAAAATGAAGCAATTATCACAAATTTCTTAAGATCTAAGTTCATTCATTAAACATTCATTCAGATTTAAGAACATTTCAGAATTAAAATCATGCAAGATAAACAAACATTCAACACTAAAATGGTAGAAACTTGAATTAATTCATATTAAAACAACGAAGAAGATACATGATTACCATGGATATGGGTGTGCATCCTTCCTCCATTGCCATAAGATTTCCTTCCTTCACCCTTGCTTTTGAAGAATTTGAGCTCTTTCTCCTCCTTCAGAATCTCTCCAGCATGCCTTTGCTCTAGCTTGGTGTGTTTTACAATGCCTACATGCCTTTCTTATATAGCATTGGGAAATGAGCCTTAGTTTTTTCTTCTAAATGTGGGATTCTTCATTTTCTTTATTTTAGATTATTTTCAACTGAAAACCCACTTTTCAATAGTTTTTAGGCTTTTTGCACCACTTAGAATGTTTTAAGCACAATTAATGCATTTCTCAGAGAGGATTTGTCTCTGAATGAACTTGTGTCATGTCTTCTTGCTGCAGGTGCATGGTAAACATATGTCTCTTCTGTCACATGACTAAGAGTGTTAATTTGATTGTTAACATATAGTACATACGTGATGTATGCATACGTTGGGCACGTATGCAAACTTTGCATATATACACTAGTATTGTTATACAAATACTTATAGGTTAAATAATGGTGTAAGTGAAACAATGAGTTCATTATACATTTATTTTAGATAGGCAATGGGAGTTAAGCAAGACGTTAAGTAACCCTTAATTAAATGTGAGTACTGTAATGAATGATTGAATTGAGTATAGTCAAATGGAATTATTATCAGAATTTGTCGTAACTAAGTATAAACATTGTTCCATATTCAACAGTAACATTGTATTGTTTAATTATTAATTATAATTGGTTAAACCCTTAAGGGTACTTTGTCTATAAGTATAGAAGTACTAGGTTGATAATCATATACTTATGTAGCAAACAAACAAATAGTGTTAATTACTATCCATTGATTTATTATTCACATTTTTATGGAATACTATATAAATGCATAATAGTCTAAATGATTTGGACCATATTTTTAGCCACTTTCAAGGTCATTTTTGCTTGAAATCTAGCTCGAATCACAAATATACATGTTCCAATGGCATAATCCATTACCTCAGGAATATGTGGGGTATGTAAAAACATCTAATACATTTTTATAATTAAAAATGAAATTTGAACAATGCAAAATAAAGTTTTGACGAAAGATTTTAATTGTCTTTTGGCAAAAAGACGAGATAAATAAAAAAGGATTTGACCAAACATCTTTTTTTTTTTTTTTTTTTTTTTCCAACAGGAAACCTGCCTCTGAATAGGAGCGGAGTTAGAGTTGGAGTAGATCACCGACTCCAGTTTTTAGTAGCAGTAAACCTGGGCCCTAGCCAACCTAAATATTGGATGCAAGAACAATCTGTCCAGCGGCAAGTAGAATTGTCATACGACCTTTAGAGGATGACAACCTCCCATGCAAGAAAGAACTACAATCCCTCCCTCAGGGATTTGAACTTTTCCATCAAGTTAGCCATAAAGCCCCACTACTAACTCACACCCTCAACCCCTATTTGACCAAACATATTATTTTCAAATTAAAAAAAAACAAAAACAAACCAACAACAAAATAAAACTAACTTAAACTTTCAAACCACTCCTATGAATTGACAATTTCGATGGAAATGAATTTTTACAATAAAAACTATTAAATATTTGAAGGAAAATGATTTTTTTAACAACTGTTAAATATTGTTTTCGATTTTTTTCACCAAATTACCTTTTTGGCGTCAAATTCCCTTACATTTATTAATTGACCCGCCAACTTGAAATGTTAAAAATTTCATTGCTATGAATTTATTGGGAAACACTCAACTTTTTTAGCATGATCACATCACACGAAAGAAAAGAAGTGGGGAAGAGGGGTAGGTCCGCTACCCTTATTTTCGCCGTCTGGAGGGAAATTCTTTGTTCAAATACTACTTTTCCTACAAATAAATTTGGAGACATTTCAATTCACGAAATGAAATTTTTTAATGTCAGGGGAGGACTGTTCACATTGACAGAATCAGAATGAAATTTAATGTTGCATGAGTTACAGAGCCATGGGATCCCTTCCGATTTGTGGTTGATTCAATCAATGCGTCCGAAGGCACCGAGGCCAATCCCTGTGATCATCACAGAAAATACTCACCCGCTGAAGAAAAAGGAATTTGAATAAATAAAATCGATCGCAGTATGGGAAATAGTTCGGATTTCGAGCTGCCAGAGGAGATCCTGAGGGTGCTTCCGACAGACCCATATGATCAGCTGGACTTGGCCAGGAAGATCACCTCCATCGCCATTGCCTCCCGCGTTTCAAAGCTCGAGGCAGACAATGGTAAACTCAGGCACAAGCTCACGGAGAAGGATCAGCTCATCTACGAGCTCCACGAAAAGATTGCACAACTTGAATATTCACTGAATGAAGCCAGTGATCACTTCGCCCGGGCAATCGATGAGCAGGTCAGTATTTGTGGATTGAGTGATCCGATAATTGATTAGCATCTCTTTTGGGTTTTCGAGAATTTTGTTAGAAATTCGGAAACTTTTGTTTTGCCCGTTTGGATCAATCAAATTTGAGATGCCTTCCCACATATTGGAGAAGTGGTCCTGGGATTGGTGTTCACTTTATTGTTCATTTACTGAATATTGCTTGAAATTGTATTTTGTTATAATAGATAGCCTGACAGTTTGTTCCATTTTCATTGAATTGCATTGTATGAAAATGTTTTTCAGATGCGGGCCAGAAATTGCTAGGTTTAACAGATTATTTCGAGGATAAATACCTGTAGCTGTTTATCTGTTTCTTAAACTGGATTCTGAGCTATGCGGCCTGGTTCATTTATCGTTTTGTTTTAATCCAAATTCTGATGCATCTATTATGTTTCTGACATCCTGCTTACATTATATTTCTCATAGTTTATCATGTAATGGATGGATAATGCATTTATAGGCAAAACTTCATGCTCTTATCCAAAACTTTTCCAGCCATTGCATGAAGTAACTTAAAATTTCTGTTTCCGACACAATGTTTGTATTTTTGTTGAAGTGTAGCACTTTCCCAATACGGGAACATTGCGATGTAGTGTAGCCGGGTTACAGCAGGAAGATCCGACATATTTCATGTTTGAAAGCACTTTGACTGAGATGCTGCGACCGGGGGTCTTTGTTCTGCAAATTTTACCCAGGACTTCTACTTGCCCCATCTGCAAGGAATGGTCGGCTTGCACAGACAAGGCGGCTTGCAAGGGGTGAACATGTCTCTAGGGGATTTGAACCCAACACCCTGCGCTATCATTAAATCAAGGCCCGATGACAACTTTGGCCACACTTTGAACTCTTAAATAGCTAGAACGTATAGTCCGTCACACCTGGATTGACCTCCCGGGCTTTACATTTGCAAAGATAAATTGTTCTGGGTAGGATTTTAACAAACCCTGATTTTGTGGGTGATTCTTCAAAGCTGAACGTCTTATTTATGGTAGCTCAATTTTCATGTACGGAAACATATAAAAAACCTGAATACCCTAGACAGTTTATGTGCAGTTTGAATACCCTAAACAGTTTAATTAGGATTGAAAAATTCTGAATATACTTTTGAAGTTTGAATAACTGATATATGGCTTTTGAATTTGAAAGTTTTGAATAATGCTCTCTAGTTATTTTAAAAATAGTTTTACACTGAACACCTTTCTATGTGAGGAAATTTTATATTGCCTAAAGTCTTTCGTAATCCACGGTGTCAATCTTTGGGTTTTGGACGGTTGAAAAATGTTTAAATCCACATTGATTCATCATTGGAATGCCCTTGTAGATGAGCTTTTTTGAAAGTTTTGTATTATATAACCTGTATTTTTTTCAAATATAGGGTTTAAAACTTGAATAATTGCATATCTGGAGTTTGAACTTTGACTGACCTCAGTATTTGTTAGAATTGCAACACATTAAGTGATTGTATCCTTTAAAAAAATTACAATTGGTTTTCATTTTGATTATCTGTTCGATTATTTGCAGAAAAAACTTGCAAATGAGAGAAATACATTAGCGTCAACTGTCAAGAAGCTTAATCGAGATGTGGCAAAGGTAAATGTTTTTTCCCTAGTATTAGAGATTCGTAACTGACAAGCTTGCTGCTGAAGATTTTTTGTGTGAGATTTTATGCTTTGTTGCCATGTTTACTTATTCAGTGTATGAATATGGAAATCTATATCCACAATACATATGCAACCAATTTACCGATGCTTTATTGAAAAACAATATGGCTTGTACTTATTTCTGGGGATGGTCTAAGGCAACTGTAAATAGGCAAAAACAAAATGGAAGAACAACATATCTTTTTGTAACTTCATAATTGAGCAATTTATTGCAGAACAAATCTTGCAAGTAAATGAATTTCTTTTTGTCCTCCAGCACAAAATTTTTCTTTTTACGAGCAACTTTTTGCCATGTTGTACTTGTAAGTGCAGAATATAAACCACTATATTTAATCATGGTCCCTGTCTTGATCAAAACACTAATAATTGGAATAATTCTTTCAATTACCAAAATAATTAAGGGTATTTATTTGTTTCAAATTCAAAAATGGCCAAAGTGCGCATTTCAGAACTAACTTGTCATCTTTGTCCCTGTCTTGCCAAAATTTTCGCTTGTCATCTAAATTGTGTAACTTGGATGGAGTTCTTGCACTGTGTACCGTGTTCAACCTTTAGCTGGTTTCAAAATTACTTTTTCTTCTTGGTTTGTTCCACATGATACATTGTCTGCAGTCTTAGTTGGATACTGAAAGCCTTAACTGTAATTCCATGCCAGTTATTGGCAGTAAAATTTAGTTATAGACATGAGTTCCATGCTCATATGAGACTATCTCTACTAGGAATGCTTCATCTTGAAGGAATAGTGGATCCTATTGTCTTGGTGGCCCTGTACTATTGATCTGATACATGATGGATGCCACCTCTATTGCCGCTTCTTGTCACATATGGTGTGCCTTAGGTTATAGACTCCTGCCACAAATGAAATTTTGAATACTTGTAATGAGAAGGATGTACAAATTTCATGTATACTTGAGTCATGTGATTTCATGTATACTTGAGTCATGTGACCAGACCAAAGTAATTTAAATTTTTATAAGGTTCATCGTATGTGATATAACTGATGCTGAAAGAAGTGCCTCTCATTAGGCAATACTGTTTACTTTCACAAATGAAATGTTGGTAATCATGGCCTAATCCATGTTTTAATTTTGTACTTTCTATATCAGGGTAGGTGTCTGTGTGTGTGTGTGTGCTCCATTTGCATGTAATTATATTCAGCTAATTACACAAACATATGCACGATTATTGGATTTGTATTCCTTAGATGCTAACTACTATGATAGCAGTTTAATCATCCTTTTACAAGGAAAATTCATGGTTGGTTTATTTCAAACCCTTTCTCATTGATATGTTAGTCATGCCTTTTACTTCTTGGCTTCACTAATATCTGTGCCTGAGGAACTATGTTAGCAGCTAAATGCATTGTTTGCGCAAATACTTGTGTGACATAGTCTCTAGAATGCTGTGCACATTCATGGCATCTTTGGTCGTTTTCATGTGCTTTTGGACTATGTGACATTATTAGGCAGCTGAAACCTTTACGACTTTTGGATCCAACATTCTTAATAGAATATGGCAAGCTTGGAAGCTAGTGTCCAAGCAGATTGTAGTGACAACTTAATTGATCTCATTGACTTCTATTGATTGTCTTGCCTTTACTGCATTATGCCATCTAATGCCAGAAAGCTATTAGTTTATGTTAAATTTGGATGTTCATGGGCCCATTTGGAAGGACTGGCTATGGTCAGAGGCTTTTTATGGGTTATTGCACAAAGGGAATCTATGCTAAGGTTTGATCATTGGTTTGATAGTATAGTGGTTAGATATGAAATGGACCCTCAATGAATTTTAAAGATCAGTGGATCAAGAGGTGTCAAGGCATATGGAGGTCTTATTATTCCTTTAAGGCACATGTTGGGGTGGTTGATTCTCCATAATAGTCTTGCAATTAAGGGTTGGGTACATCATCATGGTTTTATTGATTGACGTTGTGTGGCGTAGCATGAACTTGCAACAATTAAGCATATGTTGTGAAATTTTTTAGTTGTTAGAACATTTTGAGCTTGGATAGTTGCTTAACATAGTATGCTATTTGTTGCTACCTTTCATTGGAAGGGACTTTTTTTGGAGACAAGTGGATGATCTGACAATTTAATTGGAGCACGTGGGATGTCATCAAATTGATGGGCTTATTTTTCTTTTGGTGATAATGTTGATGTTGTGTAACATTTCGCGAGGTGCCATCCCTGTTCAATTTGAGAGAAGCTTCTGCATTTCAACTGGATTTGGCTCTTTAGGTTTCAACTAGAACTGGCATGTTTAGGGAATGATATAGATTCTCTTTTGCTTGGAGCAAAAGCATATATGTTGGTGCTCTTGGCCTATATAGGCCAGTTTGCTATGCTCGTCCTTTTGCTTTTGGATAATTTGATCTTAAGGTACATGTTTATTGATTAATGAAATATATGATGTCTTTTTGATGAACAAAGAAATAAAAATATATGCTGGCATTCTTGGCACATGTAGGGCAGGGATTTTGCAATGCCCACTATTTGGCTTTTGGATATTTCGATCTTAATGTACATGTTTACTGGTTTTTAATGAAATGTATTATGCCTTTTGACTAAAAAATAGATGGTCAGTAGCACCAAAACGAAGATAGTACATTGATTGAAGTTTCAAGGTAATAAATAAATTGCATGGTAAATTGTAGCATTGTTTTGAAACAATATAATAATTGACTAAAAGTGAAGGAACTAAGTCTTGTATACAAGGATTTAAGGGAGACAGTCGTGTGATGAATATCTATGGGATTCTAATTTTTTCACATTAATGGTGGTCAACCATAAATATAGTGACACTAGCTCTCGTGGGTGTAACTTGGTGCTATGGTTAAGGAACCACTAGTTTTATTCTTAATCTAGAGTTTTTATGATTGAAAGATTATGTTGAACCAAAATATCATTAATAGAAATAAAAATGAAGCAGTGAAATGCAATTGATAATAAAACCCTCAAATAATATCCTAATTTAAAGGAAGTAGAAATTCAACCAAAAAAAATTGCTAATCAACCATAAAATCAGTGCAAAGAGAAACAAGGATGCAATATGATTGAATGTATGCACTTGGAATGAGTATGGGTATCCTATGTAAAAGGAAGGGTGTTGAAGCCTCTGACCGAAATCCATGCAATTGAGCCGTCATGAGAGCATCTCTCCAAGTTGGAATTACTTAAACAGATTCAATTGTTGGACTTCTCTTCACAAGGGACTCCTTGTGACCATGCATATGCCGAAAGCATTCTCAATAATTCTTCTTCGAGGCAAACTTGCATTATATATTTAGATGACTTGTTATAGCCTAAAAGTGCAATGCTTGATTTTCAATGCTTTTTTTCCTACTCATTGCCAAATATTTGACATTATACTGAGAGGTACATCTTTGGAATGCACATGAGCATAGTCAAAATGTGCATGAACACATAGGGAAGGCTTGGTAGTGCCAAAAGTGATATTCTTGAGTGTACTTGTGCTATAAATATAATGAATGTGAAATAATGGTCATGTGATGTGTTTTAGAACTCGTAGACATGTAATTTGATTTTGGGTGCCAAATCAACTAACTTTTGATAGATTCTTGTTATTTCTAAATGGCTTGGGATTTCTAATTGGCCTAATTGCGTAGGAAACTTATGGCTCATCTTAATTTCATCTCTATGCACACAATGCAAGAGAATTTGAAGGCTTAGGAAGAGCTACTCCAAGGCCAAATGAGTGAAATAATGTGTCCATTGGGCCTAGGAATCTTTATTAAATTAGGTATATCATTAGCAAGGAATCAACCTATGGTGCATGAGATAAGGAATTGTGTGTGATAATGAAATGACTTTGCATGGGTTTATGTGGTGGATCTTTCATTGAGCAAGTGTGTGAATTGGTAGGTTAAAGGAGGCAATGCACCTTGTATGACATCATCATTGGATGAAAATGTGCACAAATCTAGATGGTGTTTTACAATTGCCTCTTTAGTACAAGTAGTTCATAAATGGTAGGACATGATGTTGTGAACTATTGAGTAGGAGCTTTGTCATGCAATGCAATCCAATGTAAAGAATGATATACTATGTGTTTGCACTTACATGTATTAATTGTAGTGTCTTCATGTAGTCTTTTTGTTTTGGAGGACCATCTAAGATGGCTTTTGTGTGGGAAAATATAGGGTATGATTGAGTATTAGTAATTAGAAACAAGGAGCATTTGATAATATTTATCTTTATAAGTCACAACAAAATGTCAGATCCAAATTCAATAAAATTGATTTAACTCAAATCTAATATAGAAAGAGGTACATGAAAATCTAGTAGTCATCCCTTGCTTAAGTTCGGATCATATCTCGTGTGTGTTTGTTCTCACTATTTCTTAATGTTGTGTATGTGCATATAGATAGGTGTGCAAAAGCAAGGGTGAGATAACAAATACCTTATCCATTACCATTCTCCCTTAATTTTTCTTCTTTTATTTTGCCTTCAAAAATTGCATCAAATTGGGGATTATTTTGAAGATAGGTTAAAGTAATACTATTGAGATTTGTCCTTATTCCATCGACACACAACAATGCTTGAGGTAGGTGTTCACCATTAAAGGCAAAAGCTTAGTGCGATTTGTGAATTTGGCGATGAATTCATCCTTGATGAACTAACCTAAAGCTAACTGCAACAATGCTCGAGACAAGTTAAAGTTGCACGTCAATGAGCATCATCTTAAATTTATTTTACAAAACAAGTGACACTGTTCTAATTTGGTAAGGTTAGGTTAGGTAGGAATCTAATAAGTTAAATCACCCATCGATTGACTAATAGTTTAGGTTGTAGGATGGTTTTATGTTTGCCCTATAGTTATTGGATTTAAAAAAATAGTCATAGATACATAGGTGATTGAGTCAATAAGTCATGTCATGATTGTAACGAGTTTTGTCATGACATGGTGTTTACTGAGTAACTAAGTGTCTGTTCAAGTTATAGTCTTTATTGGTATCTTATGAGTTTATTAGGGATCATTCTCATTTGATATATGTATAAAAAGCGAGTTATTAGAATTAGAGTGTTTTCTTAGTCTTAGTTATATCCAAGGTCAAATGAGTTCTAGTTTGAGTGTTACATGTTTTTGAGTTGTCTAAGGTGTTAGAAGAGCTAGATTGATTCTAGTTTGAGTTAATAATTTTCAAAGGTATTATGGTTTGAGGTTGCTTTTGATTTTATTTTTTTGTGTTTTGACAAAAATCGTCTTAAAGGTCTTGTATGAGTTTCAATTTGAAGCCACATATACATTTGGTTGGAGTTTTAATCTTGTTCCAAGTTACGTGATTGCAAGTCTTATTCATCATTGCAGTTAACAAAGTTTCTAGATTTTTCAACATTCCATTGGGGGATACTCTCCTCAACTTGGAGCCATTGTTAAAGCTTTTGCACCATGTGCGTTACATATGATGAGTTTGATTGTTTAGTTCATCAAGCATTTTCCTTGGAAATGCTCATGTTGGATTGTTTGTAAAATTCGAATGTTGAAATAATAGTCATATTTTGTTTCAAAAGGTAGGCTTCTTGTTGCTAAAAGAAGTAGCATAGAAGGCTACTTCAAAGGCTATGAAAGAGGGACAAGACTAGGGTTTAGACTATCTTGATGTGTTGATGATAAATGCAATTGCTAGTTTAGGGTTCTTTACATGTCAAACTAGAGAACCACGATATGAGGATGGAATGGATGTGAACATACATTGACAATTTGTTTGTGTATGTTTTGTTTAATATTCTTTTATTTAGTGAAAGTATATAGTGTTCAAACTTTAGCATTGAACCTTTTGGTGATGGTGCACTATGTCATGCTTATGATGAGAGTATGCTTCTCAAGCACATAGAAAGCAATAAAAAATGAGACACAAGCTCAATTGCTAAAGGCATTACCCATGTCTTAAGATGCCTTGAAGGCTTTGGACATCTTGACCAAGATTGACATCCTTGAGTTGAAAGGTATGAAAAGTCCACTTGGAATACTGAATCTTGTACATAATTTGTTTGCATATTCAAAGATGTAAGGAAGTTGATAAATGTTTTACTTGGAATATATATATGGAGGCTACCTTGAATATCTTACAAGTTATTGGCAAAGAGGAGATTGTTTTGATCTCTCGATTGCTTTAGTGTCTCTATGAAGCTTAATATGTTGTGGGCTATGCTTCTTCATTTATTACACTAATAATATACGGGCATCATTGCATCTAAATCTCTGGAAATCGAGGAACATAATGTGATTATTAAATTGTCTAATATACCATCCATGGAAAATGTTGGGGTTAGATTTACGTAGAAGGGTTCATGGTTGTGCACTCGGCGGGTGCATGATAGGAGGTTGGTGTGCTTGGTGGGCACATTTCATATGATGTGCAATGCATGTTGTTAAAGATATGGTTTGCACATCTCAACACGGTACTTATTATGTGCTCGAGACAATGGTGTGTAGTTTCTATTGGCATCATATGATGCGTTCTTGGTTTGAGTTGTATGATGTTGGTTACCTTACTAGTGATGCTGACTATGTGAAGGATTCATGACTTATGAGTTAGATGTGTTTTATAATTATGTTATACTACTTTGTGTATATTTTGGAGATAAGACATTAGTGGAAAGGGATATTCCCTTCCCCCTTTTATTTTCCTATGGGAGCGATTCATACTTTCTAGAGACATTTTTGTTGAAGAATGTAGCTCAGACAAGAAATTCCACACATATTTAGTGTGAATGTCTTGGAAGTAGTTTGAGTTAATTCTATTTTGTAATTCACTTTAGGAATAAACTAAAAGTCTTCTATTTTGTTGATTGGGACTAATAAAGTGTATTTATACATTAGTGATTTAGATTAATCTCAATTGTACATCTCACTATGAGGTTTGGGTTTCATCTCAAGTATAAAGGCAAGTGAAGATAAAGTGTTTAGACATAATTTTTGTCAAACAATTGAACAATTGAGCAGGTTAAGCGATTAGAGGAGAGAAAGTAGTGGGAGAAGGAAGAGGATCAACCAACAACACGTTGGTTGAAGTACAAATTTGTATAGTAGCCTTACACCAATTTGTAGAACTACTATTCCTTTTCTTGTGCAGGTTGTACCTTCTACATTGGTCATACAACTCAGTTCAAGGGTGACTTGTTTACCATGCAGTTGTTGGTTTCAAGCAGATTGTGGGGGTTGCCTTGAAAGCTTTGATTAAGTTAACCATAAGTTGATTTGAAGGAGAAATTCTCTATGTATATGTGCAATTATTTTATGCTTCCGCTATTTACTTTCTAGCTACTGTGTGATTGCTGCTATGTTAATAATTATATTTTTGCAATTAAATAATAGACTTGTTTGATTGCAAACACAAGGACAATAGTCACCTACGATTACGAATTTTCACATGGTATTAGCATCTTTGATTGAGAGGTTTGTAATTTTTCCTGAGTTTTCTGCTTGCTGGTTTATGTCAACATTTTAGTGTTTTTCATTTACAGCCGGTTTTGCATAGGCTGCAAACTACTTATGAAATTTTCTGAGACAATTAAACACGCTGAAAAATCATACTAACAGACAGAAATAAATATTTAACATGCACACCATAAAAGATAGAGACTCAGAAATTTTTGGCAACTGTGCCTTGGAAAAACCCCCACTGGGAAAACCAGTAAGAGAGAGAGAGATTCTTATTTCTTCAGTAAATCTTAGTACATAAATTTTACAGCAGAATTTTACTTATCTCCACCATGAAATTTCACCCAGCAATTTAACTTGAAAACTGTGCCAAACTGCAACCTCGATTTCTGTGCATGGGTGCCTCGATTTATGTGCTGAAGGTACAGTGACTGTAAAGTACAGTCCTCCTTGAAATCTGTGCAAAATATTGTCTTGAAATCTGTGTCCCAAATCAGCCTTGAAATGTGTGCAGCAGTTCTCGAAATCTGTGCCACTCAAACTCCTCGAAAACCGTGTGGTGTATTTCGGGAAATGTGCTCAGAATGTACCTCGGGCTACGTGCAAACAATCTTGGTAATGGTGCCCAGATTTACCTCGAAACTTGTGCTCAGATTGTCTCGAAACTTGTGCCAATAATGACTGCTGTACCAACAGACCTCGGGATGTGTGCCAATCCTTGGGATGTGTGCCAAGTCAATTACCTCGATTTTTGTGCTGTACAGGCAGCATTAAATGCAGCTGTACAATACCTCGATTTCTGTGCTACTGTGGCTGCCTCAGAATGTGTCCCTGTTGAAGAAGATAATACTAGGAATCCATATTGTGCATTGAATGCCCAGCTAATGCCTTGAAAATCGTGCCAAGAGGAAACTTCCCTTACAGTATGCCTCGATATTCGTGCCCTTCTCCAAGCTCTTCTCTCTTCTTTCTTTCACTTCTCTCTCATCTCAAGAATGAGTCAAAATGCCTCCCTCATACCTTTTTGATCAAACCCTAGGGTTTCCTAAATCTAGTGGTTGAGATTGATTTAGATCAATGGATGAAATTAAATGCTCCATTTATTTCTCATAAATAAATAATTTCACTCACCCACTTAAATTTATCAAAAAGTGATTTTTATGTTATAAAGTCTCATTAAGTGCATTTAATGTGAGGGTCACCTTTTTCCCCCTTTCTAAGTGACTTAGGAAAATGTCACTTGGGGAACACTTCCTTAGGTACAAAAACTAACAAGGTTTTGAAGAGTTTACGATAGTAGATCAACTGCTAGGAATCAAAACTAATAGTTAGATGGTTTTAGAGGTAGTGCTTATCAACTTTAGTAGTTCATTTGTTAGAGCTCACAAATGCCATCAATTAGCCTTAGGTTCGAGGATAGATTGGAAGGTGCTTTGAATTTCCTATTATGGAAATTGAGCGTAACTTCTTTTTTAATTTATTTTTTATTTTTTTTATTTTTTTTTATTTTTATTCTGTAAGTTAGATGATCTTTCTATTGCCTCAAAAAGAAATTTACAGAAGAAACCAAGCCCTCCCAACAGAGAGAAAACAAGCTTGAAGGTCAAGATGGCAGTCTCCTCTGAAAGGAAACAAGATTATACCAGAGTGATTGAGAATTCTTAGACAGTCTTAAAACAAAGTTTTCCATGATAACTAAATATAATGCGATAATTCGTAGCATAAACAGAAGTAAACAACAGTAGCTAGAAAAGTCCTACTTCTGAGGGTTCGAATAGGAAGCATAGCAAAAAACAGGAGTAGTAAAAAAACCACAGATTACTCATGAGTCTCGTTGGTAGAGCCGGGCTCGAGCTTCATGCCCAATCCTTTGGAAATTTCCAACTGATTGCTCAGGATACGCTGCAGGAGCAACATCATCTCATCTTGCAAGAGCAAGATTTCACCATGTTGTTCGTCTTTCTCCACCAAGGTTCTGCCAAGAACCATCTTCTGCGACCAGTGCATATCCAAGGACTTCTAATAGAGGGTGAGACGGCCACGGGAGGAACCAGGATCGGGGATGAGTTCCTTGAACTCCTTTTTGATTTCCTCTACCCCATGGCAATTTCTATCAATTTCAGTTTCCTCCTCAGCCTGCAGGATTGTGTTTTGGACAGACTCGGGGATTTCCTTCTTGTACCGCTTGCATTTGTCAATTAATTGCTTCTGAAAGCAAATGGGGGGGCCCATTGGTTCAGACAGACAAAACTCAGGCAGAGTGGAAGCCTGACGTGGGTTCTTGCGGGGAGGCATGCTAACAGTAGGGAGGGCACATGTTACAATCGAAGCGAGCAGGAGCGGCTCGAGGAATTGGCTAGGATCATAAGCGGAGGCGCTCAGGAAGGACTTCCTCTCAGCTAAAGAAAGGTGGTGAGGAGGGTTCGAAATAATGGAGCTCCAAAGAGGGTGGCGAATAACAGCCCCGGTGCAACACCAAAGACAACAGGAATTGACAGAGACAGAGCAAGGCTGCGACTTACCTGGGGTGACAGAAGCAAAGGTGGAGGTTGTTGTCGAAGTTTCCAGAGAGCCCAGGATCCCACGGTACGCCTGGACTGCCAGGACCACTGCTCGAAATCTCCACAGGGAACTCCAGAGAAGCAAACAGAATGAGGACCAGGCTCGAATTTACGCCGAAATGCTTGCTAAAACTCTCTCTAATGCTCGGTTGAGTCAAATTATGAACTCGCACGTTGGAGAGCTGCCAGCTTCTCCACCACTTCTCCTCTGACAGAACTATAAATGCCTCACACCTCTTCATGATGATCAAGATGCTCGCCTCTGTGCGAAGCCTCCGTCGCAGATGTGCCATTTGCTGTCTGTTGATGAGAGCTCATACTTGTGAGCAGGTTGCAATTACTCTCCTCGAGGGAGGTTGGCAGTGATATAAGCGTTCTGATGGGGGGCGATGAGGTGGGAGCACGGGGGACTGGGCATCTTGTTGCGTGCCTCTCATCAACCCTCCCAACCGTCCATCTGTCCACCCGCCGTGGGGAGGGTAACTCTTCTATTGCAAGGGAATGATCTCTGGGATATCATCCAGATTGCAATGTCTTTGTTGACATATCACATGATTTGGCAATTCACAAGAAGAAAAAGTGAAATCCAAGTGAATGATCATGGATTCTATAAAGGATCATTTGATCCCTCATATATCTGAGAAGAAGACGGTGAAGGATATGTTCGATGCTTTGATTAGCGTTTACCAAAGTGAGAACATCAATAGGAAGATGGCATTGCATAATATACTCAAATCAGTATAGATGACCATATTTGACACAATTACCAGTTATGTGCTAAAGGTCATGTAGATTTGTGATCAACTTGCAACAGTTGGGGAGAGGACTGAAAACAAACAACTAGTGCATCAGACTTTGATTGGGTTCTCATCTCAATGGGAAACATTTGTCCAAGGTGGTTGTGCTTGGGAGAATCTTTCCTCATTTGAAAGATTGTGGGATGATTATATCCAGGAGACTTAGATGGAGTCAAAGGCCAACAAGCAGGGATATGACAATGGCCATGCCTATTTGGTCAAACAAAGAAGGGCAGAGGTAAAATGCCCAACAAGGACAAGGTAAAGAGTGAGGAGTCGACCTCATAGCTAAGGAAGAAGGACTCGAGTAAACTCAATTGCTTCATGTGTCATAAGCATGACCATTATGCATCATAGTGTCCAAACAAGAAGGGTGATGGAAAGCAACAATAGAATTAGGTAGCAGCCTTTGCTAAAATTTATATGAACGAGTTTGCTAAAACTTAGATGAAAGAATCTTCATTGTATCTTGCCTTTCTACGAGCATGGTTCTAAGGAGTGCTTAGTATGTGGGTAGTGGGGCATCTAGGCATATGACATCAACCTGGGAGTTATTTTCAACTCTAGAAGAGCATGTCTTAGGAGTTCAGGTTGAGCTCGATGATGAGGGCTATTTTTTTTAGTAGGAGTTAGTACCATACACTTCTAACTCTAGTTAGGTAACTTCTCAGACAATGATGATATGTTGTTTGTTCCAAGTCTTAGGAAGAATTTGCTTTCAATTTCATGGAAGATAAGCACTTTGCAGTAGAGTTCAAGCACTAGCAAGTCCTTATAAGATCAAAGGAGTCTAGCCCAAAATGAACACAGGTGATCACGGTTAGGGAAGGCAACTGATACAGGTTACAATGTGAACCTGTTCGAGCCCTTGTTCATAACACATACAACTTGTGCAAGTTGTGGCACAAGATGGGGAACTTGCATCATAGAGCATTGGCTATTTTGAGCGAGATAGTCATAGGTCTTCCAGAGTTCAACATTTGAGTAGTAGGCAATATGCAAAGGGTGTGCATTTGGAAAGCATGTCAAAGCTACTTTCCCAGGCAATGATCACATATCTAAGGAAATTCTAGACCTAGTGCATTCAAATGTATGTGGATTCATGTTATAGCATCAATCTTAGGAAGCATGTATTATGTTTTTTCATTGATGACTTATCTCCTAAAACTGGGATCTACTTCCTAAAGACCAAGGATGAGGTCTTTAACATGTCTTAGAAGTTCAAAGCTCTAGTCGAAAATTAGATATGGAAATTTTTTCAAAGTTTTGGCATTGGAGAGTGGGGATGAGTATACCTCTACGGAGTTTGAGGGTTTTTGCAAGGATGTAGAAATCAAGGGGGAGCTTATTGTTCCGTACAACCCACAATAGAACAAGGTTGCAGAGTGAAAGAATTGATCCATCATAGGGGTTGATAAGGCCATGATATATGACCAGGACTTGTCCGTGTTCCTTTGGGTAGAAGCATGCAACACAACAATCGACATTCAAAACATATGTCCTCGGAGGATCTTGGAGGATAAGATACCGGAGGAGGCATTCACTAGTGTGAAACAAGAGGTGAGTCATTTTCACATCTTTGGCTTTCTAGTTTATAGTCATGTGCTAGTAGAGAAGAGGACCAAGTTGGAGCCTTCCAGCTGGAAGAGTTTGTTAGTTAGTTACAATGAGACTTCAGAGGCCTACAAGGTTTATATTCTAGGGAAAAGAAAGATAGTTGTAAGCAAGGATGCAAAGTTTGAGGAAGACTTTGTATCCATGAAATTTCATGAGCCTATTCCAGTGATAGAGGATGAGGAGCAAGAAGCTTTGAAGGTTGAGCTAGGGTCATCAATGACTTATAGTTTGGAGCAACAACCTTCAGGCATAGAGGAGGAGCCACCAACTCCTACCAATTTTGTTAGGAGACCTCGATGGTTCACTCAGACATTGAGGGATGTTGAGGCTCCTAGGAGTACATTTAAAGAGAGCAGGCCTCCGAAGAAGTTTCCACAACATGGCGTTGATGAGTAGGGTCATAGATTTTAAGTTTTCTAGTTTTCAGGGGGCAACAATCTGTTAAATTTCCCAAGCCCTAGGTGATTGCTATCCTATGCCTCTTTATCAAATAAATTTAGATCTTAAAATTTACTTAATAACCGAAATAAATCCGATCATGCATTAATCACACATAGCTCGAAAACAAACAATGAAAATATAAAATATGGGACTCAAAAATCTGTCCTTGACAATCAGTTTTTAATATTCAAAACTTACAAGGACACCTCAAATAGAGGATCTTTTGCTTGCCAATGAGGAAAAATGACAAACAGATCTAAGAAGCTATTGCAGACCTGCTTGCACAGTAGTAAGACCTGTAAGGCATGTCCATACGATTGTACAGATGTGTATGGATCTGTACGTATGATTGTATGGAATTTTGTGCGATTGTATTGAAATGCTGCTTCTGCCCCGTTCTTCGACCTATTGAACTTGCAAGTCAATCTTCTCTTGTTGCCTTGCTTTTCGTCTCTCTCTTGGCCTCTTTCTTTGGCCAAGTCGGTTACTCCGCATATTTCTTCCTTGCACAATTTGGAATGGACTCATTCCAGTCGATCGCTTCATTGAATTGTTGTACGTGAATTGTGTCTGTGCCAACACATTCTCCCACTGCTTTGGTCGATCAGTAGTCAAGCACCTCAGCAAATTTCCCAAGTTCTTGTTCACAACTTCAGTTTGCACATCAGTCTGTGGATGGTATGTAGAACTAAACTGCAACCTTGTGTCAAGCTTCTTCGAATAGAGTATCTCTATTCGAAGTGATACTCTTCGGCAACCCATGCAACCTTACAACTTCTTTGAAAAACAGCACAACAATACCTGTGGCATCACTTGTCTTTTGGCACGGAATAAAGTGTGCCATTTTGGAAAATTTGTCGATTACCACAAAGATGGATTCATTGCCTTGTTGTGTCTTCGGCAATCCCAACAAAAAATCCATGCTAATATCTTCCCATGGGATGGTCGGCACTAGCAATGGTACATATAGTTCCGTATTTTGACTTCTCCCTTTGGCATGTTGACATACTCTACATTGTCGGATCCATTTCTTCACGTCTGTATACAATCCTGGCTAGTAGTATTTCTCTTTGAAAAATGCCTTGGTCTTGTCGATGCCAAAGTGTCCACCTAATCCTCCACTGTGCAATTCTTTGATAAACTTCTCTCTCACCGTTCTTCTAGAGATGCATAACTGATGACCCTTGAATAGGTACCCTTCTTGGATGAAATAATCCAAGTATGGACTTTTGTCACCACTCCATGGTTCTTTCGACACCTTCCCAAACATCAGTAAAATCTTCGTCGACTTCATAGTCGACCTTCATTGACTCTAGCTCTATTGAAATTACAATAGTCGTCCCCAATATTGTGACTCTTCGACTTAATGCGTCGGCTACCCTGTTAGTCTTCCTCGACTTATGTTTCAATACAAAGGTATAACTTTGTAGAAACTCGACCCATTTCATATGCCTCTAATTCAACTTTGTTTGAGTGTTTAGGTATCTCAGAGCTTGATAGTCGGTAAACAATACAAATTCCTTGAGTAACAGGCAATGTCTCCACTTCTTCAATGGCTAGACAACAACATATAACTCTTGGTCATAGATTGAATATTTCTGCTTGGCGTCGTCGATCTTTTAACTAAAAAATGCAATTGGTCGGCCCTCTCGGCTCAACACAGCTCCAAGTGCTAACTCACTCGCATCGTAGTCGACTTGGAATATCTTGTCAAAATCTGGGAGAGTTAAGATTGGATTCTCTGTTACTTTCTACTTCAACTTCTCAAATGCTCGTCGGGCAATTTTCGTCCACTTGAACTCACCCTTTTCCATGCACGTCGTCAATGGTGCACATATTCGACTAAAATCTCTTATGAACTTTCGATAGAAACTGGCAAGTCCATGGAAATTTCTTATCTCGGTGGTGCTTGTCGGCGGCAGCCACTCTAAAATTATCCTTACCTTTTTTGGATCCATCTTCAACCCTTGTCTAGAAATCATGAATCCAAGGTACACCAACTCCTTCTACATGAAGGAACACTTTTGCAAGTTTACCAAGAACTTTTCTTGACTTAACTTTTGCAGAACTTGTCAAAGATGTGACAAGTGCTCTTGTCTTGTCTTGTTGAAAGTTAATATGTCGTCGAGATACACCAGGACTAACGTCCCCAAGAATGGCTTCAACACTTCGTTTATCAACCTCATGAACGTGCTTGGCGCGTTAGTCAACCCAAACAACATAACCAACCATTCATATAATCCTTCCTTTGTGTTGAAGGTTGTCTTCCATTCATCACCGTCCCTAATCCAGATTTGGTGGTATCCACTCTTCAGGTCGATCTTGGTGAAGTATGTCGCTCCACTCAAGCAGTCGATCAAATCATCCATCCTTGGCAAATGAAATGGGTACTTGATAGTGATCTTATTGATGGCCCTTGAGTTGGTGCACATCCTCCATTCTCCTCCCTTCTTAGGTGCTAGTACAGTTGGTACTGCACACAGACTCAAGCTCTCTCTGATCATCCCTTTGTCCAACAACTCTTGGACTTGTTGCTTCAACTCGACATTCTCTATCGATGTCATCCTATACGGTGCCTTGTTTGGCATACTCGACCCTGTAATTAAGTCGATCTGATGGGATATACTCCTTGACGACGGGAACCCAGTCGACATCTCATTGACCATTATGCCCTTAACCCCAACAACACCTCTACGACTTTTGTCGGGATTTCTATCGTCGGTTTGTCGACACTTAGACCCTTGGGAATGGTTGCGAAGCAATATTGTTGCTTCTTTTCCTCAAGGAATTCTTTCGCTGAACACATCAACACTCTCTTCTCCCAGTAGCCATTCTCTTTTCCTTGGCCGGTTTGTTCTTCGGCCAAGGGAATCAGTTGGAAGCCCTTGCCGTCTTTCTCGACTGTAATCGTGTTTTTGTGATCGTCATATACCATGTTTCAGTCATATTGCCATGTTTCAGTCATATTGCCATGGTTGTCCCAACAATAGATGACATGCGTCCATTGAAATCACGTCACACAACAGGCTGTTTTGCAAGCCGCCAATTTTGAAATTGATCAACCATTGTTGTGTCATCTTGACATGGTGACCCTTTTGTAACCATGACACCTTGTAAGCATTTGGGTGTGATCAACACTTCAAACCCAGCTTGTCAATCACTTATGTTGAGACCAGATTCTTTGTGTTGCCCCCATCAACAATGGTCATGCAAAATCTGTCACGAATCTTCACCGTTGTCTGAAAAATGGACTTCCTCTACGTTGGCTCCCTCTCCTCTTGTCATACTGATTGCAACAATGTTCGTTGGGTTGTCAAGTTTCAACCCCCTTCTGACATGGCTTCATCCAAACCTCCCTTCACAGTCGGGCCAATCTCATCGTCCATACCTCGATTTTTGGCCTTTGGTCAACTTGTGGTATGAAGATTTTATGGGCACTCATACGCCTTGTGTCCCAGTTCTTGACACTTATAGCAGATAATTTTGGGTTGGTCTATGTGTCTTCCTCCGAGAGTTCCTCTTCGACCGTAGGCACCTCGACCTCCAGGGTTCTCTCCTCCTTGTCGGTATTTAGGTACACTGTCCTTGGTCGTGCTTTCTTCTTGTCACTCATCACGACCTTCCTCCTTCCTTGCCCCAGTGGTCTGACCTTTGATCACGACAAGCTTTTGGCTTCGAGCAGTCGACTTTCCCCTGCTCGTCGAAGTCTTTCGCAACAGTTTCTCCTCTGCCTTCAGGGCTAGCTGATAGGCTTCTCTGACCGTCCTAAACCTTTAAAGACTTAACTCGTCCTGAATAGTGTACTTCAAGCCGTTTACATACCTTGCAACTGCCTCCTCTCCTTCGTCGTCCTATCTCGACCGAATAGACAGTCGATAGAATTCTTCTGTGAATTTTTTCACAGTTAACTCTTTGTGTCTCAAGTTTTGCAGTTTCTTGAATGGAGAAATCGTGTAGTCCGTGGGAAGGAACTTATCCTTCAACTTGGCGACCATTCTGTCTCAAGTCTTCACTTTGTTTTTTCCTTTCTTCATTCTGTCAGCTTGTATATGGTCCCACCACAATGAGGCATAACCCTTTAACTTTAGACAAGCAAACTTCACTCTTTTGGGGTCTTCTATCTGCTCCATATCAAAGTATTTTCCATTTGCCTTATCTAGTCTATCAACTCTTCAGGGTTTAAGCTCCCCGAGTAGGTAGAGACCTCGATCTTAGATCTACCCTTCATGTTTGAGAGTACCTTCAACAATTTATCTCTTGGATCTTCCTCTTTTTCATCCTCAGGAGTATGTCCTTCATCCTCAACCTCCTTATCGCTATGGGCAAGGGTGTCAATACCTAGTCCCCTCTTCTGGGCTTCCTTTACTGCAACCAACTCGTTCTTCAGACTTCTTATAGTTTGGACGCACTCTTCAAACATTTTTCGGTCAATCGTGACCCCTGCGCCTCCGCGCGGTCTTCGTCCTCTACCACAGACATTTACGCCTCTCCGAGCCATTGCCACTTATTCAACCAACTGAACTCCCACTACCCAATCGCAACCGAGTTTTTCTGTCTTCTACAACTCTACCCAACCGTAGTTGGAGTTGCTCCCCTCGTCCAATTGCAACTGGACTCACCACAAATGATTAACTTCCCACTCTGATACTAGCTGATGTAGACATGACCTGGGTTGGCTGTGTATCAGGTTACACAATGGAAACAACACACACATACATAGGTTGCCAAGAATTATGGCTTTCAATTAAATGAAACAATCCCTTTGCGAGAAGTAATTACAATGTGAGTTTAAGCTCGGGTAAGTCGGGATGAACATCGATTTTTTACAACACTTGGTAACACACTAGGCATGAGGGAATTCTTCGTCCTCAAGCAGTAGCTAAAAGTCTCAAAGAGTCCCTTCTCTAAGAGAATAAATTGATATTTATACACGTCCTTAAACTCGGTCCACTCGGTTCGTACTCCAAAAGCTTCGCTTACTTTTAGGCATGGCCATACTTCATTGAATACTTCACGTGGCTTTCTTCAACAGGTTTTGCCACCTGGCCTTCTGCAACAACCGCCATAACTGCTTCTACAACCCCAATGGCTCGGCTCCTCTGGACTCCAACTATCTCGTCGACAGTCGTACTCCTTGTCGTTGGTCGTTCCATGACTTCTCCCTTATCTGGTTGGTACCACCTTCGACCTCTTCCTCCGTTTCTTGTTGCCTATCATCGATCACACTTAGTCGGAATTTTCATGACTTCATCACTTTTGTCCACTGTCGCCTTGTTCGTGGAGGTAGTCGACTGTCCTCTGGGTCTTCAGGTCGTCTAGCTACGACTTCTAGTCCCCGGCCCTGATGCCCCTGCATCAAGTTGGTATAATACATGAATCCATTGATGACCATGGGCATGAAGCCATTGACATTGGACAATGTTGCCTCAAGTGGCAGGCGAATGTACATAATCATGCAGAACATGGAATGAAGATCAATATGCAAATAACCATATCCTCAACAGCTTTAAAAAGTGCAGAAGCTAATCACACAATTATGTTCGAATAGATCAACTTGGCAAAGATTTCCAAAGATCAGTGACTGCAGCACGCTGACGGTCAATTGGTTGATTGAGAATTTGAACTCCAAAATGGAAGCTATTTGCAGAAATTTCACTTTTACCTTGATGCGAGCTTGGATGCAAGCAAAGCATCAAAGCATCAAGTATTGATATCTTGAGCTGGTGCATTGATATTTAAACCCGATGAACCCTTGTTATTGTAAACCAAGTGGTTCTAAAAGATATTTTTTCTGATAAATCAAATTGATTTCTTTGCATTTTATGATCAGAGAGAAGACAGTAATGATGAGACTGAAGAAGCTATTATGATTTTTTGATTTGATGGTCCTAGATAGGGTAGAAGTTTTAGCTAAATAATGAATCTCAACAGAATAGTAGGGCTGCCCATTCAATCTATTCAATTGTGAAAAATGTTGAGATTCATTATCACTTTGTAAACAACAGCACTGCTCTGTTTTTTAGAGTCAGAACCGATTGCCCTCATTTACCAAATGCTTTTGAATTGATACTAGATAGCATGAGTTTAAACAAAAGTCACTCTTTGCTGAGTAAGCCAATTACCGAGAAAGAATTGGTTAGTGATTTGTTTTGATTCTTGAATATTTTAGAAATATGTGGCACATACTTGCTTTTCAGAAACATGGTCTTTTATAAAAGCATTTTTCCTACTACTCTGACATCAGACACATCTCTTTTCAAGCTTAATGCACACAGCTTCTACTGAAAAACAATTTATAAGGAACATTTAGCCCAGGTAGAAATAACAGCTCATGAAACTGACATCCAATCTCTGGAAAGTTGGGAACAAATGATGTGTCACTGCACCTTCACGATTGGTGTCTATTTGAGTTGTCCCAAAGACTTGGATTATCAAATTTTCCTAGAGGTTCACATTTTGTCTGTATTCTTGTTTAACCTGATATGATTGACTAAGAATGTCACTATCATGCATGCTTGCACATATGCACAATTTTGAAGGATACAATTCAGATGCCTTTTCTAATCCTACAATTTTAAAAATGTGCCATACCTGTATAGTGATGCAATAATGATGGAATAAACCATAGAAGGCAGAGGAATTTTTCGTTGCTCCAATTATTCATCCGACTCTAAATCATCAAAGAACCTATTTATTTTGGCAACTTGCTACAAATGAATTCATGAGTTGAAGGCACAAATGGGGATGATTCCAACACGTGCTATCTGTAGATCATAGTTAGGAACCTTGAGAGATGATCGAACACTTTTGTGCACAAAAATGTGAAACAAGAGTGTCTGTTCAAATTGAACAATTTCTCTTAAGAATGATGAAAGGTTGAATTCTCTACCATGTTTATATTTTTCAAAAAAATTCCAAATGTAATCAAACCAAGGGTCTAGACAAAAACCAGCTTCAAAATCATAGTCGACCTCTGTGTTAAAAGTTATGCTTGGATTAGTTTTATATAAAAATTGTATTGCCTATTGAGGTTTTGTAAGTTGTATTCATTGACAAACATAAATATTATATCCTTCTGACTGGTCATGGACAGACATAAGCCATAAGATATTACATCCTTCTGAAGTGTTAACATCGAGGCATCCCAAGATAATTGTCTATTCAATATTGCATCAAGCTACCAATAAGATAAGATATGATAATTACATTAATGACCAAAAATGTAGGTCAGTGGGACTGAAGAAAAAAGTACAATCAGCAATGAGCACCTGCAGGAGTACCCAAGGCTACTCCAAAAGCATAAAGTAAGTTAAACTAACAACTACATGAAAGAGTATGAGCAAGTAATGTTGGAATAAAGAATGAAAAGAAGCAAAGAATTTAAGAGAAGACCAGAGGGGGTTGGTGGGGGGTGGAGGGGTGTGGTGGGTGCAGGCTGTGTGATCTTGGGTGGATGCCTGCCATCTCTACTGAAACTGCCCTAACACTCCAGGCTGTTGGAAAGAATTTGGTGATGTAACGCTGGTGGGCAGTACTTTTGTGAAGGGTGAGTCTAGTTCCAAGGTCTCATAGAGCTAGGATGTATGTTGACCTGGTAGGATCTGAGCTGTGAGCTGTGCTGTGAATAAAGCCTCATAGAAGCCCTAGTGGGAACCAATCTGCTGGCTTCAGATCTACATGGGATGTTGGGTCTCACCGATCTAGAAGCTAATGTCACATGAGATTCAGGATGTTGCTTATGTTCATCTGCAATATGCTTTAATGATTAATCCAACAAGCAATTCTCAAGAGTGCCTTTCCACATGAGGTGGTATTTTAAAATCAAATGTCAATTAGAGTAATTTCAGGTCAGAGGTGGATTGTGTACTCTTATAATTGCTTTTTGTTGCAATGGGGTCTTCAGTTTTAATAAGTTGGGGTGTTGTTTTTCACAAGAGGTTTTGGCCTTGCTTCTGGTGACAGTTGGAAGCAGTATCAAACATGTGAGGCCATAGCTAACTAAATTTTCTGGCTTGTATTCTAGTGAGTCAGAATCACTTACAAACTTGTCAGGAATTGCCTTTTAAAGTTATTTTAGGGTAGATTTATAACACTAAAGTAAAACCCCTATTAGTACAAGCAAATATATATTTTACCAATTTGCCTGGTTATTGTTAATGAATTCCATGATGTTCGACGGATATAAATAAGCCTTCAGATGTTCGCTTCAACTAATATGTTCATGCCAAAATTCAAGTGTGAAAATATCTGGGATCAGGCATTCACTCTACAGCTATTTTTTGAGTTCTAAGAGATTCTTGTGGTCTTAGTATGTTTGTCAAGAAGTTTGTACATTGACACGTATGACTTGCAAGGGTTATTGTGATCTTTGGCTCTCTAGGTAAATTTTCAGGAATTGCTGGTTGGCATTTGATGTGAGCCACAATGGACCAAAGTTTTTTTCCCTATATTCTGATGGTGCTTGGAAACATTGGCAATCGCGTCAGAAACTGTCATCACTGTTTTATGATGACAAATATACACAAACTATTTTAATCTACTTATGAACTGGAAAAACAATCAATTGACAATAACCATATAACTTAATCTTGAATGTCTGTGAACCTCTGCATACTTCTTCATACTTCTGATCTATTGATGCTCTAGGTGTAAGGTCCCTGGTTACCTGATATAATGTCCTTTGCCTGTGTTATATACTGTTACCATTTGAACACCTGTGGGTGAATACTGAAGCTATTATGTTTGTAGGTGTTAGCCTAGCATTTTAGTCTTATTTATAAAGATCGTGAGTCATGACCTTGTTTCTTTACTAGATCACTATGAGTTTGGAGAAAAGAAGGCATATCCTGTTTGATTTGGAAAGCTGAAATGTTACTATGATTTCAACTCTTGCAGCACAAATGATTATATGAACTCCACTGCCCGCATTAAAGGGTATCTGTGATATTTTCTGAACGATCTTGTACTTTGCAGTGTGTTTCTTACATTTCTTCCACACAGGAAAACTGTGGGCTATTTTCCACCAAATTGCTACTTTTTTCCCATCGAACTAAATCTGTTTTGCCAATTATCTGAAAATTTGAAAACATGGGCAATGTTTAATATAAAATTATGAATACATTAAATGTTGCTTCTAAAATACAGTACAATATAGCATTTTCAGGTTTATGAAATACCAACTATAATATACTTGGACAATGTTCATTCCTAAGAGTTTTCCATGCTCCTGTGATGTATTCTTCTGCTTTGTTCATTTACACAATGACTCATATTTATCTTCATTTTTTTCAGTTGGAAGCATTCAAGAAAACACTCATGCAATCACTTCATGAGGATGATGAAACACATGTAAGTTTGAAGATTGAAGTATGTGGAAGTATTAGGAATGAATTGGGAGCAATGAGTTATCAGCTTTTCTTTTTCTTTCTAATACTAGAAAAGCATTAATAGCAGTTGGGTGCATCGTCAATCCGAGATTTGTAGATATTCTGTGAAATTGTGGACGTCTTCTATATAAAAAACCAGTTATTGATCTTGGTTTATTGTTGTAGCAATCTGAGATGACGGAAAGCACGAAAACTCCGCGACTGGGGTTCACAAATCCATCTGTCAGCTCAACATTAAGAGGTTCCATACAGAACATAATAGATTTAACCTTGCCTAGTTTTATGTGATTAATTTTCCTTCTTTGAGACTGGTTCTAGTTCAATTTAATCAATATATATTTTTAACAGCTCCATAGTTGACATAAAATTCTTGTAAAAAAGAAATCCATGTGAAATTCTTATAAAATTCTTAACATCAAATGAATTTTGTGATGTGCCAGAAGAGGCCAGTAATGATGGACTAGCAAATCAAGCTGGAAATGGAACCATGGAAACAAGCAGTTCAGTTGAAGAAGAAGAGAGTCGTGGAGAGACTGATGGTGTGTTGATATTCTCAATATCTCTAGGCCTGAAGTTGACTTTATTAAAATAAGGTTTGAATGAAATTCTCACCATTTATAGTTAACGATATTGTTCCATATGGTTTTGCAGCTTCAAGGCAAGGTGGGCAGAGATTTTCATTGACACCCTATCTCACACCACGGCGTACTCCAACAGGAACACCAAAGTTGATATCTGCAGCTGTTTCACCAAAAAGATCATCTATGTCTGCAGCAGGTTCACCAAAAAGATCATCTACTGCAGTGTCTCCAAGAGGACACTCTGTTTCAGGATCTCCCACAAGGCGCCCATATGAAGGTAGAGTTCCATCATTACCACCAACTCATCATGCAACTGCACCAAATTCCCCTCCCCACAGACGAACACTTCCAGGTATTTTACTAAAAGTTATTTGATATATTCATAAAGGAAAAGTCATACTTGTACAATCCTGATTATTGTGCTACATGGTTCCATTTTTACAGCACTTCTCTAACAAAATTTCAAAATTTGGTTTGTTCGCTCATGATATTTTTGCCATTTCAGTGCGTACTCCACGAGTGGATGGAAAGGAGTTCTTCCGTCAAGCTAGGTTTGTGAATATGCAATATATGCTCTACATGCTTTTTCTTTTTCCTTTGATAAAAACTAGAGATCAATGGATTAATTAGAGATCAATGGATTAATTTGGATTGATCAGTGTATGGTAATATACTATTATGGCATCTTATTGTAATTCAGGAGCCGGCTATCATACGAACAATTTAGTGCGTTTCTTGCGAACATTAAAGAGCTAAATGCTCATCGGCAAAGCAGAGAGGTATTTCTACAGTTATTATAGTTTTTTAATGACCTTAGCTGTTTGGGTACATTTTCTAATTCTTGGATGTCACTTCAATGATTGAACTCCGTCACTTTTGTTCGGGTTAGGTTCTTACTCAAGCCTTTGTTTACTTTTACTTCTCACACAATCTTATGGTTCCAGCTAACATTCTTTCAATATCCATGGATTGTATCATATAATTAATGATGTAGCATGGATTATCATATAATTAATGATGTAGCATTGGTATTGACACTCTATATAGATGGGTGAAAGTAAATTTCTTACTTTAAATCGAGAAATGGACATGGCAAGGTTCCTTTCAATTATGAATACTTCTGTGAAACATGTTGGGCATTAAGTCCACATATATTATAAATATGTAACTACAGAAAACAGGAATGTATAGTAGATTTACATCAAAATAACAATCACACAAAAGACACAGAATTTACGTGGTTCACCCACTGAATGTGGGCTATATCGACGGGACAAGGGCAAGCAGTCTTTATTCATCATCAACAATAGTTTACAAACTATCCAATAGAGGGCTTAAAGCCCGAACTCAATATCTGCCTCAATGGGCCACATATTTAAGCAAACCTTCAGTTACACATAACTAGTTATACTGTTGGTGAAACCACCGTGAACCAACTTGACCTAAACCGTCAATTGGTTGTCACATTCCAACAATCTCCACCTTGACAACAATTTACCTGATGCCCTGCCCTTGTCCATTTGTGCTTCTAAATACCAAAGCACCCATTTCATTGCTTCACCTGTATTTGTCATGTATCCACCGACAACACCAACCGCATGTGAAAAGATCACATCACATACATCACACCAGCGTACCATACACGAGACATATAACCATTTTCTTCATTACGTGGACATCAACCTGAAGAAAGCTTATGATGTTTACCAGTTTCACATTTCTTGAGTATCATTACCATGTACTCTTGCTGTGATAACCAAAACTTACCATCAATCCGTCTCTTGTTTATTTACGCTCAAGATTGTTTTGCAGCTTCCAGATCCTTCATATAGAATGTCCAACAACCTAAGCCAACTTGTTGATCTTAAACCATGCTTGTCCTAGCTCAAGCATAACGCCAACCTTGGCTCACCATGAAGTAATCCAACATCTTGTACCACACGCCTGAGCGACTGCTTCAGGCCATACAATGATTACTTTGAGCTTGCAAACAAATCTTCCTATGCAATCCTGAGCATCTTCTATGCTCCACCTCGAACTTTGCATCCGAAGACCTTAGCCAAATCTGGCCAAGACAACCAAATGAGCCTTCACCGCTCACTTTAGGTCTATTTACAATGGAGTTAACCAAGCCTTTAAAATAGGCTTCATTACATGTAATCTCATGGGCAAAAAACATATAGGCACAACAACAACCTAGAGGGATATGCATGCCATTCCAGATCTTATAGTTATATGCCCAATTACATGTAAAAAAAACTAAATTTTACAACTCCAAAAAATAATAATAATTTTTCTACCATTGCTCTTTTTTACCCCGCCGTTACAAATGCCACCAACACTCTCTTCCAAAATATTCCAAAGTCTTTACAAAATATTAGTAAACCAAAAAATACCTTTGCGTTGTAGACACCCATTGATAGTTTCGATCTTCACCTCTTGCACAGCTTCTTTCACTGGCTCACCACACTCCACTGCACTTCCGGAGTAGGATAACTTTGAATGATCACGCTCTGTATCCCGGCATGCTCCTGCACCCTCTTTGGCTTCTTTCAAATCCTCGATCTTTAACTCATATGCTATATGACATCTGCACCCACCAAGTGATATCTGCGATCTCAGTATAGAGGAGCACTGACTACCTGCAAAGAAATATGCAGTGACCTCCACGATTTCCATGGCTCAAGCAAAGGGGCAGGTGTGCTTCCTCCACCACTGCACACACTCACGGGATCTCCTTCTCCATGCTCGGCTGGCTCCTCCAGGCTGCCTCCTCCACCAGCATGGGTTCCCTTTCACGCAGTCTTTCACGGGACTGGCTACATGGCTCCTCAACAGGATTACGACTCCCGTTCAGTGGTGGCGCGGATCCCTCCCCCACGCAGTTGAGATCATTGAGTCATACCCTTCTCTAATGAAAGCACCGACATTGGTAGTCCATGGAGCCGACAAAAAAAAAATAGGTTTCATTCATGGCACCAAACCAAGGGAATCTTGTAGAGGATCGACTCCTTGCACATATGCCTTGTCAAAGGATAGATCGAGCAACCCAGTTCGCAACCTCCACCCTACTATGTATCCGATCTCTTCACCATGGCTTGACTCTTAGTCTTAGGATCTCCAATCGGAAAACGTCCAAGGAAGTGTGCCAACCAGGCTTCAAGAGTGGCTTTACACTGCTTCCTGGAATGTAGCAGAACATGCAGGCGTTGATTTCTTCATCATCCCTCATGCCAAAACGACACACATTTTGCCAGAGCAAGGCGCTCTACCTGCCTGCTCACGTCCACGCATTCCTGCTACTCCCTACACACGCGGCTGGCGCCCTTTGTTCTGCGGACTCCTCTCGGGCTCAGTGGCTCTTGGAGAGTCCCGTTTACAAACTATCCGGGAGAGGGCTTAAAGCCCCAGCTCAATATCTGCCTCAATGGGCCACATATTTAAGCAAACCTTCAGTTACACATAACTAATTATACCGTTGGAGAAACCACCGTGAACCAACTTGATCTAAACTGTCAATTGGTTGTCACATTCCAACAAAACATATATCCAGCATAAAAAAAGGCACTTATGTTAAGAATCTTTCATTGCCGTGGAAAGACATTATGTAGAGGCAACTATATGCATGCAAGGCTGGTGTATAGACAGCTCAAACTTGTTTATCAGAAGTTACAAACCGTGTGGAAAGACATTATGTAGAGGCAACTATATGCATGCAAGGCTGGTGTATAGACAGCTCAAACTTGTTTATCAGAAGTTACAAACCTTGTAGAATACGGTGGCCTGTATTTTAACTTGTAATATTTTGGTTACTGTAGGAAACCTTGCACAAAGCTGATGAGATATTTGGTTCAGAGAACAAGGATTTATATCTTGCATTTGATGGGTTACTAAGCCGACATCTGCCACAATAAGAATATATCTCCTTTGATTCCATGTTTGCAAAGTAAGTGGTTCGTTCCTACTTGCTCTGCTTCCTTTAAAATGCTTACTAGCATTGTGCGACGATAATTGAAAGTTTCAAGATATGGGTTTTTGCAGTATTCAGAGAAAAATGACTAAATGATACCTAACATTTTGTTGTTTGGCTGCAGTGTCCAATTGCATGATGAAAGTCAGTTCATTCAATGCCCACGGGAAGATAATTCTTGTTACATATGAAGTATAAAGTTATAAACCTCAATAATTATAGCCGAAGATAATTTGTGCTTTTTACTTTTGTTACTTGTTTCTCCGCGACGTATATTTAACATGTGAATAATTCTACAGGCTTGGCAGTATTACACGAGTTTGAGGTTTTCTGAATGTGATAGTATATTGATATGTAGAGTTCGAGCAGGTATTCTTGGCAATATTTATTTTTGACTGGCTTAAGAAATCAATGGGTTTTCTCTTGTAAGAAGGGTTTGAGGCTAGGAAATGGTGCAGATAGCTTCTTTAATGCCTAAAAGAGGCCTCAGTGCTTGATATTATTTGAATTTTGTACTATTTTGTCAGATTGGAGGAATTACAGGTTTCGTGAAGCTTCATTGACTCACGGATTGATAAATTAGTGTTTCTTTGCGATTAATATCTTGCCTTGACATTTTATTGCTGCATCTAGAAAGAGGAAGTAAATTGCCAAATTGTCGCTCATAGTTTTGTTTATACAGAAAAGTTAAATGATCAAGGGTAGTCAATGTATCCTACCTTAATTGTTGCTATAGGAAAACAGAAATATAAATATTTTTGTAAGGTGATTATTTTCAGAGTTGGAGATAAATTGGAACCATAGTGAGTTGTAAAACATGAACAGCCATAGTAGTATTGGGCAAAAACATTGGGCAATATGAGCCTTTTCCATGGAAATATCCTCCATTCCATGTCCCTGGTCATGTGGGGTTCTTTGTTGTCCTTCTGATTCTGCTTCTACCTGCTGTACTGTATCCTCATCTATCCCAGGCTCTTTGACTGACCCTATTGACACAGGAGGAGGAGCAGCTAATGGTTGTGAGATCCTTGCAAAACCCAGATTTATATTATAAAGTATAAAGCATATTGAGGTCATTTGCCAACTTTTCCATTTCAGTGCCCTGCTGTTCAAGGCACATCTCCAGTTTTTCGTGTTTTGCTACCTGTTTCTCCTTGTGCATATTGAGGCATTCCACTGCCTGACGCATGCCCTCTAACTGTCCTTAGAGTTGCCTTAAAATTCCCTTGATATCACCGAGACCATCAGCCAAGTTTCCACCAAAACCAGAGTTATTGGTCATTACAGCATAACTATTTAAAAACACCGAAAGTGCTGTGTCACTACTGTGACTTTCGAAACCACGCAGAACACCTCCAAGTTCCAAGTTCCAACCATGCTGAGTATATCCTTCCCACCAGATGCCGAAGCGAAAGAACCGACCAGGAAGTCAAAATTCAATTCCAACCAGGGTTGCTGCAATTCATTACGCAGACTAACTCAGATATCCCACCTTCACTCAGGGTCACTGTTACTATTAGGATAAATTTCCATCTGTGCCAGGGAGAATTCGTTTGACGGAGAGCACCAGAGGCACGAGGGGGAGATAAGACTCCTGTCTCGTGTCTCGATCCTCACTCTAGCTATCATGTCCATTGCCACTTGTGAAGCATTCTTGTGCTCGCTTGTGTGATGTGATTCATACCCATTCCATAGACAATTTGAGGTTGGCATATTATCCTGACTCTAGCGATCATGTCCATTGCCACTTGTGAAGCATTCTTGTGCTCGCTTGTGTGATGTGATTCATACCCATTCCATAGACAATTTGAGGTTGGCATATTATGTGAAACAAGGTTCATATAGAACACTATTTTTATGGGATCCATAGTTGCTTAGGAGGGCCCTTTTTTTAACAATCATTCTTTTGCCGAGCCTAGTAGCTAGGTTCACCATCAAATCTGCTTTGGTATTATTTTCCCTCTGGACATTTATCCTCACTATTTTTATGGGATCTATAATTGCTTAGGAGGTCCCCTTTTCCAACAATCATTCTTTTGCCGAGCCAAGTAGCTAGGTTCACCATCAAATCTGCTTTGGTCTTATTTTCCCTCCTGACATTTATCCTCAGCAACATGTGACACAATGTTGAATTCATCACTACGCACTTTTTGAGAGTGATGATCAATGTCTCCAAAAACCATTACAAACCTGATTTGCCGAAAGTCTAGAATATTAATCCCACAATACAGTGCATGAATTTTTGTTTGGTTATTGGTCATATTTTCCATACCCTAGGCGTAGTTTGTTTCTTGTTTTCTGTTAGATCCAAATAGGATCTCCCTTACCTGCTTGCCTGATTTAGATAAATATGAATGCCAATAGCTTAGATTAGTGGTTTGACTTTTAGGCATAGTTTGTTTCTTGTTTTATGTTAGATCCAAATAGGATCTCCCTTACCTGCTTGGCCAAACTATGTTATTGATTTAGATAAATATGAATGCCAATAGCTTAGATTAGTGGTTTGACTTTTATTTTAGATTTTATTGCTATTTTTACAAAGTGGAAATAAATTGTCAAATTGTTGGTCATAGTTTTTGTTTATAGACAAAAGTTAAATAATCAAGGATAACCCATGTATCCTATCTTAATTGTTGTTATAGGAAAAACAGAAATAGAAATATTTGTGTCTCGTGATTGGTTTTAGAGTTGGAGATAAATTGAAACCATTGTCAGTAGCAAGTTTATGGAGAGGCAAAATGGAAAAACTAGAGATGACTATGGTAATGGTTTAGATAAATATGAATTCGGAATGACATTCTAAGAGTTTAGAGTAGTGGCTTGACTTTTATCCATGGGATAAATATGAATCAATTCTATTTGTTGATATACATTTTAATCTAAATCAAAGGCCAACACTAAGGACATACTTTGGTCTTATGAATGTATCATTGGCATTTTTTCATAACCTTTTTCATATTAATTTATAAATCATATTACTTTGGATTAGTGGTTTGTTAAAGTGACTTAAAAATTAATTGAAGTCTTCTATATCTCCTCTGTCACTAGATATCTTAGTATTGGATCCCGTAAAGTAGTTCATTTCATTATTCTGTACAACTCTACCAACATTGTATGTGGAAAACAAATCCTAGCATCAAAGGCAATTTCATTGGTATCTAGTAAAAGCCTAATCTTGACGCTAGGGCATCTAGGAGTTGTGGGATTAACATATGAAATCTTTAGTCAGTAAGTGTGGGAAAAGTTATGTGAAAATTGAGGTACATTAGCATTAGAATCATGTAGTGGGTTTGAAATAGTGTGGGTGTGAATATTGATGCTGCAAATAGAGAATTAATTAGTAGTTAGAGATGATGTTGTTTCTTTTACAATAGCCCACCATGTCAAACAAGAATTACATAGACAACAATGTTTTATATGTTATTTGTCTTGTAACTTGAGTTGAGAAACCCTAGATTAATTTTTCATTAACTAAAATATATGATTTTTGGGTCAAAAGTGATGGTTTTGCAAGGAAATCTAAAGCTTAGTTGTATTGATCGTTGGAAAGCCATCTTCATGCTCATTTAGAGTCTTCACTAACTAACAGTAATCTATATTATTTAGCCTAAAACCAAGTTCCATGTTATCTTCACTAACTAACAGCAATTTGTACTGTTTAACCTTCAAAAGAACAAATTTGAAGGATATAAAATCAAGCTCCATGATATCCTCTAGTTTTCCATAATATGCTGCCACTATGCATGTGATTGGAATTTTCTCATTGATGTGTGATGTTTTGCTCCACAAATGGAGCCAAAATTTCCCTATGATAAGTTTGTTCCATGCTAGTAATATGCCATCTAGATATTTAACATGGAAATGAAACATATAGGCTCATGTGACTTTGTGGTGTCTCACTTGCACTAATCAAGATGAGGGAAAGAAAAAAACACCATTAAACTAACATCACAATTGTACTTGTTCATTACAAGCTTAAATATTAACCCATTTATTATAATAGTATTTGTTATCTTATGCTTATATCTACAATCAAAGTCATCATGAAATGAACTACTAGCAATACATAAATGTACGACATCTTATTTATCTTGAAACAAAATGCAACATATTCACTAGTATATAGTTCAATATTAAATAGTATATTACAAATGAAGAGTGGAAAGTAAATACAATGTAATTTCTCATACTAAAGTCTATTAATGAGAACAACTATCATGAGATGTTATATTGTAGTATTATAAGCACATGTAACATGCTATACTCCATTAAGGTAATTTTGAGTTAAAAAATGGACTTTAAAACAAAAATGGTACTATCAAAATCAATTACATTATAGAGAATAACATCATTCACAATGATTAAGGTGACATCTCATGTAGTTAACTATATTCATAATGGAAAAAGTACTTGTAAAATATTTTTAAATATAATATGTATGTAATTTGTACTCAAAATACTTGTAAATTAGAGTACTTTTCGATAATCAATATTTAAATATAAAACATATTATTAATACTATAAATCCAAAATTTAAAAACATGCATATTACTAAAATTTCATATCAAGCTTGTTACGTGTAAAAGATTTCCTATTAAATTAACCTAAATATTTCATATAAAGCGTGTTGTGTAAAATATTTCATATTAAGTTAACCTTTATTTTATTTTATCATGTGTAAAGGTTTATTTACTATACCTCATATGTGTTATTTTATTTAATATATCAAAGATGTTATTGTAAAGGCTTATTTACTATATCTAATAAGTGTTATATCAAATTGTAAAGATATATTTTCCATATCTAATGTGTGTTATATTATGATATATCAAGTTGTAAAGATTTATTTACTATGTTATCACTTGATGATGTTTAATACATGTAGGATTGAACCATGATAAATATATTATAATAAAATAATAAAATCATTATAATATATAATGCAACACTTATTTGAATATGTAGATTTAAAATAAATTGTTAGTAATGTAAATTTATTTATATAAGATTTAATAATTAGATTTATATTTCAAAATGAAAATCAAATATTTTGTTTTATGAATACTTTACTTTATTACATTTATATAATGTATTTATAAGGACTCATTTTTCTAGCCATATCATAGAGAGTTTTTTATTAATATTATTTCTAGATATATTTTCAATTTAATTTAACTATAGTTACATGGATTGCACTATGCAAGAAATGAATTGGAAATATACCTTTTCCACAAAATGATTAATTCATAATATTTTATTATATCGTGTAGGAGATCCATTTTAGACTCCCAAATTCCTTAAATACACAATGTTTTAATATGATCTTATGCACGTCACATTTTACATTCCAAAATGTCATTAATGTTATTATCTCATATATAGTGAAATTGAATATACAATTCAGGAAAGTACAAAGATACACCTTAAACTAAAAATCATATAACTTTCAATCATATATTCTTGATGTTAATTTATTTACTTAACAAATACCTTTAATACGCTCATATATTGTTTCACTAACCATAATGTGTTAATGTGAAAAAGGACACGATTTAATCTTATCTATTATATGTACATGATAACACTCCCATGCATTGAAACAAATTGCAAACAAATACATTTTCTTGCCATGCTTTAAAATAATACCATATTTTTTCAACATTGGATAGCATCCTTGTGCAAGTCTTTAGAAGAAACCCATATACACAATCAAATGTGTAGACCTTTATGAAATGTTTTTAAAGAAGTGACTGATGTGCAAATAATTAACCTTACAAGTGGAGGAGCTTTTAATGAACAAAGGAGAAAGGAAAAACATATTCTTCAATGCAACAAATATCTTTAGATTAATGGAGATTCATATAATATTAAAAAAAACAATATTGTTAGTATTACATTGCAACAAATTTTTTATGTTGACGAAAATTATGAATCAACGAAAATTAGATGGCCAAGCACAAGCATAAAATTGCAATCCAGAAAATTGAACAGGAGAAAAGATAGAAAAAACGGGAATAACTTAAGGACATACTAAGTTTGCTTCGTAACAAAAGGAATATGAAGAAATCGGTTGAGAAGGTCGAGTAACCAAAATGCCTACCTGAGTCGAGGTAAAGTTGACCAAATGAGAGAAAGGATGAGGCATCGATATCGGTCGAAGAACATCAGTCGACGAAGGAAGGTTTGAAAGCTATGTAGATAGTAATACATAAAGTTATGAGTCATGTAGATCCACTCCTAATGATTTTGACGCATGGTCCAAGTGTAAGACATTGTCAACCATGACTTGGGAATTGGAGTTGGACAAAGTAGCATATGGTGTTGACTAGACGATTGTGGACGAATTGTAGATCGACTAATAATCCAGAGATCGCTTCATGGTAACTGGATCACTTTTTCACTTGAATTCAAAAGAAAGAATTTTCACCTATTTTATTTAGAGCATGTGGAAGAAACCCCCTTTCCAACAACAGTATCAATTGAAGCACCAAGTCTATCAGGGATCCAACTTGACGACGAAGATTCGCTAGAATAAATTCGACTATCATGGTATACAACTCGACAGAAAGACATAAGTACACCTAAAACTGATAATTTCCTTCCAAATAATAACCAATTTTTTTCTAATATGGCTTTTCATCATTCAATACACATCCCAATATATGAGGGAGATGAAGATCCTCGAAGACACTAGTTCATCTACAAGAATGTATGGGAATCTAACCTTGTCAATGATGAGAATGGACAAATGGCATAGTTTGATGGTGCCCTCTGCAAACAAGCACTCACTTAGTACATGAACTTCATCAAAAATCAGACCAAAACAAAGGATAAAATAAAGAAAAAAATTCTAGCATTTTTTCGAACTTAAGACAACAATTATTTAGCCGCCAAAAAGTTAAAAGAAATCACACAAAGGCTAGGAGAAACAGTTCAAGAGTATGATAAAAGATTTAAATATTTACTCAGCCAAATATCATATCATATTGATGAAAATTAGTTAATTCAACGGTTTGTCATGGGCCTGCTGTGGAAAAATAGAATACCTTGAGGTTACATGAATTTACGACATATGGAAATGCTTTAAAGAAATATCAGTAGATTGAGTCCGATGACGACTTCACAGTTGCACATGGTGACATAATACTAGAAGAAAAATTGGAAATCATGTAAAGATCCATTCGAGACCTTATTATGTGACATAAAAACCTGTGGTGTATGATGTGCTCGACGAAGGGCCATACTAAAGATAATTGTTGGTATGATGAGCGTTGTCAAGATAATTGTCGATTCCAAGAGGAAAGAAGACCAGATAACTGTCAAGTTGTCCACACGATTTACTACTATGATATATGCGAAGGATTCAGGCTCCACTAGAATACAAGAGATTGCACATACAATGTAAAAAATGCTAAGCCGAAATGGTGTGATATATGTCGAAACAATTCACATAATACCGCATAATGTGCACTGAATATGAAGAACAAACAAAAGTGCAAGTTGGTCTATCAAGCTCAAACCCTCAACTAGAATGACTAGAACGATCGATACTTCATAAACAACAACAAGAGAAACAATGGCTAAACAACCAACGGGGCAGATACAATGACCAAGGAAGATATAATAGTAATTGAGGTAACCATCCTCTTGGTCGAAGGAAGTCTAGATGCAGTGAAGAACATCTAATCCTAGACTGTCCTTGGAAGGACGAGGGATCCCAAATTTTGTACAAAATGTGGGGTGGGTGATCATTAATTAGAAGATTGCCCAATAATCCTCGAAAAAATTATCAAAAAGAAGAATGTTAATCTTTTGTCTGGTGTTCTCAAGCATGAATCTCTAAATTCTAAAAATTTGTATATCATAACCAAACAAGGTACGAAGACTAGAGGTGACAATTTGCACATTACTAAAATTCAAAGCAAAGAAAATAACTACCCTAATCCTTACAAGCATAGGGATATTTTTAATAATGCAGCAAAAGTCTTTGAAGAACTAGCATCCGAAGAAGATACTTAAGAATCAAGAAACAAAATACTTAATGAATTGTTACAACTTTTTGCAAAAGAAGATGTCGTCGCTCGATTAATTGATTTGATGTACATGATAAGAAGCAATCCAAGGAATTATAAGGTTTCTAAGAATATATGTCAACTAAATAAAAAAGATAAAATTGGCATTGGTCGACCTGGAAGTCGAAGGATATTGCATCTCGCAAGTCGTCCTCGACTTCAGATCTCAAGCAAATATAATGGAAAGATCCACTTGGGAAAGACAGGATCGACCGCAATTATCTGAGTCGAGCATCTACCTTAAGCTTGTCAACCATCGCTTAATTGAACCAATAGCAGGTTGGAAAAATGTTCATACAGTAATATGGGCATTTCCACCAAAGTTGACTTTGCAATAATTGATCCAAAAGAATGTTCCAAATCCTTCCCTACTCTCATCATTTGATTGTGGAGAAAGAAAATAAAAGCATCCATATCATTAGAAAAGGTTAAAATAAAGCTAAAATATCATTGCACCCATCTACCCGTCCCAAGGAAAACCTTGGGATGACCCAGATGACGACGACACAGATATAAGACAATTGTACTAGGTAACGCAGAATAATGAAGACTCGGTCGAGCCTAATGAACACAGGGAGCTCCATCTGGGTTTCCCCATGTCAATAAGACAAAATTCAAGCTGAGAACTATATGATTGGCAGATTGAAAACTATGAATCCCAAGCATGAGAATGTTGGAAGATCGAAGCCATTCCTCGACACTTTGTGCAAAAATGTTTTGCTATCTCTGTAATTCCAAAAGTATTCGAAAAGAAAGCCATAAGGTATCCAACTTTGGTGCCGACTATAAATATATCGACCAATTTACCACCACTTCGGTATAAAGAACGTGAATCTCCATCTAGTCACATTGACGAAGTTTCTAAAAATGTGGAAGAGCAAGGATGACTAAAAAATTTAATCGAAACCTTCACCAATTAAGTCCCTCGTTGGTGGGACATGCATCAGTCTCGTCTTCAAACTTGGATAACATCCACGACTTTGTCAAGCAATACATAGGAAACAAGTTATACAACTTGACGAGAACTTTATACTCAAAAAGAGAACTCTAGCCATAAAACTCATATTTTTGCATTAAAAAAACCAGAAAACAACCCTGAATCAAAAAGTGGTGCTACCCGGCATCACCACTTTTTTTTGGTTAAAAATATAGGCATGGACCAAAACAATCATTTTTGTTGTTTACAAAAACTTTAAAATCAAGCCTCGAATTGAAAACCAATGCTATTGATAGCACACTTTTTCAAAAAATGACATTATTATATCATTGTATTATAATTTAAAATTGTATTTAATAAATCTCTTTCATATTTTTGCACCAAAACACCAAAAAAAAACCCCAAAACGAAAAGTGGTGATACTAATATCACCCCCTTTTTTGGTGGGGCTACATTCTAGGAGTGGTATCGTTGTAATCGAAATCTTAAATCAATCTCCGGATTGAAAAGTGGATCTCCTAAAATCACTGACAATTTTTTTCGATATTAAAATTTAAAAAACAATAACTTAAAAAAAATTTAAAATAAGTTCAAAAACACAAAATTTATTAAAGAAAATTCAAAAACCAAATTAAAACAAAACAAAAAAATCAAAAAATAGTTATAACTTTAAAATAAAATTTATAAACGGAAAATTTAAAAAATAAATCCAAAAATATATATATATATAATAAATTGTAAAAAAAATTGAAAATGAAACACAAATAATGTTAAAAAAATATATACAAATTAAAAAAAAAAAGCATTTAAGAAAAAAAACTTTAAACATATTGAATTTGTTTTTTAATTCCACTTAAAATAAAAATAAAAATAAAAAACATTTAAGAAAAAACAAAAAATTTATTGTCAAAAATTACAAAATTTAAAATTAAAAAAAAAAACTTAAAAAAATACAAAAATAAATAAAAATTAAATAAAAAATTTCAAATATTAGAAAAATTAAAAAACGAAAAAAACAAACTAAACCTAACCCGCCCCCTACCCTCTCTCCCTTGTTCCCCTCCCACCTCTCCTCCCCCCACTCTCCCTCCCTTCCCCCGTCCCTCTCCCTAACATGTTTGCTCACACTATAAGCAAACATGTTGGGTCTAGAAAGATGGTGAACTATGCATGAGCAGGGTGAAGCCAAAGGAAACTCCTGTGGAGGCCTATAGTGATAATAGCATGCAAATCATTTGTATGCTTGGGTATAGGGTTGAAATATTAATCAAACCATCTAGTAGTTAGTTTCCTCTGAAGTTTGTCTCGGGATAGTTGGAGGTCATGTGTACGATTTATTAGGTAACGCTAATGATTAGAGGCATCAGGGGTGTAACACCCTCAACCTATTCTCAAACTTTATATAGGTAAGATGGTGTGGTTGCTCCATTGAGTTGTGTCAAGGAATTAGGAGCTCTAAGTGGGACAATTTTGGTAGGAAGAACTGACAATGTGGGATGAACCGAAATTTGAGTTACGGTGCTAAATTGTACACTAACCCATATCCCACAAGGGTGTTGGTTGATTAAGACAACGGGACAATGGTCAAGGAAGTCAAAATTTGCTAAGGAAATGTTTTTCTCTTTTTTCATTTGAATGCATGAAGAGGGTCCATAATTCCACTTGGCACCTCCTCATGTGAATATTTGGCCTTCAAATTTGTATAAAATTCCTTGAATAAGATGCCCTTACCCCAAAAAGCTGAAATATCCTCATGTGTGTAAAATCATATGTTGGGGTTTATTCCCATCTTTAATTTTATTTAACCACCTCATTGAAGAGGGTGCTCAACCTTTGATTCTCATTGATTCTTATGCTTGCCTCATATCATGATCTAGACACCAAATAAGGTATGGCATTCTTGTTCTAGGATTTTAATTGTTACCCTGGTCGATGACTATTTTATCATCCTTGTAGAAATTGGGACTAATTCATTAAAGTCTTCTATAGTTGACCTTGGTGGTCAAGTTAGTATCATGTCTCTCATCTTTTAGGAATAGGTGGGAAACCCTCATTTCCATCTCTTTAGAATGTATATTGTGGAAGAATAGTATATGATTAGAATGGGAGGTAAATTTACAAATGTTTTTGTAATGTCGTAATGAGTACATAATGTCATCTTTACCTATCACCCCACTTCATGCCATTGTTAATAATTAACCATGTCATTTTAGCTATTACACATCTTATAAATTTCCCTTCATATCACCACATTGTCTACAAGATTGATTGTTCCCTATCATCCTATTGATATACCATTTGTGAGCTTCCCATATCACATAATCTTACTTAGACCACCTAAGATTGTTTATACTATGTGTATCACCTTTGGGAACCTCATTTATACATGCATATGTTTAAACAATATACATGTGCAAGGTGTTGTTAGTTGTTGTGAGCAACATTTTTGGTGTTTTCAAGGACCTCAATTTGGTCCAAGATTATTGTGGATGATCCAATACCAGAACACCAAGGCTATCCAATATCGCATGCATTAATGATTTGATATCATCTTTTGGTATAACTCCCAAGTCTTTTTCATATTTTGGTTGTGGTGAAGAATCCTGTTAGGTTTCACTAACCCCATTTACGTAGAAGTTGGGCCAAGAAACCTCCTCTAAGTTGATTTTCATTTCTAAAATGCCCTTGTATTTGGAAACACAATATACCCAAATCCCAAATCAAAATCATTACATTTTCATTGTGGTAAAGTACCTAAACAAGAATTCCAATATATATCATCGGAGTAATTTCTTGCCACTCTAATTTATCAACATGTATCTAATTTATCAACATGTAATGCAATAATATACAGTTATTCAATGGAGAATACCCATTTAACATATTTCCTACATGAAAAATTATCCCCTCATCATCCTCATCATCATCATCATCGTTGTCGTCGTCAAGGTTAGTGTTAAAGTTTATAGGTGTATGTGTTTAAGGGTCATCTCCATCATAGAAATTGTCATCATCATGTTTGTCATCGTCATTGTAAAATAATGGAATCGTCCTCATCATCAATTTCTTCTTCATCTGCATGATCGTCATCATCACAACCATCACCATCATCATCATTGTCGCCATCGTCATCGTCTTCATCCTCACCATCAACATCATTTGCATAATCATCATCATCCTCCTCCTCAACATCACCATCATCATAATATAAATAAATAATTGTCGACGTCATCATCATTGTCATAATTATCATAGTCATCATCATCATAATATAATGACATCATCCTCATAATTTGTATCATCATCCTCATCATCAGCATCATCGTCATTGTTATTGTCACCATCACCAACATTGTCATCATTGTCATTGTCTTCATCATCATCACCACCATCATCATTATCATCATGATCATCATCTTCACCATCATCTTCATCTTCATTATCATCACTGTCATCCATCCTCATCATCATCATCATCATCATCATCATCTCCATCCTCATCATCATCATCGTCCATTATCATCATCATCAACATCATCAATGTCATCATCATCATAATATCATCACATCATCATCATTTTCATTGTCATTGTCGTCATCATCATTATCACAATCATGATCATGATCATCGTTATTGTCATCATTATCATCATAATCATAATAAAATCACACCATTATCACTGCCATCGTCGTCATCATCATCCTCATTGTCATCTTCATCATCTTTTTAAGTGTCGTCATCGTCGTCGTCATCCCCATTGTCATCTTCATCATCATCATCATCATCATTGTCGCCATCATAATCGCCGTCGTCGTTGTCATCATTAACATCATCGACATCATGGTCGTCATCCTCATTTTCATCATCATGCTTTGAAATATCCTACCATAATGACTATGTATCACACTAACCACAAATGGTTAAGGTATCATGCTTGCACAAAATGGTAAATGGACAATAACCCTACATGCTTGCTCGTCTAACTCTTGCATGGTGGTTAAAGATTATAGGATTTTTGAGTTTGAGGAACTAGGGATTAGATTTATAGGTTAAGGGTAAGTAACCCATGTATCCATAATTAATTTAACCTTGAACTACTAATCATTATAATCCCTTGTGGCCAATAATCCTTACGATCATTAATCCCTAGCCATTCTAACCCTAACCCATATGGCCCATATAACACCTAACCACTTTAACTACTATTTGCAAACCATTATCACCCTTAACCTCTAACACCAAACCCATAACTCATATAACCCTTTGCATGTAACCTTTATAACTTTAACCCATTTAAACCTCAACCCCTTTCCCTTATATCCCCTAAGGCTAATTAATTCATAACCACTAAATCATAATGATTTTAAACCTTAACAATGTATAACCCATAACCCCTAATCCTTGTATCCCTTAACCCCTATGGTGTCTTACCAAAAAAACCATAAAACCCATAAAAACCATACGATAAATAATACCTATAACTCTAACTACATTATCTCTTAATATCTATAATATCTATCAGCCCTCATTCTTATGATCCCTAAGTCTTAAGAACCTATTACTCCTAACAATCATACAATTTATAACACATAATCCATAAAAACTCTACACTATACCCATAAACATTATATCCTGCAATTAACATAGCCCTATTAACCCCTAACACATCTATATATTAACCAATGTATACCCCTATAACCAAAATACCCTATAGCGAGTAACCCCTAACAACTAACGCTTATAACAATTGGAGCCCGTAACCACTATAACCTCTAGTACTTCAACTTTAGGACCCTCAAACTTTATCAATCTTAATTTATGTCCATATAGATTGAAATTGTATCCCTTGATATATATATATATATATAACGACTAGCCCCTATAATCCCTAACCCAAATAACCTTTAGAAAATGAAATATACAAAAGTCGTAATCCCTTTAACCTAAAAAACATAATGACCCCTAACTTACTCCTAACCATTATAATCCTTGTAACACATAATCCCTAATCCATATAACCCCTAAACTTCATAATTATAGCCATTGTAACCTTGAACTATAAGACCATATCATGCCTCACACATATTTATTAAACTTTTTCCCTTTTAATTATAAACATTGTACCACTAAACCCTTTAACATTTACTAATGTTAAACATGGATATATCACACAACACCTAAAACTTATTTAGTACCTCCAACTTATAACCCTAATCCTTAAGAACCTTGACTTTTATCCTATGTAGGCCAAAGGGATTAGGGGTTATGGGGTTATCAATAAAGGGGGTTAGGGGTTAAGGTCTCATGGCTAAAGGGGTTTAGGGGTTTTAGGGTTATGGGATTTAGAGGTTAAGGGGGTTAAGGGATTAGGGGTTAAGGTATTAGGGGTTAAGGGGTTATGGGTTAGGTGTTAAGGGGTTATGATTACCTATACTTATTAATACTTAAACTCTATTCATCATAACCCCTAATCATTATAATGCATACTATTTTAACTCCATAGCCACTTTAACCATGAATCCCCCATATCTTAACCTAACCCTTAAACCCTAATATTTAAATCCTAAACCTTAACGCCAATAAAACAAAACCCCTATAACTCTTTTTATTCCTAAACCTTGACACAAATAACACCAAACCACTATAACCCCTATCACCTAACCCATGAAATCCTTGACCCATATAACTCATCACATATTTTCCCTAAACTATATGACTTGTCATGCCTAATCTATATCCATTATAATCACAAACATAAATTACCTTTTAATCCCTATCATCTCTAAACACTGAACCTTCTAACCTAGACAACCTCTAATGTATCCCGAATGATAACCCCTTGTCCATATAACCTTTAAAATATAACCATTATAACACATTAACCATATCACCGATATAATTATGATAACAATCTGCTTTACTGTCTTTTAGACTAAATTTTCCTATAGAACCGAGAGAGAGAGAGAGAGAGAGAGAGAGAGAGAGAGGATATCACTTTAACATATATCACTATAAGGACATCTCTGTAACACAGTTCATAATCATGTCTTCCTATAAAGGATAAGAACTTCTTCCTAGGAGATATAGGTGTTTGTGAGCCCTAGGAGTTCACAACTTCTATGAACTAGGTGTTTTAAATTGTGCATTAGGTGGTGGTCACCCCTCTCTCACTTGACTTTTCCTTAAATCATGGCATTGTTATGATTTTATTTATTATGTGACCATTAATTTACGAAATCCTAAATGGTCACTTTTAATTATTTATTGAATATTTTTATCCAAAACCATTTGGCCTTTATTTTTTTCTTCCAAGTAATTATCAAAGTGAACACATATAGAGACATCAAGAGGAAGCAAGAGGTAGATACATGAATATTTTTTAAGGGTTATATTTTATAGATGTTATAAGGGGTAGTTATTAAATGTGTTATACAAATTATAGGTTAATTCCATCTATAGTGTATTGAGAAGATAAGCTAATTTGATGAAACCTTTGATAAATCTTCGATAATATCTAAATTGTCTTAGAAACCCTTGTAATTCCTTGAGTTAGTTGTGAAGGTAAGGTGTTGACCATCCATATCTTTGTAGAATTTAAATACAAACCACTCCTAACATGAATAAGGGCTATTCATTTCATGCACATTTCATACTTGTGACTCAAGTTGTTTATCTATGCCATTCAATCATGTCAACTGCACTAACTTAATTTAGATTCACTAGTACAATTGTGGTTTTGTATTCATTGTTGTTTGATACAGTATCCAGCTGGAGAACTAATCAAATAAATGTATTATTATGATGATTCGTTGAGGCCATAAACCTCAGGGTCATGCTTCATTTCTTCTGCTTTGATAAAATCCCATGACATAGGAGTAGAGGATGGAGTTACCTTGATAACTAGCTCCATCATATTGGAAGGTTTTAATTATTTTAAAAGATTGTTCACTTATGTCAACAACTTCTCCTATTTCACAAACTCCACCTCATTTTGAGATATTGAAACCATCTAAGAATCATGTTCTGGAATATTTATTTTCTTTGGATAGAGCTCGCTTGAACAAACCTCTGCCTCACCTAATCCCTCTATTGATTTTCTCTTTTTTCTTAACAGAAACGAGTAAGATTTTTGTATTTATAAAGGTTGAATTTAATCAACATACAAATAAAGTTACAGGTAGTTGTGCAATGCACTATTGCTGAAGTCTTTAGTGCTAATACAAAAACTGATTACAGTCATCCAAACTGTTTCCGGAGCTTTTCTATGCCTAGTTATATTCACACTGCTGTAAATTTGAAAAAACTGTCCTAAAACAAAATTACAGAAAAAGAGCATTTAAAACTGGATTTATAGATATTTTATGCACCAAACAAGCTTAATCCTGAGCGATATATTTAGGATTTCCTTTAGATTCCCCTTCATCGTCCTTAATGCCATATGAGCTTGAAATATTGACATGAGGAGTAGGTTGGTGGGAACCTAAGCCTTTAGATTCCTTTTTGCCTTCATAAATCCAAGTACCTGATTCCTACACACCAAGAAGACTTGCAAAATTGTCCAAATTTCCTTTCATTTTCTCACTCTACTCTTTATGCTCCTGGACTATATCCTCGACGACTTCTAAACGAACATCCATACACGTTGTCTGTGTTGCATTATGCTGTGACAGGTGATCTATTTCTTCTATTTTCGCAACAACATGAGTAAAGTCCTGAATTTGAGTACCAACAATCCTATTGTTGCTTTCAACATCATCTATACAGGCATTTGAAGAGAAGGTGAAGGTCGAGAGATGAGACAATTTGTTTTCAACTTCCCTCATACGGGTTTCTTCGTCCATGTCCATAAGGTGGCAGACATCTTCATCCAAATGCCCAATCTTCAGATTAACCTAGTTTAACTGCATTAAGATGTCAACTATGTCCTCTTGAGTTTTCATGGAGCATTTTTGGGTCTCCGTCAACCACGCCTCATAATCCATTACTAACTAGGGCCTTACTAAAATATTTCCAATGAAATTATTCTCAGAAAGAGACCAAGAGCAAAAATTAACCAACCTTGTCGAAGTTGAGACAACTCTGGCGAGGTCACCAAACTAAAGCTATGTATTACTATAAGAGAGGGAGGGGTGCAAACTCAGAGACGCCAGTACCAGCTACCTGACAGTCATACAAGAAATTAATGACCACTAAATTCTCAACATCAATCCACACGAATTTAACCATGCGGGAGGGAAATTATGTCCATCCCTAGGCCAAAATATGTTAGTTGATTCAATTATTAATGCAACTAATTATGAAGAAGTAATGAGGCATGCAGATACTTATTAGGGGATCCAACAAAATGTTGTACAATCACCGTCGACCATAATATACCCATTTGCGAGATGGGAGGCCACATTTGCCAAAGTGTATGCTTGCTTGTTGTTTTCACACCGCGTGTGGAAAAATTGAGCATTGATGAATTGTTGAATGAGTCGAATTATCCTCAATTGTAAGTCACCCTTTACTTTGTTCGTAGATTTTATGTGATGTCTAGCTTGGGATACTATCAAAAGAGCGTTGTCGATCACAATTATAGATATGATCCCTAGAGTAAGAGCTTGTTCCAAGCTCAAAAGGAGCGCATATCTCTCAGCTTGGTTATTAGTGGCTATGCCCAAACTACATGATAAAGTTGAGACTTTCCCACACCTACCTCCCCTAGTTTCCTTTCTAAGCTCCATCAAAGAAAAGAGCATAATTGTTTTGTATGACAATCCATTCTTGAAGATATTCTGAGTCCATTTCCAATCTCCGCGAGGGATTGGAGTTATTCATCCTAACATTTGGACTCTGCTTCCAAAGAGATTGAGGAATAAAGTCTTGGACCTAGATTCTTTCCAAGTCTGTCAGCTGACTAATTTGGAGATTGATATTGGTGTTAATCAAAATCGCGTCACTCAAAAGAGCTTTTGCCTGGATTGTTGTACTTACTACCAATGTAGGATCCCTTAAAAAAATTATATATTTCTAGATGCCCAGACCTTCCAAAACACATATTTTGGAAGTGAGACCTGGATCCTTTTTAGAATAGCTTTACCTTGCAACTAGCCCGGGTAGAAACCACTCCAATGAATGAAGAACCCACTCCAATTGGTTGGGATTTGAAAGACATCAAGCTTTTGCACTACAGACCTCCAAACTTGAGTAATCTACTCGCATGAAAAGAACAAATGTTGGATCAACTCTTCAATTTTCTTACACATGACACAATGAGATGGCCCTTGTATTTGTCTTTTACTAAGATTTTATGCTGTAAGAATTTTTCCATGTACTAAGACCCAGCAAAAGACGTTAACCTTTGGGAGACCATCTTGTTTCCAGATCGCTTTCCATAGCCTTGAGAAGGTTGAAAGGTTTTTCTTTTGAAGGAGAGTTTCATATCCTTCCATTACAGAATATGAGCCAAATTTTCCCATCCTCTGCAGTCTCTACTGTCAATGTTGATTGGAGTTGCCCCTTGCAGGGCTCTCAAAAGATCAAAGTACGTATGTTTCGAAGTATTTCTTATTGTTGATTTCCTTTTGTTATGTACATGAGGAAAACATTGGTGCTCCTTTATCATGAACTAACACTTGAAAACAATTTCCTTGCCATTACTTCCTTCAACCACATTATTATTAATTTGCTTTGTAACTTGTTCAACTTTCCTTAATGCTTCTTCTACACTTGAATCTGGTCTACCATCTTCAATTCCCACCAATCCTGAAGGGGGAGGTTTTGGAATAGGAGGCTCTGACTCTTTTGTAGGTTCAATGATTGAACTATAGTGAATACCTTGCATCTACATCAAATTGTGTACCTCTTCCCATGTGGTTTTGTTAGCTGACATTTCTTCTTTAGGATTATTATGATGAAGGTATACATAAGACTTTAACTCTACCCTCTACTTTGAAATTAAGTGATAAGGGTCATAATGCCAAGTTGACCCATGCTTAAAACCAAAAGAATTCAAGATTCTATTTGTACCTTCAAAGGTATATTTGTTCTTGAAAATGAATGAAAATACTTGTGTAGGCAAAAAAAATTGACTTATGACTTTTAGATGTGAAATGTAGGTGGTCAGAAGCTAATCTCTACCTAATATACTCCAATGCAAATATCATGGGTGGAATATAAACATGTAAAAGGTAAGGCTGATCTTCAAAACCATAAATTCTAAGAACAATATGTTCTTGGTAGAGAAACTAGTCACCCACTTGGGTTTCTGGGATTAATTGCAGTATATCTCATCATTCTTAGGGCATCATGGGAGAAGGATTCCTATAAAAAAAAATATGAGCATGAGAGAGAAACTTATCAATGGATTCCCCAAAATCAATCAAAGAATCAGGTTTAACAATCTTCATAGTGAAATCTGCAACAGGAAGTGGATGACCTTACTTATCCAATTTTATTGATTTCTAGTGCTCAAAATACTCAAGCTGGAAATAAAGCAATAGGTAAACCAAATTATTTGAATAATTTCAACTCGTGAAAACCATAACATTTCATGGATTGACTGAGATAAAAACTCAACAAAATTAAACTTAATGGGAGGAGAACCAAAAGGAGAAAGATTTGATCTCATTACCCCAATTATAGTTTCATCAACTACAATGTCATCACGATAAGCTAAAATTGATGCAATCATGGAAATCATTTCCCAAGTTTTCCCTAAAAAGATTGCAGTTTGTAAGGGAAAGACTAAGGCAAGCATATGATTATTGTGAGAAAGATGATGTTGAATGACCTCCTCGGCTTTAATTGAAGAATCAAACCATTTAATTTGGTGATTTTCTCATCTTCGTTTAAGGCCAATTCTCCTCGAGAAAGAAGCAACATTCTCGACAAAAAATGAACACTAACTAAGAAAAACTCCCTGGTCCCATCGATTGAAACTATTGCCCAAGTAAGAGGGTTGTAACAATCAACACAAGTAGGACTTGTAAAAAATAGGAGGGACCGAATTGGATTTAGGAAAATCCTAGCCATGGCCGCTTCTCAGGGTCGAACGCCTCTGATCAAGACTCAGCCAGAGCAGGAAACCCAACGATCCAGCCGCAGAGGAGCTACGCTGCCCCAACCTTGGAACATCGCCCGACCCTAAGCTGTTTCGCTTTCAGTAGAACCTGATTTCCACCGGATCGTCAGCCAATGATTCAGGCCGCCGCAGGAAGAGTTGGAGAGCTTCTCATTCTTTGTGAAGCTCCTCTCCGAAACAGTGAAATGCTTATGTATGCATTCAGCAGATCCTGTTTCCAAGCTCCTCTTCAATGTTCAACTCAGAACCGGGATCCCCAAGCATCATTTCAGACTCTTGTTCCAAAACTGCTACCTGGACAAAGACACCCAACTAAGAGATTATGGAATCGGACGAGATTCGACCATCTCCTTGGTAGCATGCCTCAGAGGAGGGGACAAAGGCTCTTCTTCAAAACATCTTCCTAAATACCCAACCTTCAAAGCAGCTGTGAATGGATCTGGAGTCGGTGAAGCGAGCTCATGTTAGAAGGTGTTATTAGTCTCAGCGTACATTGCAGAACACTTGGAGAACACACCCACAACGAAGCTGGAGAGCATAGAGGCCATTGCCACATGTTCTAATCTATGACGTACAACCATCATCTGTAGATTTAATGGCTTTTGGCCCTCTACTGAAAGTCTGCAAGACTGGATACAACACTCCTGGCAATTGAATCCAGAAAATCTTCTTTTGTTCTAAAGGGTGTTTTATAGCAGAGTTCAAGTCAATAGAGGACTGCAACAGCATAATAGCACACAGGCCATGGTTTTGGGGAGGATCAAGGCTATCTATGGAACGTTGGTTCCCGGGGTTTGACCCTTTGTCACCCACTTCTATGGCCACGCTCGTCTGGGTAAGATTACTGAATCTCCCTCTACATCTCTGGTCACCGAACTCCCTAACCATGGTTGGGAATGCGCTTGGCATATTTCTCAAGATAGATACAGATCGAAACTCAAAAGGTCTAAGGTCCTGTTATCACCTAAACTGTAGTTACCCCTATCGATGTATCCATTAATGGATGGCAATAGGGAAGGGCAACTCAAAAGGTGCAACCACGATCACCTCGACCTCCAATAGATGGTTGTCACGCCAGTCGAGGCAACCTTCGATTTATGTTATCTAGCCCAGACAACAAAGGGGGAGACCCGATCCACTCCCGACAGGAGAGATCAAACCAAGACACCAAAACAAGTTAAGACTAAGTGAAATAAGGTGTATGGTTTATCCTATACCTAAGGATGAAGTCACAAGATAAGTGAGGGGTTCAATGAGTATAGCTTTGGTTCATTGTTGATGTGAAAGTGACTTATAATATTTGAAATGAGATCCAAGATTAAAGTACTAGTCAATTGTGAGTAAATCCAAGGCCCTGGGAACCGTGTCCAATGCAGGGTAGTTTAGGGGTTGAATTGGGGCTAACTAGTACAAGTGACAAGCTTGATCTTGAGACATGATGACATCAAGGGATTTAGTCCACCAAACAAGGATCAAACCACAAGTTAATCCAACGATGTAGGAAATTCGAATTGACTTAGAGAGAGATCGGTGCCTTGGGAATTGGGATTAATGGAGTTAAAAGATTAACTTATGGTTTGTGACCCCTGTGACATAAGACAAGTGGGCTATTAATGGATGAATGAGTCTAGATCTAGAAATTCATGGTTTTACCTAAGTGGACCACAATCCCTTAAAACAAGGAATGCTATCCCCAAGGCAAGATTTCACAAAGTGACCCGCTAGGCCTAGGTTTTAAATTATGCTCGTTCCAAATCTACCAAAATCTCATGTACCCATGTCCTAGAAATGGACCAACTCAATCTCCCAAGGAAGTGCTACTTTGCCCAGGGAGGGTAAAATGTGGGATAAATGGATCAAGACAAGTCCGATTACATCCAAATTTTAGATCCAAGTAGGTTAATCAAGTAATAATGTGGATCTAAAGTTTCAACGCAATCCAATGGTTAGATCTTACTAGATCTGAGTTTAAAGATACCAAGTGGTCCAAAATGGGGATTAAATCCCTTAAAATGTGGAATAGGGCCCACAAGGTAGAAATTGCCAAAGTAACAGTCCAAGGGTAGGTTTTAGGACGTGTAGATCATGAATCAATTGAAATCTCAACTACCCATGTACCGGTTCTAGGGCAACTCACCTTCCCTAAGAAGTGTGCCCTTGCTTGAAGAGGCTAAGTGCCTTGGGAAGAGGGTCAAATGGAGGCCAATCCTCACCAAACTATAGATCCGGGATGCCATGGATACTATAGAGGTGGGTTTTAAATATCTTACCCAAGAAGCCACTAGATCTTAGTAGATCTGAAAAAATGTAAAATTGGGGGTTTTGATTAATTAGGGTTTGAAGTATTTTAGACAAGTGGATAGATCATGGAGATAGAAATTACCTTGAGATCATACCTGAGTGATGAAGAGAGATGCCTTGATGTTGAGGAAGATTCCCGCAGAGATCAAATGAGAGATTGTTGATTTTGCTTGCCGAATTGATGCCCTAGCCCACAAGTGCGACCTCCTCTACCTGTCAAACCAAGGAATAGCAATTCAATCAGTAAGATCAAGTATGGAGGAAATACAAGAGAAATGCAATAGTAACATGAAATAGAAGGTTCTGGGACAGTAATACTCCCTGTTACCAACAAAGAGATCCAAAGAAGAAGTAGGGAGAGTCTTCCCCTACCAATACTTCCTCCTCAAAGCAAATCGGCCTCCACCTGTAGATGCAAAAACGTGGTACAAAAGATATGGCAAAACAAGATCTCCAATAACTCAGTGCAAAGGAAGAACCAACGAACGAACACCAAAAACATTCACCACAACATTGGAGATAGATGAAATCATAATTTTCTATTCCAATAATCCAGAGCCACAAGTCCCCTTTACAATGAGAGGCTCCCTCCTTTAAATAGATAGGAGAGGCACCAAAATCCTAACCACTTTTTGAATGAGTGGCTAAGATTAAAAGATACAAATGTCTAATCAATGGTTGAGATGAGCTCAACAATAAAATACATGGATCACTAATAAAATATAACATAAGTGGACAAAATTGCCCTAGGAGAGGGGAATCCCACCATATCATGATGACAAAATATAATAAGAAGCTTATGGTGGGTCCAAGGGGTAATTTTAGCCACCCTTGGTCAATCCCCATAGCACAATAATAATAAAATAGTCATCAATATACCAAATCGTGCCTCTGTGGTCAAATCGTGGGCCTTAAGAGGCCTTAGAAATCATTAGAAAGTGCCATAAGTGATGGATGCGGGCCCCGATGAAGCTGAAACTGCCGGAGAAGGTGTGGAAGACAACAACCCATCATCACTAATCATCCCAGGCCAATACATTGCCTCAGTAACCCAAATCGAATTCCTCAATAGCCATTTCTACCAATCATGAAATGCCTCGGGAAGCGTGAAACTGCCCCAAACTGCCTCCTGGAGTGCCTACACTGTCAAGGTGAGGGCACCAGTGTGTCCGGGAGGGGGGTAATATGGTAAAAACAAGTGGATGGACCACCCCCTCCAAGCACAACGCCCTAGGTCAACCAAATAAAAATCCTCTTTGCTCTGACAGGGTCTCCGACAGACCAAAACTGCACAGTGTTAGCCTACTGAGGCTCAATCATCATTGTAAGTGCCCGGAACTAAAAACAGACTGTCTCATTGGAATTAGAAGGTCCATATCCATCCAAGATGTGTACTCATACACCATATGAGTCTCTGCATGATCATATAATATATCCAATATACCGGAACAGGTGAAATAATAATAATTTGTAAATGATCAAATAATGTTGTAAACCATGAATCGTCATCATAAACCTGTATCTGATGCATAGAATCATCATGTACATGTACATAGACCATATATCGTCTATCCATATCATCATAAGGTCCAACCATCTCATGTCCTACGGTTGACCTTGGTCAAACTAGGTTTGACCAAGTCAACATGACCAAATATAATTCATACCATCATCAGAAGCTGTTGCAAAGTGTCAAAGGTTAATGCATGCTCTACAACTTATTCAAATAACAATTATAACACAAAGTAATCATTACTGGCGATCTAGATCCAAATACATAATGTCATTAATTATTATTATTACTCAGACTAGACTTTCAAGACCATACTCACTTCATAGCTGTGATCAATTTGCTAGTGAAGGGTGAAGGCTAAAATAACTGGCTAGGCTAAGGGATGACTTGATTGAATTAACATTGTGACACTTTGGAACAGGGAAAGGGAATACACACCATAGTATATACTAAATGAGCAACAACACAGGGAATGGCGGTGTCTCACAAATGGATGAGTTGTTCAAAGAGGGTTTATTCACCTTTAACAGATGCGCACAATCCATAATACAAATGAGGCCGGCAATTATTTAGATATAGCATTTAAGTTCCATTGCTTTTGGGCCTGAAGTTTCCATAGCCTTGATCTATGTGTGTTTATAAACACATTGCATAGATTTACATTTATTTGAGGCTTTCTGTTGTAGGTGTGTTTTTAAGGCACTTGTTTACCTGAGCACTTCTAGGTGTGTCACAGACAACTTGTTTACCTAGGTATTTATTTCACAAAATATATAACATTTATTTTCATGACCACTTTCATTTGGCATGCCTTTCATTCATGTGTGTTGAAAAATACATTGCATGAACGGGCTTTTTATACAAGATATAGCATTTCATTTTTTGGATTTTGTATTCATGGTAGCACTAAATGTTTTGGGTTTAGCCAACACAACTTTAGTGACTAGGGGGAATTCACAAGGAACTCCAACTCACCATAGGTAAGTTTTGTCACCAACTCAGAGCCGAGACACAATAAACAGGGAAGTTCATCCAATACAGAGGCTGTAGTGGGGAAAAGGTCCTCCATGTCACTAGTCAAGTAGTAAGTCAGGGCGATAAACTAAAAGGTAGGCAATGGATGGATGAAGACAATGAATAATGGAGCCAACACTATCAAGCCAAGGTATGGTGGAATGATCATCTCTATTCTCCCTAAGGAGGGTAAAACCAATGAGTATGAATAGTGAACTTCTAAGTCTGAGTAGGGACAATATATTATATATAATAAGATCAACCAGGTCCACATATCTATATGATCGCCAGATCATGACACTAAGTGCTAAGACATGCTATAAGGATAAGTATAAAAGCAATATAACCACAACACTATGATATACCTGATGAGTCATATACCTAAATGCTCATCATCTGAACCATCATTTGTCCTCTGAAATTGCTGCTGTAACACTGGGCACTACTGAATGCTCTATACAAATGGTATGATGGCCATATCGGTCATCTCTCTGAGTGTCCTGAGACTCAGTCATGGCATGGGAAATACAACTGCTGTCCAAAATCTGATAGTGATCCAATATAGATGCTCATCTCAGCATCTCAATGTAAGGGAACTGGCTGAATAGTGTACTGGAATCAGAAAAATAATGTATGGTAGCCCGGCTACTATATGTGTGATAACAGGTCCTTTGCTCGGATTTGTGTGGAGCTGGATCTTCATAAAGGCTTGCCGGACAAAATCTTTATAGACTGGGGAGGAGATAAACCCCATTTGCAAGTCTTAGACTATGAGAATACAATGTTCAGATGTCATTCCTGTCAACAACCAGGGCATCTCCAGGAAGCTTTCCCTTCTGCCCCGATCTCTTCCTTTCACAGACGACCACAAGGCTGGCACGAAGGCAAAAAAATCAAGAAGACCCCGATTGCGCAGAATACTGACTACCCCAAAAGCACCCCCGTTCCTCCTGCTTCAACTCAGCCGCACTCGTCTCCGGATTTTGACATGACAACAAAAGCCCCCAACACGGCATCTGAGGGTGTCGATCTCAATGATAGATCAATGATTTCTGCTTTGGACATGGGAGGTCAAAAGCTACCTCATGAATCCGATCACTCAGACAGCAACAAGGAAGTAGATCTAAGCATTATGAAGAACGTTGAAGACCCCTCGACACAACAATTAACTGGAATCCCGATCTCATCGGAACCGGACAACTCGGCCAGTTGGATTGATGTTCGGAGAAAGAAAAAGGACCCCCATGGGGCATCTCATGGACCCACTTGATGTTTTAAATCAGGGATGTTCCATTCATAGTAGTATCTGTCATTTTGGCTCAGAAAATTCATTTTCTATGAGCAGTAGGTTTTGAAGGAAAGGAAAGGCCATAGGCTTGCATTTGTATCAATATGTTCTTTTTGACTAGTTAATAGAAGGTTTCACAACTAGCTTACAAAAAAAAAACAATCAACACAAGTCGCTAAAAAGTCAGAAGAATGATAGGTAATAGGAACTATAGCCAGAGCCAAGCCACTAAACCAAGTTGCAAGAACGTTAGTACTAGCTAGACTAATATCTTGAGGATAATTCCTTAACTTTCCCAATAACACAACATGCAATTTGGTTTTGAAAATATCATCATAAAGAGGTCTATGAAGCTATCAGAATCTATAGAGGCTTGAATAACACTCACAATGGAGGTAGGATTATGTTTAGGAGACATTTAACTTACCCTATAACTCTAAATATCTCTATAGAATTCCATAATGCAAAACAAGTGGCAAGAATGGCCTACCAATCTGAATGGATGTTGGAACCCCTGACAATGCAATCTTCTTTCCCCTTTGAAAGTTTATTGTGTGTCCTTTGCATCAGGTCTCAAGAATTTACATGAGTAGCAATGAAATAACCGTCCCCTTTTCCACCAAATGCAATGTTTTAACCCTACACAATCCATGCTTGATGAGTTAAATGTTGAAATAATGCAAATCATATTCAATTAACATTTGAAATAAATTATAAATGGCTCAACAAACACTTGTAATGTCATTTACAAATTATCGAATGGGACATTCCATAAAACCAATGATAATTGCATTATGGTTTCAAAAGCCTGAACCTGATTTTGAAATTTGATTCTCCACGTTCTGAAATAAGGATTTGTCACCATGTGGCAATAGATCTCAAATTTCATAAGCAAAGGTATCACATAATATTTGAGCAACTTATGCCTCGAAAAGAAAACAAGTTGTAGATATAGGATAATCCACAGTCGTTTGATCTTTTGGAGGTGTAAGTCATAAATAAGTTTTGATTAGTTTTTCTTCGGAAACAATCCCAACCATTGATCCACACTTCGATTTTACCATTACAAATAGGTAAGGTGCGCATTGTTCACAACAAATTCAATCCATCATTACGCTTTGCATAAATCTATGCAATTATAATTAGATTCAAAAGATATAACAAAAAATCTTTCAATCTACGTCTAATTACATGTTGACCCCAATACTGAAATGAAACTCGAAAACATTTTCCCTTGTGCCTTAGTATTGTAAAAATTGGAATGTTCAAGAGTAATTAACTGGATAAAATTTTAGTTACAACAAGAGATATTTGCTTCAAATGCTATAGGAGATGGATTCCAGGACATCTTTGAGAGTTAAAATCTGACAACAATAATGCATTAGTGATAAATAATGAGCATAGAGAAAGGATTGATCAACCAACTAAAAGATGAGAGGAGCTATTGATAGACCCTAAAATTTACGAGAATTTGCTAGTAACTTCAAACTCATTGACTATAATTCATGAAAGAGGTCACGGTAGAATAAGTGAACCCAATCAATTTAAGACTGAAATATTGACTATAAAAAATGAAGCACCGCCAAAAGTATCACTGTCATCTATCTCATGTATATTATCAAACATGACTGAAAAATGATGTCTCAAAAATGAATTATTTTTCGAAATGAACAAACACAAGAACCACCTAGAAAGTATATTCCGCTTCATATTATGAAGGTTGACAAGATCCATGTTCCAGAAAAGGGGAAAGCAAGCCTACGATTCCTCTTGCGACCATGACTAAGAAATCACAACCCAAGACCTTGAAGCTTAAAGGAATCATTAAATATCAAAGTGTAATGATACTTGTAGATCCTGGTAGTACTCATATTTATATAGACATTGATGTCACTAAACAACTAAATCTTTTTGTGTACACCAACAAGGACCTTACACTTGTGGTTATTGATAGACAAGAAGTCGAAGGAGTAGGTAGATGTCATAAAGTATTGGTTTGATCCAAGAACTAGAGTTACAAACATGATTATACACTTTTCCACTGGATGAAATCGATATGGTATTGGGTTTAGAAGTTGATGCAGTTGGGCACATATTCCATTGACCTTGAAGAGAAATTCATGGTGTTTAACTCGCACTGTCAACATTATAAATGATATCCAGTCTCAAGAAATGTGAATTACAACTAAAGAAAAAAGTGCATAAGCACATATAAACATACAACAACGTAAACAAGTCAAGTACATACCCAACAAGTATGAAGGTTTTACGATAAACAACCAGGTTAAATGACTTCAGAGTATGATACATGTATTACAAAGGAAACTCACAAACACTAAAATGAAGGGCCAAGCCAAACCCCTCAAAATAGAAAAAGACCAAGGATGGTGTCGTCAAAGAAACATGCTCAACTAGAGAAAATCCACTTTATATGATATGAGGACGAAGCATTCGTTAAGGAGGTTGTAATGTAACAAACATAAATACATATATCTGAATAATAGCAACAATAAATAACAATATTAATTATTTGAAAAGGGATTGGAGAATATGTGTGGAAGATTCTCCAATCCCTTTTCTGGAGTATGCTTCAAGTCTACTTACTTCAGTTTTTGTGGGGAATTTTATGAGCAAACAAATGGTGTGGCAATGGGATCCCCACTCTCCCCCATTGTAGCAAACATCTACATGGAAAATTTTGAAAACAAAGCCATCAATATGTCTCCAATGAAGCCAGAACAATGGAGGAGATATGTGGATGATACACAATTCATATGGACACACGGGATTGAAAAGATAAATGACTTTTTGGTTCATATGAATAGCCTGTCAAGAGACATACAATTTACAATGGAAAAAGAGGACAATGGGAAACCCCCTTTCCATGATTTCCTCCTCACAAAAAACAATGATGGCACTCTATCGCATGAAGTTTACCGGAAAAAAACCCACACTCATAAATACATCTAGGAAAACTCTCATCATCATCCATCCCAAAAAATAGGTATCATTAACACTCTAGCAATCAGAGACAAGCGAATCTCAGACGCATCATATTTACCTCAGGAACTTGAACATCTAGTTCAGGGTTAATTTTAAGACCCATACTTATTTAAAAGTGTATAAAACTTGACAAATCTTAGCAATTCTTAAAATGTCAACTATAAAATATTTGGCGATATTTTTCTAAAATTATTTCAATTTCTAAGGATTTCATATAGTTTATATAAAAAAATTGGCGATTTTTAGAGTGAAAAAAGTTTACCCCATCAAAATTGGGCAAAATGGGGCTTCAAAAAATGCAAATTGGCGAATCTTTTTTGGGAAAAAAACATTGAAAATTAGCCCATGGTCTAAATTTCGCCCCTAAAATTATCCTTGATCTAGTTGAGGTCTTCAAAGAAAATGGCTATGAGGAAAAACAAATCCGCAAGACCATTAAGAAGTCACAAGATGAGAAACATACAAAAACAAAGAAGGACGACCTACTTAAAACAATTAGCCTCCCCTACATCCAAGGGACCACAGATAAATTAGCCCGAATCCTTCATAAGCATGGGATTAGGGTCGCTTTCTCTCCACCAAATTCCTTAGGAAAGATTCTAGACCATGCAAAAGACAAGATAGATCTGAGGAAAATGAAAGGGGTTTATTCGGTACCATGTGACTATCACAAACTCTACATTTGAGAGACAGGCCGCTCGATGCACATAAGGCTAAAAGAACATGGTGCAAACATTATTCATGGTAGGACAAGGAATTCATCCCTAGCAGAACACTTGTGAACCTCTAAACACGACGTTTGTATAGAGGATGCACAGGTTATTGCTAGCATTGATAACTTCACGAAGAGAAAAATCTGTGAAGCTATAGGAATAGAAAAACACCCTCACAACCTAAACATGGATGACGGATGGAAATTGAGCAAATCATGGACCCCTATTATCAACCTTATTAAGAAAGAGAACTCATAAGTTTTGGCGTCTTAGTTCCTTCCTTTTTAGGGTTTACCCTCTTATGACTCCTCATCACAACTCGGTACCTTTATAAAGATCCCCTGTAAAACCTCTAATATGGAGAATATCTAATTAATCTAAGTCTTAAAGAAGTTAAACAAAAATTAGCTAATTAAATTAAATTTATATTAATTAAAAGTAAAACTATGAAATAGGTTAAAAAATAAATTATTTTCCATACTTAGATTACAAATTGGTCTAAAGTATGGAGGATTTAAATATAAATTTATTAATTAATTCAAATTATAAAAGGTTGAAAATAAATTGGATTAAGTTAAACCCGGGATTAATATGAAAACCTTTTTCTAAGAAAATCGATTTGCATTTTCGAAAAATACATGACACTTCAAGACTATTTATCAATTAGCCTTTGACCTACCATTAAATTGAGACTCTTTGGTATCTCCTGAAGATGGGTTGTGCTACTCATCCCGAAACGTCGAGGTTCAATCTTCCACACAGATTCTCCAATCCCTTTTCAAACATGAACGTCTGTGAAAACCGCGTGAATGAAATATTAATTATCCCAAACGAAGAGTAAAAGGAGACAAATCTTACCTCATGACCAGTTAATGTGTATAAGTATACTGTCATGAGGCTCATTGCAGTCATCATCTTATTAATTCATAGCAATCATTTGTTTTCAATATATATTTTATATATTTTGCATAATTTACTTGTTAATCGTAAAAAAAGGGATTGTTTCATACACTTGCAAAGCACCTTGCTCTAGAATTTTTTTGAGATTTGGAATATATAAAGGTTGATTTATGTGAAACAAGGAGCATTCTTGGAAATTTGATCACTTTAGATGTAACCATGCTATCACATTGCTACAAAAAATCCTCTAAAATGTGCGTATATGAGATGTGTCGATGAGTAGTTTGCAAAAGATAGGTGATATTACCTGATAAAGAGTTGGAGTATTCCTAACCGCTCTATTACCATGTGAGAAAATGCACGTGATCATAAAATCATAGAAAAATAGGAAACACACACTGATTGACATAGGATATATGTAGTAAAAGTCTCGAAAGGGAAACATCCATGAAGCAAATGGGCAATGTTGAATTATTTCTCTCAATTCTCTTCTTCATGTACAATAAGGACACAGGTCCTTTATTTATAGAGTAAATGCTTGTGTGCAAATTGCTCTTTTATTTCTAGTTCAATAAGCCAACAACTAAAAGAATATCCAAGTTAAGATTACCTAAAATTGGGATCTATCCATGCAATGGATAATTACAAGTTATTTATTATGCATAGTTATTTTATTTGCATGTTCACATAGTTATGCACCAACAAATATCTAAGAAAAATTACTTACCAATTCCAATTTGATCTCACAACTTGACAAGGAACAAAAGGCCCTACTATTAAAATATTTTTTAAAAACATCACAATCATTAAGATGAACATTACACTCCTTAGTAAGATATTATAAAGTACTTGTCTTCCAAGGAACACCTTGTGGGATCCCATCCTCTTCTCCTTAACAACTGGATGGAGGGCGGTTCAAGCATTAGTCACAGTAGCATTTGGTAACTTCTTATAGCTAAACTTGGTCACCCTTGACCATTGAGAAGAGATAGGCCACATTATTGCCTTGAATCAATCATTTTCCTGTCCTCTATACATAATTTTTATATTTATTTCCTTGTTCTTGTGACCTGTGTAAATGCAATTCGCCAGAAACTCACATGTTGTTAGTTAGAAAGTCATGAGAACACTCAAATGCACAACCCCCAAAATAAAAGGTATAAAATGTACAAGTTTCAAGCAGAGATCACGAGCATCATACACCCATATATCCAGGATACCGAGCCCGAAGTATTGGAACCAACTCTCAAGCATATAAAAGAAAGGTTAATAGTTGGAGGAAAATGTCACTCACCCTTATAATGAAAGTAGAGCCTAAAATATTTTTAGTTGAAATAGGATTCCCTTAACCCTAATCCTCTTCTTGAGTAGAGCTCCTCATCTTCTCCAAGTTGGACTTGTTCTCTTCTAGGGTTTGTTGATCCATGCCTTGGCTCCCCTGTGATTTTGAGATATCAACATAGATATCTCTCTTTTTTCCCTCCCCGGTTCTTTTTATTATTCATTATCGTGTGCAATTAGTACATTTGAATTAGATAATTGGTGTTGGATTAACTTACCTTAAGTTAGTTAGGAAAATTACTTTTCAATTTGCTTTATTCATTTGAAATGCTTCTAACAGTTGAGAAAGGTGTATCTTGTCAGAATTGTTAGTAGGTAGCAAGGACAATTTGGTGTTGGAGGATTGCTTGATTAGTCAGTGATGAAGATCAAGAATGGAAGCTTTTGTAAGTTCCCCCCCTTCCCTTTTTACTACATTTCAATTATAAAGAATTTTATTGGGAAAGAATTATAAAGAATTTTATTGGGAAAGAACTATAAAGAATCTATCCTCTTTGTATCGGAGATCTCAACCTTTCATCAAGGACTTAATCCTAGTATAGGAAAAATCCATCAAACATAATCCAAAGGGAATTGAGATATTGTAAAGTACTTAATAATGCACTAAATATAGCATGCAAAGTTAAGCATGTCATACAAGTGGCAATCACTGGATAATCAGATCGATGTTTAATGGAGGAGTATTAACTTCCTCCCATGCCTCTATTCCTCCACATCTTCGCAAATATTATGGCATGGTTTGAAGTTAAGGCAAGGGATAGTGGATTGCTTGCACAAAGGTGGGACATTTTTTAAGTCTTGGCTCTTGTATTGTGATGAATTGTGCTCACAATGACTTATTTATGTGCTTTAGTGCAATAGAAGCTTGGTGAAAACATGTCAAGAGTCTATCATGGCGTGGGGAACTAAGTTTGGAATAAACTTGGGGTGATCTTTGGCCTGTGCATTCAAAGCCATGGTAATATGCGAGGAACCTGCAATAATTAATTAATGAAAATGCACGAGATATCAGAAATAACCGAACTCGAAATCGATTTATTGATCACGGGCCACTTCGAGGGGGAAACCTCCTTTGAGCAAGCTCAATACAAATAACTTCACGGTGCCTTCATAGGCCTCAACTCGCACTTATATACTAAATCTACGCCCAATACTATGGTTCAATACCATGGAACATATAATACTACGGGACGACTTACAAAGCATATGCGTCCAATACTATGGGTAAATACCATAGGCTAATACAAACTATGGATCAACAAATACTACGGGACGACTTACAAAGCATATGCGTCCAACAACAATATACTAACAAAATAAAGAGAAGGGTTGACACGGGTTCTTAACATCCCCTCTCCCTTAGAAAAAGCTTTGTCCTCAAAGCTTTAGATGTGGAAATTGATGCAAAATCTGAAGGAGTGGTTCTCTTGTAGCATCCTCTAGTTGCATTTCGTGCCACTGAATTAATACCGTTGTGATAGATTGAGAGAGAAGTTGACGCCTTTTGAGTTTTAGGGAGGATTGCTTGGAAGGCTGTAGACGAAGAAGAACCATATCACCTGCTTGAAAAGTGCGCTCATAATGGTGTTGATTGGCTTGTTGTTTTAGTCGAATTCTTGCCATGTGAAGATTGTCTTGCAAAATGAGAAGAATTTGATCACGGTTTCAAAGAACCGAGTCAATTTCCTGAACTGGTGAACTGCTGAGGGTGTATGGAAGAAGAATTGGCGGTGCCTGACCATATATTGCTTCATATGGAGTCATTCTAGATGCAACATTGTACCACTGGATCCCTTCAAGGAAATCCATAGAAATAGCTGTCCAAATCCGGGTAGGGATGAGAAAGGGTTTGAGCAATCCTAGAAGGAGTGTCGTTTCACCCTTGTTGACCTGGAAAGTATCACATTCAGCCACCATCTGTTGAATTATCATTTTTAGTCCAGCCATAAGAAATTATATTGTTCCCGCTCATACGTTTTGAGGAACCCAAAGTGCCCTGCTGATGGAGAAGCATGGAGTTAATAGAAGAAATATCCCTGTTGAACAGATTGCAACCAATGTGGAACAAGCATAGAAATAACTGAAAGAGAAATTGGGTCATCAATTGTGCGAGAAAGAGCATCCGCCACTAGACTGTCCTTACCCTTCTTGTAAGTGACGTCAGAGGAAAAACCCATGAGTTTGCTAACCCATTTCAGGTGTGTTGGGGAGGAGACCCGTTGTTCTAGGAAAATTTTCAGACTCTGGTGATCAGTCTTGATGCAGAAATAATTCCCTAATAGGTATGGCTGCCACTTCTCTAGTGCATGCAAAATAGCCATCATTTCCTTCTCAAATGTAGAGGTGGCTACATTCTTACCGGAAAGGTCTCTTGAAGGCGAAAATCCCACTGGTTCAGCAAAGACATCTACTTATCTACCCAAGGGATTAGTGGAGACCGTTGATGGGTGCAGCTGAATGGAATGGAGCTGATCGATGACACCATGTGAATTGTTCTTAAGGATATTTTATAGGCGATATGAACTGATGATGCAGAGAGACCCTAGTTGCAAGCCCATAAATGTGTGTTTTTGCCCATTAACTAAAAACTGCATCCAAATTTCAGTAAAATCCCATAAGATGGGGCCAAGTGTGCGTAACCATTACGCGCCCAAAACTACATCACATTCCTAAGGACAAGGCAAACATCTCAGAGCACAAGTTATAATCTTCCATAGAGACACACACATTGCGACACTTCCCCTTGCAAGGTAAGGTGCCCCCATTAACAATCATGACTTCAAAGTTGGAGCAAGGATGTACAAAACAATTAGCCTGTTTGGCGATCTGAGGGTCAATGAAGTTATGAGTGCTACCAGAATCAATGAGTATTGTAAGAGGGATCTTCTTGAGGTAAACCCTGACCCGCATTGTTTGTGGGGTGGTGACTCCAGCTAAAGCATGGAGAGATATCTCTAGGTGGTCGTTCGAAGACGGAGGGTCAACAGGCGGCTGTTGAATGTCGACCTGATCATCTAGTGTATCTAGAGTTTCTTCACCAAGTTCAGAGGCAGGCAGAGAATCCACATCCAAGAGATAGAGTTGTTTATCAACACATCTATGTCCCCGAGGGAATTTCTCATCACAATTATAACAAATCCCTTTTTCTCTACGTGCCCGCATCTCTGCTTTAGACAAATGCTTGATAGGAGTTGGGCGAGGAGCTGGCGTGATGGGAGGTCGTTGGGAAACCATATATCTTAATGGAACAAAAGTGGATTTGGAGCGTTGTTGGGTTGTGATCTTTTCCTCCGCCAATTTAGCCAATCCTAGGACTTCCATCATTGTGTTGGGACATAACATTTTAACCTTTGAATGGATTTCATCCTTGATACCACTGATAAAACAACTCCTGTAGAATTTATCAGACACTCCTTCTATGTGATTGGTCAGTTTCTCAAATTTTGTCTGATACTCTCTCATAGTGCCAATTTGGCGAAGTTTAGTGAGTGCTCCTGTGAATTCATCAAAAGCACTAGGACCAAATCGTTGCAAAAGGCGTTGGCAAAAATATGTCCATTTTGGCTCGTCATGAGCCTAGATGTACCAACGGTACCATTGAAGGACTTCCTGTTCTAAATGAAAGGATGCAAGTGGAAATTTTTGGACATCAAAAGTATTATGCAGACTGAAATATTGTTCTACCCGGTATATCCATCCAGTCGGATCATTTCCATTGAAGCGAGGAAAATCAAGCTTCGGGCCACGAAAATTGCTGGAAGAAGAGAACTCAGTGTCTGCAGAAGAGCCTGGTTGTCGTTTAGTGTTCATGGTTGAATGCTGAAGATGGAGGCTGAGAAAACTTTCATCCAAATCTTGGAGTTTGGTTCTGAGGGCTGCAAGTTCTTCCTCCATGATTTGTGCTCCTGCGCGGGTGACAACCATAACCAGGAGTTTTTTTTTTGTGAATGGGTAGGAAAACACAAACAAAAGCTTCTTTAGTAAAGGGAAATTTGGATTTGGGAAACATTCCGAGGGGTAATTGGGGTTTGACTACGTTTTGGACACTTTCGAATGGACATGGAAGCATAAAATGAGGATTTCAAAAGCAGGGGGAAAGAATGGGAAAAAATTTCAAAGAGGGACAAAGAAGCAGAAATAGGAAATGAACACTATGGCAAAATTTGAAGGCGATTGGTGAAAATAAAAGAAGTTATGACAAACCCTAAAAATAGACAAATGTGAGATTTCTAGCTTTGGGAAGTGGAATTTGGGATAGGGTCCTCAGGAATGAAATATACAGAATGGAATTTCTGGGATGTCAATCAAGTTTCAAGGGAAAAGGAGTTAAAACAAAGGAGATATGGCGAAAAAACATAATTTTATACCTTTTTTTTTTAAATGGTTTTTTTTTCTTTTTCGAAATGGATCTGCAATGGCGCGGAAGTGATCGGCAACAAATGGATCTGCAACGACGCAAAAGTGATCGGAAACAGGTCTGGATAGATGCAATCTGCGATTTGCAGCTGAAAATAGATATGGACCCCAGGTATGCTCGACTTCCTAGCGGTTCAGGGGATTCACTCGGCCACCAATGTTGTACGATGGCTTGTGTATTGGGGTAGTACCCCTCACTCCACGGCTCAGGTAAAACTAATAACCGCTTTGCCACAAACGACATCTCTTGGTTTACCTCACGTGTGGGAACTATTCAATCAGGTAGGGGTCGTTTCCGTTTTCGCTGGCAGGTCCTCTCAATGGGCTAGCTACTTCGGGTTTTCTATGGTACTCCTCACAATGAGTTTTAGGGCTTATGCCAAAGTACTTCCCATAGTTAAGCGGATAGGGATTATTCCCAGATCCAAACCTGCAACAGACGCGATTTTTTTTTTGGGCATAAATTCCACCCAATGAGCCCAAGAAAGTGCTATGATACCATATGTGAGGAACCTGCAATAATTAATTAATGAAAATGCACGAGATATCATAAATAACATAACTCGAAATCGATTTATTGATCGCGAGCCACTTCGAGGGGGAAACCTCCTTTGAGAAATCTCAATACAAATAACTTCACGGTGCCTTCATTGGCCTCAACACGCACTTATATACTAAATCTATGCCCAATACTAAGGGTCAATACCATGGAACATATAATACTACGAGACGAATTAAAAAGCATATGCGTCCAATACTATGGGTTAATACCATGGGCTAATACAAACTATGGATCAACAAATACTACGGGACAACTTACAAAGCATATGCATCCAACAACAATATACTAACAACATAAATAGAAGGCTTGACACAGGTTTCTAACATAATACCTCTCCTTTCCTTCCTCTATATGATTATGTAGAAAAGGAAAATGAGATAGGCATTGGTGGAATGATGTTAAGGGAGTATTGATACATATCTCATGGCAAATAGATGAGATGCACAAGTGATGGAATATCTCACCCAACACATGGAAAATAAAGCAATGAAGTTGGAGGAATTGGAACAAAGTCTTAAATAATAGGATAAAAGGATGAGCAAGATAATAGTGACCTTGAAATGCATTATAGCCTCATATCAAGCTTTGCAAGAGGCTCATAGTATTTAGTAACCCATCCTCTTGTGTCAATTGGGTCATCTGGGGAAATAGGAGCAGTTGAAGACACTATACATCATGCAAAAGCATAATTTGAAGGACACCAAGAAAGCCCTCAACTATAGGAACCTAAAACAGAAGACATCATCTTGACATATGCACATACTGGGCATTCCATGGCACATAATTAAATACTCTATACATGTTTTTTGTGTTGCATATGGTTAACTACTTATTTTGTTAAGAAGTACAGTTCGAGGTCTTATTAAAGGAAAAAAAATTATAATGCTATAAGGGTTTTTTGAAGGAGATAATAATCTATAGGTTGAGACCTGCAATATTTTTTGTGAACTCCACTGCACATGTAATCTCTTATGTTTGGTTTACCATAAATTTTTATGTATAAAAAATCCTTAACCATTCTTGTAAAAACACACACACACAGAATTGAAAGTATTTTTTTCCCCAAGGAACAACCTCGTCAAAAACCCTTTGAGCACTTCCTCTTTATTCATGGATGGTAAATAGGGTAAACCGTCGACCTTGATTAGGGATCCTAATCCCAAGGGGATCAAGAGAGTTGAACTCGTGAGCTCCCCAACTTCGGGGGGAGATATCTCACGTCTGGCTCATGACTGCTTGAGCTAACCCTCAAGGCACCAAATATAAAAAAAATTATATTGATACGTTAGAATAATTGACATTTGAGTGTATTTCATTTATACTTGTCAACTTTGGTCAATATGGCCAACCATGGTCAATAATGGTCAATATGAGAAACATGGTTAACTACTTACCATAAATGATGATAATCCTCCTCCTCCTTCTCCTCGTCATCGTCTTTACCATGGTCAAAATGGTCAATCATGCTTAATATGGTCAATATCATCAACATCATTGACTATGGTCAATATGGTGAACATGGTTAATCATGCTCAATAAGGTCAAAATTATTTATTATTATTTTCGAATAATACATCCTTAATACTTCGAGTGTCGAGCATCAACCATATATTAATATGTGGGACATTGTGTTGTACTTAATGGCATAGCTTTTCAACCTTCTTAACCACTATCATGAATTCTGCTAAACATTTCAGCCCTTGGGAGGAATTGAACCCTAGCGGGAAGAAAATCACCACCCTCACTTGACCAACTTATTAATCTCCTTCTGTTCATTCTTCTTATTATGTCCCCGACAAGGGACAATATTGTTTTCGCGAAGGCGTATTAGTTCAGCAGGTAAGTTTAATTTTTTTTGTTTAGCCAATGTTTTGATATAGTCTGAGATATATTTTATTTTTGAATTTTTTTTAATTTGTATTTATATGCAGTTTTATTGGTCACATACAGGTAACGTTGGCCTGGGGCTTTGTGCCCCAGGCCCCAGTGGCTAGATTGCATCAACAGCCGTATTGTTGTCTGGAAAGTGCAACATGGTGTGCACAGGTTGTATTATTGGCGGTGGTATGGTGTGTACATGTTGTATTAATGGAGGTGAACTATCACTTGCAACTTCTCTTTTATTGCACGGGTTCCTTAGGCGTTACGACATTGCTGGTGGGTGCCCGCGGGTGTACAAACTGGATTACATATCTCTTTGTTGTCTGCTACTTGTCTAAAAACTATAAATTATTATCATTCTAAGGCAGCATCTGAGGGATCAAAGACGGTTGTTGCTGACCTGGCGGCAGGAGGAATCAATTTGGTTAAATAGTTACCTGGATCAATTTCAAGATCAACAGACCTTGTTGGCGTGGATTTGGCAGGAGGAATCAATTTGGTTAAATAGTTACCTGGATCAATTTCAAGATCAACAGAACTTGTTGGCGTGGATCCCGCAGGAGGAATCAATTTGGTTAAATAGTTACCTGGATCAATTTCAAGATCAACAGACCTTGTTGGCGTGGATCCCTTGCATACTCAACGTGATACGATTTGTACTTTGCCAAGAATTCTATTCATAAATCCCACAACACCACGTTCCGCTTGAACCGGAAAGCCGTGGAAAGACACAAATTTCAATACCAACCTAAGTTTCAAGGAAATCAATGTAATGTCTATACAACCATTGCAGCTCTAATCGTGCGATTCTCGAGACAAACGTTTACGCATCATTGAATATAACATTAAAAAAATGCTTTGTTTTATTATGGTAAATGTATTTTCATCATACTTTATTTTAAAACTGCTTTCTCCACCTTAGTTTTTATGAGAATGAAATCCAAATTGTATTACTTCCAATATTATCCAACTCACCAAAGGAGTAGTGCTTTTATTGAGATTTCTAATTTTAGTTTAAGCCATTTTATTTGTTTACTATGTCATCACTTTTTTTAACATTTTACACTTTCTATCATCTCATCAATTTTGAATATTTGATTTGACTTCTTTTTAAATGAGAAATTCATTTTTAAAAACATCTCAATGTTATAACAAAATTTTATATTTTAATATGATATTAAACATTAAAATTTCTTTTTAACATTTTATATTTTCGATCATAAAATCAAAATTTTGAAAATTTGATTTCATTTTGTTTTAAATAAAATATGCATTTTAAAAAAAGTTGCTATAACAAGATTTTCTATTTTAATATACAACAAGAAAATTCATTTTTTACACCACAAGTTAGCATCACATTTTCAGTTAGCATCACTTGTATTTTCACTTGTATTTTGTGGTGTTAAGGTGGTGGTATTATGAAACGTTATAATTTTGTGATGTTAAAGGTGGTGGTATTAACACCACATACATTAGGTGGTGGTATTAGCAACACTTATATTTTGTGTTGTTAATGTGGTGTTGATGTTTGTTAATATTATTGTAAATTGAGTTTTTCCTCATCTACATTAAGAAAGAGAAAAAATTGAGTGGTTATAAGTCTCCCCTTATATCCTTTCACGAATAGCTAAACAACTATAGGAATTCATAATTCTTAAGAATTTTTCTCATTAAACAATGTTAAAGTTTTAAACAAGCCTTGGTCAGTTATTAGAGAAAATTTCGTCGAATAGACTGCATGAATCAGAAAATAATCTAGCTATTAGTCTCAAAATGCTCAATAGCGCTGTAAGATTGTTTCAACAAGCACATTTAATTCTTGAGAATGTGGCAGTGTCTCATCGTTCCTGCAAAAAAAACCGTATGCTTTTCAAATCAAGTGGTGAGGAATGCCCTTCCCGAGTGTAGGTCGCCACATTCAATTAGTATAAAAGAGTAAGGCAATCAAATCCTCAACTAATTTGTTGCGGTTTAACATTTGTGTAGCTTAGGCTTGCTAGTGAATGTCTATAACCATTAAACTCAATGCCCACTTTATTTATTAGAAATGCTTGATTGGGTGATAGTAGAGGTGGTGCAGTGGGTGATAATCCAACCTATATACATAACTTATCATTACATTATTATTATTATATTCAATTTATCTTCTCTATATATAACTTACTTTAATAATATTAGTTATTTATCATCAAAATTATACTATCAACATACGATGATAGGTAGAAATAGAATATTATTCTTATTCAGGAGAACTTAAACGACACAAGGTTAGAGTGAAATCAAATAAGCTTTAAAAAGAATGTAATAAGACATGGATGCAATCTCTCGTGGTTCTAATATCAATTATTACAAATAAATACCCTGAAATATGCGAGGTTATGAAGAAGATCACTCAACTACGACAACTAGAAGTGCTTCGGGAGTCACAAATTGTGGGGATGACAACAATTGTAAGTTTTGTCATGTTTTTCATAATAAAATAATAGGAACTTTGAAGCAAAATCTAAAGGATCATAATAATTTTTTTATTTCACTAAGTGTTGCAGGGAGCAACGTTGTCTCGAGACGTTCTTAAAAAACTTGGCTCATGGACTAACCATTCAACATCTTATTGTGATTGGTGATCAATATCAGTTATATCTAGTTGTAGTGTTTTATGAACTTGATCGTTGGTATGTATGTGCCTTCTCAGTTTGGATTATGCTTTTTTTTAAAGCTATAATAAAATTTTGTTTTATATTGTTAAATATACAAATGAATTATTTTATTGTTTGTAGTTTTAAAATTACAAATTGATTCAGCTTCCTCAATTATTATCTCAACCATTAATATAATTTTTAATAACTCTTTTATATAAAATGTATTCCAATATGCTAGAAATTAGCATGGGCAATATTCCTTTGTGGCAAAATTTTGGAATATATTGCATACACATCATCCTTGCATAGTGGTAGGTGGAAATAAAGAAACAACTGCCCTTTCAGCACTGCATATATAAGCTCCACAAACAAAGCAAAGCAGGTGGCAATGTTGGGGACATTACCACCTCGTGGCTCTAGTTATTATTGTAACTAGTACTACAATTTATTTATTATGGACACTGTATTAGACATTCTCATTTTCATTACCGTGGACATTTATATAGACTTTTTAATGGACATTCTCGAAAACATTTATTATTAACATTCTTATGGACATTTCCATGAATTTTTTTATGGACATGGTAGTTGTTGTAGTTGACGTCTATCTTGGACGTTATTGTAGATGTAACTCTAAACACAAATTTCAACTCATAAATGTATAGACTTAAGTCCATTGGTTACAAAAGTGTCAATTTTGACAAGGTGTAAGTGTGGGGATCTTTCTTTAACATTTTTGTGGTGGAAACTCATTTAAAATCTTGTAGTGAAGTATTTATCCATTTTCAATATCCATGCTTGAGTGCCTCAACTATTGTTTTGTTTGTAATTGTGTTAGGCTTTAGAATATTCAAGTGTTGATTTCATTTTGCTACCCTCGAGCTCTAGTCAATGTCCTATTATCTTCTTTGCATCATTAGACATCAACCCTTGTAGAATGGTGTCATGTTCACATGCGTCCATAACCATCTCATATTGTGTTGGTAATGCATTTTGTTAGGCATTAATTATGGCTAAGGCCATCACTTATTGCAGTACTAGGCTATGATCAAGGACAACCTAGTCAAATTTGATATATAGGCTCAACAACCCCCTTGGGATACTTTTGTGGGTCCACAATCCCTCTTGGGAGGTTTCCCTACTTGAGTTGTGTATAGATACACAACCTAAATCTCATTTGTAATATCATCTTATGTGATCATGTGGTGATTATTTACTATACGGGCATCATGTTTTATACAAGTGATTAAGCCTATGGGCACTATATCCTTGGCATTCTCTTTTTACATGGTTGCATTTTCTTCTCTCTAGTACATCTTTTGGATAGTTCCAGTACATTTGTTTAGTGTTGATTTCTCCTTTGCTTGTGCATATTTATGAGTTGGTTGTTTGGTTTTGTTCAATCCCCTTATTCTCTTATGATCTCAACATGGTAACTAGTGTGAACCTTTCTCTACCTATTTCACTATCGGTTAGGATTTCTTTTTGGTTAGTAGTGTTGGAATACTTTGTGATTAAACTTTGGCATATGAAAGAATCTCTAAATCAAGGATTTTTGGGGCTATTTTTTCATGCATTATTGTTGGTTGGAAATAGGCACTTTGTTTAGGCTTACTTGTGCACCGTTTTAGGAGATCTTGTCCATAAAATGATGTTCCCACCATTGGGGTTTCTTTGTTTACTTTTATTTTGGGAATTTCCAACTATGGATTCAAGGCTATTGGTTGGTGGTGCCAATGTTATTTGTCACAGTGAAACCAAGGTTTTAGATCACCCTTTTGCTAATTTATTTTAGGAGATTTTCCAACCATAATTTCTAGAGTTTTTTGTCCAGTGGAATTTCCATAAGGGTTGCAAAACCAGGGGTTATAGACTTGTTTTTTCACTATAAGTGATTTGGAGATTATTGCTTAGAGGAATTTCCCAAAGGACCATGGATCTAGAGTTTCTTAATCACATGTTGGGGTTTCCAAGGGTTTTAACCCTTCTTCACAACTCACTTTAGTTATACACTCCAAAAACTATTGGCTAGTGGCATCATACATTATGGTGCATAACAAGGTTTTCTTCAATCACCCTTTTGCTTTAATGTTTCTCTAGGGATATGGTTTTTGTTGAGGCTTGCACTGCCCTAAATACACAGATAATGCACTGTATATTTCTTGGAAGAGTTGATACTAATTCCTTCTTTAGTCCAACAAAGGATAATTTCATTTAAGACATTACAAATGCTTTATATTTGCTAAATCGAGTGACCTCATAATGGTTCTTTGTCGCAATCAAGATGGCTACTTATATTTGGGTAGATTTGATATAGAAGAACTCTATAAGAAATGGTTGGGTGGGTTGAAATGACTAAGGCCAACCCTTCCAAATGTAGCAAATCATTCTAGTAGTTCCAAATCATTTTGGAAGGTTTTAACTATTCCAAACAATGTTAGGCTGTTCTAGTCCATTCTAAAGACAACAATAGCAGTGATGAGGATAGTAGAGAAAATGCAACACATGAAGGAAAACACTTTTGACATCCATTTGATGAACCTCCCATCTCTATGAAGAAAGTATAAATAGAATCGTACATATAGAGTCCATATTGGCAACTCGAGCAAAGGTTTCATTATATTCAATACCTTATTTATGTGAGAAACATTTTACAACAAACCTAGCCTTATATTTGTTAATCTACACAACAAACCATATTTGGTCTTATAAACCCATTCACAACAAACACTATTCTTACCCTTAGATAAAAAACCAATTTCCACACCTAATTATTGGTTAGAGCCTCATGCTTGACAACCATAATTGCTTTCCTCTAGGAAGAGTTTTTAACCTAAGTATAAGGGCTTGTGCTTTTGTTGACCTTAATTAAAAAACACTATATAATCAATTAATATCGACAAAGACCAAATTCATCTTTAGAAAAATAAAAAGTAAAACCCATTTGATGATAAACCTTAGCCTTACTGTTTCTCTTTTAGAAAAAAGAAAAGAAAAAACAACACCCATTTGATCATAAGCTTTAACCTTATTAGTCCTTGCCTTCAGGCTAGCAGGGACTCTATGAATCGGCTTGCCGCCATTTCTATTAATTTGCACAAAAACCAAAACAATTTTTTAACCTTTATCCTAAGTTTTATTTATGATACATTTACAACATGTTTTTTCAACCAATAGAAAACTTTTATTATTTATATTGTTTTTTTAACAGAAGTAAAAAAACTTCTTGCTATTCAAAGGATGAATAAAAGAAGTTACAATAATGCAATAAAATGCAAATGATGCAGTTTTTACAGACATAACAATAGCTCGGAACCTCGACTAGATACCTGATACAATAGGCAGAACATCAAATTGATCTAATAGATCATAAAATTATTGAGCTGATTTGAACTAAACCCCCCAAAAGGAAAAAGAAACAACAAAATTAACCCCGACTGCATGGAAATGGATCAATAAAGCCTCAGACGAGTCTCTTCAATGAGAATCTGATCCTGATAACCACGAAGTTGAGCCTAGCCATCATCCAGTCTCAAACCTGCTTTGGAAAGGAAATCCGCTTTCTCATTGAAATTCCTGGTAATATGAGTGAAATGGACTTCCTCAAACCTCCCAATCAGATTCCTAATATGTCTTTGCCAATGAATTAGAAGTGGAATCTGAAGATGATGATTGCCTCTGAGCCAATTAATAATAGCTGAGGAGTCCCCTGTTAGTTGGAGCGAAGGGAACTCTTTTCTATTGGCTATCACTAAGGCTCCCCAACAGGCAAGAAGTTCTGCACGAGTATTTGTGCCTTCACCGCAACCCAAACTCAGTTCATAATGAAGACCATAATTTGTCAATATAAATACTCCGACACCACAAATGCCACCTTGTTCTGCTCCATCAAAATTTTTATTGTTATGATCACGATAATGCTTACTTTCATATTATGTTTCATGCAAAGATTTAGTAATTGTCATCATGGTTTCTTATCAATTTGCTTATAACTATCAAATTTATTTTGCATATATTAATTTAATAAAACATTACCTATTGGATATTATTTATGGATATCGTGGTTTGATAGTGGTAAATCATTCCTCTAAAATTATATACGAATTTCTATACTTTATATTACATTCAATTAATTAACCAGTTTGGTTGATTACATATTTATCATCTTCTGTTAAAAAAACTTTAACTAACCAATTTCGTTGATTACATATTTATTATCTTAAGTTACCAAAAAACTTTGGGAAAATAGGACTTTGTCTAGGTATTTGGTAAATTTCATGAAATTTGTACCTTGAACCTAATTTACTGCTTATGATATCCACATTTAGATTTTCCACCGTTGCAAATTACCTTGAACATCCCAATCATCGGCGAATCTAGATGAGTTTGGACAATAGCAACGAAGGATAAGTGTGGAGAGCAGGAGCTGAAGGAGTAGGAGGAGGCTCGATTCTATACTCCAATTAACACTCTTTCACAAATTGGGAGTTGGGTTTCAGAGCTTTAAAGTCACCATTCTTCACAAGGAAACCTCTTTTTGTAAGTAAATTTCCTTCCAAGTTTCTTGCCTTCAATGTTTAAGTTTTGTGTTCAAAAGAAGCGTGTTAGGGCATAGGGATTACGTTGCAGGTTCAATTCCTGCCAAGCCTAGGATTTTAGTTGTAGTGAACCCCTTTGCGAATGAAGTTAAGGCAGTTTCGAGACCAGGGTTTAAATGAACCCCTCCTTCCTTTAAATGGGTATCGCCCAAGCAAATGGAACCTTAGTAAATGGAGCTCCGTATATCATTACAGTCTCGGTTGCATAATATTATGTTCTTTTCTGGTTGCTTTGTTGCATGTTTCATATGCTGGGCAAGTGCACAATGGTTGTCCAGAGGATTGAGCCTCTCACTACCGGCTTGCAAATGCCATTCACCTACAAATGTAAAACCTAATTTTGAAAAATAGTAGCTTTCCGAGGAGATTTTAGTTACGTTTTCCGAGCTTACCATTGCTTCCTTCTGTGCTTACCAACAAAGAAAATTTTAAAATGTGTATTTTTTTCCCACTATTATTTATTTATTTTTGTTAGTGAAACGCCCTTTGTTTAGAAGAGAAGGGAAAACGAAACTGTGTCTTGTGGAATACAACAACCATGTAAATGCGGTCCCTTCTTTGCCTTAAAGCAACTCTTTATGCGGTGTTGCACGCCTGCTGGGATTGGAACCTTGGTTATCACAGTAGTTCCCCCTTACAGCTAGACCACAGCCCGACTGTCTTTTTATTGCCCGTATGGGCAAGACAGCTCTCGTGCTGTAGGTTCTTTTAGGAGATTAGAATCTCGGTTCTTGGTTATCAGCGTAGTTACCATATACGAATTTGGATTTAGATCAGAATTCGATATCATTTGGAAAAATTCGTACTGAAAATTCCAGCTTGAAAAAAAATGGGAGTATATATCTCACTAATATGGGAAACCATGCAAAATATTCAAATTTTTGTGGAATATCAAATCATCATCGGCAAGTCCTGAAGTATTTCCAGCAGGCTGCAAGCCAAGAAGTTTTTTGGATGAAAAAACATTTATTTTTGGTATGCTATGTTTTTTTGCGAATTTCAGGACTAAATTAAATGCATGGTGAATTCCTGTGGAAGATGATGATTTTTTTGGAAGGGAAAAGCAATATTTTTTGCATGCTAGTTTATTTTTGTGAATATTGGCATTCCACATTGGACTGCATGACGAATTTTGATTAGGATTCGGATTTAGATTAAGTCAACGATCCATTGACTGAATTGAATCCAAAATGACATGAACATTTGACCAAATTACACTCGTATGGAAAGGGCCAATTCGGCCAAATTCTGCAACTATGGTTATCAGTATGTGCAGCTGTATGGATTTATGCCAGGAATAATGACATCGCATCCACAAGATGAGGACCTCGTTGACAATAAGAGGTTGAGCAATGGCTTACTGTTGAGATCAGCTGAGGATGGCGCTGGAGTAAAAAATAACAAGAACTCTGCCCTTGGAGTAAAATAATAACAGGAACCCTTTCTTCACGAGGTTTTGCTTGTAGCTCTGGACTAACAGCAATGCTTTAAGGTGCTGGTAGTTCAGGAATTGAAATGGTTAGCAGGTATCAAAATGCTTAGAAGCTTTTAACATTTAACTCTGGCTTCATCTAACGTGTCAGTCTTTTCCATAGTGTTAAGTTTTATAGACCATTGATCACAGCTCATGCAGCTTTGATCATCTTTATAGAATCGACTATATTGTCTGTAATTTAATCTAGTTTCCAACTCGATGATAGAAATTTTGTCTGCTAATAATCTTTTCTTTCGGCAGATGTCTGCTATTAACCTATGCCTAGTGGGCCTGTAATTGAGCAGCAAAACTATTCACTCAAGAACTTCTTGTAGCATGTAGAAGCATAGAACTATGGCAATCTCTCATTTCTTGTTTCTAAAAGTAGGAAGTCTGAGAATGAATCTGCAAAGAAAAGGGCTTGCATAATGGTCCCTTTACTGAGGAAAATCTTATATGTCCTTAATAATGTGTATGTGCTCAATCTTTCCACTCAAGAAACTTTCTTTCCAAAATTGGTGTAGATGCATAATGTATCCTTCTCCTTGTGAAAGATGGCTTCAAAGGCTATGACTACACAGCAACTAGACAAGCTTCATTGATATAATGTGGTACGAATTGCCCCTTAGTGAAGAATATTATGAACTAACCAAATTTTCCAGGAAGATGCCTAGTAATAATTCCCCTTTAGGCTACTCTTATCGGTTATTATGATGGGCTTCCTCGTATCGAGAGCCCTACCAATATGATAGATTATATCCTTCTTTATATTCATATGTTCTTTCTCACAATGAACTTCTTAAAGCAAAAATGTTGTCTTGGCCCTTCACAATTGGGATTGAGTTTTTGCTAGTGAACAAAACTTTTGTGCTCTCACATGTAAGCAATACCTCCGACAACCATATAAAATTGGTGCTTCATGGTTAATACAGGCACCAATGAAAAGATTCAAGTCTTCAAGTTCAATTTTAGTCTGTAGAAAATGTACACTCTCTCTATACTCTTTAGTTTGCTTCAAGTGGTTTAGCATACTTTATTATGAATTTAATTCACCACTATTGATATCCCATATTGCACACAAGATTAGAATTCAAACAAGCTTTATTTATAAGCCTTGTCACAAATTAGATGATGCCAAGGTTGGGGTGACTGTGTGGCAAGTTGACCTTAAAGTTCTAAAATTGCAAAAGTTCAACTTAGGAGCTACATAAACAAGTTTGCATAAACCTTGGAAAGAAATCCTACATTCTCATTTCTGGAGCTATTTCAACGAGCATATTTTTGTAGAGAAGCTATGCGCACTTGTAGTAAAGAAATCACTTTCTTATTGTTCTTTATCGACTTGGATTTAGCGATATTTTCTTCTTCATTATGATTTCTACTTATTCATTCATTTTGTGTGCATCTAAGTTGCAGCAATGCCCTACCCCTTTGTATTCGTGCCCCAAGATGTTTAAGGTATGAATACATATATGAAATGTGTTTGAAAGGTCCTGAAAATTTTGGGTGACATTTCACCATTTGGAAACTTGGCTTGAAACGTCCCTTGAAACATTTCAAACCAGTTTCACGATTTGGAGACATTGTCCAAAATGTTTCAAGTGCGTTCACCCTTGTAGCTACTTGTTTCAGGCCTGAAAATGTTGTTTGGATTTGTTAAAGTTAATGTTGATATTTACCTTTACGTATATTTTACTTTCATTAAATTTAATTTTAATATTAAAAATTAAAGTGGGATGCTCATTTCAAGATGTCTGGTGATGGAATCAAACCCATTGGACCTCACATGAAGAATATAGAAATAAGAGTGTTTTTCCTCTTTTAGCACACTTAACAACTTTTCAACATTCTAACATTTATGGAACTGTTTCCACCCTCCAGGAAACTCGTTCTCGAGGTTCCCATGTTCCAGGGAGCTTTGGAATGGGTATGAAACATTCCAATTTCTGTGGGAACGGTTCTGAGAGCCTGGGGATGTGGTGGGAACGTTGCAGCCAAAATATCAGGGACTTGGAATCTCCATTATTGAAGTTTCGGTGTGTGGGAACCTCTACAAGTTCTCTACAATGGGAACGTCTAGACACTCCTCGTCGAGTATGAATGACCACAGGTTCCCAAGCCAGAGCCCCCCCCCCCAAAATGTGCTTTTCTCATGAATTAACGTGCCCATCTCTCCAACTAAAACCCTAATCGCCCTTCAATAAATTAATAATACACAACACAAGTCAATTTCTTTCTTCTTTGATTTGTTTGAGCAACCAAAGCTGATTTTGAGAGAGGTAGGGATAGTCCGTGGCTTCAAATTTCTGCATTGTGACTCAGAGAGGTTGATTGAGGGGCTTCAGAAGCACAGGGCAGCAAGCTACAGCAGAGATAAATTCAAATTGTGAAGCTTAAGCATCAACAATTCACCATTTTTAATTTTACTTTAGTCTAGTACAATTGTTTTTCTTGCTGCTTGAGACTATTGGCCGAATTATAGTTGTGCTCTTGCTCCGTTGATTTATTATTAATGTTTGTTATTGGAAGCTCTAATAATATTATGTAGACACAATGACCGATACATCATTTCCTTGTGTTCATGCGATGGTAATAACACTAGAATGATAGTCTGGAAAAACACTTTCTAAACTATTGTTTAAAGTCTGCTGTCAAACAACTCTGTAAAATATGCCCTTGGTATGGCTTTTTGGCAGTGGATGATTGATGTATGGAGGAACAAAATCAAGTTGCTGTTTACTGTTTAGTGTTTACTAGTTTACATACTTCTTGAGGTTTCACATTTGTAACTTTGTTATAGGCCTGAATGATTGTTTGTGTGGCTTAGGGTATGAATTAGTTTGACTGTTGGTTCTCTTTGTAAGGACTGGTCCTATTTTATTTTTTATTTTTTCATTTGTTATATATATATATTTTTAAATATATCTTGTTACTGTTCCTGATCTGCGGTTTCCTGCAAATTTGGGAGCAACTTGTAGCTGCATCTGTTACTTGTATCCATGTTCCCATGTACCCGCGTTCTGGAAACTCATGCAACATAGCATATACCTTTTACCCTACAGCACTAGAATTGGGAAATTCATTTGCAAAAATAGTGTAAAGTTTTCTTCCATTCCACCATCTACCACTCAACCATGGATCTTGTTCAATTTTTTTTTGTGCCAGATGGTGAAGTTGGAAGCTAAGTGTAACTCATATTGATCCATAAACGTGGGACTTATAGCGCTCATTGTTGAATTTTCATCAAGTTAGGGTTATGTACAGAAAATAACAATTCATCATACTTTAATGCAGAAAATACATTTAATAAACATTGAATATTAAATAGTGCAGTAGTAAAATCTATCATAACATAATTTTCATATCTTTCAACTTCACACCTTTAGCACTCTCAGGTTGGTCACTGTGTTAAAGTACTTTTAACACTACCAGTTAGGTCACTGTGCTAAATTAATCTCCAGCAACATGTAGCGTAGAATAACTAATTTAACCACATAATAATAAAAGAGATACGGTTGAAAATACTTACTTGTGTGTGGGACCCTTCCTATAAGAATACTCAGAAGAGTTACTTACTTTCAATAAAGACTGTGCCTCAGAGAGGCCAGTCAAATCTGGAAACTACCAGACCCTACAAGAGGGTAGTACAAACCAGAGAGAGAGAGATGACAGGGCTAAGGTACAGTCAATCAAAAGTGGTCAAAGATAATCAAAAACACATTGGCAGTACCAAGACTCAATATAGAAAAAAATCTGATCCAAAACTCAGCACAAGATGTAACCCAACAAAATCATAACACAGGAAATCTGATCTTAAATACCAAAACAAGTCTCAGCAGACTGAAACAGATTTAGGGCACTTCATAAAACAAAGAGCAGCCAATCAGGATACTCCAACAACCATGCTTAGATCAGACTTAAAGATAGCTGGTTGAGAACAGATCAGATCTCAGGCCTTACGGCCTCAACTAGAGTAGATCTCAGACCTCACGGCCTCCACAAGAATTTCAACCAACAAACTAAAAAGCAGACCTCAAGGTCTTAGCAGTCAAATCTAGAGCTTAGGGTCACGACCTCCAAAAGGAAACAAGTAGAGAGAAGATCAGATCTCTTACAAGGTAATTCGGACCTGTGGGAAAGCTCAATGAGCAGACCAATGTTCATCACAACCTCAACCAAGTAGTCATCAAGTAGATCGAAACTCTACACAAGTAGGTCAAACTCCACAAGCTCATGAGTTAGCAAAAAGAAAGGCTCATGGTTAGGTTACAGCTGTCATGGTATTCACAAGTCAGTAAAAAACAAAGAATCAAAGATCAAACCCTGGATACATAAAAACCTTCACCAATATCAAATAACAGATCTGAAATTGTTCAGCAGGTGTGCAGTCCTCAAACTTGGGTGAGCAGAAAAATCTTGACGTCAAGCAGAGCAGGGATAGAAGATTTTATTTTGCACTCTTTGAATGAGGAACAAGGGTCTTCAATAAATAGGATTTGGATCATTAAAATAATCCAATAAATTAGGATTCCATAGAATTAGGAAAGATGTCAGAAGATAAAAAAAATAAAAAAAATAAAAATATATATATATATATATATATATAAAATAAAAAATAAAAAATATAAATATAAATAAAAAATAAAATAAAAGATAACAAAAATAAAAATGTAAAAATAAAAGAATAAATATAAACTATGGTCATGTACCAAATAAGTGGGTACAAGACTAATAACCAAGGGTATGTTCCAAAAGTGGACAAGTACCCATAAGACCAAAACAACAAGGGTGGTATAAATAGAAGGTGGGTCCATGACACCATAAATCAAAGACAGGGTACCACAAGACTTAATAAACAACAAGGTACCAGGACCAAAAGTAAATCACCCAAGGTGGAAAGGTACAACCAGTCATCTCTCTCTCAAATGTACAAATGTTCCATATAACCTGAAAGTTTATCATCATTGTATAAGGAAGGGTTCACACAGATGATGTGATCATGTGGTCCTCTCAACTGCTCCTTAGGTCAAATGTTAGTAGCTTCCACAAGGGGTGGCCAGTCCCTTGAGAAGACCAACCAACTCATCCATCTCGAAGACCTAGGAGAAGAGGACATCACACATCATAATCTTGGTAACTGACCAAGTGCCTCCATTCTCAAGGAATGGCTTCTCAGCCCGAGGCTGAGCCTCAGTCCTAGACTGGGACATGTTGATCAACCATCTGGTCCATGACCAGGTTCTCCATTCTCCCAGAGAATGGTCCTCAGCCTCAAGCTGAGCATTCAGTCCTAGACTGAATGTTGATCAACCATCTGCAGGACCTAGGATGTCTCTGTCTCAACCTACAGGATCTGCTTGGTCCTCGTGACCAAGAAACTGTTTGGTCCCAGACTAAAATACCCTAGAGACAAATAGGGGCCCTAGCTACATGCTAGGGACTTTGCCATGGCATCCATCTGCTTGGTCCTCGACCAAGAACCCCAGGAGACAGCTGGGGGCCCTAGGGTACCTTCTAGGGTCTTACTCATTACTTTGCTTGGTTAACTTGACCAGGAACCCTAGTTAACTGACTAGGGTACCATTCTCTCTGAGAATGGGTCTCGCAGCTGCACTAAGAAATTAACACTCATGTCTCACTAACATGGATCTTTTGCAAAAATGAAATTTGGTCTCTGTTAACTCTGTTTAGAATCGATTATGTTAACAACCTATTTGCATGGGTGGTATCCAGGGGGTAAATTCTGGGGGGCATTTTCAAACCAGCAGCAAGGAAGAGGGAGCAAAGGGGGTTTCTAAGTACTTCTTGGCAAATTTTTGGGCCAGACAATTCTGGGCATCACTCTCGGCCCTGGTACTTTCCACCTGACAGACATCAAAAGGTTGCTTCGGCAGTTTCTCCACCTCGTCACTTGAAGCTTCTCCACATGCAAAGGAAGTCACATTTTGAAAAGGAATGTATATCTGATCCTTTATCAGCAGTTTCTTGGAGAATTTTTGGGCCTGGTTTACCATCATAATAGCAATATATACAGCAGTTCTGAGCATTTTAAAGAAGTCCAGGCAGGAAGTCATAACTCTGGGCATGCGTAGAATAGGAGACAGCTGAGACAATTTTGGAAATGAATATCAGTTCTGGACATTGTAACTGCAGTGAAGATAACTTGTATGTTTTGGCACACAGTAAATAGTTAAACCCTACGGTCATCACCGATGTTCAGTGGTCATTCAATAGTTTTGAAGCATACCCTAGCAAAACAAATACACAGTGCAGCTAGCAGTGGTAATCTAGATGAATTTGTGGTAAGTTTCAACCTACAGCTTGGTGTACCTACTTTAATCTGTTTGCAGCCTTGATCCGATGAGTTGGAGATGGTGTCGAAGCTGCCACTTTCCAGAGTGCTTCATGAAGAAAAATACGCTCAGGGGAATAATAAAACGTTGAATGGAAGCTTTTTTGGCAGAATCTTGAAGCTGGCCTATGCATATGAAGCCAGGGGCAGAACCATTGCCCATTGAGTGTTTTTGTTACAGTTAAGGGCTTGATATCCTCTGTAGATTTAGTGGCAATTGATGACAATAATAACAACTACGAGCTTCACCCCGATAGAAACAGTTACGGTTTCTTTAAAGGTTTGGCCCAGAGTAAATCATTATACAGAGAGACGGTCCACGATCCGAGTTTCTGTAGAACAGATTTGGAATTTCGCTCCTTTTTGGGTGACATGACTGTCAAAGTTTGAAGAGATACAATCAGGAGATATATCCAAGGCTTCTGTTGGAGCTTGTTTCGGAATGTTCGCTGCATATGCATGAAGCTGCCGTCATATTGCCATGAAACCGAGACATTGTTGGAGCTAGAACATTGGCCGTATGGAAGGGGATCCATTCCTTTTGGGCATGTGGCACGACTGGTCATTCCCACAGCATAACAATTAAATTGTGGAGCCGAATCTAGGTCAATTACATGGCTGGGCTATTTTTTTTTCCATCACAGAGATGGTCGTAGGTTGACCATTTATGGGCTGAGTTCCTTGTGAATTAACTATGGAAACAGTGGAGGGGCCGTTATATGTTATATGGCGTGGTCTCCTGTAGTACATGTGCCCACATGTCTTCCTTTATTTATATTGAGGAGCCAAACCAATATGCAAGTAGGTTCACTTTCCTAGTGGCCACTCATCAAGGTTTCATTCCTTGTTTTGTGGAGTAGTGTGGAGCTGGTCCAAGCCGACATTTACGGGTTGAGTTGCAAGTAAATGTGGGCCACTATTGAAGACATTTATTACATATTATGGGTGGTTTGTCCAACCTTAAAGGAGTTTGTTATAATCAATGTTCCCCTAAGTTTCCGGGATGCGGAAGCGGGGAAACACACATTTGGGACGCATGGAGACCACCCCCAAATTTAAGGGAAATTGGGGGGGGATGGGGGGACATTTCTAAAATTATAAAAATAAAATAAAATACCAAAAATAATAATTCATTTGATGTATATTCATGATTGTGCAATGTAAATACTAAATATATTGATTTATTTTCTAAGTAGTACCAAGTAGGGATTGTAAAAAGTGAAAATAATGGAAAAACATTAAAAACACAATTCTCAGGGGCATGGGGGGGCACGTTTCGCTAGGAGTCTCCACTTCCCCAGGACGCAGGAAATGCGGGAAACGCGTCCCCAACCTGTGGGACGCATCCCCGTAGAACATTGGTTATAAGGTCCCATTTTATGTGGAGGTTAGTTGGCACATTCATTCTTGAATTATGGACCCGAAATTGCCCAATGCTTTATTTATTATTGGATCCATTTTCTTTGGAGTTATTTGGAAAAAGGGGGTTATAATATTTTATTGAGAAAATGTAGTGGTCCTAACCACTTTTTGGGATCTTTTGGAGTAGGTCCCCTTTTTTTGGACCCTTAATGTCTCTTATGCGTTGTAATTGTGGCTTTGACCACTTTTATGCTTTTATTAGGAGTTTGTTATTTTTAGAGGAGTTGGTTGTTATTTGCCCCACCCTAGGCTAGATCTAGGAAATAAATATTATTTTATTGCAAGAGTGAAGTTGAACTACAATCTATATAAGGGTTGGCTCTCTCATTCATTTGTCATGGTTGGATGGGGAGGTCTTTCTCTCTTGGAGCCTATTGTTGTATCTTTTTATGGAGCAATTGAAGTATAAGGGTTTTCTTCTCCATTTGTAAGTGGTTTCTGGTTCTTATCTTTTATGTTGCAAAGTGGTATGTGGATTAACTAGAACTTGTTATTAGGGCCATAGAAGGGTAGTCTTGTCACATTGGAAGGATTGTGAGAGAGTTTTCCTCCATCCTTTGTTGTTTTATTCATGAATACTCCATGGTTCCCAATCATCATTAGAGTAAGAATGTGCAACAAATCATTGTATAGGGAACACTTTATTAATATAGTTTTTAGTTGGCACCATAAGGAAGCTCCTAGTATTTTCCACAATTATGATGTAATATTAACGTTAGGGTTTGTTGGTTGGCACTGCAAGGGCTCTAGCTATCCCTAACCTTTTCAAGAACTACCCGTTTTCATTTGTTTTGTTCGCTCGACTCCATTTCCCTGAGATTGGCACTAGTCTTTAAAACCCTTCCATCACCTATACTACTACGAAGACCTCAAGTTTTGCTAGGGCTATATTTTCAAATCACCATTGTGCCGTCATTGCCATAGCCTAGCAATCCTATCTAGGGAAGCCCCCCTTGAGTTGGAGAAGAGCCAATCGGAAGTTCAGGGAGGTAGTTATCGAGGTGACAGTGGGTAACACCTAAGTCATAGGGTTCGCCGAACTTGAACCTTGAGGTTCGAAGTTTGGCGAACCTCAAAAAAATTTAGAAGTTCGTTCAGGTTCGAGTTCGAATTTTCAAGGGTTTTTTTTGAAATTTTGTTTCAGAAAACCGCAATTGAAAATCGACTCTGCAAACGATTCCGGTCCGAGCTTAAGTCTCGACCCGCGGACAGCATTCAATATAGAGACAAGCGCTAGAACCCACGAACCAATTCGTTCCAAAATGAGGACAATTGTCGAACCCTTACCCGCGAACCAGTTCTTGTCCGAAAATGTCGGATGGTGTGACTCTAAAACTTAAAAGGGGCAACGGTGTGGTGGACCACGGTGTCCGTGTTACCGGCAGCTCAAAATAGCTTTGCGGACTCTTCCATTCCACTTAGAGTTTGTGGCAGTCGGCTTAATTTAAAAATATAAATTTACCCATATTAAATAAAAATCGTGTTTTTAATCTTTTCTTTGTAATCTTGGTTGGAAACTCATAATAAATTTATGAACATAAGAGCTTTGTTGAAGTTTTTTTAAATATTATTAAAATCAAACTTTACTCTATTAATATTACAATAGTAAATACTACCTTAATAATAAATTTACGAATTATAAATAAATTTGTTCTAAGTTTTTTTTAAATATTATTAAAATGAAACTTTACTCTATTAATATTAATTTAGTAAATACTAACTTAATGCCAAGTATATGACAATGGATATTCTTTTAAATTTTGAAGTTTGAAGAATCTATTCTATTTTTTTGTACAATTTGCAATTCCATAATACAGTATACATATATATTATTTTTTTGAAAAATGTATATAGACGAACCTATGCCGAACCCCATCCGAACCTCACCCAAAATTCGAACCCGAATCGAACTTGAAGGTCGCCGAACGCGAAGACGAACTTGAACCTTGTGACTTAGGGTAACACCTCTGTTGAATTTTTGTCAAGTTAGGATTTTGTACAGAAAAATAACAAATCATCATATTCTAATGCAGAAAATACATTTAATGAACATTTACAAATATCGAATATTAAATAGTGCAGTAGTAAAAACTATCATAACATAAATTTCATGTCTTTAGCACTCTCAGGTCACTGTGTTAAAGTACTTTTAACACTACCCATTAGGTCATTGTGCTAAGTTAATCTTCAGCAGCATGTAACGTAGAATAACTAAATTTAACCACATAATAATAAAAGAGAAGATACTTACTTGTGTGTGGGACCCTTCCTATAAAATACTCAGAAGAGTTACTTACTTTCAGTAAACACTGTGCCTCAGAGAGGCCAGTCAAATCTGGAAACTATCAGACCCTACAAGAGGGTAGTACAAACCAGAGAGAGAGAGATGACAGGTTGAGATAAAACCAAATAGTCAATGACAGTTAGAAACACAGTGATAATCACAATCAAGACCAACATAATAAATGTCCAAGCTGTCCATACAAACTGAGGCCCTCACAAATGAACAGTCAACAAGCAGATGAAGTGACAGTACCAAACAAGACTCAACACAAAGAAGCTTTAACCCCAAACATTAAAAAGCCTCAAACAAGTAGCACAAGGGCTCAGGCCACAGTTACATAGAATAAATCTCAGCATATAGATCGAGTCTCAATAATATAGATCTGGTCAATGTCAAGTCTCAGCAGTACAGATTTGATCACAGGTAGGTCTTAACATAAACAAATAACACAAGGCTCAGACCAAACTATTCACACAACCTGTGGCCTTCACAAATGACTATCAACAGGCAGATCTAGGTCAAAGGAGCTCACGGCCTTCACTGGTGTGCACACAGCAGGGTAGATCAAACCCTATGGCCTCACGGCCTCCACAATTTTGTCACCAGCAGACTGGATTAGATCCTCAGGCCTCACGGCCTCCACAAATGAGCAACCAGCAGGAAGATCGAGGACTAAATAGGCCTCACGGTTGGGTTTTAGGGTCACAGCCTTCCCAACAGGCAGATATATAGCAGATCGGACCTCAATAGAAGCATATCGGATCCTATAGCAGCAGATCAAAAAAAAAACAACAGCAGAAATGTCCTACAAAGAAATCACGGGTTGCATGACTAGGCATAATAACTTCTTCTCAAGCCCGTGGTTCAAGTAAACAGCAGCATATAAGCTTTAATGTCAGCCCTAACAAATTATCCAAACCAGATCTGAGATGAAGGGTAGACTTCAGCAGGTAGTTGGCCTTCATAACAAATTGTGAAGGTGCAGCAAACAGACTCTAAACCCTTGACGTCAAAACAGAATAAAGGACAGAGCTGAGATGTGTATTGTATATTAATTGATAAACAAAAGACCTTTATTTATAGGATAATAGGATTATTAAAATAATCCTTTAAATTAGGAAACCATAGAATTAGGAAAAATTAAAAGATAAAAAATAATAAAATATTATTTCATTAAATTAGGGAGAGGTCACTTTAAAATAAAATAAAAGATAAAAATAAATAAAAATAATAAAGGATAAAAGTAAATAAAAATAATAAAAAATAAAAATAAAAATATAAAATATATAAAAATAAAAATAAATAAAAGGTAAAAATAAATAAAAATAATAAAAGATAAAAATAAAAATATAAAATAAATAAATAAAAGAACCTCAGAAAGTGGTCAAACATCTAAAGTACCCATAAGATCAAAAACAATAAGAGTGGTATAAATAAAAGGTGGGTCAATGACCCTAATTACCACAAATCAAAGATAGGGTACCACAACACTAAAAGACCAAAAGTAAATCACCCAAGGTGGAAAGGTTCAACCAGTCATCTCTCTCTCAAATGTACAAAAGTTCCATATACTACTGAAAGTACATCATCATTGTATAAGGAAGGGTTCACACAGATGATGTGATCATGTGGTCCTCTCAACTGCTCCTTAGGTCAAATGTTAGTAGCTTCCATAAGGGGTGGCCAGTCCCTTGGGAAGACCAACCAACTCATCCATCTCGAAGACCTAGGAGACGAGGGCATCACACATCATAATCTTGGTAACTGACCAAGTGCCTCCATTCTCAAGGAATGGCTTCTCAGCCCAAGGCTGAGCCTCAGTCGTAGACTGGGACATGTTGATCAACCATCTGGTCCATGACTAGGTTCTCCATTCTCCCAGAGAATGGTCCTCAGCCTCAAGCTGAGCATTCAGTCCTAGACTGAATGTTGATCAACCTTCTGGAGGACCTAGGAAGTCTCTGTCTCAACCTGCAGGATCTGCTTGGTCATCATGACCAAGAAACCGTCTGGTTCTAGACCAGAATACCCTAGAGACAAATAAGGGCCCTAGCCACATGCTAGGGACTTTGCCATGGCATCCATCTGCTTGGTCCTCGACCAAGAACCCCAGGAGACAGCTGGGGGCCCTAGGGTACCTTCTAGGGTCTTACACATTACTCTGCCTGGTTAACTTGACCAGGAACCCTAGTTAACTGACTAGGGTACCATTCTCTCTGAGAATGGGTCTCGCAGCTGCACTGAAAAATTAACAACCTCTAGGTTGTAGTTGGGCTAGCTGTGTTCTTTGGGGCTTTAAATTTACTTACTAGTTCAAGCTGTAACAGTTTACAAGACCTCTATTCTTGATGCACCTTTGATTGCAAACTTCTCTTACAAGTTTTCAGCTCGTTATTGCTTAGCATGCATGTAATGCCAAGGCAATTACCAATCAACACTCTTTACATGAATGGCTGTGGCTCAAGAGTGTTATGCTAGTCCAGTTGTCCAAGCATGCCTACAGAACAAAGTCACAAGTCTATCCACTGTCATTCAAACATGCTTTGGCAATATGCGACATGTATATCAACCCACCAATTCGCGAACTATCAACATTGTCTTTGATGGACTCTTGGATGGAAAATAAGGTAATGGAAATATGCTCTTGCTCTGAGTTGGGGCATCCAATTGCCAACACCACTCCAGCAACAAAGGGATACAATTCTCAATATATACAAACAATGCTTTGCTCAATGGCCATGCTTCTCAACACTTTATTGACAAGGAGTAGGCACACAGCTTACTCCAACACTACCACAGATGTTACCCAATGTTGAGATCAATATACAATGCACACTTAGGCCAACGATTATTGGTGATATGTTCTCAATTTTACATATAGGAGCTATGTTTCAATGCTCTCAAGGGAGAAAAACGTTTTAGTGGCAATGCTATATCAGTTCGACAACAACTATAATGGATTACTCTAGCATATGTAAAGATGTCAATCCCAAAACATTAAAATAGAACTCTCCAGCATTAACGATGTCATTCCCATTGAAAGAAATAAATTGTTCCAACAATGAATAAGAAAGGGAATGTTTTGATCAATAGTAACGTTACCTAGAATTGACAGGTATGCATTCAAATGCAGAGAGAAATCAAAATTGGAGACTTCTCATAAACTATATCAAACATCACTCACATATTTTAATTGTCCAGTGGAGAAGACAAATGGAACAATCCAACTGTTACAGACTGTTCTATTAAACGATTTACCACAAGAAACATACTAAATGAGATGTTGGGAGGTTGAACCTTACATTGGAGGGATTGCTGACATTTAGGGAAGTGAGGGAGATGAAATGATTAGTGAAGTATACTGTACACTGCTTCCAAACAATGGCAACTGTCTGAAAACAAAATAGTTGCCAAGTTCAAGGATTGAAAATTAGCAATTGGTTGAAGGAAGGTAACGGCTTTGCAACCATAGCTGCCGATCCCTTTTTAAGCAAGGGAAAGTATGGTTTGGGTTATCTGAACGTTATGGTAATGATTTCTAAATACGTGGTCCACCCAAGGGGATAAAGAAAAATGGTATTGTCTATATAACCCAACAAGTAGTGACAGAACCACTCAAGGCATTGGGAAAATGTGTTGCAGGTTCATTAAACAAAATACCTCAAGTTGGGTCCACTGGGTGTGCAACACATACTTGTGAAGTGGTGGCTTTATTGAGTGAGTAAATGCACCAACTATTGTATAATTGAGAGAGGGCGTTGTAGATTCAACCATTTAATTGCAATGTTGCATGAGTATGGATTTTAATGGGAATCTGTGCATTATTTCATAATTGAAGAAAGCCATTATTTCATAATTGAAGAAAGTAACAGAGTCCTAGCATACATACAACAAGGAATTCACACAACAATTGAAAGTTTTAAACACACATAAGACAAATATTTTACCAAGGAAACCCAAATGGAAAAACTAACTTCGAATGGTTGTTTAGTCTTTATTTGTGACAATTTGCAGGGTTACAAATTACAATGCAAACTTATGGCTCTCTAGGCCAGGAAACATTTCACACGGTCAATTTATTTTTTCCTTCTCTTCTCTTGGCCAAAAGACCCTTTGTGAATCAAATTTCAAGAAAATATGGGCAGCGCTGGGGGTAATGGAAGGCCAAGCATTCTTTTCCTTCCATTCCCCAGCTCTCGGCTCTCCTATTTCATTTCTTTTCATTTATGGTCTTTTTTCCTTTCATTTTTTCATTTAATTTTTTAATGCTTGCATTATCTTTTCTTTTTCTTCAACCCTCAATTTTTGTCAAATTCTTGTGTGTACAGAGCTTTACAAACCATTTTGTGTTTCTTGAGGATTCGTTTTGGATCACATGTTGTTATTTGGCCTATGTTGGAGGAAACACCCTAACCGCCCAACATTTCAAGCCTCTGAAATGCTAGGAAATGTGGAAACATGTACCAAACGTGCTGGAAATGTCATGAAATGTTTCCCTTCGAGTTTCATGATTTGGAAATATCAGGAGAAACATCATGTGGTGTTTTGGGCGTGTTTCGCCTCCTAAAGCCCCCATTTTGGCCTCCAAAAAGTGTGTTTTGGCTAGGCAAATGAATTGGGACCCACCCAAACATCTAAACTCGCTATTAAATGGAAACCTTTGATAATGACACATAGATACTAATTTGACTTTAATGACAATAGAAAAAAAGAAAGGAAACTTTAGAAATTATATTCTTTCTTGTAAGATAATGTCACTGCTATTTCTAAAAAAAACTAATTTTTGAAATAATTATGTTTTACGTATTTTTAATAATGTTTTTCCATGTCCAAATTTTGGGGGGTTTTGTTTCTAGTGTGTACTGGTTTCATAAACTCATATCCATTTTTCTATATTGTGCACTTAGATTTAGGCACATATAGTCTAATCTATAAGGCTGATTTTAGATTTTGCATAAATGTAATCATGTGGGAGTTAATATACACAATTTTTTTATTAAATTGTTGTTTATGTCTATCATTCTAATTTTCCTGAGAGTTAATTTATACACGGATTTTCTGTTAATTTGTCATTTATGTTCATCATTCTAATTTCTAAAAAAGCTAATATTTGAAATATTTATATTTTACATATTTTTAATACTGTGTTTTTCCATTTCCAAATTTTGGGGGTACTGTTTCTAGTGTGTACTGCTTTCATAAACTCATACCCATTTTTCCATATTGTGCAACCTAGATTTAGGCACATATAGTCTAATCTATATGTCTGATTTTAGATTTTGCATAATGTAATCATGTGGGGGTTAATATAAACACAAATTTTATATTAAATTGTTGTTTGTCTATCGTTCTAATTTTCCCGAGAGTTAATTTATACACAAGTTTTCTATTAATTTGTCATTTGTGTTTATCATTCTAATTTTCTTGATCATTTTCATTCTACTTTTCTTGACAATTTGATATATAAAACAATCTATTTTTGAATTAGTTATATTTATATATTTTTAAATTTCTCCATTTCTTCCTTTCCTAAAATTTTGGGGGGTCATGTTTCCATGGCATGTGGATGGTTGTTTTCTACAAGGGTAACTGCAAAAGTTGGAGTTATGTCTTCTTTTCTACGAAGAATATAATTTATATCTATTGCCTAGACAACAATTTGTTGTTTACCTTGCCTGGATGCGGGTGCCTGTGGTGAAAGGGTTGATGAGGAATGAGGGATGCATGCTGGGCTTGGGAGTGCTGGATAAGCGAGGTTTTATAATACATAGTGGAGAGTGTTCGGATGGCAGAGGCTTCATTATGAAGGTAGCTCGACCAAGGTTGGGCAACGCGACAAAGGAAAGAATTAATGGCAGGTACGGGAGATGGATGGTGGATAATGCCGAGATTTATGGTGGCAATTGGGGTGTATCTTGGAAATGGTACGACGACGAGAGGGGAGATTAGTTCCATGATTGCAGGGAAGTTACTAAGCCTGTTTCTTGACATTACGGGTGCATTCGTCGGTGGTAATATTCGACGTCGGGAGGCTGTCTATCAAGGTTGCGGTTCTATGTCTCTCATGGTGCTGAGTCTGGCTGACCTGTTGATTAGCTGTGGTGCGGCGAAGATGGAGCCGAAGGGAGAAGCGACGGGGCATGCGGGGAAAGGAAAAAATCGGGCGAACAGAGAGCAATTACGAGCGGCCCAAGTGGCCTGGTTTTACAAAGCGTCTATTCCTTAGTCTATAAGGGCAGAGATTGAGGCGATAGAACAGGGCCTTTGGCAGGAGCTGGAAGAGGCTAAGCCACAGGAAGATTTCTCTGCTCTAGAGCTATGGATTCATGACCCTGGGACATCCCGGGATAGGCAGTCCCAGTTTGAAAGAATGGTGTTGCTCTATTGGATCATGAAAGGCCTTCTCGGTTGGGTGTTGTAGGGGAGGGAAGAGAAAGAGGGGAGATGAGATCCCAGTTCAGTTCTAGAAGGAACTCTGTGGATACGAGGTTGATGCATATGAAAATCGATGTGATAGCAAAAGAATTGGGCATTCCGTTCTTGCCTCGAATGGGGGATGCTGGTTGGTCTTAATGCTGACAATTAAGAACTTACTAGTTGTTGTAAGTGACGTGTCTTAATGTTTGTGGTTATAGTCAACTAAGTGATGGTACTTAATGATGATCATTGTTGTAGTTGGCTAGGTTTGTTTTGAAGTGTCTATATATAGGTGAGACAAAAGGTAGGAAAAGGTCATGTTCTTGGTTTTGAGGATTGCTCCTAGGTAGGTTCAATAAATTGCTCTGTTATGGTTTGTTAGTGTTTGGTTGGGCTCATTGGAGACTATGGAGCATGTATGCTTAGCTAAAGACAACAAACAATGTGGTGTAGGCTTAAGCATGGATATGACATTTGAGTGCATTGGTTGATTGTATAGTCTTGTTATGTAATGGACATATTTTGATAATAAAAATTATTGAGTTTGACAGTGAGATTTCTTTGGACACTCGGGTTCCCACTATAAATATTTGTCTTGATACTTTGGTATCTTTTTGTTGTTGTGTTTGTTTGGGTTATTATTACTTTATGATATATGCATGGGTCAAATGCTTGGTATGGACATGTTAATGCTTGGGACTGCACTTGAGACTTGTTTATGATTGAGGGGGACTATAGCCTTTGTTATTGTTAAGATTATCTCCAATAATTCCCACTTTCATTTTTCAAATGTTGGTGTGAGTGTCCTCAACATTTTGGGGGGCATTCTTATGAATTTGGTTGTTTTTCCTCGTGTATTGAGGATGCAACTTGTTTTAGGGTTGGACTAAGTTTGCTTATGAGAGGGTGAGAACACTTATGTGCATTGACACAGGACACAACGAAAGGTCAACAATCTAGAAATTTGGTTGGATGGATTGCATTGCCATTGACTCAATTTGGATCGCATAAAAGAGATCATGCAGATGTAGAAAGGACAAAGGTGTGTAAAGAAGTCAAGGACATTGAAAGTAGAGTTTGCTTGAGGACAACGGTCCATTCCGATTTTCTTTCAAACAAGGGATATGACATTCACCTATTGCCATCTAGAGGACAAGGATATTTAAGAGGACAGATTTAGGGTCTGGTAGTGGAAAACATGTCCTATTGTTAAAGGGCAAGGTTTTGCAAGAAGACAGAGGACGCTGAACGTGGATTTAACAAAGGGAATGTGTTCAACTTACTTTCTGCTTTCAAGAGAGAATTTTTGCCTAGGCTGTCCCTTGGGATGGTAGGACAATGATGGCGTCATTGAAGACTAGAAGCCATTGAGATGTTGGAGAGGCAAATGATAAAGACAAATTTGAAATGTGTAAATTGGAACTTGGGTGCTCCTATTGAAAGAAGTCGTTGGGCCGGGAGACAAAAGTAAGCCAAAAGATGGTGGGACATCTAACCAAGGCAACAAACTACAAGGACATGAGTTGGGAAGCTTTGTTAATTTTGTGAACTTAAAGGAAAGGAGAACAAGAGAAGGAGCGAGAAAGAGAGAGACAATTAGAGGACCTAGAGAGATTGCGATTTGGAAATAGAAAGGCTAAGGCAATTGAGGTTTAATGAATTGAAAAAGCAATTATAGAGGAAATATGGGAAGGAAAGATAAAGGGACAAGGAGGATGAGGAAGAGAGTGAAAGAGAGAAAGAGACAAAGAACATGGGGTTTAGAAGAATAAAAATAAAGGAAACAATGGAAGGGATCATGAGAGGAAAAGGAAAAAGAAGATGAAGATGGGACGTGGGCAATACATAGGAAGAAGAGCACGAAGGAGCCCTAGGAGTTCTCCATAGACTTTGCACATACATTTTAGGCACTCGTACCTAGATTAGAAAAAAAGAGTACCAATATCGATATTAGAGGTACAATTCAAATGAGGCCAAAGATGCCCACTATAGGAGAAGGTTGAAGATTGTAGATTTGAATCGTGTCTCTACTTGTGATGGAAACTCTAATGGGTATGATCACTTGTTCACTCTCGATGTTATATGGCAGTGCTATGGATACCTAAAGTCAAATAATAATTGGGCTCAATTTAAAGGCTCATTATGCGGAACTACTTTGTCTTGGTATAGAAAAGCATATGCACAACATTCCTTGGAGGTTTGGGATATTGTTGTCCATAGATCGAGCATATATTGATGTCGAACCTTTTGAATTTAATCAACTAAAAAGTATTAAACAAAAGGATGGTGTGATAGTGGTCAAGTACAACACATAGATTAAGGAACAATTGAGTTAAATGAGCTATTGGACGCTAGAATATGAAAAGATCAATTGGTTTATATTAGGGCTGAATCAAATAATCTTAGCAAATGTTTGGAGCACAAGGCCACACAAATAGATAGAGAAGCAATATATGCAACAATAAAGATGGAAGGAGTAATAGATGTGATTACCATGGACAAATTGGAGTAGAAGCTTCAAAGGATGGAAAACAACTTGAAAATGGTGGCAGAGGCTACTAAGCATCGAGACCAACCTTGGGCCAAGCAGTGGAAAAGACATGGTGAAGAATGAAGGAACAAGAAAGACTTTGCTTTGCAATAAGTTTAATTAATTCGAAAATTATATTACTACAGATCATGGCTTGGGTCAATTGCACAAACAATCCCAAAAATTGGAAATGCGTTGGAAGACCAAATGGTCAAGGATAGAGTAGCCAAATTGTCCTAAATATCTAGATTAATCTTGAAGGATAGTCAACAAATGCTAATATCTTGTGGGTGGTAGGACATTCAAATAATAGTGTGTCATTGCTTGGAGTAAGCAATCATGTAATGTTATCTTTGTGGGATGTGTGGAAACATGGCACATAATTGTATTTGCAGTATTGTAGGTTGTCTATCTTGCACGCATTGTGGACTTAGGTACTATGAGATACATAAGTGTCCCAAGTTGAAGGGGATCTTTAGAAAGTATTGTGTGACGATTAAAGACATTAAGGAACCACCACAAAAACAAGCTTTTGTGGCCCCAAGAGCTCACTTGTGTCGTTATGGAGGCAACGAATCTGAGAATAAGGAACCATAAAGTGGCAATGATGAGATAGATTACATAAAGTAGAAAGAGGTCCTGCAAACATTGTTGAAGGCTATACATGAAAGGTGAGGATGCATAAAGAAAAGACTTAGAAATGACTAGAGATCTATGGAAAGGCCACATCGGAGTCCAGACATACATGGGTGGGACAAGGGACTTGTTCACCGAGATAAGAAAGTTAACGAATATTACGAAGATCTATGATTTTTTGGGATGTCTTTTAGATGTAGATGAAGCCAATTTCTAGGACAATTACATGGGTAAGAAAGATAAGTGCATTTTTTAATGAAGATTTAAGAGTTCTTGCAATAATTGTGGGTAAGAGGATTAAAGATATGTTGCGGTAGACATTAACGCTGAAATTAACATCATATTGATTATATTATGGGACAAAGTTTTGGGTAAACCTCCTCTAAAACACAACAATACAAGTATATAACAGTGGATGATCGCTATCACTACACATGTAAGGTTGTGGGGAAGCTAACAACTATGAAAATAGTGTTATAGGGTTAAGACCACAAGGACATTCAAGTTCTTGAGGCTACCACGTGATGCATCTACATGGGTAAGAAAGATAAGTGCATTTTTTAATGAAGATTTATGAGTTCTTGCTATAATTATGGGTAAGAGGATCAAACATATGCTATGGTAGACATTAACGTTGAAATTAACATCATATTGATTATATTATGGGACAAAGTTTTTGGTAAACCTCCTCTAAAACACAACAATACAAGTATAACAGTAGATGATCGCTATCACTACACATGTAAGCTTGTGGGGAAGCTAACGACTATGAAAATAGTGTTATAAGGTTAAGACCACAAGGACATTCAAGTTCTTGAGGCTACCACGTGATGCATTTAGAATTTTGTTTCAGAGATTGGATTATGTGATAAGAGGGATAGTTTGCTTGGACGAGGTAGCCGTGATGTTTTACGAGGGACATAAAAATGTCATTGTCCTTGTGGAAGATAACGCCAATATATGAAGCAGAAACAAATGCTATCAATCAAGAGCAAGTCAACTAACCTAGGGGAAAACAAAGATAATCTATACTTGGTGTGAAAGGAGTATGGTCCAGACGAGAATGGCATCTTGCATGTGTATGTGTCAACAAGTGAATATTTTGACAAGGTAATTGATGGATGGGCTTGTGAATATCATGAGATGTTCTTTTGGATATTTAAAGATGTCTCAAAATTTCTATACTAAAATATACGACTTTTGTTGTCCTCGAGGACACTCTAGTTGTCTTCTGGGATAGGCCAAAGTTATTTGAGACTATTAAGTACTTTCAAAATGACAAGGACCTAGTATTACATTTGAAGAAATTTGAAGTCACAACAGAACACTTGTCCTAAGAGGACAAGGTGAGATTATTCCTATTATTTTGGTGGTTAGCGCATTTTGTTGAGGAAGTACATAGTTTCGTGGGAAGAAATAAAGATATTTTTTCTAAGTAGGTTAAAGAAGATGAAAGGGGAGAAATACTGTGGGTAATATGGTGCAAAAGGTTTCTCTTGCTTGTTCAAGTTGATGGACATTAAGCAACAAGAAATGAAAGCACATGTGGACCTTGAGGAAGCAATTGTCCATTCCCTAGTTGGACTAATTGATGGATTGGCAAACATTTGGTATTGTGAACAAGAGAGGAAGAGAAACAAAGGATTTGGACAGAACTTTGGTAACTGTTCAAGACAAAATCGGACAAAGGAAATGGATAAGAAAATCACATTCTATGCGAGGCATTGTAGCATAAGAGGACAACTATTGATCAACACTTCGAAAAGGACAATATTGAGATGGTCTTCCACGTATCAACTAGAGAAGAAGACATTGTCTTAGAAAATTATGCTAGAGAGAAATCTTGAATTAGGCAGGTAGATGAGTAGCCTACACGTGAAAGGAATTTCTATGGAGCAAAAGACAAGAGAAAGAAAATAATATAGTTAGAGACATGTAAGAACCAAGGAATGTTACCATGGTGATTTTTGGAACTATAGAGCTTTAGTTGAAGTAGTTTTTTCTTAAAGAATTTGCAGATGTTTTTACCTATAGTTATCATGATATGAAGGGATTTTCAAAGGAATATAGTGATTTGAAATTTGAGTGACAACTGGACCCTAGACTATTAAGACATAGATTGTATAAGATGAAATCCAAAGTATAAGGCAAAAGTGGAAGAGGTGTTGAAAAAATTGCTCAATGTAGGTGTGATGTATCTAATAATGGAAATGGAATGGGTATCACCGACAATAGTTACCAAGGAAAAGAATGGAAGCTTCACACTATGTGGACTTCCACATGTTATATGGGGTGATTAGAGACCCATTTTGAGCTCCATTCATAGAAAGAGGTTCTTGAAGCAATGGTTGGATGAGAAATCTATTCCTTCTTGGGTGGTTACTCCTACAACAAGGTGTCTATCAGAGAAAAGGATCGACAACTAACTAGAAGTGCCATTGAGTGGGTTAGGCATTCCTTTCGCTCTCATGAAAATTGAAATACTCCATGTTTTTAAAGGACAATCATCAACATTTTTAAGGACTTCATTCATTGCTCTTTGGATGTTACTTAGATGATGGGGCGTTATTTGGTTTGAATCATCATTATTCAACTTGAAATAGATGCTGAAGTGGTGTTGGGAGGCAGTTGTCTCTTTCAACCTAGAAAAATCCTTGTTTTTGCAATCATTGGGAAGTGATTAGGACATATCATCTTGTAGGACAAGATGATGGTGGACTTGAACAAGGTGAAAGCGATTACAAAGTTGGAGTTGTTGACCAATCCTTCAAAGGTAAAATAGGTGTAGCAAATTCGATAGAGGCATTGTTAAAGGACACCATTTCAGTAGACAACAAAGTGTCAGACATTGAATGCAACATTGTCCATGCACCCATCTTGTAATTTCTTGACTAAAACAAGATTTTAATGTCCACAAGAACACAATAGTGATAGCTATTGGATTCAGTGTTACAAATATCGTGTCAGCGAATATATCGCCGAGGGTCCAAAACAAAATTATTGGATTTATCGACAAAAAATGTCGACAAACATCGACAAACTTAAAAAAATACAAAAATATTCATTTAATTTTTTTTTTCTAAACATCTAAAGCAACAAGAACATCAAATAAATACATTGCCACATTAATATGGAAAGAAAACCGATATATAAGATGTATAAGGCGTCTAGTGATACATCACACATAAAAAATGAATCGTGTCCTGAATCTTGAGTCCCCGACTCATGAATCACAAAAAAAATACAGTCAATGTATCTCATATACAATGAAATCAAGTAAATAGAGTAAACTGTGGATTCCCTCTACCCCTTTTACAGGCAAAGGTAATCACTCTGGTAATGGCTATGACTCTAAAGCTAGAACACCCAGGCGGTTGTGGGGGTCGTCGTGGACTATGCTGTCCTCCAGAAGTGCCTGGAAACTGATGTACTCTAGAAGAACTAGAAGAATGATTAGGTAGTAGACCCTCATCAAGTCCTCTATCACTACTATTGCTACCACTGGCCATATGTCTGGCTCCCTCTGACAGATTGTGGCTGTGAAATTGGTGGCTTTGGTGGTGGCACACTCTCAAACTCCTCATCCTCCCATGTCTCACTTTCCATGTCCTGTGTATCATCCTCTAACCAATCAAGGGACGCATCCATAACAGGTTCCTCAGTCTCCACTCTCCACATAGTAGTGGTGTCATCCCATCCAATGAAATGGCCTCCACATCAGGTTTTTTCTCAATCTGCTTCACACATAGCCTAAGATTGTAGTAGATGTAGACTAGATCATTTAGGCTTTCGGTATCCAACCTGTATGAGGATCATAAATTTATTAAATTAGAATACATAAATTACAAGTTATAATGTATTTAGAATTTAATTTGAAATTCTCTAACCTCTTGCGTTTCTTGGTGTGTATTATTTCAAATACACTCTAGTTGCGCTCACAACCAGAAGAGTTACTTGTCTAGCTAAGCACCCAAACAACAAGCTTTTGGAGATGAGGTACTCGTGAACCATAGGTTTCCCACGTCACTAATAGCCATCTCAAACCCAAATGTTTGCCCTCCTATAGACTTCCAACTCTTTGGAAATCTTTGAACGGTCAGCTGCACTTGGCACCATTCCGTGGACACACTCCAAGAACCTATCCTTTACCTCTGTATCAAACTTGAAGCCATAAGAGTAAGAGAATGCAAGGTTGAGGTATAGCCTTGCAGCATGAATGGGGCGAGGAAGTGTATTGTTCCATTCTTGATTAATCACCCCCCATATCAATTGTTTTTTCGCATGCTCCTCATCCCCCTTGACCTCATAATAGGCATGAATGGCCTCTTTTGCCCTATCCATGGCCTCAAACAGGTAGCCCATTGTGGGCTTGTTTCCATGAACCAAGTGAAGAACCTTTACCAAAGGTTTGTTGATGGTACACACCTCCTTCACTCCATCCCATAAACTATCCTGGTATGACACTAGCCTAAATATGGCTTGTCCCTCCGATTTAGTGCTAATTGATAAAGTACGTCACTCAACTGAAAGGAACATAGTCTGCAAGTCCCACATAGAAGTAAGGAGAGACTGAAGACAGATGAAACTAGTGGCAAAACAAGTGATCGAAGGACGCACCAACTCCTTGTCACCAGTGAACTGCCTCATCAAGCTAAGCACATAAGCATGATTGTATATAAATTTGGTGATGCTTCTTGCTGAATCAATGGCATCCCTGATAAACTCAATCTTTCCCATATCCTTTAAGATCAAGCCAATACAATGTGTTGCACAAGGAGTCCAAAACAATGTAGGATACTTGTCCATAAGTATCTTGCCAGTTGCCACATAATTCGCAGCATTGCCCGTTATGACTTGGACAACATGCTGCCGACCTATCTCTCGGATGAACCCATCCAACAATTGACATAGTAATGCTGCATCTTTGACCTGTGCAGATGCATCCACGAATTTTATAAACAATGTTCCCCTGGGACAATGAACCAAGAAATTGAAAAGGATCCTACCCTTCGTATCAGTCCAACCATCTGACATCACAGTGCATCTTGTGACCTTCCATGAAGCTCGAAGCTCCTGCAACCTAGAAGTGCAATCGACGTTTTCATTATCAAGGATGTGCCCTCTCAACTCCTCATAAGTGGGGGGCTTATACCTCGACCCGACAATAGCAACGGATTCAAACATAGACACATAGAATGGGTTCCTCGCAAAGTGGAATGGAATATCACTCCATAAAAGGCATCGACCCACAAGTTTGTCTGCTTCCTTTTTCTCCTTTGTCTTGACAATTGAGCTTATACTTGGTTGTCCACTACGCGTGGATCTTGTAACAAAGAAATGAGATGTAGTTGAAGGCATTATGGAAGGTGAGGATAAGGTCCCACTCCCCCCTCTCCCTAAAGTGTGTCCGACTGTCTCGAATCCTACTGCCACTCTCATTCGAAGTTCCTGTCTCAAATCTTTCCTTTCATCTTTTCTCTTGCCAATACCTTCAATTGCGAGTTTGGCCATATGAATAATTTCAGGAGTGGAGTTTTTACAAACATCCACCTCATGCCTTGTAAGTTGTGCGAGGTGGTATTTGAGCCTACTTATCCCCCTCGTCATCTCCTTCCCACACAAATTGCATTTAAGCTTTTGTTGATTATGTGGATCAACATTCTTTACATACTCCCAAAATGGATCCAAAGTCTTCGGCATGTTTGTAACTTTGTAATATGGAAACTAGTTTGAAACTTCGAACCTGTAACATAAAAAAAAACTTGTTTTAGCATATTTCATTGCAAAAAATTGCATATCAGACAAACAGGAAAAATTAATCTACATTTATAAAGTTAAAACTACAGATCAAGTCTTTTCCAAGCATTTTTTGGGACTGTTTTGAATCTTGACATCAAAGGTTCAAAGTTTCAAACAAGCATTAAGAGGCAGTGAGAAGGACATTTAGGCACTCTTCAACCCTCAATAAGCAACCATCATTAATTCTGGGCACTCTCTATGCATCAAACAGGCCTCCTTTATAAGTTTCTAGGGCTGTTTTTAATTTTAACCAATGGTTTACAGTTTTATAACTGTGTTTCCAACTTTCCCCTCTTCTCAAGTTTGACAAATTACAAACTCAATGGGAAGGAGGACGCACCGATAAGGGACTGGTTTAGTCACTAGTGAAGGCGATCACACTTGTTAGGAAATGGCTCAGTCACCATTGAATGAAGAGGGCACACCTTAAGGAATCAAACTTCACACATAGTGGAGAAAACGTGAGAAATGAAAGCAGGAAGGGGTTTAATGCACATACCTTGAGGCTTGGACCGACATTCTCCTCCATAGATCAACATTCTCCTCCACGGACCAACGTTCTCGTCCACAGACTGGCGTTCTCCTCACCTTAGCTCTCCTCCAAGGTTGTTCGCAGCTCGAATGATGGAGAAAAAACGCCAAAAAAGGCGTGTTTTGTAGACCTCGTGGACGGTCGATGTTCAATTATCAACTCGCGATTTTTACTAAAAACTGCGAAAAAATCATGATTTTATTGAAGCAAAAATCGCCTAAAAAATTGCCGCAATGTTTGGCGATTTTATCGTCGAGGAGATGACATCGCAATATCTCATGATGTTGGCGAAAAATCACCGATGCTGGTAACATTGATTGGAGTTGCCATACTGCACCTCTTTTTCCTAGGGACAAGGGTGTGGGGCCGTGGGCCATCCAATTTACTTTGCAAACAAAAAGTTGGCACCAAAAAAGGAAAAATATACAACAAGGGAAACCTTTGGGATGTTTTATGCATTGCAGAAGTTTTGCCATTATTTGCTTGCGGACAAGTTTCATTTTCATGTGGACCACCAAGTGTTGAAGTAGATTGTCAATATCCCAACACTATTAGGAAGGTTGAGTAGGTGGTTTATGTTATTTTAGGAGTATGGTTTTGAAATGTCTATTAATCCTAGGAAAGCTCTTGTGGCAATAGATCACCTATTCCACATAGACTAGGGAGAGCAAGAGGTAGGTACATGAAGGGGACTTTCTTGATGTGAATCTCTTTCATATCCATGGGTGTCTAGAATACCTCGAGGACATATATAACTTTCTGTAGAATGGACAATTACCATAAGGAATGTCCACAACATAGATGAGGAGCTTAGTTATCAGAGTTACGAGGTTCAAGTTTGTTGTAGGGTATTGTATAAGTTGGGGATGTATGTTATTCAGAGGAGACGGTGTCGCATCGGTGGGCATGGAGGATTTAATGAGAGAAGTTCATTATGGAATTGCAAGGGGAAGAAAAAATGTTATGTTCAGGATTGTGGTGGCCAACAATTTTCAAAGATTGCCTTTAACTTTGCGTGTAAATGCAAGCAATATTAGAATAATTCTCATAAGCCATAGGTGGGGGCTTCCATGCTTTAAAACCCGTCTTTCCTATGCATTTGTTTGTGTTGGGGACAAGACTTCATTGGTTCCTTTGTGATAGTGAAAAGGACACATGCAAGACATATCATTGTGGCAAATGTCTTCTTCACTAAGTGAGTAGATGCATGGATTGTTTGGAGGGACACATTGACAATGACAACTAAGTTTTTATTTGAATCGTTGTTTTGTAGGTTTGGTTCCGTGATCTAGATGAGATCAAATGGGGGGGACATATTTTACATTGGATTTGATTATATGTTTAATGAAGATATTTAATATTATGCACCACAAGAGCAACCTTATTATCCAAGAGCGAATGTACAAGTGAAGAGCATGAATAAGGTATTGGTAGCAACATTGACCAAGATATGTGACTTGAAGAGATGAGATTGGGTAGATATACTTCATGTTTCCATGTGGGCCTCTCGGACAACGTGGAAGAAGGCTACATGTCTCTCCATTCAGGTTACCATTTGGAAAGAAGCTACCACGTTAATTGAATACCGTGTTCAATTCTCGTGGATTGCAATGGAGTAGCTATGGCAAAAGTCTAAATAAATCAAGAAAGAATACACTGGAGGCGCTTGATTGGTTGGACAACTATAAGCTATGGTCAATACATCAATAGGTCATGGCAAGAATTGGATGAAGAGGCATCATGACAACAAACTCAAGGTCACACCTTTGAGGAAGGGCAACTTGTTCTGTTGCAGCATGCATGGCATCTAAAAGAAGGGAAAAATTGAAAAACTAAATTACCCCGAGTGAATGTCAATTGGTTGAAGACATTCTGACTCCTGAGCTTGAAGAGGACAATGGGGTGAGGTGATAAGCACCCCCCCACCAACCCAACAACACAAAAAAATTGAGGATACAAAGCTTAATAGTGGTTTGATGGAGGATATAACCTCATTTGTATAGAAGCAGACCTAATAGACAATAGAGGTCAAATGGTAGTTGCGTACCACCTTGTGTGTAGGAAAGGCAAGGTTGTTGAGTTGAATGGTGGGCTCAAGTTCACTTGCTAAAGGCATAGTTAGATAGGTTTGGAAAGGGACATTGATGCATAAGCCAGAGGGTGGACGAGAAAGTGCTCAAGGGAAATTAGCACTGTTGTAGGAACTAGGAAAATGGACATAAGTAAAGTACTTCGTTGATATGTGTCTCACAAAGTAATTCTAGGGAATGTGATGTTGCACCAATATTGTCCTTGGAGACAAGGTGTGACACATGTGGCGAGGATTCCAAGATGGCCATGGTTTAATGATGAAATGGGAAGGTCATTGGGTGAACAAATAGTGCTAGAAGGACTCTGATTGAAGGATAAGGATTGGGACTCGACAATTGGACTTAGAAAGGTCAGTATATGAGGACAAAACGCTGAAAGTGGAAGATGGAGTGGGATGCAAATCTTGGAGGACTATTGCTAAGCAATGTTTGAGGAACTTTGACGAAGGACAAAGCCAATACACATGAAGAAAGGACACAAATGGGGACTAGACATGACATGCTTAGGAAAAAGACTGTGCATATAACAGGTGCTTGAAGTGGATAGGTTACAGATTGAGAACATTTTGAAGGCTTGTGATATGAAAACGTAGCCTAGAAGCTGCAACACATTTTGTGGTCGAATAATGTTTCATGTTTATTAATCCTAATGATGAAGTTGAATTGGTCTAAGTGCCCACGTATCCTTGTAATCATTGCATGAGTCGACTTTGCATGGTAAAAAAACTAATGGTTAAGAAAATGTTGAGCAATGTTTATGACGATTGTTGTTGTAATTGATTGGTAGTGACCATTGTAAATGACCTGTAATAATGGTAGTGATTATAAATAATCGACTAAGTGATGGTGCATCTTAATGATATCTGCATTGTTGTCGACTAGGGTCTGTATTGAAGTGTATCTATATAGACAAGATGAAAATTAGGGAAGGGTTATGATGTTGGTTCTAAGGATTGCTCATAGGTGGGTTAGGTTTATTGTTTTATTGTGTTTTGTAAATGTCAGGTGTCGCATTAGAGGAAATTTGGGGTCTAAAATGGGCCTTATAAGAAAACGAGCCATCATATAAGAAAATGAGCCAACCTTAATTTCTCGATGAGTTGGAATTCAAGAACCATTAGAATTTAAATAAAATGAGTCAACCATAATGGTTGACTTGAGATATTTGTCATAAAAACTACTTTTTTTGTTCGTATTTTCAACATATGTCATCATCACGTTTTTTCAGGTATTTCTTGTTTTTGGGGCAGCAGGGTCCGTCAAAAGTATGCAGTGTGGATACTCGTTGCATCCAATGAGTGCTCCCGCTCAAAATTTGAGTAAAAACACAGGGAGATATGTTGAATATACGAACAAAAAAAGTAGTTTTTTTCTCTTCCTCCAAAATTAATAAATATTATTTTATTATTTTAACTATTATTTTATTAATTTTACTATTATTTTATTATTTTCCCTAGGAGGTCCATTTTAGACCTCAAATTTCCTCTAATCATAATGGCTTGCTGGTCATGGAGAGGTTGGAGCAGATCAATCTAGTGTAGGATAATGAACAATGTGGTGACAGGCCTTAGTATGGAAATGTTAATCAGTGAATTGGCAAGTGGTATGGTCTTATGATATTCTGAACATATTTTGATGATAAAGCTATGAGTTCCCGCTATAAATCTGTGTCTTGATATGTTTGTTTGGGTTACTGCTACTTTATGATGTATGAATTGGACAAATGCTTGTTATGGATGTGTTAATGCTTGCGATAATGCTACAGATTTGTTTGTGATTTGAGAGGGTCTATAACTTTTGTCTTATGATATTCTGAACATATTTTGATGATAAAGCTATGAGTTCCCGCTATAAATCTCTGTCTTGATATGTTTGATTGGGTTACTGTTTATGATGTATGAATTGGACAAATGCTTGTTATGGATGTGTTAATGCTTGCGATAATGCTACAGATTTGTTTGTGATTTGAGAGGGTCTATAACTTTTGTTATTGTCAAGGCCATATACAACAGTTGTCTCTTTTCATTTTCAAATCTTGATGCTAAGGTGACCATGGTATTTAGTGTCCAATAATCTTCAAATCTTTAGAGCAAAAATGAATTTCACAAGAATTGGACCCTACAGTTCCTTTTTGATTTTGCAAGACCACCTTCTCCTCCTAGCATTGCATTTGCAAGGATAAATCAGTAATGGCCATAATCGTGATAATCTAGTAAGGATAATATTAGCAACTTCATTACTAAGTATAACATCATCTTGACATTTCCACACACAGAGCAAATTTTCATCCCAAATCATGTTCCAAGTTTTGCAAAAGTTGGTTGTCCACCGGTGATCAGCCATCATGCTGACATTTCTACAGACATAGTAAAATTTCATCCCAAATCATGTTCCAAGTTTTGGAAAAGTTGGTGGTCCGTGGGTGATCATCTTATAAGGGTATATTTCCAAGTAATTTGGGAAGGAGAGAAGCAACCATACAATAAGTCAATCTACATTCAAGTAGTTTGAGCTCTTATACAGAACCAAAAAACACAAGGGGGAAAGGAGACTTGGATCAACAAGACACTTGACTAAGGTCAAACCATCATAAATTAAAAAATAGGTGAAGCAAGTTTTCTCAGCCTCTATTAGGGCTTTACAAATAGAGATAAGCTTGTATCTCCAAGTTGAGGACTTCAACTTGAGTTTCCAAGCTTTGTTCAATCTCACATCAATCTATAGCGTGTTCCTCAACCATTGGTAAGCATACATGTGGTTGGAGTAAGATGATTTTCAATCTTTCCACCAATTAGTAGCCTCCTGGACTCCCATCTTGTAGGAGAGTGAGTTTGAGATCAAATTCTTAATTCTATCTAGGATACTTTATTTGAATTTTTCAACATGCATTGAAATTTAAGCTTAAGCCAAAAGCAGCTAGTCTCTTTGAAACTAAGGAATGTATACTGACTGCTTTCCATTTATTGCAAGCATTGAAGACCACCAAATCCAATGGTCATTGAAGAAAATCCTTGCTTCGAATTGATCACCTTGTTGTTGTTGGCGAGGCTTGACAACCTTCCAAGCCTTTCAAATACTTTGAGCAACAAAGGAACACAGACTACAACTGTAGTTAGCATAAGGACTGAGGCTTGGAAGTCGATGCTCCACTAACCTCTCTTGCCATCTGGTGCACATATGGTCACACAATTACGTAGATGAATCTTTAGGCCTCCATACCTTGAGTGGTCCTAATGGTCCACTTAGCACACATGGGTTGTTCTGAGCTAAACTCTATCATGTTAGGTCCGCTTTTGTTACTCTCGAAATAGATATTCCAACCCACGCTTTCCCATCCTTTCCTAAAATGAGCAGAGAACTTTAGCTAGTTGAGCATTGGACATTGTAGAGGGGGCCCAACAAGATGAACGATGGATGTATTATGGCCTTAAATTGGGTTGCTAGTGATGTCGGCTTTGTTGATTTTTCCTGAGCAGCATCGAGTGCCATTCTCTGGGAGAATGGAGGCACGTGGTCAGTTACCAAGATATTGACCCAGTCTGGGACTGAGAGCTCAGCCTGGGGCTGAGAGCCATTCTTTGGGAGAATGGAGGCACCTGGTCAGTTACCAGGATATTGACCCAGTCTGGGACTGGGAGCTCAGCCTGGGGCTGAGAGCCATTCTCGGGAGAATGGAGGCACCTGGTCAGTTACCAGGATATTGACCCAGTCTGGGACTGGGAACTCAGCTTGGGGCTGAGTGCCATTCTCTGGGAGAATGGAGGCACCTGGTCAGTAACCAGGATATTGATCCAGTCTGGGACTGGAAGCTCAGCCTGGGGCTGAGAGCCATTCTCTAGGAGAATGGAGGTACCTGGTCAGTTACCAGGATTTCACTGTAAGCCCCAGACCGGGTCTGGGCAAGTGGTGTATTCCTCCACTTGGACTCGGTGACCACAGGTGGGTGAAGTAAAGCAATTAAATATCTTCCTATGATGATGTACTTGGAGTGGACATGAAGACCCTAAAGAACCCCTGGATGTTTTATTGAAGAACCATAGAACCCAAGCACCACTTGGCTTGGTCCATGAACCCACCAGTTAGAAGAAGAAAAATAAATATGTATTTATTTACTTATTATTGGGTCAACTCATTATTGGAGGGAAGACAAAATTATAATGATAAATGATGTGAAGAAGGTCGGCCTCATTGATTAAAATAAAAATTTAATGGCTAATGGATGCAAGTCGGCCTCATTGATTAAAATAAAAATTTAATGGCTAATGGATGCAAGTCGGCCTCATGATTTAATGGCCAATTAATGCAAGTCGGCCTCATGATTTTTGTGTGGAATTATCCACTATAAATATGGAAAGTAACTCATCATTCAAACACAATTCGTGGATTTTAAAAGACAGCTCAGAAATCAGTTCGGTGGTATCTAACAGTTCGGTGGTCTAACAATTCGGTGGTATCTAACAATTCGGTGGTGTCAAGAAAGATGGTTCGCTGGTGTATTACTGGATTCTCTCCACGTTAATGCTGGGTTATCTCCATTGTTAATGCTGGGTTATCTTCATTGCTAATGCTGGGTTATACATACTGCTAATTATTGCTGTACATTCAAGGGTGATTTCTTACTGCTGGGTTATCACCACACTATCTTACTGCTGGGTTATACCACTGTTGCTGCTGAGTTCTCCCTTCTCTCTGCTGGTGGCTATTGGGTTCACTCTTTACACTACTGATTACTACTGCTGGTCCGAGCCCTGCTAGGGCATACTTCAGTTCAGCTGAGTTGCATTCAGGATCTGTCCATAAGTGTTTGCAGCCATCTACAAGTCACTACAGCCCCTGGAAAAGGTCACAACAGATATCAGTGAACAGTGACATGCACAGGATGACTGCACAAGGTTGAGACTGCTTCAATTACAGCAGAACAAGGTTCTTCTTTGTAAATGAAACAATTCTAATTGTTGGAAAGGCTTGTTTAGCCTGCTGTTGTAAAACTCAGACATCTCATATTTAAGGAAGATATTTTTGCTGGGGTTTTTATACCTTAAAAGGTTTTCCCCAGGGTAAACAGCTATGTTCTTGTGGTTGCATGTTGTTCTATTTTTCTACAGTTAGCTATCTCTGCATTTTTGATATTTACAGTCTGCTACTGCTATCATTTTTGATTTTTAACATGGTATCAGAGCTCTGCTTGTAAAGCACACAGTATTTAAGCAGCTGACTGTGTCTTACATAGACCTTGGGACAGCACAGACATACTAGAGATGGCTTCTTCTACCTCTTTCAGACTAGAGGACAGGCTTGAGGGCTTAGCAAACTTTAATTCATGGAAAGCCAGGCTTATGGCCACCTTGGAAGAAAATGACCTTGATGAATTGGTCATCAATGTTGTCGAAGAACCCACGTCAAACATAGGAAGGGCAGCATTCAAAAAGAAGCAAGCCAAGGCTAGGAGGATTATCTATGACTCAGTCAAGGAAAATATAATGCCTGCCATAACACCACTAAAGACAGCCAAGGAGTGTTTTGACACCTTGACAAATTTGTACGAGAAGAAAGCACCCAGTCAAAAGAGAGTCTTGAAAAATAGGCTTCGTACATTGAAGATGGAAAAAGATGAAGGAGTGGCCTCCTTCTTCACAAAGATTGCTCAGGTAAGAGACCAACTTTCTGCTATTGGGGTTACAGTAGATGATGATGATCTTGTACAAACAGTTTTTGATGGTCTTCCAAGTTCTTGGGAAACCTTCTTAGCTTCTGTTAGTGGGCATGAGACTCAGCCAGATTTTGAGAGACTTTGGCATGACTGTCTAGAAGAAGAAGGCAGAGTACAGAGCAGAACTAAGGGTCCTAAAGAAGGGAACCTTGCACTAGCAGCTAAAATCAAGAGACAATTCAAGAAGCCTTTCCATCCCAAGAAGAAAGAGAACAAGCCACAAGGTAGGCAGTTTGATATGTCACAAGTTAAATGTTTTAATTGTTTCAAAATGGGACATTATGCTAGGGACTGTAGGCTGCCAAAGAGAAGGCCCAAAAGAAAATTCCAAGGATCTACAGTTGAAGAAGAAGAACCAAAGAAGAAGAAAAATGCAAAGCCTTCCAAGCAAGAAGAATCAAGGAAAGAATACTATTTGATTTCTGCCCTAGCAGGGTCCATCACCAACAGCTCAAATTCTTGGTTGGTGGACAGTGGAGCCTCAAAACATATGACAGGTTCCCGTGAAGCCCTTACAAGCTACAGAAAGAAGAAGTTTGACACTCAAGTAGAACTTGGAGATGACTCCATCTACAAAATAGAGGGAGTGGGTTCAGTCTCATTTCAACTTGATTCAGGGACCATGTTGCACATTGAAGACATACTATATGTTCCAGGTTTGAAGAAAAATCTTCTTTCTGTTGCTGGCTTAGAAGACAAAGGCTATAGAGTTATATTCATGGACAAAAAGGTTTTGCTTTGGTCAAAGAATGAAAGGTTAAGTGCAGCAGAATTGATTGGGGTTCGAGAGGGAGGCCTTTACAAGGCCTCTGGGCACTCTACTCAAGCATTGGTTCACAGTACTATCAACCCTTGTGAGCTATGGCATCGCAGGTTTGGGCACCTTCACTATGCAGCTCTCCCTGGTCTTCAAAAGATGGTTACAGGTATGCCTGAGTTTTCTAATGAACACAGTGGTATTTGCAAAGGTTGTGCCCTTGGTAAAAATACCAAGAAGTCTTTTTCAAAAAGTCACAGCAGATCAAAAGGGATTTTGGATTTGATTCACTCTGACATTTGTGGACCCATGTCTTCACCTTCCTTAAGTGGTTGTTTATACTATGTACTGTTCATTGATGATTACTCTCGTAAATCTTGGATTTACTTTCTAAAGGCTAAGAGTGAAACTTTTGATAAGTTCAAGGAGTTCAAGGCGCTGATTGAAAATCAGACAGGAAGACACATTCGCATCTTGAGGTCAGACAATGGAGGTGAGTTTGAATCAAATGATTTTGATGATTTTTGCCAAGAAGCAGGGATCAAGAGGGAGTTGACAGTACCTTACAACCCCCAACAGAACGGGGTTGCAGAAAGAAAGAACAGAACAGTTTGTGAGGCCGCTAAAGCCATGTTATGTGATCTAGATCTTCCCTTGTCTCTATGGGCTGAGGCTACTAGTACAGCTGTCTATATTCAAAACAGAAGTCCTCATGCCATTTTGGGAGAAAAGACTCCAGAGGAAGTCTTTATAGGAAGGAAACCTGCAGTTGACCACATGAGGATCTTTGGCACTCTAGTCTACATCCATGTGCCAAAGGAAAAGAGATTAAAGCTGGAGCCTTCCAGAAAGAAAGGCACATTTGTTGGGTACAGTGAAAATTCAAAAGCCTACCGTATCTATGTTCCTGGTCAAAGATACATTGAAATCAACAGAGATGTGATATTTCATGAGGAAGCTGTTTTCCGCCACTCCAAAGAGCTTCCAAAAGATTCAGAAGGATCTCTTTCTGACATTCCAGACTCTCCTCATTCAGAGAATCAGAGGGAGGAAGAAGACGAACCTCATGCTTACTCAGAACCAGAAAGACCAACTGAAGAACTACTTGAAGCTCCTCCTTCCAAGAGAAGACCTACTTGGGCAAGAGAAATATTGCAAGAAGCAGAGAAGCATAAAGCTCCATCTGGGACATTCAGAGAAAGCAAGAAGCCCCAGAAATACTCAAGTCTTATGAGTAAGCTCATTGATGCAGAGCCTTCTACATTCAAAGAAGCAGAGTCTCATCAGGTATGGATTGATGCCATGACAGAAGAATATAATTCCATTATGAAAAATGATGTGTGGGAAATTGTTCCTCGACCAAAAGGGAAGTCCGTGGTAACTTCCAAATGGCTCTATAAAATCAAGCATGCTGCTGATGGCAGCATTGAGAAATATAAAACAAGATTTGTGTCACGTGGTTTCTCACAAAAGGAAGGCATAGACTATGATGAAACATTTGCCCCTGTTGCCAGGTACACCACCATCATAACTATTATCTCCCTCGCTGCGGTCTTTGGATGGAAACTCCATCAAATGGATGTAAAGACAACTTTTCTTAATGGAGAAGTTGAAGAAGAGGTCTACATTGAGCAACCTGAAGGTTTTGTGACACATGAAATGCAGTCTCATGTGTGCAAACTAAAGAAAGCCTTGTATGGACTCAAACAGGCCCCAAGGGTCTGGTATGCCAGGATTGATGGTTACCTTCACAGTTTGGGATTCTCCAAGAGCACTGCTGATCCCAATCTTTACTTCAAGGTTGTTTAGAACCATGTCTTGATTCTAGTTCTATATGTGGATGATCTGTTCCTCACTGGAGAGGAGCAACTGATAGCTCAGTGCAAGAGGGAGCTTACTTTAGAATTTGAAATGAAGGATTTGGGACTCATGCACTATTTCCTTGGTTTAGAGGTCTGGCAAAAGCCAGATGAGATCTTTCTGTCTCAAGGAAAGTATACAGTTGATATCTTGCAGAGGTTTGGGATGCATGACTGCAAACCCATGAGTGTACCTATGAGATCAAATCTGAAGAAGTTACGTGACTCAGCTACTTCTTCATAGGCAGTGGATCCTACTCAGTATCAACAACGTATTGGATCTTTGCTGTATCTAGTGCATACGAGACCAAATATCTGTTATACAGTAAATGCATTGAGTCAGTTCATGTCCGAGCCAAAGCACATACACTGGATAGCTGCCAAACATGTGCTCAGATATTTGCGAGGTACTATTACATATGGGCTCAGATATACCTCCAACAGTGGGGTAATGCTACTTGGATATGCTGACTCTGATTGGGTTGGCAGTGCAGTGGACCGGAAAAGCACATCAGGGTATTGTTTCAGTTTGGGATCAACCATGATCTCATGGTCCAGCAGAAAACAGGGTTCCATAGCTCAGAGCACAGCTGAAGCTGAGTATATTGCTGCCAGTGATGCCTGCAGAGAAGCAGTTTGGCTTAGAAAGCTTCTCTCTGACCTGTTTGGTGGAAAGCTTGAACCAACTGTTATCCATTGCGATAATCAGAGTTGCATTAAGCTTTCAGAGAACCCTGTATTTCACGACAGGTCAAAACACATTGAGATGAAGTACCACTTCATCAGAGATATGGTACATCGAGGTGCCATGAAGCTCCAGTACATTCGTACAGATGAGTAGATTGCAGACATATTGACCAAGCCCCTGTCGTTGACAAAGCTTGTGCACTTTCGAGACAAGCTTGGTATTGTAGAGAATGACCCTCTCGCTGAGAGGGAGTGTTGATTTTTCCTGAGCAGCATCGAGTGCCATTCTCTGGGAGAATGGAGGCACCTGGACAGTTACCAGGATATTGATCCAGTCTGGGACTGGGAGCTCAGCCTGGGGCTGAGAGCCATTCTCTGGGAGAATGGAGGCACCTGGTCACTTACCAGGATATTGACCCAGTCTGGGACTGGGAGCTCAGCCTGGGGCTGAGAGCCATTCTCGGGAGAATGGAGGCACCTGGTCAGTTACCAGGATATTGACCCAGTCTGGGACTGGGAACTTAGCCTGGGGCTGAGTGCCATTCTCTGGGAGAATGGAGGCACTTGGTTAGTTACCAGGATATTGATCCAGTCTGGGACTGGAAGCTCAGCCTGGGGCTGAGAGCCATTCTCTGGGAGAATGGAGGTACCTGGTCAGTTACCAGGATTTCACTGTAAGCCCCAGACCGGGTCTGGGCAAGTGGTGTATTCCTCCACTTGGACTTGGTGACCACAGGTGGGTGAAGTAAAGCAATTAAATATCTTCCTATGATGATGTACTTGGAGTGGACATGAAGACCCTAAAGAACCCCTGGATGTTTTATTGAAGAACCATAGAACCCAAGCACCACTTGGCTTGGTCCATGAACCCACCAGTTAGAAGAAGAAAAATGAATATGTATTTATTTACTTATTATTGGGTCAACTCATTATTGGAGGGAAGACAAAATTATAATGATAAATGATGTGAAGAAGGTCGGCCTCATTGATTAAAATAAAAATTTAATGGCTAATGGATGCAAGTCGGCCTCATGATTTAATGGCCAATTAATGCAAGTCGGCCTCATGATTTTTGTGTGGAATTATCCACTATAAATATGGAAAGTAACTCATCATTCAAACACAATTCGTGGGTTTTAAAAGACAGCTCAGAAATCAGTTCGGTGGTATCTAACAGTTCGGTGGTCTAACAATTCGGTGGTATCTAACAATTCGGTGGTGTCAAGAAAGACAGTTCGTTGGTGTATTACTGGATTCTCTCCACGTTAATGCTGGGTTATCTCCATTGTTAATTCTGGGTTATCTTCATTGCTAATGCTGGGTTATACATACTGCTGATTATTGCTGTACATTCAAGGGTGATTTCTTACTGCTGGGTTATCACCATACTATCTTACTGCTGGGTTATACTACTGTTGCTGCTGAGTTCTCCCTTCTCTCTGCTGGTGGCTATTGGGTTCACTCTATACACTACTGATTACTACTGCTGGTCCGAGCCCTGCTAGGGCATACTTCAGTTCAGCTGAGTTGCATTCAGGATCTGTCCATAAGTGTTTGCAGCCATCTACAAGTCACTACAGCCCCTGGAAAAGGTCACAACAGATATCAGTGAACAGTGACATGCACAGGATGACTGCACAAGGTTGAGACTGCTTCAGTTACAGCAGAACAGGGTTCTTCTTTGTAAATGAAACAATTCTAATTGTTGGAAAGGCTTGTTTAGCCTTCTGTTGTAAAACTCAGACATCTCATATTTAAGGAAGATATTTTTGCTGGGGTTTTTATACCTTAAAAGGTTTTCCCCAGGGTAAACAGCTGTGTTCTTGTGGTTGCATGTTGTTCTATTTTTATCTACATTTAGCTATCTCTGCATTTTTGATATTTACAGTCTGCTACTGCTATCATTTTTGATTTTTAACAGGCTTGTTTAGTCATCTGTTAACTTTCATTTTTTCTCTCTGCACAACTTTGCTGCTGAAGCTTCACAGGATAGGCTTGGAAGCCTAAGTGAGTTTCAAAACATTTGAAACTTTGTTTTGGTTGGATCTGGCCATCCCAAATTCTCTAAATAATTTGGCAGCTCCCTTGGTTGGTTTCTATAGTATTGCATCTTGGTCTATCAAATTCTTGATCTTGAGGCTTTGCAAAAAATATCTAAGCATTCCAAAATGTTTTTGAAGGATTCATCATCTGCCTTTAGTATAACACAAAACTCATCTATGAAATGACGATTATTTAAGTGTTCAACATATTGTTTTAATAAAGGGATGCCGTTGATTTGCCTTGTCCAACTTTTTAGGCAATGTAATAACTCGGGACTTCATTTGTCATTACATAAAGTGCCAAGGCAAGCAAACGACCTTGCTTGATGGATATAAATATTTTATATCCTTTTGATTTTGCTTCGTGGATGGCTAGTGTTACACTTCTAATTGCATGGTTGCCCTCTTGTGATTTTTATCACATTGTTGTAGCTGGGGGTGACTTCTTTATGATGCCTTGGCAGCCAACTTTAGGCCTTTTACAGGTCTGATTGGTCACTTTTCTGGAGCTGTCAACTTGTCATTATATGCCTGTCTCAGCAACAGACCTGTGGCTGCAAATTGTTTGGAGGCCTGTCCATCTGAATGCTATTTGGCCTGATTTGGTGACATGTTTGATGGCATATGACATGCACTTCATTGGAGCACCCTTGGTTCTTAGCACTTTATTGGCAGCTGAAGGCATCCATCCACCCTCTAGTCCTGTAACACATCCAACAATTGGGGTGCTATTTGAGGATATATATTGCTGTCAAGGCTGCGGAGATATGCTTCCAGATTTGTGGATTGAAATCTGCAGCTCAAAGTGGTTTATGTACAGAACTAATGGAGGAGGCTGTCAGCTGTATAACTTAGTGATGCTAGCATGATGTGTCCAAGGCGTACTAGCAGATCACTCTTTGGTAATGTGGAGATATGCATTGAGTATAAAATGTAGTTGAAGATCTGTTCACATCCAATGGTAACGTGCCTGACCTCATCTATCCGATATGCATTGAGTATAAAATGTAGTTGGAGATCTGTTCACATCCAAAGGTAACGTGCCTGACCTCATCTATCCATCCAACAAGAGCATATATATGCTGCTGGTGTCTTCTGTACTGAAAGGGGAGGTTATATATGGACTGTGAAAGTACAGGGGTCTCAGGCACTTCTTTTTATGCAATGCATGGTATGACAAGGTATGGATTTAGGCAGCTCAGAATGTCTCTGGTAAATCTGAAGCATGAATTTGTACAACAGTTCCCAGATTGCTTCCTACAGATTTTTTGCTGAATGGTGTCACAACAGAGTAAGAAAAAATACCATGATGCATGAACTTCCTGAGACAATGGAAAGAATATTAGCTCCTCTGTTGTAAGCTAATGATGCATAGGTATTGATGTGGAGGCTGGACAGAAGTCGGTTTTAAGTCCAAGGCCTGATTAATTTTGTGGAAGTACTTGAAGTATAATAAATCAGCTATATTTAAGGGTTGCAAGAAACCTTAGCAAGATTTGCATGAGCAGAGTTTGACTAGCACTGATGAAATATGAACGGCTTATCCCAGCATACAGTAATCTTGCTATGGTGAACTATCCAGATAAGACCTTAATACTGACACCTGCCTACCCAATAAGAAAGGTCAAAAGGGCCATGCACAATGGTGCTCCTAGAGTAACAGAGGTCTAATTAAGGAAAACTTTCATTTCGTATAAGGGAGGCATTTGGACCCCTGTGCAACAGAGATTTCTTGCCCAGCAACAAGGGTTTTAAAGAATTGATTGCACAGTGATATCTGTCCAGCGATAAAGAGTCAAGGGAAAGGAGCGATTTGAACCTTCTTTCATCCTAAGTATCGTACAGGCAGCTGTGGGTTTGGTATGAATTGCTGCTTCAACCATCCTCCCAATCCGAAACAGGTTCCTCAAATTGGAGAGCAGCCAGAGGAGGCCGAACAGCTTGATTGCCAGTTTTACTTAAAAAGAACTTGTAATTTTGGGACTTCATGCAAATTCAATCATTGCAATGATAAGGCATGATATGCAGGACAAGCACAGTTTAACTTCTTGGGCCTTATTATTCATCAGGGAGAGTAAGACTTTCCATTCTATATGCGCATAGGATCTTGCAAATATGGTGTTGCATGCAAATTCAATCATTCAGAACCTACAGTGAAAGACATGGCTCCACATGCATCAAATTTTCCAATGGATTCAACTGCAAAATCTTCTTTGGCATTATCATTTGATGCCATATTCCCCAGTGCATCTGTCAAGGCCTTCACCAAGAACTCCCCATGTTCCAAGTGCTCATCCACAGGAACATATGGTTAACATGCATGCTATGAATCCACTGCCTCCTCAAGGCATGCCACCAATATGACGGTGGAACATAGACAACCAAGGCCCTGCAAATACCTTGTCATCTTCAGAAGGAAAAATTACCATTGGAATGAGTTTTATGAATACACAAACTGAAAGTCTAAGTGGTCTGCAAGCTGTCACAAAAGGAGAGGCATTCCCTGGATGACCTTGCGAGCCAAAATGTCAAAATTATTTGAGAACAGAAGATCTTTGAGGAGAGGGATTGGTTGGATTGCTTACGTGGCCATTTCACAGGATGAGAGTCCAACTGCAAGTTAAGGAGGTTGCAGACGCGAAGGGGTAAGGAACCAAGTATTTGTGGGCATATGGACACGTCATGGGGCCGTTCATTTGGGGCCATCTTCTTTGCATGCGAATCAAGCAATGGTGTGGGTCTACTGTCTGGGAGCAGTGGAGGAAGTTGAGTTGGGCACCCAAAGCCTTGATTGAGTGTTGTCGATGTGTTGCCCACTTTGGGAGGCACCCTTTTTGGGCTATGTGATTGGAGCAACTTTGTTAGGGCGACTCATCCTACTGCTAGCGCCCACCCTTTTATTACTTCTCATTCAATGTCTTAAGGAGGATCATTGGATGCTAAGGACTTGTCCACTTTGAACCAAACTTTATGGACCCCCATGAAATATTTAAATGATATTTTGGTTAAAGCCTTGAGGGGTCGATGAGGTTAGTCAAAGGTTTGGGATTTGGTTAAAGTTACCAATTTTATTTATTATTTAAAGTCGACCTAACCACTTTAAGGAGGTTTTGAAAGTGTAATGACTCATAAGAGCAAAAAGGACGACATTTGGTACCTTTGTAATGTATTTGTGGTTTGACCACCTTTTACATTTTATTAAAGTTTTGTTAGGATGTGGGTTAGAGATGTAGTTGCGTTGGTTATTTTACTCCACCCTAGGCTAGATCTAGGGCACTAATAATATTTTATTGTAACATGAGATTGTGTTTCAACCTATATAAGGGTTGGCCCTCTCATTCTTTAGTCATGGTTGGATTGTGAGATCTTACTAATTTTTGGAGCCTCATTTTCATATCTTTTCATTGAGCAATTGAAGTTCAAGGGTTTTCTTCTCCATTTGTAAGTGGTTCTTGGTTCTCATCTTTTAATGTTGCTAAGTGATGAATGGAATAGCTAGAACATGTTGTTAGGGCCATAGAAGGACAGTGTTGTCATGTTGGAAGGATTGTGAGAGAAGTTTTCCTCCATTCTTTTGTTGTTTTATGCATGAATGTTTCATTTGTTCTAAGTCATCTATAAGGAGTAAGGAAATTGGAATTTTTGTTTGGATGAGGCTCACCCTAATACCATTGTTTTGAGTTGGCACCAAAAGGAGACTCTTAGTAATTTCCGCCATTGTGATGTAACATGTTAGGGCTTGTTGGTTGGTGCCACTAGGGATCCAATTCTCCTGAACCATTCATGAACTTCCCCATCTTCTAGTGGTCTTGTTTCCACTTGACTCCATTTTGCCCCTGGGGATTGGCATTGGGCTTCATGGTCCTCCCATCACCTATACTACACCAGAAGACCTCAAGTTTTGCTAGTGCTAACTATTCAAATCACCTTTTGATCCTTTATCACCATAGCCTAGCAATCCTCATCGCCATAAGCTCATCGCCATTTCCATAGCTCAAATTGGTTGTCGGGAGTATCTGGTTCAACTGTCTTCTACCTCTTTTAATTTATAAAATTCTGGTTACATTGTAATGATTTTTACAAGAAAATGTCTCAAACATTTGACATACTCAAAATGCTATAGCTAGGATTGGGAAAGTGCTATAGAGCCAGCTTAATAATGCCAAATCATAGATTTGAAATTACATTAAAGCATTCTTGTTTGGCTAGAGGTGAAAAATGAACAGATCTTGAAACTTGAAGATCAAAGGGTGATAATTTCTGTCCCAGGCTCTGGCATATGGGAAATATGTGAATTTAATTTTGAATTGTTTGTGAATCTTTAGCCTTCGAGATCAAAGACTGATATTGTGTGCGATTTTGCAGAAAGGTTAAAGAATAAAATTGTGAAGCCTGCATTCCCTTGACAAGTTAATTGATGGCGTGCATGCCATTTGGAGGGGCATTGTCAGTCCACTGGAGGCTTCATCGTCAGTGTTTGTTAGAATGTTCTCCGCCTCATGCTTCAGCTCTTGCACAGTCACATCGATTGACCAATCATCAATGCAGGTTGTTGTATTCCCTTTGTTGAAAAGGCAAACTCAATATGGCTGGATGAATCTTGTATCTGAAAGTTTGTTGTTATGGTGATCAAACTAGAGTATAGGAGTTTCATGGATTTCTTTATATTTATTGGTTTCTTTATGCCTATTTTTCATTTATGAACCTCCGTATGAAAGCCCAGCCTTTGAGTTCCTATGGTTGTATATATTGCTTCTTAGATATGCACAGAAAAAGGGAATATTTCATTAAGAAGGGACTATAAGAAAATGGTAGAAACAGTGCCCAAGGTCAATCTGGCTGTGATGTTTTATATGCTCTCTATGTAAAAATTTGCAACTGCTGGGAAAATATGTGGATATCAAAAGTCATCTTCATCTATTTTTGCAGAAGCTGGTTTTAAAACAAGTGCCTCTTTTTTTCCTTCACTGAAGTTCTGTTATCCTAATTTACTCTCAGTATATTCACTTTATTATGTTGTGCTTGAGTTGTATACGTAGCAGGAGTTGGAGTAGAGGAAATTCCCTGGCTTCATCGAATGCAGGCTTTTATGCAAAAGAATCTGTCCATTCCATATTTGATCCTAACTTATATCATCGGTGTTCTCCGCAACGAGGAGATAGACTGGTTGTCAGGGCAGAATCGGCAAGTCAAGCCTCTTTGTTCCTAAGTATATCTTGCCCAATTTGTTTTGCATAAATAATCTTTGTTCTCGCTGCATGGCCATGGCACCCTCAAATATATGAACTTTTCTGAATGGTATACTGAATAGTTGAGTAATATTTACAGGACTACTATAGTATTCTTGGAGTGTCACGGAATGCCAGTAAATCAGAAATAAAAAGTGGTATGTAGTTTTTTTTCTAGTTGCTTGGAACATTTTTATTTCTCTTAACAGGACAAACAGAAAATGAATAGAAGAAAGTGGTGCCTAGTTCTTCTGTTTCAAGGAAGAGCAAAGCGTTTTCCCATGCAAATATTTTAGTGATAATAATTTTATTAAGTTCATTGGTGTATTTCATCTGAATGTAGGAATTACAGAGGCAAAGTTGTTATTCCATTGGTATTATTGTTAATTTCATTTCAATTCTCTGACCCTTATTTGCTATTATTAGTAAACTATTAACTTCAGTAATGAAAGATGAAAGTCAGTTTGAAAATTTTCAATGAAGCACTATAGATCTGGAAATTATTGTTGGTAAAGGTTCCCTTCATCCCATATAAGTAAAAAATAGCTGACCATTTTATAGAATTCCTTTTATTGGTTTTTAATTTGCTATGTCATTCTCTTATTTTGGTATTATTCAAATTTCAGTCCCACTGTAGCTAACCTAACCTTAGCTTGCTTAGGGAAGAAAACAATGAAACTAAGAACAACACTAGAAGTATTTATGCATGCACGATAAATGTGGCATAAATTAACAGAGAATACGCTTAACCACAAAGTGCATCATAAACAATAGATGGGGTTTACCAGACTGTGTCTGCAACTCTTAAATTTTCTATTGAGTTCTAAAATACTATGTACAAAAATGCTCTCTGTTACAACTTGAGTTTACCACTTGAGTGGCAAAGTCCCAACCCACAAGTGCTACCAAGGAGCAAATATAGGAGAAGGCACCGCTGTCACCTTAGTGCACAACTTCCCACACTTTTGACCTGCTCTCAAAGGACACTTTTGACTTGCTCCCAAAGGTCAAGGGGGGGCTTCCCTCTGATCAATTTTTTTAAACTTAAAGTGAAAGAGATCTTAGACAGTGTTAGATTTATATATGAATATAGTTCTGAGTGTACTGCAAATTTCATTAATCCCAATTTAAAAGTGCTTCCACAATTGATTATCAAATGGTGAAGTAAAACAAACACTTGTAATGAAAGTGAAATAATTGCTTGCAAATGAAATGTGAAGTGAAATAAAGCAATGTTCCACTTTAAAGACTTAAGTTTGATATAAAAATCTCATCCACATAAGTCTGTATAGATGAATGATAATTGCAAAAAATAAACTTCAATTTAATTGTGATTAAGATACTCCACAAGATGATGTAATTGAGTTTATTCCATATTTAAAATTAAGTGATTACCATATCCATACATGAATGTTGGAGCATGAGAATGAAACAAATACTTGAAAAATAAATGAAATGTTGCTTAAATAAGTTCTGAAGTAAATAAAGTAAGATCCCACTTAACGATTACGACTTGTAAGCAATGAATACATTTAGATCTGGAAATGAATTAATCATATATGTTAATTCTAGAACTATGAAGTGATAAAAATCACCCCCCAAAGGGTGAATTTGAATGATTAATCAAGCAAAATATTTTCTCAAAATAAATGTTCAAATTGCAGAAATTTAAAGATAATCACTTAAGAAATTAATGAGTGTTTGCAGTTATGTTTATCCAAGGGACATGAAGCAAACTTTCAGCCAATAAATTCTGCTAAGAAATGATTAAATTCAGCCCACAAAATTTATGAAAATTGGAAATTGTACATAAATTTCCAGAATTGACCCAAGCGAAAATTCCAATTTACAGCTAAATGAACAAATAAAAAACGAAGCAAGTGAATGTTAAATTCAGATTTTTAAGCACTAAATTAAATCCTGTTTG